>OX327699.1:28050013-28680013 GCA_946807835.1 Ailanthus altissimus
CAACCATTGAGTGATGAAATAAAATAAATTACAAAATTACCCATTACATCCAATGGTTTTCATTACTTTAGATACAACTTGGAATACAAACTTTGGATGTATAGCATTACTCTTTTCAAATCAACTGATCATGACATTGGCTATGATAAAGGAGAGAGAAATTCAAATTAGCTGGCATTCCTTGATTGGTTTACCCCAGAGGCAGCATCATAGAAGACTTTCTCCATTTTTGGATATTTTGTTTGAATATTAATACTTTATGGATAAAATAATATAAGTTTAAACTTTAAAACTAATGCACTAAAAAGAAAATCACGAGCATTTGAATGTTATATGAATGAGTACCCATGTCATCCTCTTCACTTATTATAGATTGCCTTCTAGCAGACTGATAATTATCAGGCAACTTTGAGAGAACAGTCTCGTCCAGATGTTTTTCCAGATCATCAATGCACCTATAGTCATCAATACCAAACCATAATAAGCCATAAACCTTATGTATGAATTCTTCAAAACAAAGGCTATAGAGATTTAACCTTTGAACAAACATTTTCTCCGGTTCAGAAAGCCGATTCCGTAAATCATCATTCTTCCAAATATAAAACATGTATTTCTCAAGCTGCAACACACAACTACTTCAGAAACATAACATTCAAAATCAGGCATACACTTCTTAACAGAATCCAAATTCCTTTATGCATTTTTCTCACCATTGATTGTAGTCAATGCTACCATTTGCTTTCAAATTAAATGCAACAGCGAAGAACCAATGGGATGATTTAACTTTCCCTGAATGCAAAGCAAGAACTAATGGCTACCTTTTGAAGCCGAACCCGAAGATAAGATCTCAATAAAAAATGTGCCCTGTCCAAATCCATCTGATAGAGTGACACAGCAAGAGGATCCATTCCACTTTCTTCATATTCCTCCACTGTTTCTTCCTATACACACAGAATTTATATTTTTTTTTAAAAAGAGAGAAAATCATGTTTTAGTACAATGTTTTAATTTGCAAACCAGATAAAATTATATATTCTTGAAAATAAAGATCAAAATAGTCTGATGATTTCTAGGGACTTTGATATGGTGGACGAAGTTATCCACCTTAGGGTAAATGAGCGACATTAAATTCTACTTGTGAAATTATTTTACAAACTATTTTAACTAAATTTCACTGGCAGAATTTAATACAAAGTGCATCATTAAGTGAATAATATGGCCCAGTAGATCCGCACAACCATTTTTAGCAACAATTTTCGTAAAGAATCATGAAGATTGGCTTAAAATACCAAAATAATATAAACTTATTTTGTTGTTTTCTATGAATTGTTTCACAGCTAGTAAGCTACTTTGCCTATCATGATGTAATATCGAGTTAAATTTTTTATAAAATAATAAATAAATAAACATGAAACTAGAGTTAGGGTTTTGAATTTTGCTTAAAATACCATTAATTGGATCTGCTCCCTGGCCCGCTTAACCAACTGAGCCTGAAACTGAAGAATCTCCGCCGCCGCTTTCTCGTTGCGCCACGCCGTTTTGAGTAACTCGGCATCGGTCGTCGACATCAACATCTCGTATTCGTCCATTGCAGCCGTTGATCCATCTCCGATATCCTCAGCCATCTGATCCGATTTTACTTCTCTTCTAGAAAAACACAAAAGATAATTCAGTTTTTTTTTTCTTTTCTTATTTGTAGTTGTGAATGGAGTTATGAAAAGAGAGGGAAAATCAGAAAGTAAAAACAGAGATTGGCGCCAGAACCATATGAGAGTGAAAGGATTCGGTGTGGTAGGTGAGACAGAACGCGAGTTTGTGGGTGAATCTAATGCCATTGGATGGGACAAATAAATGGACGACTGTGATGGGTTTGATTCCCGCGAAAAACTAGAGATATGTCACATCGTTTGATTATAAGAATTATGTTTCATATGTTGATGGGCTTTGCCTTTTATAGAATAATTCAATAAGATAATAGGTCTTCGATGTTTTTTTTCCACTCTTTGACATAAAAAGAAGAATCCGAATGAAAAAGAATTTTTTTATTTTTAGAGTTTGTGTTAATATTCAAATTTATCCTATAAATTTTAAAATAAATAATTTTGTTTCAATTCGTTAACTTATTATCATTTGTTTTGACAAAAAAAAATTATTTTATTGTATAATAACATTTTTATTTTTGTTTATTAAATTAAATAATTAAAGTGGTAGAATACATCAATAAATTTTTAAATTTTAATACAAAATATTAAATTTTGGTCTTTTTAATATTATCTTAAAAAAATATATAATTTTAACAATTTAATATATATATATATATAAATGTTGTACAATTCTCACTACTACTTCCACCCAACCTCAGCCCTCCACCTTGTCTTTTCCTTCAACTATAGCGATAGTTTAGCCGCGCCCCCCGCCCCGGGGACATGCTAACCCCTCCTTAACCAATCATCTAATTTTATAATATCTTTAATTATTTGAGACTATTACTAGTAGTTTTTATAATTTGATTAAGACCTATTATTGCTCCATTTGTTAGTTTGTAAAGTTGCAATTTCAAAGAAAAAGCTTTGCACCGATAAATATTCAAAATTTGCATCTTGCTTTGCATATATATATATATATATCAATATCAACAACCTTTAAAAAAAAAATTGTTGCCGTGTCTACCACTATTACGAAAATCTCCAATTTTTATTTTTCTCTTTTTCCTTTCCTTGTATTTTTTTTTTTTTGGCTAAAATTTTCCTATATACTAATCTTAAATTGAGTTAAAAAATCATCCATCTCCCTTATTTGAAACTATAACACATAAATTATAGACTAGCCAACTAAACCGAAGGCTGTGTAATTTAATAACGAGTTGAAAGATAGAAATAAATTGTTAACCGAAAAAAATGGTTCTTTGAGCCAACGAACTTTTGAATTTATTTATTAGCGAGAATTGGCACTTGAGGCCTCGTCTTGGTTGTATTTGCTTGCAGAAGCTTGGGTATTCTCTTCCTCATTTGCTACAACAGAACCTGCAAAACACAAGTAAAACTATTGTGATAATCTCGCCAGAATGGGTTCCGATCAAGACTCTCTGATGTTTAAGTCAGAAATGGTCTTTACAGTGAGAGATTAGTGAAAATGTTAAGCAAAAATACTGAAGAATAAAGAAAAAGACCCTTTTTTTTTCCTCTTTATGTCTAGTTTTCTATTTTTCGAGCATCATCTTTTACTTCTGTATCTCTTTTTTTTTTTATAATACTGATTTTCAGAGAATTTTTTTGGCATATTCCCAGTATATTCCTTGACATACTTCTGACCCTGCTTCTATTGTGCTTCTATCACACACCAAATATTATTGTGCTGATCTTCTCCTGACCTATTTCTGCTATACGTCAGGTATCTTTTCTGACATATGTTAAGTATATTCTTGGTATATTTCTTATACCTGTCTTTACCAATGAATTTGATTAAGTGTGATGCTAAGTTAAATCTGCTCATGTCAATTTTCTAATAGTCTCTTCCTGTTCTGCTCGGTCGTGGCTCAAAGTCTTCTCAAAGAGCTTATTTTTTGGTGACTTCACTGGTTGTACCTGATCAGCCTGTTCGGCAGACAACCAACCTGGTGTCTGTTCTAACCCGGTTTCTTCATTGATCACGTAAGCACTGAGATGAACCAGTCTAGTTAATGTGTAAATGATAGTTTTAGCCACATCCTAGCATGTCATGCTGAACATGTACTTCATATTACCGATCGGGTCCTTTAAATTCGAGTAAGTTCTCTGTTGTCTAGCCCTGCTATGGCCTGGCCCGATGGTTATTACTATAATCTTGTGTTCAAAGTAGGCTATCCTGTAAGGAGTAGTGGGCTATGAAGAGGGCTGTTCCACAAGGAAATATCTAATTGAGCCTTGGGGGCTGACTTCTTTTGGGTCTAGAAGCCCAAATGTGATTTTCTAGGGGAGAATAAAATCAATAATAATAATAATAAGTACTAAGTAGTGATATCATTGCAATGCTTGTAGGTGAAATTGGTGGATAGTGGTTGATGGAACAAAATATGATTATGAATGTAAAGGAATAAACGATGTTGGATATTTATAACGAATTTCTACATAAATTTTACATTTTAAAGATAAAATTTAATATTAATTTGTAATATTAAAAATGATGAAAAAGTGATTAAGAAAAAAAGTTGTGAAATGGTAAGGAGAGAGTATGAAAAAAATAGAAAATAAAAGAAGAGAAGAAAACTGAAGAAAGAGAAATAAAATAATATAAAAATTGTAATATTAATTAAAATTAATAAGTTTTTGTTGGCCAATATATGATTGACAAGTAGACATTATATGACATGTTGTGCGTCAATTTGCATCATCCTCTTACAGTTAAGTTATAATATTGTCATTCTATTGTTAAAATAAATGGCAACAGACTAATAAATTGAAACAAAATTATATATTTTGAAACTCATATGATACCAGGTAAGGGAAGAATGCTAGACCTACAGATATGCCTTATCCAAAGCCCATAAAGGCTTCTTCATATATAAGGGTATACTAGCCAACCCTATCTTAGTCCATCGGCTTTGACCTGTTGCCCTAACCGGCCTTTTTACCTCAACGGGATTTATGGTGGTCTCAACCTTAAACCAGTCTTCAAGGGTTTAAAACTAAGATGTATGTTGAATATATAGTGGACATAGCCTCTTACGAGGTTTAGAAACCCTTATTGTCGGATCTATTTACTAAAACATTGTTAACTATTATGATCAAGCTGCTAAGAGAATTCAAAGGTGTTTAGAATTCCATGTTTAAAAAACTGAGCGAAGGTATTTTTTATTTCTCAGGCAAAACTTGTTTACATAACGAAACTTTGGATCTTTATATAGAAAAACCAAAGCATCTAAAGTTGATGACAGCTGGACTTAGTACAATTATTTTAAAGATATATTTATCATACTTTAATAAAAGCAACCGACACACTTTAACTAACATAATTATTATGCTTTTTCAAAAGCAAAATATGACATAAAAGTAAAAGACACATATGTGTTAAACCTCGTAATGCACTGAATTTTATCCTTATCATGACAAACAGTAAACTTAAAAAGACGTGTCACTGAGGTTGTCATTTTCTTGGTCTTGGTCTTCAGGTGCTTGATGAACTTGCCTTTGTTCTAACTCTAGAATTAGGTCCAATTTTATAGTTATTTCATCAAACCGTGGAAGTGATTGGCTGTCTTGGTATAATATTAATGTGAGGCTGGGTAAGTTGGATTCCATGTGAGATATGTTATATATGTGTTGTCTTGAATAAAGCCGTCAGTTGGTACAACTGGCTGTGAAAAAGTGTACACTAAAGGGACATATACGACTGAAAAGGAAATCTAGTTGGTAAGGAGTGATGATGATAGTTGTATGTTGTTTCACGTTGATGTCTTAGCTGGCCTTTTAGTATCTTGTGTTTATAGCGATTGTTTATAGCATTGACTTTTTGTTGGAAGTCTTCATTAAGGATTTCCTATAGGGCTAGATTTTGAGGATCTATCAATGCAGTTTGAGGGATTATCTGATTTTCTTGAGCTGAGATCATTTCAAGATTTCTCATTTCTGCTTTATGTTCTTCCTGAAAAAGTTGTAAAGAGAATGGAAAGGTAAAGTAGTCTTTTACTACAGGGTAGTAATAAACTTCTTATTCTGATATGATCATTTCTTTTATTTGAAAGAGGAAGATGGAGTAAAGTCTTTTTAATGAAACTTGGGAGTTTGCATGCTTGTAAAGCATAAGTTGAACTTTTGTTATCCACAAGGATTTTGGATAAAACCATGTTAGGAAACTATGACTGGATCATCATCTAGTTGTTCGTCTATTTATGACTGGAGTTTCTAGAGTTGGAACTCTATTGCAATGGTATATTTGTCCAACAGATACCATAGCAAATACAAGACTGTTTTACTCCATAAATAAAATGGTTAGGCTATATGGATATGGAAGAACGGGTATTCCAGATTAAAGATTGGTCCTCTGAGAATTGGCTTTCCTTTTTTTTTGAATGGCTTCGAGAGCATAGTACCTGATCAAGTCAGGTGCTATGTGGTGGAGAGTTTTGGCTTGGATTAGGGCTTCAAATTCTGGTGGTATGAAAGGTATTGGATGAGTTATAGTAACATCAGAGGGATTCATCATGAATGAAATTTGGAAGAGAATATCTGTTTAGGCTTTGGATGGTGTTTAATGTGGGTCAGGGTTTTTATAAGGTTACGAAATAAAAAAAAATCTGCAACATTATTGTCTCTGCCTTTCACATGTTTAACATCACATGTGAAATTTGCAAACCATTATTGCTAACGCAAAAGTTGTAATGACGGGATCTTCTTTCGTTTAAAGTTGAGCATGTTAGAGAAAGTTGACATGTCCAATTCAATAAGAAAGTGGTGTCCAGTTAAGTGGAATTCAAAATTATCAATTCCCCGCTTAACAATGAGTTGTGATAGTGATTTTCTTCGTCATTAAAGCTTCCACTTTTGTATTTACAAATTTATCTTGATCCATCAATTTCTTAAAGTAAAATTGCACCCTAGTGAAAATCACTAGCATTTGTTTGAAGGATCCTTTTCCCATATGATGGAATCTATAAAAGAGACAAAACATTGGTGATTTATTCCATCTTTTGGACTGATGTGGTTTGGATGTCAGACCAAGGTGGATAATTCTTTCTCAACATAAGATAAAGTGGATGAGTCATATGAGTTAGGTGTGGAATAAAGTCACTGATGTAGTTAACTATTCCAAGGAATTGCTGTACTTGAGAGTGATTGAGAATGTTGTTTGGGAATTTAGTGAGCTGGCTTGCAATGTGGGTTTGTGGCATGAATTGTCCATTGCTGATGTGATTAAGGAAATCTACCTCTGTGATACCTACTTGGCACTTAGCAGGGGAGATCATTATGCCATACTATTGAAAGATGTAGCCAAATTGTAAAAACAGTTGATAGTGCGCATCTGCATTATCAGAAAATAACAGTATATCATCAATATAAATTAGAGCACTGTCGAAAATAAGCTCAAATATTTGTAACATGGCCTTCTGAAATAGTAAGAGCTATATTTAATCCAAAAGGAAGCATTCTCTATTGATAATGGTGTTAAGGTGTGCAAAAAGCAGTTTTACGTCGGTCCTCTAGATGGATGTCAAGTTGCCAAAATTCATATTTGAGATCGAACTTTGAGAAGATCTTTGTTGTAGCAATTTTAGAGAAGATGGCCTTCCTTGTTGAAAGATGGAACTTATCATCTTGTAAGAAATTAGTAAGGGGTTAATTATTTATTACAAAATGAATTTTTCTTTGATTTGTTCAGCCCTTTTGTTGACATAAAAATCTTGACATGGCCACTAGGATAACGTAGGCTCAATTAATCCTTCTGATAAAAGCTATGTCAATTCTCCTTTCACAGGGGCTATATGTTCTTGTGACATTCCTGGATGGGTAGTTTTGGTAGGGTTTTCAAATTCATTTTTGTGGAATGGTAATCTGATGAAGAATGTTGGGTTTTTCCATAGAAGTTTTGGACATTTGGCTAGAAATTCTGTATGGAAATTGGCTACTGAACTATATTTGAGCTGTTCAAATAGGGTGAAGGGTTTTCTATAGTGAAATAACAGGGAATTTTAGACCATAGTAAGAAATAAGCATTGAATTTAAGGCCATCAGGTTTGGTGAGGACTTTCTTTTGTAAAAGCTTCTAGATTAAGCCAAAATCAATAATTATATCTTTATCGGAAAGATTTTAACCTAAAAACTTATGTCTTAACTTAAGTCTTGGAAAAAAAAGAAAGATAAACTGTTTTACTAATCATATTGATAGTAAACAATTCATCGTTTACAACTCTAAAGGTTTGGAAAAATGGTTATAAAAAAGGTTTTGGTAAGATTGATGATTTAAGTATTGACATTGCTGCACCAGTGTCAAGTAGCCCTAAAAGTTGAATGGGTTTATTGTATTTGGTGGAGTAAAGTCTGAGTTTTATCATGGGTATGGATGTTGTGGATAATTGTGTTAAAGGTTACGGTTTGACATGATAAGTGGTGGAGCTTGTAAAGCTGATGTGTAATGATTCACATATTGATTATGAATTGTTGTCTGAGTCATATTTAAAAAATTACAAGGACAATATCACTATCTTGCTCTGACTATTCCAAGTAAATGGATTCCAGCTCAGCTTCTGAAGGACTACTTTTAATGATGGTTCAAATGACAGACACAATCTTTTTTTTGTTGTCTTTATTTGGGCACTGTTTTGCAAAGTGACCACGTTGTTTACAAATGAAGCATCTGTTTGTCTTTTTCGAGAATGCTGATTTTTTTTTGAAAAATCTTTCTTTCTTTGATTGGATGGTCAGAATGGGAATTTTCTTATTAGTGTTGCAATGACAACTGTTTTTCTTTAGGCATTTGATTAATAAGCTTGGTCTATTACATAATTTTTGGATCTTTTTCTCCATATCATCAAGTTCTTTTAAGAACTTATGTTTGGATTATAACTTGTTGAGAGCCTGAATGATTCCAATTGAGGTGTTTGTCAAGGTTTTTCCTTTTGCTTCAATGATGTGAAGGGCTTTTTGCCTAAAGGTTTAGAAACAAAGTTTAGATAAGTCTATTTTAAGTTTGGATCATCAATACCAAAGATGTAGTATCGAGATGCTGCATTTTTTAAATGGCATTCTAAATCATTTCTTTTGTAAGAGCAACATTTTATTTTGAAAAAAATTTCACGAGCTTTATTTGTTAAGTGAGTTTCTTTACTAATAAACTCTGGAAAGATAAAACTGATAAATTGCTCAATGGTCGTGCTGTTCTGCAACACTTGTTGTTGGTATTCTCCAATATAAAGATACCAATATTTGAGAATTTCTTGGAACCTAGAGATTACTTTCCAAATAATTTATGTAATAGTATTGTCATACTATATTTTAGGGAATATCATCAAATGTAAACCAATGTCTTTTTTTTAGACGAATCTTTTGGGGCTGAAGGTTGTTGTCTGTGTGTCCTTCTAGTTGAGGTTTCGGGATCATCTATGGAGGATTCATATTCATCAATAATTGGTTCAGTTAGTGTGATTCTTGGATTGTTTATGTACTGGAGTGGGATTGTAGGGTATGAGGTGGACTCATTGTCAGAATTTGCTTAGTGAAAAAAGGTGTCGGATACAAATGATGTAATAAAGAGTACTGGTGAGGTTTTGCTGAGAGCCATGAATTGAGATTTAAATGCAAGAGGAAAAATATCTAAGACTGTTAGAATAGTGGATGATGATGTAGTACTGAAATGTGTGGTTGGAACGATAGGTTATTGGGATGATGATTCTATTTTTTTTTTCCTTTTTTCTTGGCTTTTGTTTTTCTTATGGGTATAGAATTTAAACTAGAACCAAGAATTGAATTTGAGGTAATGGAAAATAGTTTGGATGTTTTTAGCAAAGTTTTTGCTGGATTCCATGGCTTGGTGAATTCATTTTCTAAACTAGCCAACTGGGCTTTGAGATGTTGAATCTTTTTTTATTGTTCACAGAAAGGAAGATTATTCTATACTAGAGATAAAATATGTTCATGAAGAGTTTTAATTTTAAGCCTAAACTTTTCAATTAAAACTTGATGTGTTGCAAGGTTAGTATCAACTTTCTGTTATAGCCTTTGTTGAGATTGTTGAATATTTTTCAGGATTTTGTTCTAGGCTACAACATTTTGTGATTACCACTTTAGGACTGCTTCTGCTGAACTTATTTGTTCATGAGAACCATCTAATTTGTGGGTGTTTAGATTTTTAATTTTTCACTGTTGCGTAGTTTATTCTTAAAGGTTAATGTATTGATGTAAATAAGAAAAATCATATGGTGTAAACATGTATACAGCAAGTATTGATTGTTGTGTTGGTGGTTTAATGATGTGACATGGTTGTGGGGATATGAGTAATGGTTTTGGTTTTGGAGGAGAATAAGTGACATAAAAATCAAAGTTTCTTGAGGGCTAGCACAAAAGATTAATGTCTGGATCTCCATTATCATATTGTTCCTTTAAAAGCTGTTGTGAGCTTTTCTTTTTCTTCTTTTTTTGCTGTTTTTGTTTAGTCACATAATATTCATTATCCAAGTGAGGGTTTGCAAGATACTCTGAACATTAACAGTCTATATCCCTGTAACAGTGTCTATTAAGACTCTGAAATAGGTATATTGGCTTGTCATTTTTTGTCAAATGATATAGTTGATAGGTCTTATTTGACTGTTGACTGGTATGGCATTATCATGAATTTAGTGGAGAATGGAGATGGAGGCGTCGATGGTCTTAGTTTATCAAAATAAATGACTGTTTAACCATCTTGCTGTTGGAAGAAACTGTGATTCGTAGATTGTATAAATTTTGGAGGTTGTGCCTCTTTGTGCTTTTATTCATATTTTGTGACCCACGTATCAAGAAGAAGTTTAATAACTCATCATTTGAAAGCTGCCTTAGGACATACGTATAGGATGATACTTTGTTTAACTCAATAAATAGTAAAATGGCATCTTAATTTTAGTATGGAGTATCAAAGTCACGAACATGATCTTGAATTCTCTAGACCATTTGATAATGCAAAGTGGCAACATAAGTTTCTACTTCTGAAATTACGCATGTTATTTGAATTTAAACTTTTAAGACTTGATGAGAAATAGATCTGTGATTGGTATGCAAAAGTTTGAATTCAAAATTCTCCAAATGCAAACTCAATTTTTTTTATAAAATAATAAATACACTATAAATTATTTATCGTTAAAATATTATTACAAATGCAGTCCATTGGTAATGTTAAATAGTTCACTTATCATCCTTCAGCATGGATTTATTTAGCAATATGCTAAAAACAAACATTAGCACCAGTAGAGAATGCACTAAAATTGCACAATATGACGATTTTGAATATTATGTTTGCGAAGTAAGAAAAAAAAATGGGGGCGTTTATTGCAATTAGTGACCAAGAAAATGCATAGTCATTTCAGTAGTACAATATGACGATTTTGAATATTATGTTTGCGAAGTAAAAAAAAAAAAAGGGAGTGTTTGCTGTAATTAGTGACCAATAAAATGTATAGTCATTTCAATAGTACAATATAACGATTTTGAATGTTATGTTTGCAAAGTAAAATGAAAATTCATGTTTTTATTATTTTATTTTTTTTTTGCAAAGAAGAAAAATTCAGTAAATTGAAAATTCGTAGCTTAAAAAGAAGGAGATAATTCTTTTTTCTTTATAAAGTTTAAAATTTAGATGAAGGTGAAAAAATTTACTTATAATTAATATTTATTTTTTTATTTTTAATCAAATTTAAGTGATTACAAGCATTAAACACATTGATAACTAATTAAGCTACACTCATCAACTGGGGCAAAGATTTTAAATGCTTAATGAGCTGGAAATTACCAATCAAAAAGAGTGATTCTAATAATGAGGTTGATCATCGGCGCAGGCAACTCCAGTAATTTCACTTATGCCCAAATGTTTGTTGGCATTTACTGTTCTTATAAAGTTTAAAGCAAGAGGATTGAGGAGTGAGGCTGCTTAAATGATTGAATCCTATTTTTTTATATCATGAAACTAACCCCTTTACCTAGTTTTATTTTAAGTATATATTATTTATATTTATAAATAAAATTATTTATATTTGAATAGCGTTACTCTTAAAGCACAATAGTGAGTGATATTGCAACTGCTCCGGGCCCAAGCCAGACTCATTTAACATTTATTCCCAAAATCGCAAAATGTACGAGTTGCAAAATCTATTATCTTTAAAAGTAATATTACATTTTTTTTATATCATATCTTAAATTTTAAATGAGATATTAAGTAATTATTGAAGAAAAAAATAGTATAATAAATAATTTTAAAAATTAATCACTTAATAATTATTTAACAATTCATTTAAGATTTATAATATGCAACATTATTGTATTTTTTTTATTGTTTAATTTCTAAATTACGATAATATAAAATGTACAAAACCAGTTATTCAATGATAAGTTATGTTTTAAGCATCAAATATATATATTTCAGATATTTAATATTTGAAAATAGCAGTTATTATTAAATATAACCGTTAACACTTTTTAAATATATAAATGAAGTTAGCATTTGTTAAAATGATCCGATAATAAAAGGTATATAGTTTAAATTTTTATTAAAATAAAAAAAGTTGATATGAAATTTTTTTCTCTGCACGTAGAAAAAAACACGAAGTTAAAATTAGGCGTTATTTAAAAAAAAGTGAAAAATAGAAAAAAACAAAATTCAAAAAGGAAAGAAAACGTGGACCAATCAGAATCGGAGCATATGGCGGGGGAGGGAGGAATCCAAAACCAGAAGCTCTTACCTGGCTTTTGTATTTCAAGCTTTTGAAAAAAATAAAAATAAAAGAAAACAAAGAACCTCCATACGTTAACCCCGCAATGAGCGGCCTGGCCCACAATTTTCCACCGGGTTACCGGTTTAGCCGATGTGCTCGTACTATAAAATAAAACTGTAAAATCCGCTCTTTAAACATTTTATGATATCGCCCATCTTCAACATTGAGAGTCTCTCTCTCGAGAACTATTAACATTATCATTATTATTTAGCTGAATTATCTCATTCTCTCTCTGCGCGGCTCTCCTGTCCTGAGCAGACCCATCTTCATTGCCAGATTTCTAGAGGGCGTCGCAGAGAGAGATCGAGTCTTTTTATCATTCTATCTATCTGTCTATTTATTTTCTTGTTTGTTTTTTCTTCTGTTATTATTTTATATCAATTAAGCAAAAAAAGAAAATGGCGGTTTCCAGGGTTTCATTTGGACTTGTGGCTGTTGCTGTTCTCGTCTTTGCCATTTTCTTGCCGGCTGCACATGCTCAGGCTCCAGCTCCAGCTCCGGCTCCGGCTGCCGCCCCCACCCCCACCAGTGACGGTCAGTTCTCTCTCTTTGTGTTATTATATATGTTTAGGTGCATTATATGTTATTAGTTTTGCAGATCTGGGATGATTAGTTGTGAATCTTTTGTTTCATAAGTCATGGTGTCTGAATATGGGATTATTATAGTCTTGTCCGAAAATGAAATGCTGAAACATTATAGTAAAGACAAATAAAAACCAATCCCCAAGTTAATACTCGAAGAGATTTTTCTTTTTGGGCAACTATACAAAATCTAGTTCCTAATGCGTCAAGAGAATGTGGAGAAACATAAGAAACCCCAGGGCCCAAATACCCAATTACTGATTGTTGATTGTCACCGAAGGGAGGACGACGGAAAGAGGAGTTTATCTGTTCATATATTTTCTAAGCATTGCAATAGAGTTTTGATTTGACATTGATGTGGAGAATTTGGATTTTAATGTTTCCAGGGACATCGATTGACCAAACAATTGCCTATGTGCTGATGCTGGTCGCCCTGGTGCTCACTTACCTCATTCACGCTGCTGATTTCTCTTACAGCTTGTAATTCATCAGCTAACTGATGAATGAGATTCTAATCTTTTGGATTTGAAGGTGTTTGTTTAAGAAAATTAGAGATAAGAGAGAATGTTATTGGGTAAAATATGTACTTTTTTTCATTTGTCTGTCTGATATGATGGGGTTTTACTCTGTTTTATAGCAGTGCGACTTATCATTTTCCTGATATCAACTACTTTTCTTCTTTGCATTACGGAAAAATCCCATATTCAAAGCATTCTCCAATTATACGTCGGAACTCGGTTACTCTTTATGGCTTCCCTGAATATTTAGTTAACTTTTGAGAAAGAGGACATAATGGTAACATAATTTGACTGAAGAGTGCTTAATAATGAGAATCAGAATACACAGGAGTGAAGAACAGAATGGCGAAGGGAACATTTTTTAAGAGCGAAACAGAACTTGATACAACTAGATGGCAACCGTAAAACAAGCTATCTAGCAATGGAGTAACAAGTTAATAAACCTAGTGTATTTTAATATAAACTATCCACCTCAAACCACCACACAGCATTGTTATCACCCTAATACGAAGAGGAAACAGCTGAACAAAGGTTGGATGTTTATGAGGCTTCAACCACATTTGCATCCATCAGTAAATGCACAGCCAGGTAGAAATTTGACTATTTGCACCACCATCACTAACACAACAAATGAAAAAAAAATATGCATTTAAGTTTTATCTAGCAGATTGTCCTTGACCTCAGTTCATTCAATAATAAGCCTATGTAGGCACATTCTATTACTGCTACGATTTATTAAGGAACCAGCTTACCGTTGTAATATACAATTTCGACCTACTACATCTGAACATTCAAACATTAGAAAGAAAAGTCACTAATAATCTTCGCAAATAAAACTGCAACCTCAAGTGTGATCCCTTTTGTCAATTTGAAATTCTTCGAGGATTTGCATATTGAGATACAATGTGATTTATCTTTGTTATCATCGGATCTTAATAACTTCATTAGAGGAAACAAAAAATAAATAAAATCCGAACACTAGGAGTCAAAATGGACTAAAGACAACAATCCGACCAATATAAATTCTCATCAAGCTTTCTTGCTAGTGGTGTTTGCTTCCTGCTGACTCTGATTGGCCAATGAGAACTTCTTCACTTTCTGTGGAGAAAAAAATGACAGAAGAAAAACGAGAAACATATCCTGTAAGGGAAGCAAGAAAGAATTGCCAATATACACATAAATATCCGTATAAAAATTCGCAAAGTTTGTATTAAGTGAAATATATTAAGGCATTGCATTGAAAAAATTGTAAGAAGGGAATGTCAAACGCTTTGACATAAAATGTATATTTGTAATCTCATGGTGGAATCTAGTGAGCATTCTCATGGAGAACAGTGACTTAGAGGCTCTTAAGAATTCATGGTGAAGCAGTCACTTTAGTGAGCCTTAAATCCTCAACGTTGGGATCATTTAATAGCTAGATTCCATCATCATCAAGAATTTGTTTCCATTTGATGGCACCTAGTTTGATTTTGACTCCATTAGATTCAACTCCGTACATATCAAACAAGGTATTGAAGCTATGGCATATTATCTGCAGCATGTCATCTGTCAAATCAAGAAAAACTCTTGATCATGACAGTATCTACACCGTTCAAATTCCATTAGTTATCTTATAAGCCAATACTACTTACCACAAAAGTAAAAGTCCAACAAGGCAAACTTAATAATCAATGTCTGCCACCTATCTTATGTGGGCAAAAAGTAGAAATGACAAGGGCTTGCGGAGTGCTTCTCAAAGAACCAACATATCCTCCAAAAGAAAAGTAAATGGACACGAAACTAATGTTTTTTTTGTTCTAAACACTGGCAAAATTTTCTAAGCTTGAAAGCTCCAGTCCCTTCTTCTCATTTTCGGGCTGGTACAGAGTTTTGATCACAATCTAAACAATTGAATCATAAACAAGCAGTTTGAGAAACTCAAAAAGGGCAAAATCTAACCATTCATAACACCTATTAATCAACTAAACAATATTTTGCTTCTCAATAGCTTAGACACCATTTAAGCTGTAAACACTTCATTATAAATTTCACAAACCATTAAACGAGATGTGTGTTACCATTGAATATTCAGTAACCCAGCAATTTAGCACACATTGCAAGAACCACTACGTTAGAGTGAGCTTTTTCTTTAATCTTGAACCAAAAAACTAGTAACAATCTGAATGCATTACCAGAAATTTACAAGTAATTTCAAATTTTCCGCACAACAAAAGAAAACAAAATTGCATCATTTTTCCCACCAACGCTTATTCTCATAAACGCAATATATGTTAATAACACAACATTTAATTGAACTTTAAATTATGAAAAATGAATGAAATTCTAGCGCTCAATAAGAAGATCAAATAGTGCTGATTGGAAAGCCAAAAAAAAAAATTTACCTTGTTAACGACGCACTCTCTCAAAACGTTCAAGAGATTAAAGCATTTCTCTTGATCGAACGGCGATTGAGCGACGCAGTTGAGTAGATCCAGCGCCTGTTGCGCGCACTCAGGCTTCTCGCTTGGTCTCTCTTTCTCCATTCTGAATTTAATTGTATTATTGAATTTAAGATTAGATTAGCCGATTAGGGTTTTAAGCTACGGAAAAGGAAGGGACTTGACGAGGTTTTTAAACGGGGGTTGTATTCCTTAAGACTTTTTGAATTTTTGGGGGAGTGTTTGTTTTGGGTTTGGTCTTCGACAATCGAGAAATTACGGAGGGAAATCACAAGTCCCGTCCGTCTTTGTAAACCGCGGCATTAGTAATTGTTGGTTCCGTGCCTGCTGTTTCGTTTTCTCCAAGAAATTATACATGTATTTGCTTTTTGTTCTTGCCACACCTGTCCACCAAACATAACGATACAAGTATTTTCGGTATTTAATCCGAAAAATACATATTATGCAAAATTACTATCATTAGACGAGTGGCAGGTGAATCATGGTTCTTTTTTTTTTTTTTTTAAGGGAGAATCTCCGAATTTTAGAGGGTATATAATCTCTCTTAAAATAATATTAAAAAATATTCAAAGTATTTTATAAATTATTGTGACTGAAGTTCACATCACTCTCGTGCTTCGTTGCAGTGTAGTTTAAATGAATAATAGGCTTGTACTTAGTAAATGTGTTTTGAACTTGAAGTTCAAAAACAAAATCACGAACGAGACTTAATCGCCAGAGTGAATAATGTCTACTAAACTCATTATGGTGCCATTTAAATAAAGTAATAAACCTTCACTTAATAGACGTGTTTTGGACCTGAAGTCAAAAAATAAAACCGTAATGCTCAGAAATGTTAGAATGGACAATATATACTAGGCAATTTACAACGTAAGTCTTGCTTTTAAACAAGAAAATAAAGAGTTATCCGAAAGGAGCCTGTGGTATGGACCAAAGTTAGAGCACTCACTGAAGCTTTGCAAGACATCAAACCCCAACCTTGTGGAACTGACCCAAAATGATAATCTGTTATGGGCCCAAAGTAAGTATTGGGTATGTCTCTCTGCCACTTGTCAGGCTTAACAAATCCAAATTAGGTAGCCCACATTTGATACTCGACAGTAAATGAGCTCGATATTTTTTTTTTTAAGTATAAAATGATCACCATTATCAAGTCTAGGATTCACAGTCCGAGAAAATGAACTGGAAACATATCCGCAATATTTTTATGATGCATATGGAATTCAAACCAAGTTCAGAGCATGGGTACTTGTAAACCAGCAGTAAGTGAAAACCCACAAGAATTGCGCGTGCAGAGAGTAGTGGAGTGTGGGCGTTATCTTGTGTATTAATATCACCAGCGAAACTCATGAGATATTAATTGATCCCCATAAATAATAACAGAAAAAAAATATATATATATATATATATACCTTTTTAAAATTTATTTTTTCTTATTATAAACAATAATAAATAAATATCCATTGAGATTGAGCAAAATATTTGAGTATCAGTAAGAATCGCTAACACATTTCGTCTCATCTGTTGGGTGTCGGTGGGTGGAAAAAATTGACACGGATGGGCCTACTTGCCCACTATTCCACTCGCAATGCAATATGTATGAACAGGTAATTAATGGCTCTCGTTATCGCTCGCCATTCGGCCTCCTACACTTCTCATTTGCCATACTTATCACCCAACCAGGTAGCCAGGCTCTTGAAAGGGAAACATATTCGTTTTTTTTGTCCGTATTTTCCATGCATATTTCGCGTGATCCCCTCGCCTCCACTCCTTTATTTTTATTATTGATTTAGATATTCTTTGATTTTTGTTAATTTCTTCGATAATTTTTTTTTTTACAAATTGATGACATGGGCACTTAAATGATGCATGTACCACATCATTATTAAACGTGCATCGAACACCCGCCTATCATTTTAGTAAAAAAACTCTCAAAGTCAAGCCTAAATTTAACTTTAGTTTTCCCTTTTGTTGAGTCTGATATTTTTAAAGTTGATGATTGTATTTGAAATACGAACAATAAAAATAATATATATATATATATATATATATTAATAGTGATTTAAATGGGGACTTCTCCTTGATGAATAAGGAAAATATATAACACATAATGATATTTAAGCTCCCAAGGAGGGATTTAAATGGAGAATTTGATAGGATATTCGTTCATTATCCTTCATTTTTTATGATCCCAAATCATTGGATAGACAATTAATGGCATGATGTTCATATGTTATGAATGTCGCCCCAAGAACATTTTCTTATCAATGCATATTTAAAATGTGTATAGTCTTCAGTTATTTAGAGATGACAAAAAAATTTGTAAATTTGCTAAAATTCGTCCGTATTTAAAAAGATTTAATAATGTTTGAAGCAGGTTTAATATGAATTTGGTATAAAAAATTAAAATTTGCAACGGATTTGTTACAGGTATGAGTTTAGTAAAAAATTCGCAGATACCCACAACGAGTATCCGTACATACTACATTTAAAAAATATATAATTTAAAGAATAAAAAATATATGAGTTGATTATTTTTCATTTATTTTTAGTTTACATCAAAAAGTTTAGATTTAGTTTGACATTGCTCATACTATTCAATAAAAATAAATAAAATTAGTTCAAATGTACTAATGGTTGTAATTGAAATTGAAAATAAAATTATAACATTTAACATAATCGAAATTAGAATATTTAATATTTAACGTAGTTAGAATTGGATTTAAAATTATAGCATTTAACATAATTAGAATTAAACATTTAACTCAATTAAAATTGATAATAACATTGGATTTAGGACGATAACGTTTAATGTAATTAAATTTGAAATTAAATTTAGAATTATAACATTTAATCTAAATAAAATTAGAATTGAAATTAAAATTAAAATATTTAACATAATTAAAATTAGATTTGAAATTATAACATTTAACTATCGAAATTGACATTATAATTATAATATTCAATATAATTAAAATCAAAATTTAATTTGGAGTTATGACATTTAACGTAATTGAAATTAGAATTACGATATTTAACATAATTAAAATTGAAAATGAAATTATAGTATTTAATGTAATTAAAATAAGAATTAGATTTAGAATTATAATATTTAATATAATAAAAATCGAAATCAAATTTGGAATTATAACATTTAACATAATTGAATTCAATATCAGAATCAAAATTATAATATTTAACGTAATTGAAATTGAAATTAAAAGTAGAATTATAACAGTTAATGTAATTACAATCGAAATTGAATTTTAAATTATAACATTTAATGTATTAAAATTAAAAATTAAAAATATAAAATTTATTATAATTAAAATTGAAATTCGGTTTAGAATTATAACATAAGTGAAATCAAAACTGGAATTGAAATTAAAATATTTAAACATAATTGAATCAAAATTATAATAAGAATTATAATATTTAATATAATTGATATCAAAATTAGAATTATAATTATAATATTAACATAATTAAAATCAAATTTGAATTTAGATTTATAATATTAAACGTAATTAAACTCGAAATTAGATTTAAAATTATAATATTTAACGTAATTAATTTAAAATTAGAATTAAAATAAAAATATTTAACGTAATTAAAATTGAGATTGAATTTAAAATTATAACATTTAATGTAATTAAAATTATAATTATAACATTTAATATAAATAAAATTAGAATTAGAATTAATATTATTTTAATTGTTATATTTTATAAATTTTCAATTAAATTAAGATTATAATTATAATTTTTTTATTATATTAATTTAAAACTCTTTTAAAATTCACAAATAATCCGTTACAAGTTTAATAATAATACTCTAAATTTGTAACAAATTTAAAAAAAAATTAATATTTTAATTTTTAAATAAATATAAATACAAATTTAAGATATAAATACAAATTTGTTCTTCTCAAATTCTGATTGACAAAAGACAAGTCCAATTATTGGGCCATGAGCCCAATGTTTGGCTGACGTGGATACCAGCAAATCGAAAAATCGCTTTGCCCTACACTTATCCAAGACAGACGGTCCAAAACCCAAATCAGCAAAAGATAAACAATTGGGTGGATGGTGGGACCACAAATCACAACCGCAGCCCAGATAAAAACAGTGATTGATGAGCTGGGACTAGTGGGGAACCCGGGGACCGAAGCAAAAGTGGGGTCCCCTGACTCTAAGTCAAGTGGCACACTGGCGCCGCGAACGAGGAAGGTGATGATGAGAATACCGTTAAGCTGACATTACGTGTACGGCTGTGATTGACTCTTTACTGTAGCGGGAAGCATAACAAAGAAGATCTTCTGGGATTGTTTTTGTTCTTTTGAATGAATCTCGCAAAGTCTTGGATTTTTGTGCCGCAACGCAACGCCACCAGCAACAGGTTTTGTTGAAATTTGGCCTTGTGGCTCATTTACCGTAACCTTATATTGCTTTAAACAGCAAAGCAAAAAAAAAAACTCTCAAATCAGTAGTAACAGTAAGCTTGCAGCTACAACAAAAATATTTTTTTTAAAAAAAAGTAAACAAAATAAATTTTGAAGGGAGCTTTGGGCATGTTTTATTTACTTCTCATACAATACACATGACTTTGTGGGCCCAAATTTGATTTTCAGATTAATACTCAGCTTCTGTCCTTACGCGTCAATTGGGCCAAAGACGAAATCCGGAAAATCCCAGTTGTAGGGCTTGTAAGATCAATTCAGAAAGCCTTTTTTTTTTTTAATGACTATGATTAGAAAGCCTGCAACACTATCGGCAAAGAATTAGAATTGACAAGAGAAAGCGACTTCTCGACTAGCCCTCATATACTACCACTCTACTCCAGCTACCTTCATGAAATTGATTACATAGAATCCTGTGGTCCGTCCGAGACACAGGACTCTTTTTTCCCCATTTTTTTTCTCCAATATTTAGAAAAACAAAAGAAAAAAAATGGTGACACAGTCCAAATATTTTGACTCTTAAAAAAATCCAGTCTACAGCTAAAAAAAAAAAATAGTTGAGTTTGCTTCCATAATCTGAGAAATTTTACCTCAGCTAAAACTAGGGGAAAAAAAAAAATGGTTCATCACCCAACTATACAGAGTGTAATCTATGTAAGGCAAAAAGACTTGAAAGCCAGTAAAATCTTTGAGAAAAGAAACAAAAGGAAAATATAAAAAAAAAAAACCAGAATTCAAAATGATAAAGAGAAAAAGATTTGCGTAGGAAATGGTCACGAGACAAAGAAAAGGACGTGATGGCTTTTAAGGATATGTTTGTCATGTTCGGTAACCAGACTGGTTGGTGTCAGGCATAAAACAGTGGTGTTTATTTAACAAAACTCTTGGCTTTTGATTCAGGTAATAAGGTAATAACACTTGGCTTTAATATTAAGGACATCATATGCCGTGAACTATGAACCAAGAAAAAAAATTTCTGGTGCTTGCAGTGGTGCAGTAAAGAGGGAGGGGGCGGCAGTAATATGCCAAAATCAGGCGGCAGCTTTGCTCATCCAGCTAATAAATGGGACCACTACTTGATATCAATCAACTATTTTACATTGAAAACTCTTGGCAGTTGAAGCAAATCCATAAAGTTTCCACTCTTTCTCAAATGTAATAATCCCTGGAGTAGGAGTCCAATTTCTTTTAGCTTCCTGGCAACAAATATAAAATATGACAATTGATACAACAACATAGGTACATTTCAAAGCTTGCAAAACGTTTTTAGTTCAGTCGTTTTGTTCATTTTACTATGTTTTCCGAATCTTGCTTGCTCGATCTGAACTAAGGTGGAGGTCTCACCAACAGACAAGCACACAAGAGAAGGAGGGCCCCATAGGAGCGTTGCCCTTTGCCTTGCACCTCTTTATTTTAGGCTTATCATGATTCTGTGCATACCAAAGAAAAATGTCGTCTCAAAACATAATGATAATTGACATCTTCTTTTCCCCAATCGTAGAAATGCCATTTTGAAATCTAAAGTTGTCCTGCTACAAAACGAGATCCCTCCCTCAATTTGTCAAGTTTTAGGAAAAGGAAACAAGCAAAAGATTGCCATCGAGATTTTGAAATGTGTCACAAAGACTATTACTGTCTATGTCACCTTTAATTCCAAATCGATAAAAAGAAATGGTGGCCTTTTCCCATTGGAACACCTACAGCTGATATTTCATTTTAATATCTTTAACTTATCGGGTTCCTTGACATTACAGTAACTTGATGGGTAGATCTTCTATCGTTTCTTTTGTCATCAACTCACTTTTTATTTTCCTTTTTGGGAATAAATAAAGTAAATATACAACTATTAAGCATAATTTGCGGTTCTAGGATTATCCTTACTCTTTTTAAGTACCGTGTATGAGCTCACTGAAGAACAATAACAATATTCAGAAGAAAACCCTTTTGGAGCTTCAAAAGACACTTGTGCTTATAGGGCGAGGAAAAGTGGACCAAATAACAAATCAAATCTTTACTTATCCACCCACATCGAGATTCAGGACCGTTCCCTCTCTGAGCACAATCTGCCTATTCTTCAAAACGGCCTCAACAGAATTGGTATTGCTAGCACATCAAAATCCCCCACCAACCGGCCACGTGACATTCAAAATCCTCTCAATTTTGGATACCAAAATCAGTTCCTTATTTTTTTTTTCTGAAAGTGTTACAAAATTAATTACTTAAAAAAAAAAAAGACGATACAAAAGTTGAAATTTGACTGTAGCTAAAGCTTTACATGTCATAAAGGGAGTTAGATACAAAGCTAAATGGAATAAACGCTTGTGTTAAAGCTTTACAATTCTTTTGCCAGTTTTTTTTTAAGAAGAGGACTTTCATCTACGAGCAAATCTCAGTAAACGAATTAATTATAAGGTAGCAGACAGTCGAATGATACAATTGACCACCTAACAAGCTCTTAGCCATTATTGTTTAATTTCATGGCCATGGCATTTCATTCTTGAAACCTATTTGGGCATTAAATCATATAAATATAACCAACAAAATGTGAGTTCTTATACAAATAAGCAACCAAATATATCAATTTCATGGCCAGTTTATTGCAAATGCAGAAAAAGAAAAAGGAGGGAAAATGCATAATTT
Source organism: Ailanthus altissimus (assembly GCA_946807835.1). Classification (NCBI taxonomy): domain Eukaryota; kingdom Viridiplantae; phylum Streptophyta; class Magnoliopsida; order Sapindales; family Simaroubaceae; genus Ailanthus; species Ailanthus altissimus. Next base: position 28,073,084 of record OX327699.1, read on the forward strand.
TAAACGGTTAATGGAAGTCCAGGCGAGCTTAATTCCCCGTGTTCACTGTCATATATACGAGCATTTTTCCACTGCTCTATTTTTTTTTTCCACTAGCTTATTGTCACGTGCAGGTAACACGTGCTTCACAAAATGGGCCAGGCAAAAAAAAGAAAACACATAACGGGTAGCCAAGCTCGTCCGTCACCGGTCACTTAACGGAGTTCATCTTAACTTAATATATATTAATATAACAAAATTACAAAACAAAATTTAACAAATAATAAAACACATCCGATATTTTCGGTTCCCGCCGATAACAAAACTTGCCGACAAACCGGCAATCACAAGACGAGACTTCTTGTACAAGAAAAAAGGAATTTTAAAAAAAGAAAACTTAAATGGCCACTAGTGGATCCGACGCGAATAAGTCGCCGATATCTTGAAAATGATCCTCCACTCGCCAATTCGACAAACCAAGCCCGAAATCCATACTCGAGTTCAAAAACAAATCGTCGAAATCATCCTTGAAAAGCCCTTCTTCCAAACCGGTGCTGTCAAATAAATGGGGCACGGAGCTTTTAAAATCGAAAATATCGCTTGGAAATAACGTATTATCGAATGTGGAATAATCCGAGAACTCCGAGAAAGTTTCGGGCACGGACGATTCATCTCGCATTTCTCGGACGTCACTGGCGATATCTCGCGTTTCTTTGCTGGTCTGTGACTCGGCTTCTTCACTTGAAAGAGAGGGACAGCGAAGGACAGAAACCGGAGAAGAGCGATTGTCAGCGTTATTGTGGGACTCATCACCGGAGTTATAACCGGAGCTAACCGCCGGCTGCTTATCCTGCGGCGGGAGAAATTTAGGCGGGGGAGTAGCGAAGTTGGTGAGCGCGTCAGGTCCACGCAGCTGAATAGCCGCGTTGTCATAAACAATTGCGGCCTCTTCAGCAGTATCATACGTACCTAACCACAGCCGTACACGTCGAAGAGGGTCTCTAATCTCAGCGGCCCATTTTCCCCACGGTCTCTGGCGAACGCCTCTGAACTTCTTCCCGGGCGGCACCTTCGCCGCCGGCTTCAGGTTCGCCGCAACTCCAATTTTTCCGGAGGACTTCTTCTTACTCTTGGACGACCTCCTCCTCCAAACACTATCGTTTTGATTAGAACACGAGGCTTCAATGGTTATCTCGTTAACAAACTTCTTGACTCGAGGTCTCATATAAACTTCACTCTCTTCGTCGCTCGACGAGTCCGTTGCGTCGCCGTCAGTGACTGAAATCCGTACAACTCTGGGCTTCATTTCCTGGCTCATAAGTTTGGTGTGGTTACGGTGCTCAGTGTACTTGACTGGAGGAACAATACAGTGATCCATTTCCTTTGGGGAGAAATTTTTTTTTTTTAAAAAAGTTTTTTTTTTCCTTTTTTGGTGGGTATTTTCAGATTCGCATTGAAAGTGAAATGAGCGTGCGCGGGGAGGGGGAGGGCGTGAAATAGGAGGGGAAATAAAGGGGAGTAGATTCCTTTGAGAATAAAGAGGGATAAAAAGAAAGAAAGCTGAGAGAGAGGGAACACGCGTTAAAGAGAAGCTTTTTTTTTTTTTGGAAATTAAAGAGAAGCTTAAAACGGAGAGAAATCCAGTATTTATTGAATTGAATACTGGGTTAAAAGGTTATGAAAGAACGAGAAATTTCAATGAAAGTTACACTTAAAAAGAAAGAGAAATGTTGAGTGAGCCCAGAGAAAATACATATAACCCAATCAAAGAATAGAGGTACGAAAGGTGAGAGAGATATGGAGGGAGCGAACATATGAGTGAGACCAACAAGTATAAATCTTTTGAGAATAAAAGTAGAAAGATGATAAAAGCTGTGTATTACTAGCTTTCCCGGAAAAGGAAAATGGAATAAATTGTTACGAATCAATATCACCACCGTTTTTGAGGGCAGGCCAAATGCTTTCCTCAGCCCTTTGACTGAAATTTTTCTCAAATCTTAGGGTCGTTTACAGGCATTTTCTGGGGAGGAAAATGAAAGAGAGTTGTGAAGTTGATGGGAAAATAAAAGCTGGAGAGAATGTAAGCAAACTTTTTAAGTGGAGGGAAAAAGAAGAAGCACAGTCGAGGTGGAAACCAAAGCTAGCTAATTTATAGGATCCCAAAACTCATAATCAGTTAACCCGGTTTAAGTGCCATTTAGTAATTACAATTTTTTTATAAAAAAAAATATTATGTATGTGAGTAGAGGGGTTTAGGTAGGTGCCGGAGATAAAGACATTCCGGCAAGTCTAGGAGATATTTTACGAGCCGCCGCATAAGGTGGAAAATATTTGATTATAACACGTGGCGAAGGTGGGCCCAGAAAAAGGGAGATCCAATAGTAAGTGTGACTAGAGCTGACTCGGCAAAAGATTTATTCTCGATTATAGGGATTCTGGTCACGTGAGACCGGACACTTGGTTCAGTCTTTGCTTTGACTTAAAGAATATTGATCTCCGATAGTTAACGAGTTTTATTACCCATTCAATGTCGGTTAATTACGTTTTAGTTAAAAGGGTGACTTCGTCATTTCATCCAAATTCAAGTATGGGAAAAAATGGCCGTTACAGTGAGTGGTGTGCTGTTCTGGCGAAATTTTACCATCTCATCTAATCTCTTTGTTATTTTACAGCTGGGACTAACGTGGGATGGGAGGCAAGCCAACCTAGGACTTGGTGCCAGTTATGAATTTTCTACATAACCATGCTTGGTGTTTTTATTTTCTTGTTTTGTCATGTAAATTAAAAGCTAATCAAATCGTGACACGTGCATTACTTCGAGTTTTGATTGTCTACGGAAGCCGTTGCTAAGAGTAACTCCTGACCGTCAGATGAATAGTTACTACTTACCAAATTTTGTCAGATCATAAAGACGGTGCTTTTTTTTTTCACCTCTCTGTTTCAACGTATCCCGTTTTAAATTGTATCACGTGATGCGTAGTTTCATGAAGTTATATCTTTGACTTCAACATGACTGAGAGTGTTTTTTTTTTTTTTTCAATTTTCACTATTCAGCTCATTATATTGGGCATATTTTCTATTTCCAGGTCAGTCGATTTATCATATTGAAAGGGAAAACTTAGCCTAATCTATGCAATTTTCTGGGGAAGTTCAGTGGAAGAGAGAAAATGGAAACAGAGGATTCCATTTATTTGACAAAAGAATCTTAGGACTGAAGTGGAATCATGAAGATACACTATGTCTGAGACCCTTTAGATTTGGTAACTCTTAACCCCGTATAAGGTAATAATAAAACATAAAGTATTTAATATTTAATGATTACTCGCTTATGCAAAAACTGACCATTTATAGCCAACTTAATTTTTTCTGTTGTCAATATTATTTGTTAGGTATTTGTGGTTAAGAACTGGCATCTTTATTATTTATAACATATGACAATTAATGACTAACCATAAACGGCGTCGCTTTGTGTTCTGACAGAGCCACGACAAGTTGCTTGCCTTATATTTAACTTCTATCTAAAAATAATATCTCACATTCCCACTTGCAATAGGAAGAATGTGAATGCTTATACCCTCTTGTCCCTTCCTTTATTTTCTTGTATTTTTTTTTTTTTTGGTCCTTACTTATAAAGATAGCCTATGCGAGACAATTCATAAACTTAAATAATTACAGTTTAAGTAATTTTTGAGTTAGGAAAAATATTTGACGTTCAGGATTAAAAGTAAAGTTGATTGATATTTCACGTAATACCAAAAAAAAATATAATAAAAGATAGCCACAGCCCACAAGTGCGTTAACAATCCTCGACCAAAGTGTCAAACAAGAAGCCGTCCAGCTGGCTCCTTTCTCCATTATATTTTTATTTTTTAAAACCAATTAATGTTATAAATTTAACTATTTAAATTATCATTCTCTTTGGATGGTTTTGTAAGCCAATGTTACGGCTAAAAATCTTAATCGTTCAGATGCCCATTTTCACTTTGTAAAACTCACAACAAAGAGTTATGGTCCAACTTGCCACCTTTTGCTTGTACTTGTTTCGAAATTATGTAGTGCGTAATTAATTGCATAATGATTAATTAGATATGTGATAAAATTTTATAATTTATTATAAATTAATTAGTTAATATCATGTGATGGTAATAAATTGGATAACTTGTTAAATTATTTATTTATATATAAGTTAAATTAAATAGACGATAAAAATATATATTTATGTCACATAATTTTGGCTAATTGTAAAATAAATTAATTATTGAATTAGATTAAATTAATAGCCTACGCTAATTATATACAAAGAAGTTGAAGAATTCTTTTTAGAAACATTGACGCGAGCTCAAAAAAAAGATGTTAATGATTTTTTGTTTGTAAACTTGTATTGTAGTTTATTTATGAATATGTGCATAATAAAATGTTAAATTATAATAAAATTATTTTTTTTATAAAAATACGTTTTATATAGAATTAATTGTCTATAAAAAGACTTGATTTTTTATTACAAAGAATCATCAATAATTATAATTTATACAAGTGTTTTAACTTTTTTATTTTTTCTTTTAATTTTATCATTCAATCTGAGACCCCTGTCTTTGTTTGTTGAGAATTTTGTAGTTCTATTAATAAAGTTTCACTTGTTATTTTTTTATAAAATATTTAAACTCCACAACACGCTTGCTGTCTCGCAACTTAGGTCGAATAATATACTTTGCTTGTTGAAATTTTAATTTTATTTAACCGGACACAAAATATACACAAACCCGAATTTATTTTGATGTACAAATCAAAAATATCATTGATTGAGATTTTTTTTTTCTTTGTTTTCATATGATTTAATTTCGATTGTTAGGTATTGTTTGTTTTATGCGGCAATAATCCAAAATTTTCAATGGGAATCTATTGGTTTTATATAGGTGTCAAATAAATGATTTGCTTGTTGGGTTCTCACTATCAATATATAGATTATTCAATCTAAAAAAGAAAAAAAAAAAATTTTGACCAATAGTTAAAAAAGAGAAATATCAAACAATTGTCCAATCATTTGCCGTTTTGTTCCGCATTCAAATTTGGATTACATATCAACAATTAGTGCTTAGACACATACCACGTACTCTTTGTTGCTAATACCAACGATAGCTACAAAAAAAAAAATTGAGTAACTATTAACGAATGTTAAAAAACAGTGATTGAGCTTCTACAATTAGCATGCATCTCAAAGACCAGTCACAATTATCAAAACCTAGGACGTTGACGTGCCTCATAAGCGGCATTTCAGTTTGATTAAGGGTTAAAAATAATTGCGATTGTGTTATTTGTTATTATAAATTAATTAACTTTTTTTTTACATATATTGTATGAAAAATAATGATGAACTTATATAATTAAAAAATAAAATTTGTATTTCAGTTAATGAAACATCTGAGGTGTTCATTATTAATTGATATTTTATAATTATTATATTAATAAAAAACTTTAAAAAATAAAAATGTACTTAACAAATAGTAATCATTGATTAGTAACACATTGATTGATATGCAAATTTTGTATCACAATTTTGCAAGTATAGTATTATCAATTGTATTAAAATAATTGCATTGAATATAATCTATCAAACAAAAAATTGTGATTAATTTAAAAATAATGATTAACACAATCACAATGTGATACTATAATTACTAAACAGTAGAAATGTATATATATGAAAAAATAATTCATTCGTATAATTTATACATGGTAATAAATTATTGGATGAGTGAAATAAAACAAGTCAATATAAATTAAAAAAATCCTAACAATATTATATCACTTATCTAATAATGTCATATCAATTTGTATAAATTAATTTGGATGTGTAATATTGTTTATTATAAAAAAATTAAAATCAACTCATTAAAGGTTAATTGTGAGAAAATTGAACTCTATAAGATATAATCTCTCACTCTTCCTTAATAATTTAATATTAGAGTGGTTTGATGTTGACTGATGATCGTAGATTTGAATCTTATTTAAAGAGATTTGATTCATTTTAAATTAAAGAATTCCTAATATTAGAATGAAAAGATAAAGGTTTGCTTTGATTGTTAAAAATAAATAACCCATTTTTTGTGTCTTGTTCATAATAAATTCTATCTCATCATATAAGTTAGTTTATATGAATGAATTTCTATATGTAATATTGTCTACTATAAAAAAAAAAACTCATTAAAGGTTAATTGTGATAAAAGAAAAAGAAAAACACACAAATATATACACACTAATGGTCCTTTGAGAATGTTTTTGGTATCATTAATTCTTTTATGACGTAAATTGTAATTGAAACTAAAAATAAATAAATGAAAGTCGTGGAAAATAGTGTTATGGAGATCCAATGGCTAGGGATAAAGAAGGTATATGTGGATTAGCAAACACTTGGAAAAAAAAAAAAAAAGGCTGTAACTTTCTTGGATTATGTCCCGTTAATTAAGAGCCGTATGTGACCAACAATATAAAAACATGCAAAGAGCGTACATGAGAATCGACAAAATCCTTCAAACGTCTTGGTCCGAGCTATAATTATATTTTAGATATTATAATAAATTTAAATTTAGAAATTTTAAAATTTAAAATTTTGTTTGTTTGGTTGTTCCAATATCTCTAACTACGAAGTTTCTATAAATTTATTAATGCAAAATGGTAGGGGGGTGGCGGCCTATTGACATTATTATTGGGGAACAAGTCAAAATGAGGCACTAGGCAACGTCTCGTCGATGGAAATACTTCGAGCCCACAAAACAAGAGGAAATCCCATCATTGTTTTGTTTGTTATTATTATTACTATATATATATATATATATTTTCGTAAGCATAGGCACGCAAATATGAAAATTTTGGTAATTAGGCCCTGTTTAATCTATTTTTATTTTAACTATATGTATCAAATTACTAATCTTTTGTAGTTAAAAAATTTTGAAATATGGCGGTTTTGCCTCTTAGTTACATTTTCTCTTATTTTAAAAACTCTTTAAAAAAAAAACACATACACTTATTTCATTTTAAAAATCTTGATCAAATGATATGCTATACAATAATATTAAAATGTTATATATTTTTGTGATATATGTGTTAAAAATAAGTATGTTAATTTAAAACGAATAAATTTAATTAAAAATATATAAAAAAGGCAAAATTGAAAAGCAATTAGTATGACAAAAAATACTAACACATGTCGTGGTGCACATTGCATATGCATGTTGAACTAAATGGATGGCCACTGCACGCAGAGCCCTAAAACAGTCGTTTATATTGATTTTACATATTTTTTATATAATATTATTAATGTCGAGATATTTTTTTTACTCATTAAATTGTACAATAATAATCTTCTCGTTTTAGTTATAGCTATCACAACAAAAATTATATATTAAAAAATTTTAAAATTTTATCAAGTATTTGTTATATTTAAAAATAATAATTAAAGAGATAAAAATATGGTGAATGGGTCAAAACATTATATTTTTGAGTTTTTAAGTCATAAAAAAATTAGTAATTTAGTGTGTGACTGAAAAAATATAGATGTTCTTGTTTTAAGAGTTATAATTATTACAAAATCATATTGTTGATGAAGCATTTTATTAAATGGACATACCAAAAGATAGTACTATCATATTTTCTTCTTAAAAAAAAATCATTGTGACAGAACTCGTTTTGTACTTGAATAACAATTATAAATAAAATAGTGGATACTCTCAATTTTTTTAATATTGATAAAATTTTAATAAATAAATACAAATATAAGTAATTTTAATTAAATATTTAATAATTATTAAAATATTGAATATTTTGATATTAAATTTATTATAATTATAATAATATTAAAATTTAAAAGTAAATGGTATTCAATATATAATTTGACTTTATACCAAAAATTTAGAAGACTTACGTTCTATCTATTAGACAATATAAACATTTCATTTCATTTCAATTTTTTTTTTGACATTTTTATTTCATATCTCTTATTCAAAAAACTAAAGAAAATGTAATAAAATTTTAGAACTTTTGTATTCAATTAACTCGATGGATTAATGAAAAATTATAATTATTTACGCATTACATAACAAATATATATTAGAAACATTTATAATTTAAATCACATGTCTGTTATTGAAAGAAGTATACACAAATACAAAAAGAAATGAATTGTTGAAATTAAAATTATTTATTACTCAATTATATTTTTATAAAATACGGGATTGATTTCTATAAAGAATATAAATACATTCACATACACATCTAGTTAAAATCTAACATATACCGTTGAAGCGGAGGGAGATGGGTGTATTTTCCATTTTTTACCAAATCCACCCATATTATATTATATAACAATAATTTACTTATTTTAATCACATTTATCATAACAAAAATCATATATCAAATAGTTTAAATAACTTTCTAAATATTTGTCCTGTTTTAACAATGAAAATGTGGAGAGACAATGACGGAATTACAGTTGAGTGATAAAAAATCATATTGTCAACTCTTTTAATTATAAAAGGATTAATAATTTAGTGTATAACTAAAAATTAAATTAAAAAATTAAAATAGGGGGTTAGTTGCTAATATTTCCCTGTAAATATTGAGAACGAGGCTAAACTTCTCCGGTAAGTCAACCAGCACTTCGACCTAGATGTTCTTGGTTTAAGAGTTGTAATTATTACACAATCATATTGTTTATGAAACATTTAGTTTTGAAATGGACCGATGCATAACTATATTTCGGTCATTGTAATTATTTTGGTTTAAGAGTTGTAATTATTATTATTATTTTTTTTTTAAAGTCATTGTAACAGAACTCTTACTAAACGGAACGCTTTCTATTTCGAAAACAATTATAAATAAAATAATTGTTAAAAAATTAATAATTTAATAATTTTGTTTGGATAAGAATTGAGATAAATATAAAAGTGGAGAGTCACAATAAATTTAGAACGTGTGGGACACGTATGGAGAAATTTAGAACGCGTGGGATACAAAGGGAGAAGTAAAACGGAATTTGAAAGCGCAAAGGAAACAAAAAAATCGCAGGGAGCTGTCAGAGCCGCGGCGCTCAACACAGAAGACCAGCGCCGCAGCGTTGGGTCCCCAGCATCGTGGCGATGGGTGCGAGAAGGGCCAGCACTGCAGCGCCCAAACGCGTTATAAAGTTTTGAACTTTCAAAATAAGTGGACTCTTACTTCAACAAATAATAGGATTTGTAGGCACGAAATACACCCTATATAAACACTTGTAAACCCTTGTTTACGATCAATCATCTAAAGTTTTAAGATGTAACCATAAGAGAGAATAGATGAGTTAGGTAAGCACTAAGTGCGTTGTGCACTATGGTATAAGATATGGGGTTTTTTTTTCTTCTTTAGGTTATTTAAGTGAATAAAAGAGAAACACCATAGATCCTTTTGACTTAGATGCATGGGCTATTCTTGTATTTCTTGTAAAAATCTCTTATGAGGAGATATTAAGAGGTCTTAGGGAGTCATAATGATGAAGGGTGGATGCTTAGAGGTCTCTATAGAAAATACTAATGGGTCTTGTGGGATCATTGATGATGTAAGAAGATATTTAGTGATCTATTTCAATAGTAAGAAGCTGGATCATGGATCCTTCGTGGAGGTAAACAATTTGGGCCGAACCACGTATATCTTGTGTATTGTGATTGGTTTGTTTTCTTTATCTTTATTAGTGGGTTAATCTTATGTGTTCTTACTTATGGTGTGAGTTATAATTTTTCGCTACGTATAGAGTAAAATGGGTAGCAAAGTTATGGCTTAGTTGATGTCATAGGAGTGTCAAATTAAATTACATTGCTTAATATCCGCAACAATAATAAATCATTCTTAATCTTTATTTTTAATATTTATAATACAAAATAAATAAATAAAATAAAAATAAAAGTAAAAATGTAAGTAATTTAAATTAAGTATTTTAATAACTATTAAAATATGTAAAATTTTAACGTCAAATTTATTATAATTGTAATAAATTTAAATTATAAAAGTAAATTGTGTCCAATAAAATTTGAACTTATATCAAAAGTTTAGAACAAACAATGGTCGCCTTTTATTTTCTTTTAAAATTTGAATTTTTTTTTTCATATTTTTAATCACTCTTTTAAAAAAATATATATATATATGATAAAATTTCAATACTATGCATTAATGAAAAACATTTATTATTTATGCATTATGTAACAAAAATATATATTAGAATTATTTATAATTCAATTTACATGTCTATTATTGAAGTATACACAAAGATAATAAGAAATAAAATGTTTAAATTAATTTTATTGATAACTAAATTTAAATATATATTTGTATAAAATGAGAGATTAATTTTTATAGAGATGATAAACAAAGAATATGTTCACATGCGAACTTAGTTAGGCTCTAACATATACCATTGAAGCAGAGAGAGAGATAGAGAGAGGGGTGTATTTTTATAATTAATTTTTAAATTAATATGTTGCTTACTAATATCAAAACGTAACTCGAGAATTCTCTTAGATTTTTCCTTATTTTTTTTATACAAGCAATTATATTTTTTTATTGTCGATGAATTTTCAACTAAATTTTGTATGCGATTGTGATCGCGAGTTTAATAAAAGATTAAAGAGAGTTGGGTTTAGACGGAGCTCATTCAAATAAAATTTAACGAACTGCACGGGTACTGTCTGGAAAGTCGTCGACAGGTGACTGGCCGGTTGGAGCTGGTGGGTCCCACTCATACATTGCCTTTTCTAGTTTCTACAGCCCGTAACCGGCGCCTTTCACGCTCTACGAGCCTCGAGAACCGACACGTGTGCGTAAGCGTGTGACGGTGACGTGGCTTTCTGATGTTCTTGCGAATTGCTATTGCCAGTGCCCCTTCGAGGTACTTTATCACAAAAGATAATAAACAAAGATTTTATCACAAAAGAATATATTTCATTTATTCATATCAAATAGGTCCCTAACTCTTACCGTAATAAACAAAGTACCTTTATATAACGTCAAACTTTCACCCTCACAAATAGTGGCAGTGTCTCCTTCCTTTAGCCGAGAGGGGAATGATGCCCCCATTGCACAAAAGTTCTCTTATATTGACAAGGAAGTATGGTTAGCTCCCGTCAAAATCATAAAATTTAATTTTTAGTGCAACTAAAATGTAATTTTCAAATTAGTCCCCAATAAGTCATATCCCTGCCGTTGCCAATTGCCAATGCTCACAAATAACAATGTGTAATCAAACATTAAAAGGTTTGTTAATTATTTTAATAAATAATATTATATATTTTAAGTTATATAATAAATTTTATCTAAAATAATAATGTGTTAAATAGTAATTAAATAATAAAATAAAATAAAATTTAAAATTATATGTGACATTATTTCATCACTTAATAATTATTTTATATGTTATTATTTAAAATATATAATATTATTTTATTTAAATTGAGTTAAAGATGTATTTTTATAATAGACTAAGTACAATCTTATAAGAAATATATAAAAAAAGAAGTCAGGGACCTGACTATTATTGTCCCTTAAAAAGAAAAGGCTGGAACCAGCCAACCGGCTCAATTATTATTATTATTATTTAAAATGTGTGCTAAACGAAAGGCAAAATAAATGCTGGAGTTGAAAAGTGATTCAAAGGCCTGAAATCGAGGGTTTAGGTAGCCCACATTATGGAGACCAAAATATCACGTTTGGGAATTTACGTTGAGTACCCTTTAATGGGTTAGGTTAATTAATGTTCTTCCCTTTTCTTTTGTATCTAACCATTTAATGCATCATAATTCTTTACTGCATTTTCGTTTTTTTGTCACAAATTTTTTTAATTTGACATTTACTCGTTTTAAGGGGCCAAAAAAAAAAGCATATATGTTCAAATTTATTGCGCTAACTTAGAATGCAAGTTGTCCACGGTCTCCAGCATGTATTTTTCAGTGAGTTTTAAGACCATTTTGACTCTAAATAAACATTTATTTTATTTTCTTAATTACTTTTGTATGAATCATTAATTGAATGATTAGGATGTTATTGCATATGATTAAAGTGCAAGCATGGAATGATTGAGGAATCATTTTTACAAATTAGATGAGCCAAAATCAAATCTTGATAATGTAAGGTAATGTAAAATTGTACACCATTCCACCTCATCAACTTCTTGCCATCCATGTGGCGAACCGAATTGGCGGTGGCCACATCATCCGCTAATAATAGTCGTAAAAATTGAGATATTGTAATTAAGTAGGTGGTCAGCTTGCGATTATCATTCTTTTGTCTTCAATAGAGACAAGGGAATTGAGAGTTTGAAGTAGACAGATTTAATAATGGGTGATTGATTATATTCAAAAATCAGAAATGCCTGATTTTCTGGGACTAGTTCATTTTTCCAACTCGCATACACGATTCATTTGCCGGGGGCTTACAATTTTATTAGATCTTCATTATCATGGGTTAGGGCTCACACGTGCAATTTTATATGGAGAAAAAAATCAGAAGTGAAAGATACCAAAAAAAAAAAAATGTACTTAAAATGCTAATGGGTTGTAGTTAAAATAGTCCAAATGCAATGTTATTAGACATAAAAAGACATGGGGTCGCAGTTACCCATTGAATAAATATTATCGTTGAACTGAGATGCAACTAAGCTTCTCTGTTAATTGCTTTACATGGGGCACTCCCCCACCCAAAGAAATAAAAACAATATACATTATTAATTAATTAAATTTGAAGAAGCAGAGAAACAGGGCAGTGTTTCTCTTGACTCTCTTTTTAGTCTCAACGACTCACTTAGACCTTGGTCTTTGTTTTTGCTTTTGGTTTGTTGATGGTGACAAATAATATAAAGCCATAAATGAAGCCCAAAGCAGAAATAAAATTTAGTTGCTTCCATCCCATTCCCAAATGAAATATAATGTTTTGCTTTTGAGACAAAAAAAAGTGTTGCATGTATTAAATGTTAGCATGTAAAAAGCATTGGCTGAGAAGTGGAAACTGGGGTAGGGGCCCCCTTATTTGGTCCAATGGCCAGCCAGATTTTCATGGGTTAACTGAAGAAAATTTTGAGTTTCGACTTTGAAAGTGAAATTAATAAACATGGTGACGATCAAGCCTGGTGGGTGTTTATGCATATTTTCAATGCATTAAAAATGGCTATTGAAACTTTTTATAACTAAGATTTGCCTGAAAAAAAAACTTGTAAAATCTGAAAAAGTGATGTAGCTATAGTGGTGATCTTGTAGGGTAGGCCTCGTTTCTTGACCAAAAAAGTTGGCCTATTTTCTAATATTTGTAGCCCCTACCCAAGTCTTGTTGTGTTACAATTTATTGCCCTGTGCATTGTCATTTTGTGATTTTTCGCGATCGATGAATGTATTAGTTTTTGACTTAAAATGAAAAGAAGAGAGCGATGTTTGTTCATCCACTTGGTTAAATCTTCACCGCAGTTGTGAGTATGTATGCACTTGGTTACAAAATCTGGGTTTGGTGTTTTTGTTTTTTTTAGGGGGGGGGGGGAGGTCACCATTGAGTTGTTACTGTCCTTACTGTCAATGTAAGTTTCGTTGGATTGATTCGAAAATGAAAGAACCTGATCGACACCGTGAAAGATCACAGAACTAGCTAAGAGCACAGTAGCTCCTACAGCTTTTTCTTTGTTACCATTAATCAATAGTCACATTACATCCTTAATTTTATTATTATTTTTTTAAGAAACATTTATATATGTAGAACTTCAGTGGCATATACAGTCCCACATATACAATGCTCAGACCAACTGAGCTTCTTGCTAATATCCAGGGAATAATGATATTTACTTAAATTTGTTGTAGTAAATGTAAATCACTTCATGGGTTAAATTTAAATTTTTTTAAAAAATTTTTAATTTTAAAACTTGAAAATCAGTCCTTGTCTAATACCTCTCTTAAAAAAAAAAAAAAGTAAATAAAAGAAAGAAGGAGACGGGTGAAAACAAGTGCCAACTGTTAAGCAAGAATGAACGGCTGGGGAAAATCGATGTAGGCCTATGATTGGTCCCCCTATTCCTTCTCCAGCTTTTTGCTTTTAAAAAAAAAAAAAATTTATATATTAGAAGGTTCGTTCCGCTCATCATTTCGCCATAGTTATTTTAGGACCAGTATTTTTTTTTAACTGCATTGCACGCACAAACTAATGGTACATTTCTTTGAAACTATTTGACATAGCATAATGGTTGAAACGATAAAAGTCAAATAATAAATCTGTTGGATTTTGATATTAGGTGGACTGTGATGTTGGGTACTAATAATTTGTATAATTAAAGTGTGTTAAGTATTGTTTTTAAATTTTTTTATCTCAAAAATATAATTAAGATATAAATAGATTATGTGATAGTATAATTCTAAGAATCAAGGTGTGTTTATCTATTTATAGATATATTTGTGCCTCATTCGAAAGACACAATATTTTTTTAGATCAACACATCCTTTGAAGTGAGCATATAACTTTTCAAAGAGTCATAACCTTAAGAAGAGGTATGTATTTTTTAAAAAATTATAACTTTTGATTTAAATTGATATCTTTTTAAAGGAACACAATTTATTAAAAAGTTAAATTACTTTTTTCAATAAGTCACACCATCAATTTCAACATCATGACCCACAAATTTGAAACAATAGAGCTCTGAACAAAAAATGGTGGTAGCTCTTTCTAGGCGCTGTGCCCAGGTCTAGGCACGTTTTTAATCTTATTTTCCATTCTTTTCACTATAATATCCTCCCTCTCCATCATGTCTTCAACATACATGATTTACTTTGAAATACTCTCTTGGTATATAACAATCCTTATATATTTCAAATAAATCATGTCATTACATCAACTCTACATCAACAATACCTCAAGCTATGAACCAACCATTGATCAAGTAACCGTACTTTACAGAAACTAGGTAAAACTAAGTTTCTATGAACCCATCCTTATCTATTGTAAAATAAAAGATTAAATGATCAAGTTAAATTCTCAATCTTGTTTTTATCCCGCGATTTGGCACTTTACCGGCCATGTGTCTTCCTGACTTCATAAGTGCTTTAGAGATGCCTACCTAGCTCTCATAGGAATCGGCCTAATTTTACACTCACATAAGTGACACTACAGTAAGTGTGTTCTGCAGGTAGACATACCACATATCTATAAAAGGGTTATGGAGTTCATTAAGAGACTAACTCAACTTTTTACCACTGCAAATATAATACCTCGTCATAGAACTCACAATAATATAATCAATGGTACAACTAAACAATAAGTGACTTGTTCTTACTCTTATGAACTTACCTCATGGGATCACCAATCACAAAGGTAGGGCCACCATCACTCTTGTTTACTACTTTAGACAGAAGTCCCATCTCTCTCGACGTCTAAATCACTAATCTTCTACTTAGTGGTTTGGTCAAAGGATCGGCTAAATTCAACTTTGACCTCACATAATCTAGGCTCACTACCGTAGATTTTAGCAGCTGCTTAATGATTCTATATCGTAGATGAATATGTCTACTCTTTCCATTGTATATTTTACTCTTTACTCTAACTATAGTAGTCAAAAAATAACAATTGAGTGCAATTGAGTTATGAGATTGAGAAATAAAGGAAATATCGTGTAAGAGTGTCTTTAACTACTCAGTTTCAGAACAAGCATTTTTCAAAGCTATTAACTCAAATTTCATGGTAGATCTAACTATACAAGTTTGTTTAATGGATTTCCAACATATAGCACATTCACCTAATGTAAACATATATTCACTAGTAGACTTCACTTCATTAAATTTTGAGATTCAATTCGCATCACTATAACCTTCTATCATAGGTTGTGATCTACCATATGTAAGTACGTAATCTTTAGTGCTTTTTAAATATTTAGCAACTCTATCAAAGATACTTTTACGCTCTCTACTAGGACCCTATAGCACATGCCATATTAAGCCCAATACTATTTATTAAATACATGAGACTACCACTAATTTGAGTATAACGAGTTTAATTTTCACTATGTTCTTTATTCTTACAAAGTTTGAAACTAGCATCATAAGGTGTTGTCACCGGTTTACATTTCAAGTATCCAAACTTCCTTAAGAATTTGTCAACATAGTATTCTTGAGATAAAGATAGACCATTAGAGGATTTCATTATCTTGATCCCAATAATAACATCAGTCTCTCCCATATCCTTCATATCAAACTTATTTAATAGAAATTTCTTAGTCTCATTGATTACTTTTATCCTATGACTGAATATTAGCATGCCATCTATATAAAGAAAAATCATGACATAATTCTTAATATCAAATATTTTATAATACACACATTTATCAGAATAATTAATCATAAAATCATTTGATTTTAGAATATTGTCAAATTTCTCCTCCACTGTTTTGGTGTTTATTTTAAACCATATAATGACTTTACTAGCTTACAATCTTTATGCTCCAAACCAACACTAACACAACCTTCCGGTTGTTTCATATAAATTTCATATTTTAAATCACCATTTAGAAAGGCAGTCTTCCACATCTATTTAATGTATATACCAATCATAAATTGTAGCTAAGGCAACAAAAATTCTATTGGATGTGATCTTAGTTACAGGAGCATAAGTATCAAAGTAATTTAAGTATTTCTTTTGAGTAAAACCTTTGATAACTAATTTTGCCTTATATTTTTTAATAGTTCCATCATCCCTCATCTTCTTTTAAAGATCCATTTACAACCAATGAGCTTCAGACTAAGAGGCAAATCAACTACTTCTCATACATGATTACTCATGATGGAGTTGATTTTATTATTAATGGCATCTCTCCATAAAAGAGCATCAAAAGATAACATTGTCTCACTATATGTCTTGGGGTCTTCTTTCATAAGAAAGACATAAAGATCATCACAAAAGTTAGTGACTTTCCTCATTCTCATACTTCTTATAAACTTATTGTTGAAGTCCTCATGAAGATTATCATTTACATATTTATAAGTCTAATTTTTTTAGTATGACTTTATTAGAAAAAATAATTTCAAAGAACTCCACATTTTTGGATTCTATGATATTGTTTGCATCAAACAAGTCATTGGTATCATTAAATATCAAGAATCTATATGCAACACTATTCTAAACATATTCTATGAACATACAATCAATTGTTTTAGGTCTCATCATTTTCCTTTTAAGATCCGAAATTAAGACCTTAGCAAGACACCCCCACACTTTGAGATATAAAATGTCAGGTGAATGACCTTTCCATAACTAATAGGGTGTTATTCTAGTTTTTGTTTTTATATGAAACATAATATTGTATATGGCAAGCAATCAAAATTGTTTCCCCCCTAAGTTCATAGGTGCTCCAGAATTTAATAACATACGGTTCATGATGTCCTTTAAGGTTCTATTTTTCCTTTCAATCACCTTATTAGATTTTGGAGAATATGAAGGCGTCACTTTATGTATAATTCCATTATTCTCATAATAGGAATTAAACATGTTTGACATATATTCCTTTCCTCAATCTATTTTAAATCTCTTGATTTTCTTTCTAAGTTGATTCTCTAGTTCTTGTTTATAAATTAAGAATTTATCATATGAGTCATCTTTATTTCTCAAAATATATAAATTAGTATATATTAAAAAATCATCTATAAAGATAATGTAATATATTTTTTATTCTCTGTTCATAACATTCTTTAATTCACATAGATCATTATGAGTTAAATTAAGTAATTCATTTTCTTTAAAAGTAATTAGTTTATAACTTTTCTTTGTGGATTTATTTTCTAGTCATATATCACACTTATATACGTGTTTTAAGTCAAGAATATAGAACAAACTAATTCTTTTCATTTTTCTTATATACAAGTAATTCAAATGACCTAGTCTATCATGCTATAAATCATAGAACTCAACAATACAAGCAGAAGTAGAACTTTTATTATATGAGATTTCAAGTATTTTTAGTTTGAATAAATCGTTTGAAGAATACCTCTTTCCAACGAATGTTCCATTATTGATCAGTACAACTTTGTCTCTTTCAAAAGAGAACTTTACATCAGCCTTACCCAATATAATTACAAAATTCAAATTGTATCTAATGTTTGGAACATGTAATACATTATTCAGTACAAGAGATCTTCTGAAAGTTAATTTGAGAATAACCTTTTCCTTTTCCATTACTGGCGCAAATGAGAATCTTTAAGATATACATGTTATTCCATTTCTTTTGTCTTAACATAGTCATGAAAGGCACTCTTGTCACTGCAAATATATCTTATGGCTCCAAAGTCTATAACCCACTTTTTGTTGCCATTTACAACCATGTTCTCTTGGGAAATAATTACTGTAGCAATAACATCTTATCTTTCCACTAAGTCGGTATTAAGAGTTTTATTGTTTCCCTTATTGTATAATCTATATTTGTATTGGTAGGCCAAGTGATCATCTTTGCCGCAAACATATCACTTACCTTTCTTCTTCTTAAGTTATGGCTTTGTATTATTAAGGTGAGTGTTGTTTGTGGACTTCCCATTCTTCTCATTATCACAATTTTTATTTTCCACCAAATTGGCCTTAGAAATAAGTTCTTTAGCTTTCTCATTATTCTCCAATTGCCTATTCTTTTCTTCAATTATAATATGAATAATACAATCCTTTAATTTTAAATGCTTTCTTTTGTAATTGTTACTTTTTTTTGTAACCATTCCACGAATTTGGTAATTTTTCAACCAAGCAACCAGCTAGAAAATACTCAGGGAAAACAATATCCTCATTTTTCAAATTATTAATTAACAAATGAAAATCATAAATTTGAGAAAGTAACCTCTTTATCCTAAGACATCTTAAAATCTAAAAAATTTGCAATAACATATTTTTGGGCACTATCATCCTCTATAAAATATTTCTTCTTAAGTTGTACCTAAATTTCATGTGCATATTTGTAGAAAGAATATATATCATATAATTCATTAAACAATGTGTATAAGATTGTGTTACGACATACTTTATTTACCTTACTCCATTTGGAGATCTCCTTGTGGTAATTTTCAACATTTATTTTTAGAGGAGGTTTTGTGAGAAACTCTGCGATGTTCACTATGTCTAGAGTGTCATACACCTAATCATGCTGCCGTTTGAAATATTTACCATCAAATAGTGAAATTTTTGTAGCCTCTGAGAGCGACTTAGCTACTACGAGAATAGATGTATCACTATAAGTCCCCATTAGAAATAGTTTAAGATTGTTGGATTTTGGTGTTGAGTAGAATATGTTGTTGGATAATGTATCATTTGTATAGTCAAGGCGTGTTAGGCACTATCCTTAAACTATTTTTACCCCCACAAAGATGATAATCAATGTGTAAATAGGTTGTGTGGTAGTATAGTTCGAGGATTCAATGACTACTAAATTTGTAATTATACACTCCAATTATATGCATTATTACAAATTTTGTAGGACAACAAGATAATTTTTATGAGAGTTGGTTGATGGAGAGAATATAAGAGGAGAATAATAGAACTTTCATATATATCAAAGAGTAAAGTGTGCTTCTCTATTTATAGATGCATTTGTGCCTCCTTAGAAAGGTACAATGCCTCTTCAAATCAATAAATTCTTTGGAGTGGACACATTCATTTCCAAATGATTATAATCTTATAAAAAGGTATGTACCTTTTTAAAGATCATAACATTTGGTTTAAATTGGTGCCATTTCAAAGGAGCACAATTTATTGAAAAGTTAAATAACTTTTCTAATAAGTCACACCATTAACTCTAGCACCATGACCCTTAAACAAAGAAGAGTGGTAGCCCTGTCTGGGTGTCGCAATGCCATGCCTTGGGCTCTTCGGCGCCTAGCCATGGGCGCTGCGACGCACAAGCTTGAGCATATTTTATTCTTCTTTTCACTATAATATCCTCACTCTCCATCACGTCTTCTATATACATGGTTTATTTTAAAATGCTCTCTTAATAAATAATAAAATAAAATAGATAACATGATATCCTTCTGTCACGCCCCAGACCCAAAAGATCTGACACGCGACATCACTTACATTCATTCAATAATACTTAAACATTCATTTTAATTTCTTTCAGAATTATAGCAATTGAATTATGACTGGGACAATTAGTAAACCGGAGATACGCAGAGTTTTTTCAAAGATTAACACTCTACTACGTCATCAGTAGCAACTTTGTTACCGGAAGCCCATAATATATTCATTGCAAATTCTTACTTAAAATCAATCAATTACTACACTTGGTGAAACTTAAACTAAATCTAACCACACACAATAAAATAATACATAAGTATTTATTCAATAGGGACAAATCAAATATCTTATCCCACGTGTCCCCAAATGAAACACTTAGCAACCTAACAACTTAGGGAACCCAAGGAACAGCAGAAGCCTTGCCAAATCCGCTAAGCACACATGTACCTTATTTACCTGAAATCACCATAAACTATAATGAGTATAAAACTCAGTAAGCATACTACGTCAGAGTTTTTTCAAAGATTAACACTCTACTACGTCACCAGTAGCAACTTTGTTACCGGAAGCCCATAATATATTCATTGCAAATTCTTACTTAAAATCAATCCATTACTACACTTGGTGTAACTTAAACTAAATCTAACCACACACAATAAAATAATACATAAGTATTTATTCAATAGGGACAAATCAAATATCTTATCCCACGTGTCCCCAAATGAAACACTTAGTAACCTAACAACTTAGGGAACCCAAGGAACAGCAGAAGCCTTGCCAAATCCGCTAAGCACACATGTACCTTATTTACCTGAAATCACCATAAACTATAATGAGTATAAAACTCAGTAAGCATACTAGTTTTTCATATATCAAACACAAATACATATATGTACACAATGCGTATATATGATATGCTGTGATCAATCAAAATCATAATCTTATCAAATCACATATCATGTAAGCACTTACACATTCTTTCAAAACACATAATAGGAATACCATCACTCAACTACTACTTAGTAGGACTTACATATCACATATCACATAATGAGCCAAATGTCACTCATAGGTGACATACCGTATGAGAGGAATAGTACAAGTGAGGCCTTTAAATCACACATATATAATGCTCATGCCCAAAGGTAAAAGCCAAACCCTCACCCTGATCATCGGTGAATCCTCTCACATGTACCAATACGCCACCACACGAATGTGATGACTCACTCTTCCTTTAGGTACCAATAGGATCCTCCCTACATACGGAACACATAACATATATCAATCTCGAAGGAAAGGCCACACATAAAGACTCTACAAATAACATAAAATGCCTACTAAGTCAACAGTGAGTTCAAGTACCCTCAAAACACAAAATATTTCTCATGAACATATTACACTTCAAAAGCTTTCTTTGTTAAACATATCTTATTTTGAAAACTTACTTTCAAAAAATACATGTATGTGCATGCTCAATGTCAATGCTCATATTCATAAACATATATTCACATTTCATATCAAAATATACTTTGACATAACATAAACATATTCTTAACCACATTTACAAAATCATTCATAACACTTACTATGTTTATTGTGATTCTAGTAAAAAGTCTAGTATACTTACCTCTTAACACTTTCAGCTACAAGGCTTAAATCTCCTTAACCTATCAATGGAGATTAATCCTTTCATAAGCCTCACAATTCACATAAAATACTTTACATAGCTTACAAAATTATACACAATGCATTTATCACATCAAATTGGTCTAAATACTTGGTTTCTCAAAACCTGTCATTCTGATCACTTACACTTAACAAAATTTTCTAATAGATCAAATGATGTCCAATTACTCCAAAATAAGAATATATCATTCTTGACTC
Organism: Ailanthus altissimus; assembly: GCA_946807835.1. Taxonomy (NCBI): domain Eukaryota; kingdom Viridiplantae; phylum Streptophyta; class Magnoliopsida; order Sapindales; family Simaroubaceae; genus Ailanthus; species Ailanthus altissimus. The sequence goes on from OX327699.1 coordinate 28,094,969, forward strand.
GTATATCCTTCTTATATATGAATATTATATCAAAATTCCTACACAATCCATTCCATACATACCATCGAATCCAAACTACTAACCTGACAAGATCAAGATACTTACTGAACAGTATTCAATCTCCTAATTTTATAAAATCATATACTAACTAAAAAATTATAAAATATCACATAATTACTCTTAACACATATCTCAGTCCATGATAAATATTTCACTTCCAAATCACTGCCAAAAATATTTTAAAACTATTTTATTCTATAGCTTTAAAAATCTGTTAATCAAATACTGTAATGAGCGGATATACTTTAAAAAATCATAACATTTCAACCACATTGATCTAAATTCTCAATTCTGAGTATATCATATTAGACATATAAACTTATCATATTTCACAAATTCGTAATTTTGGAAGATCATTCAGTAGGACAAACATTGTTCGTCACTGTATTATACTGTTCACATAGGAAATTTTCAGAATTTCAGGGTGATTTTGGTAAATTCACAAAAAATTCAATTTCTGAAATTTTGAATCGATTCAAAGTCTCAGATGATATTAAACATGTCTAATTTCATATACTTAAATTCAAAACCAGAATCGAATCACAACAATTTATAAAATTCTTGGATCAAGAGACTATCAAGCAGAAATTCTACAATCCATCATGATTTATCAAACTATCTTATAGATCATCATCAATTCTCAAAATATCATACGAAATACACATCAAATTCTCAATTATACATATTTTCAGAAATCAAAACTTAAATAAATTAACATAATTAACACCAATAAATTGAGAAATAGTTGTGATATACCTCTTAAAATCCAAAATTCCAATTTCTTCTTTTTTTTCTTCTTTTTCTTCTCTTTCTCTCCCCTCTTTTCTTCTCTTTCTCTCCCCTCTTTTCTCTCTTTTCTCTCTCTAAAAGAGGTAGCTCGACCAAAATGAGAGAATTAGAGTTTTAAAAGTGTATTTTTATACTAAGTGGCTAATTTTTGGTATTTATGAATTTACCCCTAAAACTTTCAAAGTATTACAATTTGGTCCCTAAAATAAATCTAAAGTCTTGCAATTAAACCCAATGCTAATAGTATCACCTTAACCTATACAAACACTACTGATAAAAATATATAAATCAAGTATCACCAACATACAAATAAAATACGTATATTTATACATATATAAATACTTATTCTTACCAGTCGTGGATACTGGTTACTACACCTTCAATGTCTAAGTCAGTAAATATGATGTAGTTCATAGAATAAGAGAGTTCAAGAGTATTTATGTGGAAAGAATTTCATTACCTTTGGTTATTTGTGGTTTTACCTTTTTTATAGTTAGTTATTGTCATTTTATGTCGAAAAATTTAGACTTTATTTTCATCATAATTTGTGACAGACTCAAGGTTAATAGGATTAATTCTCATATCAAGATTTCTGAGACTTTTTTGGATGATGATTGACAAGAATCCTTTATGTCATAGGATTCAACATTAATTTTAAGCTTTTAAACTTTTCAAGGTCTAAATTGTTTGAAAAGCTACGAGGCCTCCTTGAAATTTTCATCTTAATACCAAGTAAATATTCTTCTAGAAACAAATAGACTTTTAACTCCTAACCTCTATGTCGTTTATCTGGGCTAAGTTTAGGCATTGACTCTCTTTATGGGTCAAAGCTTTATATCTTAATATGTAAATCAACGTACCTTTGAGCTTTGACACATCTAGATTAGGTTTTGACCATGTGCCAAACTATTAGGGGGAGATGAGAACCAATTATATAATGTCATATTAAATAGTACAAGTGAGTTTGTATGATTTAATTTGTATATATAATAGTATTTTTTATAGGGTCACTTTTATTTTGAGAAGAGAACGTTAAAAAAAAAACTTGATTTTTCTTTATAATTTTTGCAGTTTCTAAGGGAAGATATTCCTTAATTTCTTTTTGTTACGAACCCATTTGTTTGTGAAATAATTTTCGAATTAAAAGAAAAAAAATATGATAGACTTAGTATTTTTAAAGGGAATCAAACCTTCCAAATATCAACTCAATTGTTTATAATTTAATTATAATGATTATACACCTTTAATCTTTTTTCAACTTTTTAAATACAAAAAAAAAACTTGATGTTAAAGAGTAAGACACAATGCTCATTTGTTTGGGCTCAAATTTAGATAGCTTACAACACAAACATTGAGAACTTATTTTTAAATGTACAAATCAAGATTAATGAAGTGAGTCGAGCATGAAAATAAGGTTTGGGGGGATTTTGATTGCTAAGTATAAGTTAGCTAAATCTTGTTGAGTTTGAATTGGAAAAATAAAAAATAAAAGGGAGAAAGATCGAGTGAGCTTGCAAAATGAAGAGGATGAACATCAATGGTGGCAGCCAACAAGTGTTTTTCTGTAAGCTTTTAATCCCAGGAAAAAATAACAAAGAGAGGAAAGAATATTTCAAGTAATATTACAATTCTTAAATGATATTCTAAATAACTTATTTTAAATTGATATTAACAATTTTATTTAGTGGTGAAATAATACAACTGTTAAAATATACCCATTACACCATTTTACTATTTAATAGTTGATTCTGTCTCTAAAAAAGAGTATCTTAGTAACATAAAAGTAATATCCAACATATAAGAGAGCAGAGATGTTGCTATCTTTTAACTAACTTAAGCTGGAGCTTTAAGAGTGAAAGTTTGCCCTTGACATGTGACAATTCTTGAGTGGCGTCTTTCCCATATTCTCAAGTATTTTGTAGATTTATTATCCTTTTATTTTGTTAAACTTATCATTACAATTATTTGATTAAATCATTTAAAATAAAAAATTATAAAATTACCATAAACAAAATATGATTGTACCACTTTCCAAGTAATTGCCGAATATTTCCTACTATAAGGATCCGCAGTTGTGCATAGCAGCAATATGCCCTTCAGTTTATCTAAAATTTAAGGACACGGCAAATCTTGACTTACTGAAGATGTGACCAAATATTCCATTGTTTATTTATCAAAGATTTATTGTGATCATGAAATTATACAATAAAGGAAACAACAACTCTATTTGCTGTCTTTATATCGGTTTTACTTATAAATTTTACTGGGTACAACTAATATGTTGTTTTTGAGGTAACCCTCTCAGCAACTAAGAAATCCTTTCGAGAAACACAGGGACTAGTTGAAGTGATGGGCAATCCAAGCTTATAAAGAGTCGGGCTGCCTGGTGGGTTGCTAATTTTGTAAAGCACCTACTTCGCTTTCACAACGCCTTAACGTATTATAATTTGTTGAATTAATATCAAGAATGAGGTTGAAATAACTAGCACAAACATCAGCAGGCGATGAAATGATTCCTCAATTTCTATTAACACAGGATAGGAATGAAAAGAAGTTATATTCAATGGAAAAAAAAAAAAAAATCTTCAAATGGTTAATGAACATTCAATTCTGATACCTTAAAAAAAAAAAAAAATTCTTTCAAGTTCAATGTAGAATGCCGTTCAATTGAAGGATAGGATCCGATGTGCAAGGATGGACCTACGGGCTATGGACACTATTGGCGGTTGAGTGGGCTGTGCTAGCATTTCAAATAAAATGCAGGACTTCAATCCCGGCCCTATAACTTATCTTTCTTTCCTGCACTAGAGCACTCCCAATGGCCTTTAGCTTATAAATGCTGATTGCCAGTTCTATATCCAGAGTCTTTCTGCTTCAGCTTAAGCAAATTTAATTACAAGAGGGAAAATAGGCCTAAGCATCTAATTGGGAAATTATTTGCCAGGAAGCCTGACTTGTCATGGGAGCAGCAAGTGAATTCGATGTGGGCTACATTTGATGGGTGTCTATTTTATGTGGGGTTGGTAAATCAGTTGTGATTAGATAAGGCAGCTTAAATCAAATCTCACTCTCACAGGTGAGAGATTTAAATAGGGGGCGGGGGTAGAATTCGTCAAACCATGAAAGATAAATTTCCATACAAACAATTAAAAGCAGTAAATGTGTTTATAGCAGGACTGAATTTGTAACTCTCCCTTCTGGTTCCCACTTATAGGAGGAGACATTTCACACTTCTTGATTCCTACATAAATAGATTATAGACCAAAGCCTTGGGGAAAGAAGCCCTCCCATCAGACACACATAGCAGCGGCCTAACCCATAGCATACTTCTGGGTCCAGCTCCTGGCAGTTGTCTCGTACTTGCTCCTGTCAGTCTTGTACATGTGGGCAATCTCCGGCACCAAGGGGTCATCAGGATTTGGGTCTGTTAGCAGTGAACAAATCGAGAGCAAGACCTACGGAGGTGGGGGAGACAAGTAAAAATGATCATTGTCCTTGCAAATAAAACTTCAGTTAAAGTCTATAGCGCTCGTTGAATTTGAAAAGATTGTATACATTTGTGCAGGTGGGATCATCATGCAACTTCAAGTAACTGGTGTATTACCTTGGATATTGTGAGGGCAGGGCTCCACTGTTCCTTTAGTATGTCAAGGCAAATGCTGCCATTGCTGTTGATATTAGGATGGAAAACTTTTGTCCTGAAAGCAACCTGCACAAATTATCCACATAAGAGGGGGAAAAAAAAAACAAGTAATGAGGAGCAACTACAGTATTCATAAGCCTCCCATACATTAAAGAAACATGAAGATACCTTATTGAAAGGTGGGTTCATATGGAGATGAATGTATTTTGGTTGAGGGGGTAATTTATTATGAAAGTGTACACATTTCATGAAAAGGAGATATGTTACACAAAAATAATTGAAGATACAAGATTACTTTTCAGGGTTAAAACTCTACAAGGTCGGAAGCCAAGTAACAAATCATTTTCTTTCTTTCTTTTTTGGAAAAGTACAGCACTGGTTTCTCAAGGAAGTGTATGGACCCTTTTGGGGGAAAAAAACACAATTAATTAACATGACAATGATTTATAGATCAGATTTGAAGTGGAAAATTCAAATTGAAATCATATTGCGATAACAGAAACTGTCACAGATAAATAATGCTTTTAGCAGAGAATAGGGTTGAACCATAAATGGCAGCTTTACCCAATCAATCATTCAGTTCAAACTGCCCCAAAAACTAATGCCAAAAATAAGATTATAAATAAAAGCAATAGGTTTGTCTATGAAAACAAATTTTTCTAAAAAGAATTGGATCCAGAGAGTGTCATGCATTGTGCAAACAAATTAATTCATCATCGCAGATTAAGCAAAGCAATAAAACTTAAGATATGTGCATATTCCATTTGTCAACAACTAATCATCGATCCCTGCAAGAAGAAACCAACTCTCAGTCTAATGGCCCAACCATTTAATGAGAACCACATTATTAGTAAACTAAACTAACACATGCATGGTAAAGCCAACTCACAACACCTATGACACTCTAAATAACCAAAAGATGTAACTTGTATAGATAGGTGCAAATTGTAAACACAATTGTCCATTAATGCATAGATCTGCATAACCATTGGCAAGTTGACATGTAGATGAAGTACGGACAACAAAAAGAGAGCGCTTACGCATTTTCAACATAAGCAATAAAAAATAACAAAACCCTTGAGATACAAACAAGCAAAATGTTTAATAAGTACCTTAGGTGGCTTAAATGGGTAGTCTGGAGGAAAATGAATTGTGACTAGAAATACACCACCTGCATATGGACTGTCAGGAGGACCCATGATTGTTGCTTGCCAATGGAACATGTCCTCGGCAACAGGGCCTAATGAAGTGCATGAAGAAAGAAAGAAAGTCAGATTACATAAACTCTTGCACACAAGCAATTGGGAAGTGTAAACAGATCAAGCAAACAAACACAAAATGTAAGCACGCTTCTAGGTAGTTTTATTGCATGTTCCAAAACTGAAGAAGAAATAATGTTGGTTTTGCATATTATACCATAATTGTTTCTTTCCACAATATGGGGCAACAGATTCGCACAAAATAATTCTTCTTTGCTTGTATTCCATATGCTATTTTCAGACCAAGAAGAATGATTCTATTCTGACTTTCATTCAAATGAACCCTAAACTCTTTACCACAATACTTCAAGTTTACTAGTCAAGCTTTCTAGAGCATGTGGATGAACATATATGGCTAAGGTTCAAATCAAAGCAATACAATGAGGTAATTTATGCTCAATTTCATCATACTCTCACTCAGACATCCTGCTTATCTACTCTCAAAACTCGAACAATAAAAAATAGTACGACCTGAATCTATCAACTTCCACCACGAAATTTACAGCTTAACGGCAAAGTTCCTGTTTCCTATTTTTTATTTTTTTGGAAAAGAATTTTACTTAAGATTGAAAAACTATGTAAATACATATAAACAAGATCACATAAATTAAAAATAAATTTGAAGTCACTTAAAAATCACAGAAACACAATAATTGTAACAAACCGCGACCAAACTAGAAACAACTAATAATAAATTAAACAAAAAACAAAAACAAAAACAGGATTGAGGATGAACCTGCGCTGCAAGAGGTAGGAGGATCTTTCTGGAGATCCTTCAGCTCCTTCAAGATCCGCTTCGATGCCATCACCACCTGTTCTCTCTATTTTTGTTTATCACAAAAATTCCCCCACCAAAAAGAAAAACCCTATTTCAGCCTTCGTTTTCATACAGAATCTAAAAAAAAAATATACACACACGCACACATACAAATAAAAATAAATTAACGAGGAGAATAAAAAGTACCTGAGATAGATCCTCCTGGTTATTATTGATAGATTTCCGAGAAAATAACAAGAGGGATCACGGCGAAAGGGAAAATCTGTTTTTATATATTTTAAATAATAAATATAAAATAAATTAAAATAAAAACAAATATAAAAATGATTGAATCACGAGCTGGAGATGCACTGTAATTGGTTGTTGATATCTTTTCATGTGGACCCTACCTACTTGATAATTTTCATTTTTTTCTCTTTCTTTAATTAATTTATTTATCTACTCCATTTCTTTTTACCGGTTGACTCTTTTTTTTTTTTCTTTTTTACTTTTATCTTTTAATTTCATGTTTCTAGTTTATTCATAAACGAGATATTAAGAGATTGGTATAAATTATATTTTAATAAAAAATTTAATTTTACTTACATTATTATTTCTTTATTTAATTTTTTTGAAAGATATTCTTTTTTTAATTGAAAAAATAAAAATATTTTATTTTTTAAAAACTTTTCAATTATTTATATAATAAAATTACGAGAGTATTTTTATTTTGAGTAGGGATGCTAGTGTAATTAAAATCAGAGTATTAACACTATCACTCCTTAAGATTTATACAAATTATATTTTAATGATGAATTTGATTTCAATTATATTTTACTTCTCTAATTAATTTAAAAGATAAAAATATTTTTTTAATAATATTTTAATTATTTACATGATAAAAAAGATTTAACCATGAAGATATATTCATATTTTAAATTAAATAAAAAGAATGATAATGTAATTAAAATTAAAATTACTATTAAAATAAAATTTAGGTAAGCATTCGAGAGTAACTATATTAATATAATTTATATTAATTAGGGGATGACACTGTTAATACCACATAAACAACAAAATAACTAATACGTATGTGGTTAGAAATATTATTATTTTGTATTTGGATAACTTGATTAATTGGTCATCCTTCTTTTTTTATTGTAATTTTACATTTAATTTTTATTATAGGATAAAATTTTTATTTGATCGAAGTCAAATCTTTTAACTTTTGTTTAACCAAATATATGTCATGTTGATCATTTTATATTTGATTGTAATTTTAATAATTTTTTTTTATTTTTTATAACTTAATTAAAATTTTATATTTTAAATAATAAATAAATAATTTATTAATTAAAATAATTAATTTATTTTCTTAAAAAATAAAAAATTATGAACACATTTATGAGACGCGTGTCAAAATTTGACACATGTCCAAGCACCCACTTTTGCTTGGGGGTGAGTGCCTGGTGTCACGCCTCCAAGTGTTCTCAAGCATTTCTTCGAATATTTGGTGCGCGAAAAAATCTCCTAGAGGTTATATGGGTTGTTGGAATGGATCTCAGACCCGAGTTTCTAAAAGACCCGCTGACATGGATGAAGAACCGGGCCAAGCCCATAACTTATTAGGGTAATTAACCTTAATTAGGAAATGAATATTCTAAAGAATATGTGATGGCATTTAGGAATATTCTAGAACATACTTATCCATCTTGTATATACACCGTAAGATCATTTAGATCTCAACCGTCAATTGTATATAGCTGCTAGTATATATAGGGGAGACCCTCACTTGTATAAATCATCCCATAACTTTGTTTTCTCTTCAGCAATATAGAGAGTATTTGTGCAAACACTTGGTGTGCTTATTTTTCTTCTCTTTGTATGATTTTTTCAGCTGCTTAGCACGCAACACATCTAAGGCCGCACGGTTCGAAAACAGTCCGTGACAGTTGGTATCAGAGCAGGTTCAAAGATGGAGAAAGATGTCATACCGTCGGAGTTGACTGAAGAGAGGGGTCGTAACAAAGTTAAGAGACACGACAGTGTATCTCGCGACAAGTCTGTCGATCCAGGCCATGAGTTCGGGACCATGGCGAAAACACTCGGTGGCGCTGTTGGAAAGGCGACGGATCGTCTTGGGGAGTTGGAGCAGCAAGTAGAGATGTAGTAACCAGTATCTACAACCGGTAATAATAAATATTTATATATGTATAAATATACATATTTTATTTGTATGTAGGGGATATTTGATTTATATATTGTTATTAGTAGTGTTTGTATAGGTTAATGTCATACTATTAACATTGGGTTTAATTGCAAGATTTTAGATTTATTTTAGGGACCAAATTGTTATACTTTGAAAGTTTTGGGGGTAAATTCGTAAATACCAAAAATTAGCCACTTAGTATAAAAATACACTTTTAAAACCCTAATTCTCTCATTTAGGTCGAGCTACCCCTTTTAAGAGAGAGAAGAGAGAAATAGAGGAGAGAGAAAGAGAAGAAGAAGAAGAAGAAATTGGAATTTTTGGATCTTAAGAGGTATATCACAATTATTTCTTAATTTATTGGTGTTAATTATGTTAATTTCTTTAAGTTTTGATTTCTGGAAATATGTATAATTGAGGATTTGATGTGTATTTCGTATGATAGTTTGAGAATTGATGATGATTTATAAGATAGTTTGATAAATCATGATGGATTGTAAAATTTCTGATTGATAGTCTCTTGATCTAAGAATTTTATAAATTATTGTGAATCGATTCTGGTTTTGAATTTTGAGTATATGAAATTAGACATGTTAAGGATCATCTGAGACTTTGAATCGATTGAAAATTCTGGAAATTGAATTTATAGTGAATTTACCAAAATGACCCTGAAATTCTGGAAATTTCCTGTGTAAACAGTATAGTACAGTGAAAAATAATTTTTGTCCTACTGAATGATCTTCAAAAATTATGAATTTTTGGAATACGATAAGTTTATATGTCTAATATGATATACTCAGAATTGAGAATTTAGATCAATGTGGTTGAAGTGTTATGAATTTCTAAAGTGTATCAGCTCATTGCAATATTTGATTAACAGATTTTTAAAGTTATAGACTAAAATAGTTTTAAAATACTTTTGGCAGTGATTTGGAAGTGAAATATTTATCATGAACTGAGATATGTGTTAAGAGTAATTATGTGGTAGTTTTATAATTTTTGAGTTAGTATATGATTTTATAAAAGTGGGAGATTGAATACTGTTCAGTAAGTATCTTGATCCTATCAGGTTTGTAGTTTGGATTCGATGGTGTGTATGGAATGGATTGTGTAGGAAATTTGATATAATATTCATATATAAGAAGGATATATGAGTCAAGAATGGTATATTCTGATTTTGGAGTAATTGGACATCATTTGATGTATTAGAAATTTTTGTTAAGTGTAAGTGGTCAGAATGACAGGTTTTGAGAAACCAAATATTTAGACCAATTTGATGTGATAAATGCATTGTGTATAATTTTGTAAGCTATTTAAAGTATTTTGTGTGAATTGTGAGGCTTATGAAAGGATTAATCTCCATTGATAGGTTAAGGAGATTTAAGCTTTGTAGCTGAAAGTGTTAAGAGGTAAGTATACTAGACTTACTACTGGAATCACAATAAACATAATAATTGTTTTGTATGATTTTGTAAATGGGGTTAAGAATATGTTTATGATATGTCAAAGTATATTTTGATATGAAATGTGAATATATGTTTATGAATGTGAGCATTGACATTGAGCATGGACATACATGTGTTTTTGAAAGTGAGCTTTCCAAAATAAGATGCGTTTAACAAAGAAAGCTTTTGAAGTGTAATATGTCCATGAGAAATATTTTGTGATTTGAGGGTACTTGAACTCACTGTTAACTTAGTAGGCATTTTATGTGATTTGTGGAGCCTTTATGTGTGGCTTTTCCTTCGGGATTGGTATATGTTATGTGTTCCGTATGTAGGGAGGATCCTATTGGTACCTAAAGGAAGTGTGAGTCATCACATTCGTGTGGTGGCGTATTGGTACACGTGAGAGGACTCACCGATGATCAGGGTGAGGGTTTGGCTTTTACCTTCGGGCATAAGCGTTATATATGTGTGATTTAAAGACCTCACTTGTACTATTCCTCTCATACGGTATGTCACCTACGAGTGACATTTGGCTCATTATGTGATATGTGATATGTAAGTCCTACTAAGTAGTAGTTGAGTGATGGTATTCCTATTATGTGTTTTGAAAAAATGTGTAAGCGCTTACATGATATGTGATTTGATAAGATTATGATTTTGATTGATCACAGCATATCATACATATGCATTGTGTACATATATGTATTTGTATTTGATATATGAAAAACTAGTATGCTTACTGAGTTTTATACTCATTATAGTTTATGGTGATTTCTGGTAAATAAGGTACATGTGTGCTTAGCGGATTTGGCAAGGTTTCTGCTGTTCCTTGGGTTCCCTAAGTTGTTAGGTTGCTAAGTGTTTCATTTGGGGACACGTGGGATAAGATATTTGATTTGTCCCTAGTGAATAAATACTTATGTATTATTTTATTGTGTGTGGTTGGATTTAGTTTAAGTTTCACCAAGTGTAGTAATTGATTGATTTTAAGTAAGAATTTGCAATGAATATATTCTGGACTTCCGGTAATAAAGTTGCTACTGGTGACGTAGTAGAGTGTTAATCTCTGAGAAAACTCTGCGTATCTCCGGTTTACTAATTGTCCCAGTCATAATTCAATTACTATAATTCTGAAAGAAATTAAAATGAATGTTTAAGTATTATTGAATGAATGTAAGTGATGTCGTGTGTCAGATCTTTTGGGTCTGGGGCGTGACAAGAGAAGATTGAGGCGGGACTCAACACTCGAGGGGACGAGCTGTACTCCCTCATCGACACATCCATTGAGAGTTACGCTGATCGGCAGTGTGACTAGATCAAGGCTTTCTATGAGAGGGTATACGCCACCTTTGACAAAGTTCAAGCCAAGTGGAGAAGCTGCGTAAAGAGTTTGACGCAGTCAAAGAGGATGTAGTGCTGTGCAAGCGAGTAGTGGCAAATGAGTATGTTGCTGCTCAATGGGCACCAAGAGTTGAGGCTCCTAAACCGAAGGAGTTCAGCGACAAGCGGAACGCCAAGGAGCTGGATAACTACTTTTTGCGGATGGAAAGATACTTCGACGCCATGGGCGTACGGGATGAAGACAAGGTAAATACTGCGACTTTATATCTTTCCGATCATGCAATTATATGGTGACGCAAAAAATGCGAGGAGATACGTAAGGGTACCTATACAATCAACACCTGGGTAAAATTGCAGCGGAAGATAAAGCACCAGTTCTATCCGGAGAATGTGGCGCACGATGCTCGAAAGCGGTTGAAGGAATTGAAACAGACCAAGTCCATCAGCGAGTACGTTGAGGAGTACTTCCTACTAATGCTCCAGATTCCCAACATGAACGAGGAGGATTTGTTGTTCAATTTCCTGGACGGGTTGCAGACATGGGCGTTCAATGAGTTAAAGTAGCGCGGGGTGACCAGAATATCCGACGCTCTAACACTGGCAGAAACGCTCATGGATTACTGCAAGGGTGACTCGGGAAAGTCCAAGCATTCGAGACCCAATAACAGCAAAGGTGGGGGAGCCAAAGAGTTTCAGCCTTCGGAGGATGAGGAGGAGAAAAGTAAGCCGCCCAAATGAGAAAAACAGAAGCGCAACGGCCATAGATGGAATGGACCGAAGACAAACTGCTTCCTTTGCGATAGGGATCACTGGGTCAAGGACTGCCCAAAGAAGAAGGCTATCAACGTCATGGTTACAGCACACGAGGCTTGCGAGCGGGGTCAAATGGGGTGTTTGCAACTGCTCAACACAATGAAAGCCAAACGGGGTGCCAGCGCGCCAATAGGAAAGTCGCTCATGTATGTTGAAGCCTACATCAACTACATGAAGACTCAAGTGCTGATAGATACGGGCGCGACACACAATTTCATCAAGCGTGCGGATGCGAAGCGCTTGGGACTTTATGTGGAGAAAGAGGAGGGGTTCCTCAAATCAATAAACACTGTGGCCAAGCCATTGGATGAGGTGGTTCGAGTGGTAGATATTCACCTGGGTAAATGGCGCAGCGAGGTAAATTTCTCTGTAGTACCTCTTGATGATTTCGATGTGGTGTTAGGTATAGAGTTCTTGAAGCAGTACGACATAGTGCCACTTCCTCGACACGACTACGTGTGCATCATGCAAAGAGGGCCTTACATGATACCGACGGTAGACAAGCCCAAGGGTGGGCAATCTTAGCTGAAAACCAACACTAAAATCCTTTTCGCCATTCAACTTATGGGAGTTACCGGGCGCAAAAGAGAAGTACATCCAGCCATAGTGAGAGGGATGGATGATAAGGCGATAAGGGGCGAGGCCAAGCTACCAACGAGGGTTGCGAAAGTGCTCGGGGAGCACAAAAGGGTCGTGCCAACTGACATACCATAGGTGCAACCACATCAAGGTGATACCGAGCATGGGAAAAAGTTGGAGCTGGAGATTACGCTTCCAACTATGGTGCAGGCGCCTCCATTGGAGATTGGAGAGTTGTAAGGGCAGCTCGAGGAGTTGTTGGATGCGGGTGTCATCTAAAAATTCAAGGCGTCACATGATGTGCATTTGCAGTACAAAGAGTAGGTTGATGACAAGCGGCGACGTGTCAAGCATGGTGCGAGAGACTTGGTGATGGAGACGATACTTCCACCATAACGCAAGTCAGCACGCCCACTTCACAAAGGCCTTGATCGTGGGGATGAGGGGCCAAGGTTTATTGCCAAGAGAGTTGACAATGTCTCGTACAAGGTGGGGTTACCTTCGAGATAGTGGCAGTGGCTACATCAAGTGCATTCCGCAAGCTGTTGGAAGCAGTACTATAGAGGTACATGAGGTGTAGAATTTGAGCCACACAGCAGGGAACTTTTAGGGATTTTCACATGAGTCGACAAAGGAGCGAAACTCATCCGCAGCGGACGGATGATGCAGAGGAAATATCAACCTCTATGGCGTGAGTACTTTGTCAAATGGAAAGGGGTACCTGATCATGAAGCACACTGAAAAATATGAGAGCGCACAGCGGCAGATTGATGAACGAGGTGTGCAGTTTCCAGTGAAGACGCGACGAGGGTGTCGCGTGAATTTGGTGGGGGAGAATGTCACGCCCCAAGTATTCTTAAGTATTTCCTCGAATACTTGGTGCGCGACAAAACCTCCTGGAGGTTACATGGGCTGCTGGAATGGATTTCGGGCCGGAGCTTCTAGAAGACCCGCTAACATGGGTGAAGAACCGGGCCAAGCCCACAACTTATTAGGGTTATTAACCTTAATTAAGAAATAAATATTTCAAGGAATATATGACGACATTTAGGAATATTCTAGAGCATACTTATCAATCTTGTATATACACCGTTAGATCATTTAGATCTCAGCCGTCAATTGTATAGGACAGCTAGTATATAAAGGGGTGCGCACCTCACTCATGCCCAATTTTTTTTTTAATTTGTTTATAAAATTTATTTTTAATTTATATTTAAATTAATTATTTTTTAATTATTATATAGAAAAGTAAAAAAAATAATTAATTAATTAACTAGATAATTAATTTATTTTATTAAAACAAAAACTTTCGGGCGTATGCGTAGGGCACGCGCCTTAGGCATGCACCCAAACAAGGCATGCATGAGGTCCGCGCTCCACGCATGCGTCCGCAAGTTTTTATTTTTTGGGCGCATGTGTGAGGTGCGCACCCCATGCATACACCCGCAAGTTTTTATTTTTGTTGTTGTTTTAATAAAATAAATTAATTATCTAATTAATTATTAATTTTTTTCTTTTTATTTTTTATACATTAATTAAAAAATAATTAATTTAGATATAAATTAAAAATAAAATTTTATAAATAAATTAAAAATAAAATTGGACATGGCGCATGCTGAGACATTGGCCTCGGGGGTGCGCCAAAACTATTCTTTTAGGCATGTGTCAAAACTTGACGTATGCCCAAACATTGTTTTCTTATGGGGTATATGTTTAAGTCACGTGCTCTACGCATGCGTTAATAAATTTTTATTTTTTAAATTTTTTTTTAATAAAATAAATAAATTAATTGTTAATTATTTAAAATATAAAATTTTAATTAAGTTATAAAAAATAAAAAATAAAAAAATAAAAGAAAATTTAGTAAAATTATAATTAAAGGTATGGTCAACATAACATATATTTAATTAACAAAAAGTTAAAGAATTTATCTTCGATCAAATAATTTTATCTAATAATAAAAATTAAATACGAAAATATTTTTTTGGGTAATTATAAACAACAGAGGAGGAGTTGGTTGAAAATTTTCTTTTTAAGGCAGTTGTTAAGAAAGAAAAATGTCTTTACTCATTCTTTGTTTCTGGACCGAGTAACGTTATCATTTTTTTTTCTTTTTCTTTTTCTTTTTTTACCGTTTTGTTTAAAATTTTTAAACCGTACGGTGATCTATAACGTGCTTGACTAAATTTCTAGTGGTGCATAATGGCAATGGGACACGAGATTTTCTCATCATTAGATTCTCATATCCACATGCTTAATAGTTGGGAAATAGTAGTATTATGTTAGTTGTGCTTTCTTCTTATTTAATTGTCAATTTTGGCAACTGAGAAGTGAAATTATCCTAAACTTTTTTGTTGTCATTAATAGTTTCTATAGTAGAGCATGTCAAAGCTTGTTTAATTTATATTAATATGTATTTTTTTTTTGTTTCTGAAATAAGATTTACCCAAGAAAAAGAAGAAGAAAAATTATAGGAACGTGTTTGACTATATAATTTAAAGCATACGAGTAATTAGAATCAATTTAATTATAAAAGATTTATAATTTCTATATTTATTTAAAAATCAAATAAAAATAAATCTAAAGAATAAGTAATACAACATATACAAATTTCTCTGTACAAACTGATGGAACATCACGTAAATGGTTCAGTAAAAAATTGCAATAACCTTTTTTATTTATATTTCAGCTAATATTTTCATGCTTTGTTCAGTTACATAGATAAATTTGTATAATTAATTTGTATGTATAGTGTTATTTTTTATGAATTATGTGTTAAATGTCAAGCCATGAAGCCCGGAGTTCTTGATTATGGCATAAAGAGCCCGTCAGCACATTGATACAAACCTGAACCAACTCTTAAAACTCGCTAGAATCAAGGTTGCTTGAAAAAATATCTAAGAATTTGCAAAATCGAAGGGATAAAACAACATTTTCAGGTGAATTGAAACGAAGATACACCAACAACGAAAATATACTCACAGGAAATGGGTACAAAAATGAAACAAAAAAAAATCATGACAAAGTGGTTCATTCAATATGAGTTCAGCATTAGTTTAGTTCTCTTCCACCGGTGGAGGTGGTGTGGAACTTTCAGATTTGTTTCCTGAAGATGGTCGATTCTCAGCGTAATTTGGCCCGACACTTTCTATCATTCTGATAACATCTGGCATTTTAGGTCTCTGATCTGGCATCCGTACCACACAAGACAAGGCTATCTGTAACATCTCCACCATCTCTTCCTCTATGTTGGGATATCTTAACAGCTCTAGGTCGAATACTTCTGCTGTCCACTCCTCTCGAACTACTGAATGAACCCACCTGACTAAGTGCACAAGTTCATCCCCACCAGTAGTATAGATGGGTGATTTTCCAGTAAGGAGCTCGAGTAAAACTACCCCAAAGCTGTAGACATCAGAAGCTTGTGTTGCTTTCCGGGAGTCTGTCACTTCTGGGGCACGGTAACCAGCAGCACGGGCAATAACTGGGGCTAGTGCGCTTGTGATGGTTGTCAGACCAAGATCAGACACACAACCATACTGTTGGGAGTTGAGAAAGATGTTTGAGGACTTGATGTTGCCGTGGACTAGCTTCCCACAATTCTCTGCATGGATACGAGCTATCCCTCTTGCTGCACCTATAGCTATCCTCATTCGTGTATCCCAATCTAGAAGGATTCTACCTTCTCCTCTCGTACCTGCAATGCTACATATGCATTAGAGGATGATAAAGCATACGGTGATTGACCACGTTGGACACTAAAACAATCAGGGTCAGAGACAGATTTAAAAGCCTCCTACTGTGTAGTTTCTCCTAGAAGAGAGATTTAAAGGTAGAGAAATTGGGTTCCGCATGTGGTTTCTAACAGGGAGGGTATACAGTTTAATGCTGAATTAGCAAAACGACACAGAAATACTACAACACATAGGACATCAAACAATGATCCTTGCAATCATGTTTGCATTTCATTAAAGCTCTTTTGAAAATGAAAATGCAGAAAATAATAATAACTCATGGTGCTTTGCAAATAGGAGAAGTGCCATCAGACTGGTCGTAAAATTACTCTAACAGTAATCAGAGTGAACATCCGCTCACTTGGTCATGTTCTTGATATGACACAAATCCTGACAACAAAATATGACCCTCTCACTTAATTATCCAAACCCAATAAGAATTACCATCATGTCACATAATATGTCTAAGCATCAACAGATCCAACAACTGCTAATTTGAATAATGGAATTACAGTATACAAATGTTGGGAACTAATTAAATCATACTTATGGACATTAAGTCCGCAAATCCAGCTATCCTTTTCTTAAACATAATTTGACTTGTTGCTATATCTAACTTTTAATAGTCAATTTTTAACAAATTCATTATAATAATTATCTATAGATGGATATATAAATCCAATTTCAACATTGCAACCCATCCAGGAGGGGGCTACAACATCATTACAGCTTCATCTAGACAAATCATCACAAAGAAAATTTAAGATGATAAAAGGTTGCAGGAATTGCTAGCAAACTCAAGACTCAATCATTGCACTAAGCCTCTTAGAAGATTAAAGAAATAAGGATAGCCAAGTAAAACCTTTTCATGTGGATATGGTACTACATTTGTTCCTGCATAAGAATTTAGATCCCAAAATTGACTTACAACCATCAGCAGTTTGTTTTCAGTAACTTCAAAGATGCTAAAAAGTAAACTGCAGTAATTCGGCATCATATAGAAAATCCAGAGATTAAACAAAGCAACATACCATGTAGCATAGCAGAGACACTTCCCTGGCTGTAATAATCATATACCATCAGCTTCTCATCTTTGGAGTAGTAATATGCCTTCAGCTCAACCACATTCTCATGCCTAATACTTCCAACCATCTCCATCTGCTGCTCGAAATCTCGTTTCCCAACACTCACCTCCTTCAATCTCTTCACCACCACAGTGGTTGCATCCTCCAATATCGCCTTGTAAGCCATGCCAAAAGTTCCTTTCCCCAAAACCTCAGCGGAAGCCCTCAACAAATCCTCCAAATCAAATGCATAATTACAACCCTCAAAGAAAAATAGCCTATTACTTGCATCTTGGTTCCTTGAAACCACTTTCTCAGGCGACATTCCTTTCTTTTGTAACGTCCCAGCAAATCCATCCTCCCTCTTTCTTCTTACACAATAAGCAACTATCAAAAACACAAATGCCACAAGCCCTAACGCACAAGCAGCAATTATAATCCCTAATAATGCAGTGTCACCAATTCTCCTGCCATTCTTAGGCCTCGAATCGGAATGACCAGAGGGTACAAGAACTGGTGAAGCTCTAGGAGCTAAACTTCTATCAAAAGAAATGTTGTTACCAACAAAGACCGAACTTGGGAACCTTTCAAGTGACTTTGGTATAGACCCGCCGAGGCTATTGTTAGCCAAATTTAGATGTTGCAAGCTGGGCAAGTTAAGATCAGGTATTTCACCAGATAACGAATTGTTTGCAAGATATAAAGCTTCAAGCTGAGTCAAATTCGCCAATGAATGGGGAATAGTCCCATTGAAACCATTGTTAGACAAATTAACGATAGTGAGATTTTTCCAAACCGAAAAATCAGGCAACGGACCAGAAAAGTTGTTGAACTGAAGATAAAGATAACACAAGCTTTTCAAGTTAACAAAATCAGACGGAAAATACCCACTAATAATATTCGATCTAAGACTCAAAACCTTCAAAGCTGACAAGCGACTGATAGTGTTAGGTGGAATCTGACCGCTAAATCCAACACCGGGCAATCTAACGGCTACTATTCGCGACCCATCTTTGCTGCATGTGACTCCAGTCCAGTTATTACACACTGGAGAGCTATCATTCCAGTTGACAGAACGAGAGTGCGTCAAATTGTTAACAAAATCAAGCAAAGCTCGCTTATCTTCAACTGGGTCTGAACTTACTAGAGTGAAAATCAGACCCAGATAAAAAATAGAAGTGAAAATGCGTAACGCTTCCATTTGTCTTCAGTTACTCTCCAATAACAAGCTAAAAACGAGCTGTTTTTGCCAGTTTCTTGAGCTCCCTACACATCTGTGGTATTTTTTTTTTAGCTGAGGCAATTAAAAAAAACCAAATAAATTAAAATAAATAATAATAAATTTAAAAATGATTTTCGAAAAATAAAAAAGAGAACCGAATGTAAGGAAAAGAGAAAAGCGAATTCCAAGATTATTGTCTGTAAAAGTAGAGGTGAGTTGTACATTAAACAACGAGCTAGCAGGTTTTGAATATTGTGTTTAGTCAAAAAGTAAGACCTCACCATTTTTAATTCAAATAAAAGTAAAAGCCTCAAATCGAGCTTCTTTTTGGTTCTTCGTAGTTTTTTCTTTTAACCTTTTAGTGCTTGAAAATTTAAAATAGCCAACGAAACCAAGATTTAACAAGCAATAGAAGAAGCTAAGCTTAGCCAAAAAAAGAAAAGAAAAAAGAGCAACTCACTGTATGTGCCACGCTTTTGCAGATCTGAACAAAAAATACACTCGTTTTGCAGCTTTGCTTCTTGTAACTAAATTCTTTAACTTACAATCCTGGCTTCAAAGTGACAAAACAAAAACCTCTCATCAGCATTCAGCAACAAACACACATCAAAATGCGAAACAAATATTTAAAAATTATTGATTTATTTACTAATGAATAAGTGTGAAAACGTACTAGTGATGATTTCTCTGGCTAAAGTAGCATGACTAAACAGTAATCATTCGAAAAGAGCTCAAAGAAAGAAAAAAAAAAACACTATAATAATTTCTAAGGAGACTTTCACTACCTAACAAATGATAAAATGGTGATGGGTTTCACTTTTTTTGTGTGTGTGTGTATATACAGGGCGTAACTGAAAGTTATAGAAATGGTGATCGGAAAACCGGAGTTGGCGTTGAAGTGGGTTTGCTCGGACTGATGACGTGGCGTTGGGTTGGTTTTAATATACGTGTGGGGTTATAATTAAATTTCTTGATAAAATTAAACATGGGCCTGGCCTTGGCCCCTTGGCCAAAAATTTGTACATCGATTTCTTTCTTCTATTCAGCACTGTTGATGCTTTTGCGATGTGTACAAAAGAGAGACGGGCCCCAGTTCTTGTTGCTGTTGATAACTTGAATATTCTTTCGTCAGTTGATGTTTGTATTTGTGGCCGTTGATGTGGGGTAGAAATTTTGAATCGGGAATCGTGGCCGTCAGATTGGATAGGTCATAAACTAACTTTTGTCTCTTTCTGTTTGTATTGTCTTGGATCATAAACAAGTCATATAATACGTTTCTGTTTCCTATTTTGATGCTTTTCCTTTTGTAAGAAATATCGTTTTTTGAGAACATTGTCTTTAAATTTGACGTAATAGTAAAGTATATAATATTACCAAATAAATAAACTAACTTATTATAGTATTGACATATTTGTTTATTTATTTATTTAATTTTTTACTTAGATGAGAGAATTTGAATTGGAGGTTGTCAAGAGGTTTAATTATCATTAAATTACACTTTTGACTACAATGTTGACATTTTGTTTTTGGCAATAATATAGTAATTAGTAAATAATATCAAATTGATTGTGTTTATATAACGAAATGTTCAATAAAATAGGATCATGATTTTTAACAAATTTTCTAAAATGTAAGATACTTTATTATTATGCCAAAATAGTATTATAATTTTTATTAATATATATATATATAGTTGATATAGTGAGCGACGGAGCTTATCACCTAGTGAGCTCCAAGACATTGTTTGATTATTTATTATTGTTAAAACAATACTAATGTGTTGCATTATACTAACATATGTTTTGAAGTTCATTGAGCGGTGAATTCTGTTGCCCACTAAATTAATTATATATTATTATTAAAGATAGTCAATATATTTTAATAAAAGAATTGATATGCGAACCACTGCATATTCAGATAGTTGACAAAATTGGAGGTGTGGTTCGGATTTTGTAACAAAATTTCACTGCATAAAGGTATAAAAATCCTTTCAAATTAAGAATAATCGTAAAAAAAAATTTATTTGTTGATCGAAAAAAATAATTTTTTAGACCAACAAGTTTTAAGTTTGTTTGATTGAAGGAATCAAAACTTTAAGCCTTGCATGTTTGGGCCAAAATCACAAACCTACTGGGGTTTTTAGTTACTATGACGCCAATAAATATAAGAAAAATTATCGTTAAGACCTCACCGGGAGTGGTTCCGACGAATACTCTCTTATACTTAAGTCAAATATCCGTTTAAGAATGGAGAAAAAATTGAGAGAAGGGTAAGAGTTTTGAAACCAAGGTGGTAGATTTAGAATGAAACATGTTTTGAGTCGTTTTCTTCTTTTTATATAGTATTAGTCTTTTTTTTTAATATTATGAGTTTTCGTGCTTATCTTTACTAGATTTGAAGTTATTTTAGATAATTCTCTAATTTTTTAGTATGATTTGAGAGATAACTTCCTAAAATAACACGATACTCTCTCCAAAGTAATGCTGATTGTCTCCTCTAAGGACTTAACTTATTTGAGTTATTTTATATTTTTCTTTTAAGTTGCTGAGTGTTGCTTGGTATTTTCAGTGTGTGGTCTTGTGTGGTTGTTAGGAACCTTTGTTCACAGCCATGTCGACCTTTTTATGGTTTTTGTATCACGCTCTCTGAACATGTTGTCAAGTACTGGACCGAGCAGCTTTAAATAACAGGTAGGATCTGAGCTAGTCAGTCTTGATTTTGTTAATTGGTCTGAGCAACCAAACAAGTTATGTGCCTCTGGTCCTTGTTCTTTTGACGAAGCTTAGGCAACTTGCCCTGCCATTTGAGGCCTCCCAATATTTTGAGCCTTTGGACCAATCCCTTGTTTTAATATTTTTATAAGTTGATATATAGATTTTTGAAAATTGAGTTGTTGGAGATTTTTGAGGGGGAACATTACCTATAAAATGGCGTATAAATTTTGTTAACTTAAATTTTTTTACTTAAAATTAAAATTAAAATTTCATCAATTTATTTTATACAATATACCTGTAAATTCAAATTCAAAACGTAAAACTTAATGTTATCAACTTTATATCATTGTATTGCATAAAAATAATTAATAAAAATTTGTATTATAATTTTAAGTAAAAAATAAATAAAATTCAATCGGGAAAGTCTCAAAAAAAAATTTCCGGTCAATTCAATAAGGTCATAAAAATATTTCTATTTATTTATCTCTTATTTTAATATAATTAATTTGCCTAGACTAATACATAATTTCCCACCAACCCTATATAATTAACTAATTAATCACATTACTAATTAAACTAAGAAGTCATTTTTTTCTTAGACACGTGTAAATATAGTATAAATAATATTATATATCTAAAATTTTATTCCAAAGCTTTCGTCTCAAATAATATAATATGGCATGTGATGTGATTTTTATTTGGTAGATCACAATTTCCAAAATAATATATTGCACATACGTCATTTGGGATTAATTAGAATATATAGCATTATTGATATGATAATGATAATGATAATGTGATGAGCAATAATTAATTTTAATTCTCACTACATTCTCCTTAAATTATTGTGTTACCAAACCAAATGTTATTTTGTTTTTCTTCAAACTTTTCAAAGACCGTAGCTTATTGCATGTCTTTATTCGAGTGCAACCAACACTGACTTAACTACCACTTTTGGTTTGATAGCTCTCATCGAAGTGCCTTAAAAACAGTGGCCCTTGCTGTCTATATAATTATAAGTTGGTCTGAAATTAAAGCAACTTGCCTGTACGTGAAGCCTGACAATCCAGTTTTATGACACGTGTCGCGAAACCCATCTCTCATTTTTATTTATTTATTTTTAAGAGCTTGGAATTATAAGAGCAATCTGAAGTGAGGTTGCAATTGTATTTTCCCACAACCCTATCAAATTGAAGCAAGTACTCACTTTTATAGGTGACTGAATTGTCTGCTCAATCGAGGTAGAGGGAATTGTAGTGGCTAGTCGACAATTTGGCAACAAGATCATATGCTTTTGTCTAACAATCTCGTTCAGCAACTACTGTCATTTGATTTTACAAACTTGGCACCATCTATTTGATCCCGTATAGCAATGATTTGAAGGCTTTTGACCATATCCGTGGACATAATATTTGGTACATTATCCTTAACAATGGCCAATTTTTGGCTCCATGCTATATTTTTGAAATACCAAAACTTTTGGTCATAACTTAAATACGGGGTATCAATTATCTGCGTCTATCAAATTTCATTAATTCCATCTTAGCTCATTTTGTAGAATACCAAAAGTACATATATAAATATTTGATAAAAATTTAAGTAATTTAAAGTGGGCAGTAAAGTGGTTATAAGTGTAGTTTAATGATAACCACACGTTTAAATGCATAGAGACTTATACTTTGGGTGCTTGCCTAAGCCTTATATAAGCGCATCTCCACGACCATAGGTTGCGGGTCTGAACCCTAGCTCTATTAAGTTGTGTAGTAAATTTTCCTCATGTAGAGTATGTATTTCCGAGCATGTTGCAATATAAAGTGATATGATAGTGTGTCTTAATTTTTCTCTAATATAATGTCAAATGAAATTTTTTTTAAAAAAAACATTAGTTTGCTAATAGTAAGAAGTTGGAAAGACAACCAACTAACCTTGAAAATACTTCTCTCGATCACATGAACAAATAATCACTTTATGTTCAATAGAATCAATTCAATTCATGCAAACACTTAGAAAGTTCTATCTTAAACTTTCTCGGGAAAGTGCAAGAAAAAAAGAGAGAATACCAAAAGAAAAATATTTGATTCTAAAGTGAATTTTTTTATTATTAAAAGCTGAATTAGTTATGCAGATACAAGCCTTGCCTTTTTGTAGTGCCAATAGTTTATGGAATCATCTGATAATATAATGAATACAACTTACACCAATTTCTTAAAGTTAGTTACAGCAGACTTGTAAAATGGCGGGAAACTAAATCAACACTGAAATTACTAATTCCATGCTAGTTTTGTCTTCTAGTCCACATCATCTTCATTATCAACAGTGTAGTTAGGAGTGAGAAACTTCTTTGTCTATCACCCCCACTCAAACTTAAGGGTTTGTGGAAGAGTACAAATTTGCTTACAAGTATGCAGAACTTCGTAATGAGGAGTGCCTTGGTAAAAAGATCAATAATTTGTATTGTTACGGGGACATAACGAATTTTCACTTCATTATTCAACACTTTATCATGCATAAAGTGGATATCCCTATCAATGTGCTTTGTTCTGGGTTGCTGCAAAGGCTACTGCACCTTGATTATCACACCAGACAATTGGTGTTATGTGTAACTGTAATCTTACTTTTACAAATAGGAAAGGGATCTAGCTAATTTCAACAACTTATTAAGCTAGGGCTTGATATTTAGATTCTGTACTATACCTAAAAACATCCTTTAGCTTTTTGAAATTTCATGACACCAAATTACCAGCAAAAAAATGACAATAACCACTAACAGATTTTCAATCAGAGACATCATACGCCCAATTTGCATTTGTAAAGACTATGATTTCTAAATTCTTTCTCGACTCAAACACTAGCTCAACATCTTTTGACCTTTGAAGATATCTTAACGAACGTTTGCAACATGTCTAATGAGTAACTATAGGGTAAGATAGGATTTGACTAAGTTTATTTACAGGAAAGGTGATTTCAAGTCTAATAAGGGTTACATATTGAAATGCACCAATAACACTTCTGTAGAGAGTGATATCAATGAATGATTTATTTGGTACTTTGTAAAAATCAAGACCTAAACTCATTGATGTGGGGTAGCTTTTTGCTTTCTGCATATTAATCCTTGTTAGTAAGTCTGTAATGTATTTTTGTTAACACAAATGCAGTTGTTAACCTTGTCTTATCACTTCTACACCTAAGAAATAATGTAGATCTCCAAGTTTTTTCAAGGCAAAGGTCTTATTTAGTTGTGTTGTGAACTGCTGCAACTTGAAAAAAAAATCATTGCCAGTTAAGATTATATCGTCAACATAAATCAACATAATGATGATATAATCTGCATCCTTCTTAACAAACATAGATACATCGGACTTTAAATTGATGAATCCCCAACTGAGTAAAGCATTTTTCAGCTTATTGAACTAGGCTTTTGGTGCTTGCTTTAAAATATATACGGCCTTTTGGAGCTTACACATATGATCAGCTTCAGTTGCTTGAACTAAGCCTTCAGGTTGCTTCATGTACACAACTTCATTTAAGTTACTATTGAGATATGCATTATTTACATCCACTTGCCTTATTTTTCAGCCTTTGGTTACTGCTAAGCTCAATATTATTCTAATTATGCTTGCTTTAACAACAGAGCTAAAAGTCTCAGTATAGTCTACTTCAAAAGTTTGGTGAAACCCTTTTGCAACTAGTATGGCTTTGTACCTTGCAATACTGCAATCAGGATATTTTTAATTATGAACACTTATTTATGTCCTACAAGCTTCTGATCAGGCATTTGTGGAACCAATGTCCGTGTTCTATTCTTTATCAAAGCTTCAACCTCCTTTGTTACTGCTTGTTTCCACTTAGTCATCTAAAGTGTATCACCTACTGTTTGTGGTATATAATCTGCACTATATTAAATAGAAGCAACATATATTTTTAGTTTGAAGATTCTATTTTTGGATCTTGTCACCATATGATGAATATTTTTACTTGGTTTTGCATACTACTTGAATTCATTGTTGTGTTTAGTGGCAGTAGGTTATGAGTATTGTCAGATGCTATATGAAAGGCTGGATCAGGTTCTAAGTGACTGTTTGTGCGTAGGGTAAAAGGATCATGTGAGTTATTTGAAATAGTGTTTGAGGCTGAACTATGGTTTGAGTGATTGTTTGAAATAATATGTTCATTTTGTGATGCTACAACATTTATGCCAAGAGGATAATTCTTCTTATTGAAACCTATACTATCAGATACACCAATAAATTAATTAGGAAATGGGTATTGCAAAATATAGGGAAATACATGGTGTTTAAAAGTTTGGTTATATTGGTTTGTATTAGTATTTAAAGTGATGAAATTGATGTCATTTATGAAAGGGGAATCTGTATCATCAAAATTGACATGTTTAAAAATATAAATCTTGCCCTTTGAGTTCATGCATTTGTAGCTTTTTTGTTGACCACTGTAGCTTATAAACACAAATTTTTTACTATGAAAACTTACTTTATATCTTTGATAGAATATTAAATAAGGATAACAAGTACAACCAAAGACATTTAGAAAGGAATAATCAGGTTTTTGTTTGAACAACATCTCAAAATGTGATTTAAAGTCCAATACTTACAATGGCATCCTATTTGTCAAGAAGGTAGCTGTTGTAAAGGCATCCCACCACATTTTCAAGACATCTCACCTTGTACTAGTAAACTTAGTACAGTCTCAACATGCCTATGTTTCCTCTATATTCTTCTATTTTGATGGTGTGTATATAAGTAAGACAACCTATGATGTATTCCTTGTGTTTTTGATAGGCTTTTAAACTCACCTTCAAAGTTTGATTATAGGACTTTGATTTTTTTATCAAGTAATCTCTCAACATATAGCTGAAAATGTTTGAAGACATTTACTACTTATGACTTCAAGACTAAAGAATAGATCCATACAAATTTAGTGTGATCGTCTAAGAAGCTAAAATAGTATTTAAAAGCTTTACCTGAGATTACAACAGTAGGCTCTCAAACATCAACATGAATTAATTCAAAGGTAGTATCATTTTTCTGTTTTAGACATTCCAAAAAGATGCAGATGATTCTTTCCCAATTGACATGCATGAAATTGTTTAGAAAAGAAAATTTTATTAGCTTTAGAGTCAAGATTACAACTAGAGATGATCTTCTTTAACATTTCAAATTTGGATGCCCAAATCTATTGTGGGAGACTTCAGAAGATACTTTCTCAGCATTATTGACAATCTTTTATACATATGAGAACTTTTTATTTGTAAAGCGAAGTATTTACAATCATCAAGAAACATTTGGCTAGACTTTACACAGAAATTATTTATATCACATTGTGCAAAGAGAGATTGAGTAAGAAAGTTTGAAGACTTGGCATTAATAAGAGACTCGAAGGAATTTTGAGTTGAATCAGAGAGCTGATACATTCCTTCTCTAGTTATTCCTTTCAGCAGAGGTTTCTTCTTTATGTTTTTAACAACACAAATATTATTTTTAAAGATCACTTTTAGGTTGTTGTCACATGTAAGTTTAGAAATGCTTATCAGATTCTTAGTTATACCAGAAATATGTAAGGCATTTCTTAAGGTCAGTTTGTGTTTATTATCAAGAGTATGCAATAAACAAGTTCTAATATGCAAAATTTTTAATTTTTGTCAATTACCAACAAGTAAATGTTTATTACTTTTGCACTATATCCTTAAGTTGTTTGAGCTGCCTGAGACATGATTTGTTGCTTCACTATCCAGGTACCAGCCATGGTCTTTATTGTCATTATGTTCAGGCATAGGAGCTACTACTGTTGAATGGTTGATTATCCTAGGGTGCATACATATAGGTTTGTGATTAAAAATATATGTATCTCATACAATTTCAAGCGTAGTGGAGGTCCGAAAATCTAATTTTCATAGTGATAAAAACAATAAAAATTTCATGTTATCTTATAAATAAAATTACAAAGATTTATAGATGATCACCTTGACAATCATTTAAATTTGTGTTGTTGAAGTTCCCGCCTTGAAAGACACTTGTTGTGAATTTTAGCTCCTAACTTGATGAGCCTAAGTAGACTAAAATGACAGCTTATTCCAGCAAGGATTTAACACCTTAAAAACTAGTTTAACTCTTAAACAAAAGCTTAACCCCTTAAGCTTATAAGTACAACTACAACTACAAAGTTATAATCGTTTCTTGTTTAAGTTTAACATTTAAGCAACAAAAATATTCTATTATAGCTTGTAGTAAATTCAGTCATTTAGAAGAAAAAATGAGAAGTATAAGTTCAATTCTTGAACAAGCCCAACACTTGGAATTTTAGAGTTTTTCTCTTTCTTGTGACGCTGAATTGTATCACATTTAAGTGAAATTTTTTTTTTGCTCTTTTATTTATTTTGGATTCCTACTATTTAGACAATGATGGCCCTACAAGTATGGCCAATAACCTGCTCACTTGGCTTTACTTTTGCATTGTTAGTTCTTTAATCAAATTAAAGAATTGTAAAACAAATGTGCTTGCATGAACTTGGCCGAATTTTGTGACCAAATGGAGAAACTCTTTCTCCTTTTGCAATGTCAAGTTCGACCCCTACCATTGCCTCTGCCCATGCTCTAATATTTCATCAATTATTTAAATAATTTAAATAATCAATAGACATGTGTCAAATGCATTAGTTTCATTTGTTATTTTAATCAAATCAAAACATGTAACAAATGAATACAATATAATTGTTTCACTTGTAATAATAATATCTATTATTATTATTATTTTATTTAAAAAATAATTTTATGAATAAAATAATGATATTATTTGTGCAACAAGTGAGGTCATTTTGATAATTTTCATGTCAAATATTAATTAGCCTACAATGTATCACGTGTCATTATCCTATTGGTCAACAATAATTGTTAACTAATTAATGTACTTAACACTTAAGTCTTAACACATGCACATTTCGAGAGATAGTGAAGTAAATGTCCAGTCTGGTGAAATTTATTAGATTGAACTATTCAATCTGATATACTGCCCCAGTGCACAACGAATATATTTTATATTGCATGACTCCCTAGGTCTATGATCAATTTTTCAAATGAAACTATTTAGTAAGTCCATGATCGATGCCCCACGCACATGTCTCAAATATTACAAATCAACGCGTTAGACTATATAAATTGAGGTTGTAGCATACGTATAATCTTTTCTCCAACTATTCCTTAGAAGAGCGAGGATATGGATCGTCACGATCAAATATCCATTTGCTCATCTATGAACTTATCTCTAGATACGTATCTTGATAAATAATATACGCAAATACTTTTACGATATTATTTAACTTTATGGAAAACTCTTTTTTCGGATTTATTGTTTATGGTCATAAGACTTTCTAAGATATATTCTTAGAGCATTCGAATATATAACTCACTTATGTGAGTTAACGGATTCCATATCTGCGCACATTGAACTTCATGAGCATTAGACCATACTTAGCGACACATAGCGGTTAGATTATGAAAAGTCTCTGACATATGTAGAACTAAAGTATGGTGGATCACTCATAAGCCTACCGTGACATTCAGGTCAAAGGACCACGCATACTACTTAACTCAAAATGACCTACTATTGACGGCTTCATGGAATATTTATTGGGGTCCTCATTGAGCCTGTTCAGTATCTAATCTTCGCTAAAAACCTGTATGTTATACGAGCTTTTAGTAAGTCTATGGTCAGCTAGGAATAACTATTTGAATCATTCAGATATAGTTATACACTAGTCTATTATAAGGGTTCTACCGATAGACCTATATCAATGAATTAGACTAGGAACATTATATTTGAGAATAGACTTACATAATAATATTTCTTAGCATATATTGTAACTTTTTGTAAATATGTTATTACTAGTGTACTCTCAAGTCTTTGTTCCGTTACAGATAAGGTTCTAACTTTTTAGATTTTGCTAATTATTATAACCCGCTAACTCTTTAGCATTTATAATTCTCAGCGATGTTAATTTTTACCACTAATCTAAACTATTTTAGACTAGATATGAACTCTTTCAAATCATACAATATCTGTAACATTACAAATATTACACTATTTAATTAATGTAATTAGTGATTTAATAAAATATACATTGTATCAATATTACAAAAATAAATATTCATACAATAATAAAATGACACATAAATACAAATCCTAACAACTATATAGGTTTCAGCTTGCTGATTATTAATCTGAACAGGTGGCTCAAAGTCTTCATCAAAACGACTATAGCATATTAGAGCTCTATGTCTTATTTTGAAGCAAATTTGATAGATTATCTTGGATTCTGTGCTGGATCCTTTGTTGAAACCTACTGCTTTTCTATTGTAACCTCCTTTATTTTTCTGTTTGTAACTAGATTGTGCCACATAAGCACTGGCAAATCCTCCATTCACAGAACTAGTTAATTTAATCCTGCCTTCTTAACTCAAAAGAATTGCATATATCTCAACCAATGTTACTTTATCAAATTTTATAGACACTAGACTACTATTGGGTCATATTCTGGATTCAAGCCAGCAAGCAGGTAGGTTACGAGATCTTCATCTAGTACACTCTTTTTAGCCATAGCCGAATTATCTGCTATACTCTTGAGTTTTACATAATACTCATTTACTGACATGGTACCTTCTCTTATAGTTTGTAGTTGAGATCTCAATTGTGCAAGCCTTGCCAAGGCTACCGTATATCTTCTCCAAGTAATTCTAAATTTTTTATGAAGATTTACAGTGGACCACAGAACTAAGAATACTTTCATTTATCTAAGAGTATAACCAGCTCATGATTAAGGCATCTTGCCTTTTTTATATCTAAAAACTTGGATTGATTCTTGACATACTTTCACCGTTATCTCTGACTTAAGTAATGAATGGATATGGCAAGTTCTTAGTCCAATCAATAGATCTTCTACTTCATTGCCTCTAGCTGAGGCCAAGATCTGATACTTCCACATCAGGAAGTTATTATGATTAAGCTTTATTGAAGTTGAAAAATTGAAGGTGCTGCTTTGTCCAATATTCAAATTATTGAACTGTGCATCTAAGTTTGACGAAATGGTTAGATCAGGAAAGGTATTTGAGCTGTTAGCTATTTGATTGGCTCTAATACCAACTTAGAAAATTTGTTATGAACTTTCTTGAGAAAGTGCAAGAAAAAGAAAAAGAAAAATAAAAATATTGAGTCTGAAGTGAAAGATTTTTATTAAAAGCTGAATTAACTATACAAAATACAAGCCTTGGCTTTTTATAATGACGATAGTTTCTGGAATCATCTGATAACAGCATGAATACAACTTACACTAATTTGTTGAAGTTAGTTACAACAGAATTGTAAAATGGCGAGAAACTAAATCAACATTTAAATTAATAAGTTCAAGTCATTTTTGTCTTCTACTCCACATCATCTTCATTATCAACAGTGCAGTTAGGAGCTGGAAATCTTCTTTGGCTATCACAAACAATCCAAATACAATTTTAACAGAAAAAAAATCCATGTACATATCAGGTTATTGCCATGATAGAGATGCAATCAAACAGATATCTCCACTGCTCTTACAGGCATACTCATTGTCATCTTCACCAAATTAGAAGAAGAAAGACTCACTCTTATTTGCATTTTTGCATTACAAATAGTAGTAACTTAGATTACTTCCAAGTGGTTCTATTTATTTAAGTTTATTGGCCTTCAACTTTCAAAGAACTTGAATTTTGAATCAACTAGAATGGACAACAGAAAGTTCCAAGCGGCCAGTCCATTCCTCACCTGGCTTCAAGGTGATTGGTTTTTCGATTGCTGCCCCGTCGACACAAAGCATATGTTTGTATTCTTCATCTCCTAAGTCTGCCATGGACTTTGATTTCCTCTCCCATGGATTCCATACCACTGAATAAAGTCCAAAGTATAAGGTTAACTTAACTCCTCATCATCAATGTGATAAAGCTTGGAAATTACAACTCAATATGGGACCGGATTCCAATGTGGGTGCCATTGAGTTTCTAATATTTTGTACATCAAGCAGGGATAAGCTTACCCACATCTGGGAGTCCCTCTTTGCGCACAAGAAATGTCCGCTTTCTTTCGTGATCAAAGACTGCAATCACATCTGAAGAACTAAGATAAACCCGATCAACCTGCAAAATTAGGAAGCACTTAATAAGAATGGAGCCTTTGTTGCCATAAGTTTTCAAGCTTGTTCAATAAGCAATGTATTACCTCAGATTCAAATGTTAAGGCATCTCCTTGTTCTGTGAAGCGCTCCCGTTGACATAAGTTATCAAGATAATCAAGAGTTTCCAGTCCCTCTATTCTCACTTCACTGTTGGCACAATGATTGTTCAATTCATGTCAAAAGCTTATTGAAGATAAAAAAAAATTATATATCTATGCCTTTATAGATTTCACTAGTGCTGATCATCAGTATACCAGGTCAAAGAAGGAAATGACAAATGAGCTCACTTTTCCAAATAGTCAAACCTTAGCTACACTTCTCCGTGCCCTACTTGGCCTGTTGACCAACAGCTTTCAATATAAAATGCTTAATTAGTAGAATCGAGCCTAATACCACCATGAATATCGGATATTTACCTGATATCTGAGATGGAGAAATATGTATGGTAGGCAATTGAGAAACTAAATGGCTTGCAATTGATATTCCTGATGCGTGATATCAGAGTTAGATAGCCATCTGCTGCCAGAGACACCCTAAGACGAAACTCGAAACTGAAAGGATGAACCAGTCATTATGATGAGTATAACTTGCAGTATGTGAGCTGTAGCACAACCTTGAGCCAAACCAGAATTGATGCAAAATAATTTGGGCGGGGCTATCAGTTCAGGACTATAATGTCCAATACTATTCTAGTCAGGCCCCAACATGAGTTCTTGTGGTTCCAATTCAAATATTTCACGACTTTTTTGCGAATTTAAAAGGATTCACCGATTTAATTCATATGACAAGTCTTTCTTTAGACTTAAAGAACCATAGTATGAACTACTATCAATAGTTTGATTTGGAAGGACCTTACAGTTTCCAGCTACACAAAGATCTTACCTGTGTGGCCAGATCTTCAAATCGTCTTCAGATGGCTTGAGTAGCAAGTCAATGTAGGCCTTGCCATGGGAATCATTGGGATGCAAAGGTGGTGGATTATCATCAATGACCCAAATCTTGTTCCTGGCAAACCCATGTTGCTCTAGTGATCCTCGGTTTCCAAACTATGACAGATGGCATCAAATCCCTCAGATCAGATGTTTCAACAATAAGAACATCATTAGTAATAAATAAGCTTCTAAATACCTGTAGAAAGCAGATAGGAATTCCTCCTCTCATAGCATGTGGGGGCTTGAAAATTGCCTAGGTTTAATGGGGATCCGTGAAAACAAGAAAATTTGAACATCAGGTGATGGCATAAGATTCGGAAGGGAGTTATGGTTTGATACACAAGTCAAAAACTACCCCAGCACCATAAAATTAACACAAATCTTACCAAGTAGGTAGAGAATCCAAAAAAAATTACCTTAGTACTAGTGAACAACAATTCTTCTCGTCGTTCAGTCTTCCATGACAGCACCTGTCCTCCATGTAAGCTAACCTGCATTAACATAAGAGCGGTTCTTTTCTAAGCCAAAGTTCCACAGAATCCACACAAACAACACGGATTAATGAAAATCAAGCATCTAGTTTTAGATTCACATTTTGCTTCAGTCAGTCTTTCCTAATGTTAAATAGAAAATGAATGGAAAAAACAAGGGTAAAGTACTTCTCACCCTTGCAGAAGCCCCTCGAGAGTTCCGAAACACAACCTGATCTATTCCATTTTTATCCTTTGTAAATTCAACTGCTTCTCTCTGATCAGAGGCTGCCCCAGAAGGATTCATTGTAAAAACACAGTAAGGACATATATATGAGGTAATAGAAGACAGAGAACTCTCCTAGCTCTCTCTGCAGCCCAAAACAATGCTGGAAAGAAACTCTAAAACAATGACAAAAAGGACTTTTGGACAGTACAAAAGGCTTGGCAACCAATGTGAGTAGTTGAAACTCAGAACTTGCCCTCAACACTTTTCTTGTGACACACCAATATGAGCGTGAACTGAAATGAAATTTTAACTACCTTCAAGTTCTTTCTTCACCACTAAAACTGCCAACAACAACAACATACTAGTCCCCTCAAAAGACTCGGTCTTAAAGAGATTTGGTTTCCTTGAAACTACCCAGAAATCACTTTCAAACAAAATCAATATGTGTCAAACAAAAGAGAGAAGACAAAAAAAATTCAAGGGTAGAAACTGTTACCCAGATGACAAAACCGTCTGAATTTCGAAGGAGAACCAAAAAGCGGTTCCAATGAGACCAGCAAGCAAGCACAGACAAATTAGCACTCAAACTTCCTTTATGGTGGCAGTTTCAAACAAAGACATTTATGATGAAAGCCGTTATGTCGACCCAAGAGAAAGAGATTTATAGAATAGAAAGTACAAAGCTAGCAGTTGAAGGGTCAAGAAAACACTTAAGGAGAAACACTCATTAAAGATTTAGTGTGACCTTGTCCTAAACATTAAAGAAAGATTGAAAGGCCAGATTTTGAAGAGATCATCAAAATCTGATCCTTAGATGTATCTATGAAGGTGATTGACTTACAATTTATCGGTTTGTTATGAATAAAAGTCTTGAAAATATTTTGTACAAGACTTCAAAATTATGACTTTTATCGTGCAAGTGTGGTGGCTTCCACACCTGATGTAGACTCAAATCTGAACATGCGACCATGATTAACTGAATTAACTACCCAATTTGATATAATAAAAAAGGGTTTTGGTCCCCAAAAGATTCCTTTTTTCTATTTCTGCTTAAACACATCTGTGGTTATTCTATATTTGTAGTCCCATCAAAATGAGAATTGAAGCTTCTTTTAAATGTCCGTTAGTAACTTAAGTTCTTGGAAGTTTATTCAGTAAAACCAACCTTTATCTCTTGATAATTAGGAGGAGTCTATTTACTTCTTACAGCTATACTTCTATTAGTTTACAGGCCAAATTGCTAGCATGAGCTTCTTTGTTTCTTTGGTAGAAACAAACAACGTCTTTTCCATCTCAAATGCCAAGCTATCTTTATTTTTCTGTGTATTCTATGAATTTGTTGCCATTGGCTCTTAGCAAGCTCTTGAGCTTAGGCCTGCAGTACAACGCAGATAGATCATTTAACCCACTATGGGCCACAAGTTTAAATACCCACATCATATTTTGTGTGTCAATAAGTATGCATACAAAAGAATTTGAAAAAGGTAAAGTGATAAGTCAATGCAAATTGCAATTGCAATCTTGCTTGTAACAGTTGATATTTGAATAAAGAATATTATCCTCGAGCCTATTCAGCAACCTCTTGTTAATGTCAACAGAGAAGGGAACGAAAGATGCGTGTAACACAAGGAAGTGATTCAGAATCCATTTCAATTCTCAAACAAAGAGACGTCAAGCGCCCACTTTTGTGTATAAAAAACCAAAAAAAAAAGAAAAACACTATACATGCATGTGTTTTCTATACATGCATGTGTTTTCCATTGAATAAAATTCCCATACAGCACGCTCAAGACCAGACAGCCAGCCCTACCCAGGAACATTTACACACACAAGCAACCAAAGTTGCAAGCGAAATTGCGAAAATCGTAAATTTTCAAAGGTGGGCGCCGGGCAGATTCAAGCAAATGCCTGAAGAATGTCTAGTCTCTCTTTCCTTTAAAATCGAGAAAAAAAAATGTTTTTGAAACTTTCAACAAATGCATTGATTTATCCTTCGAAAATGAGAAAAACATGGTGTAAAAGCTCTACCAACCTATTTCTAAGTACCAACCGCTTTTAGAAAAACAAGAACATTCATTTAATGTCAATAGTCACGATTGTGTCGGTCGTTGCTTTTAAATTAATCACATACTTATCTTTTAATATTTTGTGTCTACCATAATTTTATTGACACAAAACCCCAAAAAACAAAACCCTAAAATTTGAAAATAACTGTTGACACAATCTCAACTGAAGCTTAACACAATTAATGCAAATCTTATTGACTTATCCGTGAAATTATAGATTCCAGAAGTTGCAAGCTGAAGATACATATATCCATCCTCATTGAAAGTTCACAATCTGGTTGAGAATTCTTCAAAGTTCTGAAAACTTGAAGCACGACCTTAGCATGATTAAATGGCCCCTCTCCCAAAATTATTATTTTTTTATTTTTGAAAACAAAAGCAAGTTCGTGAATTTAGGTGCTGCAACAATATCCATCTGTTTGCACGTTGAGAATTGTTAGATTATATAGGCAGAAAGTTATTGGACGTGATGATTCAGAAGCACAAATGTGTGTGTAAGAGCATATGCAAAATATTTCAAAATTCTGTTATAACAGAATTTTGTATTTTTTTCTTTTCTGTTACATTTTTTTGTTAGTTTCTTTAAATTTTAGATCCAAGGCCATGTGTATATTTTGTGTAATGCTTATGTAATACTACTTGTATAAATAGGTGTGTTGTATTAAGAATTAGAATAAGTAATACAACAACATTTTTTAGATTTAGAGAATTTTTGGAACTTTTCTTTCTTACTCTGCTTTTGCTTATTTTCTTTACAACCAAACATATCTAAGAATTCTTTCATGGTATCAGAGCCATGGCTCACGCAAACATCTCAAATACAAATCTGTCATCTACAAATCTAAACACAAACTCAACAACATTCAATTCTTTTTCATCCACAGTAAAACTAACCATAACAAATTACTCAATCTGTAAATCACAAGTCTTAACTGCAATCAGAGGAAATCGATTAGAAAATTTCATCAATGACAATAGATCCGTTCCTAATAAATTACTCAGAGCTGGTAATGCAGAATAAGAAACAAATCTAGTCGAGAATCTAGAATATGAAGTATGGATACGCCAAGATCAATTGTTACTGAGCTGGTTATTTTCAACAATAAGTGACACAATATTATGCTTGATAATTGACAACACAACTTCAAGAGAACTTTGGATCTCAGTAGAAAAGCAGTTTGGAAGTGAATCCAAAGCTCGATCCTTACAAATAAAACGACAGTTGACAATAATAAATAAAGGTAATATGATTATGTCAGATTATTTTTTGAAAGTAAAAAATCTAGTTGATGAACTTGCTCTGGCTGGATGTTCAATTGAAGATGATGAGTTCATTGAATACATGATATCTGAAATAGGACCTGAATATGATTCAACTATAGTTTTGATTATAAGCAAATTAGGTTCTATTAGTTTAAACGAAGCTTATTTGATGTTTTTGACTCAAGAAAGCATAATCATGCAAAATTTAGAAAACAAAACTGGTAATCAAGACTATTCAGCTAATTTTGTTCAAAAAAATCAGAAGAGATGAGGATTTAGTGGTGGATTTTATAACAATAACTTCAAGAATGACTATGATGAAAGCAATAATACTGCTGGCATAGTTACCAGCAATGGAAACTTTGGAAGAGGAACTCAAAGCTATAAAGGAAGAGGTCAACAGTCTATAACATGAAGATTTGGTGGAAGAAGTGGATACTTTAACAAATTAATATGTCAGATTTGTGAGAAACAAGGGCACATTACTGCCAAATGTTATTACAGGTACAATAAAGATTATGTACCTAAGTAGCAATCAAGCTTTTAGGAATACAGGAAATCAAAAATTTGGAGGACATGGTACAGATGTCAATACAGGACAAAGAGCTGCATATATAGCTTCTCAACAAGAACAAGAAGGAATTGCTGATCAAGGTTGGTATCTGGACTCAAGTGCCACACATCACTTTACAAACAATGAATCCAACAAAGCTGAGTTTACAGATAATGAACAACTACTTATTGGTAATGGTTTAGGCTTACTGATAAAAAGCACTGGTATTGCATGGATACATAACTTACAACACTCTTTACTACTTAATGATCTATTATTTGTACTTTTTATCACCAAAAATCTGATCAATGTCTCAAAGTTAGTACATGACAATAATATATTGATTGAATTTTTGCCTGATTTGTGTTTCATAAAGGATAAGAGAACAGGAACTGTGTTGCTCAATGGTACTGCTATGAAGGGCCTCTATAAGCTTACCTTAAGTACTACCAGAAACATTGAAGATCAGTTCTCAAACATCACACCATCTACACTGTTAAATACTCATCCCATCTCTATGCTATCATTTTGTTCTGTGAATGCACAATGTAATATAAATAAGAATCAGTCATGTGCATCTGATTCTCTTTAAAATTGTCAAACTAGATCAAATCCTGGTACTTGTGTAGCTTGTTTTCTGACTTACTCTAGTAAAAAGGATAGTGATTACAATTGATGGCATAGAAGACTTGGTCACCCAAGTCCCTACACTTTTAAAAATATAATGCATATTTGTAATCTTCTCTTTGATAATAATGAAAAATACAAATCAGCGTTTTGTGACTCATGTCAACTTGGTAAACTACATAGACTCTATTTTCCTTGTACTACTATAAAATCAAAACAACCTATAAATCTTATATATTCAGATGTATAGGGTCCCTCATCTACTAAAACCAGAGAGAACTTCAAATACTATATCAGTTTTGTAGATGATTATTCAAGGTACACTTGGATTTTTCCTATAAAACTAAAGTCTGAATCTCTAAATATCTTCAAACAGTTCAAAAATCAGATTGAAAGGCAGTTTGATAAGAAAATAAAGATACTGCAATCTGATTTGGGGGGTGAGTTCAGGATCTTCAAGTCATATCTTGAACAAGAAGGAATAATCTTTAGACACTTATGTCCTCATACATACTATCAAAATGGTGTGGTAGAAAGGAAACATAGACATATCTCAGAAATGAGACTTACACTCCTTGCTCAAGCATCTATGCCACTCACCTTCTAGTGGGAGGCATTTCATACTGCCACCTATCTCATAAATAGACATCCAACTGCCGTCCTCAACAACAAAACTCCATTTGAACTTATACACTCTTATAAACCAGATTATTCTTTTCTTCAAACTTTTGGTTGTGCATGTTTTCCTTTTCTAAGACCATACCAACAAAACAAATTGAGTTTTCATTCAGTTAAATGTGCCTTTATTGGATACAGCCCACATCACAAAGGATACAAATGTCTGCATACTTCAGGAAAGGTTTACATTGCTAGACATGTAACCCTTAATAAAGAATGCTTTTCTTATGCAGAAACACATCAACATCAACTCTTCAAAAGCTCAGAAACAGATCCTGAACCACACATCAACCCTTGCACTTCAAATCCTTTATTTTTCCCATCATATACTCAGAATAGAGGCTCTGACATTGCAACCCCTTCAGCAGCAACTACAGATTCTGTAATCTATCCAGAGGAGCAAAATCAGGTAAATGTTCCCTTTACCATTCCTCTTACCACACACCACAGACAAACTTCTCTTAACACACAACATTCACCTCAGTCAGAAACCTTAAATCAGTCAAGATCACACATACATTCTTTACATCCAATGCATACTCGATCAAAATCTGGTATTTACAAGCCTAAACTATTTGTGAGTCAAACCAATAGTACAAATTCAGAACCTGTGACAGTAACAGAAGCCATGCAAGATAAGAAATGGTTATTGGCAATGCAAGAAGAGTACTCAGCCCTCATAAAGAATGGCACATGGTCTTTAGTACCAGCATCAGAGCAACTAAATTGGTTGATAACAAGTGGATTTCAAGAACTAAATATAACACAAATGAATTAATCTCAAAACATAAAGTTAGGTTGGTGGCTAAGGGTTTCTCTCAAACACCAGACATAAATTATATGGAAACCTTCAGTCCAATGATTAAGGCCTCCACAGTAAGAGTAGTTTTAAGTCTTGCAGTGATGTATCATTGGTCAATTCGACAAATTGATGTGAATAATGCATTCCTTAATGGATCTTTGATTGAGACAGTGTATATGAGACAGCCAAAGGGTTTTGTTGATTCCCAAAATCCAACACATGTATGCAAACTTCATAAAGCCCTATATGGCTTAAAACAAGCTCCAAGAGCTTGGTTTGACAAGCTCAAAACAGCATTATTGCAGTGGGATTTTCAGAATTGTAGGTTAGATACCTTACTGTTTATTAAGAAGCTCAATGAAAAAATTATTCTGGTTTTGGTCTATGTTGATGACATTTTAGTAACTGGTAATGATTCCATCTTATTAGAAGAGTTCATCAAGTGTCTTGATACTACTTTTGCTCTCAAGGACTTGGGCTACTTTAATTACTTTCTGGGCATCAAAGTCACTCATACACAATTTGGACTCCATTTGAATCAATCCAAGTACATTCAAGATATATTAATGAGAGCTAACATGTCAAATTGTAACAATAGTGATGTTCTTATCAGTACAGGTCAAAAGCTTCTTAAGTCCAATGATGATGTCTTTGATAATCCTTTCCTCTGCAGAAGCATTGTGGCTGCACTTCAGTATGCTACACTGACCAGACCAGAGATCTCCTTTGCTATGCATAAATTGAGTCAGTTTCTGTTAAATCCATTAAATCATCATTGGTAGGCTTGTAAGAAGGTTTTGAGATACCTTCAAGGCACTTTAGATTATGGGGTGGAGTTTGTTGATTTCAAGAGTAAAACTTTAGAAGGCTATGTTGATGCTGATTGGAAAAATAACCCCAATGACAGGAGATCAGTAGGTGAATTTTGTATATTTCTTGGTGATAATTTGGTCTCTTGGTCCAATAAGAAACAAAATGTAGTGTCTCGATCTAGTACCGAGGTTGAATATTGAGCCTTAGCTTCAGGGTGTACAGAATTACTATGGATCACTTCACTGTTGAAAGAACTTCAGATAAACCATCTGCTACACCTATTCTGTGGTGTGACAATCAGAGTGCTCAATCTCTTACATTAAATCTTGTTTTTCATTCTTGGACCAAACATATTGAGCTTGACGTGCATTTCATTTGCGAAAAAATTGCAGCAAGTCAAGTGGAGGTTCGCTATGTACCAAACATTGATCAGGTGGCTGACATCCTGACTAAGCCTCTTTCTTTTTTCAGATTTGCTACACTTCGCTCTAAATTCAAGGTTGTCTCTCACCCTTGAGTTTGCTGGAGGGGGGTGTTAGATTATATAGGCTGAAAGTTACTGGACGCATGTCATGATAATTCAGAAGCACAAATATGCAAGAGCATGTGCAGAAGTATTCCAGAATTTTGTTATAACAGAATTCTGCACTTTTCCCTTTTCTATTATATTTCTTGTTAGTTTCCTTAAATTTCAGATCCAATATTACGTGTACATTTTGTGTAATGCTTATGTAATACTACTTGTATAAATAAGTGTGTTATATTAAGAATTGGAGTAAGCAATACAATAGTATTTTTCAGATTCAGAGAATTTCTAGAACTTTTCTTTCTTACTTTGTTTTTACTTATTTTCTTTACAACCAAACAGACCTAAGAATTAAGAATAGGTCTACAACTTTTCTGGCTCATCGTATAGAAAAATATAAGTATTTATATAACTACTTTCAATTAATAAGCTTGTCACCAGAATTTTACAATAATTGACAGTAATTTATCGAATTTTTTAATTTTCTTTTCCCAAAGAAGCAAATGTTTTTCATAAAAGAAAAAAAGAACGGAGTTGAAATATAAAGCTATTTTATTAAATATTATGTGAGATGCAATTATTCCTGTATCCTGGCTTTGGAAAGAATCCTATGTGTCTAAAATTTTGGTCTCACCAAATTCTCTTAAATCGATCAATAAATCCATCTTTCTAACTGGGCTCTACATTCAGCAGGCAAAATTTGAATTCTTCACTACAAACAGGCATTTGAGACAACAGCCCTGGGAACATGGCGTTTCCTTTGCTGCTATATCTACTGCTTGCGTTAAAAACTAATTGGCAAGTCAGATTACACAGCTGCGCATACTGCTCCTGGACCTGAAGTATTAAAAAGAAATGATAATTATAAACAAAAACCGTTAAATTTGGCCTTGTTCTGCTGGAGAATAGACCCATCTTTCAAATGTTCTGTGTTAGTTTTTGCTTTAATGCATATCATCATCCTGAAAATAGAGAGAGATGGAGAAACCTGACGTCCAGGAGGCGCAGCAAAACTTCCATTCATTGATATATTTCGCATCAACCCCAATAAACCATGCTCCAGCAGTGATATCGTCGTGAGCATACGTTCGAAGAATAAACCTGAAAAATCAGGATAGGATGGCCAATGTGGTGTAACA
This sequence comes from Ailanthus altissimus, assembly GCA_946807835.1. NCBI lineage: Eukaryota > Viridiplantae > Streptophyta > Magnoliopsida > Sapindales > Simaroubaceae > Ailanthus > Ailanthus altissimus. Next base: position 28,136,906 of record OX327699.1, read on the forward strand.
TACTACCAAATACCAATAAGGAATACATGCTACTGAAAAAAAGGAGGTACTTAAAGGTACCTGTTAATTGACAAAAACTGTACCAAAGCTCGTGAAATGGTATATATGTCACTTGAAGCATGTCGAAAGTACCTACAGCATCGACAACATAGTTACGAGACTTAATAAGAAATTCACAATAAAAGTATGTGAAGTTTTGAGAACACGGAGCACTCTTCTTGTGCTCCATTATGACAAAATTAAATTTCTGTATTACCATTTTCCATCACCAAATTTCCACCAGTCTGGTTCGTACCATTTGTGGCTCCTAAAAAATGTAGATAACATCAGAGTAATAGATATAACAATAATATCATTTCATATTTTATAGCAAAATAGAGATGGTTCGAGTAACTCACGGCTGTGAAAATACTTCGCCAGATTTCATGCAACCAATAAATGCACGAGGCTTATCCAGATGGATAGAAAGTGCTGCTCCTAGAGCATCTGTCCAACAAAGGACAAACCATATGATTGTAAAGACAGCAAACAGTTCGCTGATTTTAAGACATTTATCTCATTTTTCAGAAATGATATTTTTCAATCCGACTTTCAGCTTCCGTAGTCCTATGACTTTTTAGCTTATTTTTCTGCTTTCCGAAGTTTTTTATTATTGTCCTCTTAAATGTAAGAATATTAATTAAAATTTATTAAAATATAATTTGAAGATCGAATCAAATGTATAAAGTATATAAAAATTAAAGACAAATGCGAAATGAGACAAAAAATAAAGAAAAACACAATAAGTGTCAGCACTGCGGCGATCAAGCGTAGGTGTTGCGGTGCCCAATTTAGCAACTGAGCGCGGTGGCGCTAGGCGACGAGCGCCGCAGCTGTGAAAGCCCAGTGCCGCAGCGCTGGAGATGGAAACAGTATCCCGAAATAAGGAAACTTTCTTATTTCGTCTCCCACATACTTTAAGAATCCCTAATACGACTCCCACACATTTAGGGTAAACCTAGAACGTCCCAATACCTATATAAAGGCTATCAATTAGCTTGCAAACACTTCTTTGTGATCAAAGAAGATTCTTTGTGATAGGTTGAGAAATCTTAGTGATCATCAATAATTTTTGTGGTTATTTGTGAGAGAAAATTTCTAGAGTGAGAGAGAGAGCTTTCTTGGTGATCTTTCTTATAATAAGCATACTTTGTGAGTGTCTTGTGATTCATAATAAGAGAAGAGTGTGATCTTGATCCGCAGTGGACGTAAGCAAGTTGCTGAACTACGTAAATTCTTTGTGTGTTCTTTTTCTACCATTTCTTTATTTATTCCTTAATTAACTTGTTCTGCATATATTGCTTGAGTGATTTTGCTTGTTTGTGTGCTTCTGCTTCAACAAACTGGTATTAGAGCTTTAGTTCTAAGCAGACATGGCCACACCCAAGTATGAGGTAGAGAAATTTAACAGTACGAATGACTTCAATCTGTGGAAGATGAAGGTTAAGGCGTTGTTAGTGAGCCAAAGGCTCAGTTCGGCATTAGAGGAGACTGCAGCTTCATCTAGTGATGAAGAGAAGACGCTAGAGTCATCTAAACCTAAAGCAGAAAGAAGGGACATTCAAGAAAGAGCTCATAGCACAATCGTTCTGTCATTGAGCGATGAAGTACTAAGGGAAGTAGCAGGTGAGACGACGGCAATAGGTTTTTGAAAAAAGCTTGACTCTCTTTATATGAGGAAATCGTTGGCTAACAAATTACATATAAAGAAGAAGTTGTATCAGCTGTCCATGTCAGAGGGGATGCCGATGAAAGATCATATAGATGCCTTCAATAAGATCATCCTTGATATTAAGTCTATCAACATCAAGATAAAAGATAAAGATAGAGCAATTATCCTACTGAGTTTACTCCCTAAAAGTTATGAGAGTTTTGTTGATACATTACTCTACGGCAGAGAGAGTTTAACGATGAGTGATGTGAAATCATCATTAAACTCAAAGTTATTAAGGAAATAGGTTGAGAGCAATGCAGAAAGTTTATCTGTAAGAGAAAGGCCCTCATATAGAGATGGGAAGAAAAAAGGCTCAAGATCAAAGTCTATGAATCTTAAAAAGTGCTATTACTGCAAGAAAGAGGGGCACTTCATAAAGTACTGTCCTAAGAAGAGAGCACAAGATAAGAAGAAAGCGAATGATGCGTTTGTCTATGATGATATCTGTGACAACGCAGAAACACTCATCACTACTGATGGTAAGAACTCTGAACAATGGGTTCTTGATTCTGGTTACACTTTTCACATGTGCCCGTACAAGTCTTGGTTTACAAATTTTCAGCCAATTAGTAGTGGTAAGGTCTTAATGGGTAATGACGTTGCATGTCAGATGATGAAAATTGGTAGTGTTAAACTTAGGCTACATAATGGGCGAGTGAGAGAGTTAACAGATGTTAGGTATGTTTCTGACTTGAAGAGAAACTTGATCTCACTAAGGAATTTAGACCAGAATGGGTGTTCCATCAGGATAGATGAAGGGATTTTAAGAGTTTTGAAAGATTCCATGGTAGTGATGAGAAGAGAGAAGCGCAAATAGTTTTATGTGCTTAAGGGTAAAGTCATAAGTGGTTCTGCACTATTCTCTATAGATGATGAGAGTATGCAAACTAAGTTATGGCATCTTAGACTGGCACACCTAGGCGAGAGAAACCTAAAGGAGTTATATAGTTAAAAGGCGTTTGGTGAGGATAAGTTCCAACCCTTAGAGTTTTGTGAGCATTGTGTGCTTGGGAAAGCACATAGAGTGAGGTTCAGTACCGATGAACACAAGACTAAGGGGACTCTTGACTATATACCTCGGATCTTTAGGAACCAGCTCAGACAGCTACTCGTGGTGGTGCCAGGTATTTTCTCAGCTTGATTGATGACTATTTAAGGAAGCTGTGGGTCTATGTGTTGAAGAGCAAGGATTAAACATTTGATGTGTTCAAGACTTGAAAGGTTTTTATTGAAAATAAGACTGGCAAAAAGGTAAAGAAGCTAAGGACTGACAACGGCCTCGAATTTTGCAACAAAGAGTTTGATGAGTTTTGTGCCAAGCATGGGATTGCAAGGCATAGAATAGTAAGATCAACACCACAGCAGAATGACGTAGCTGAGAAGATGAATATGACCCTACTTGAAAGGGTTAGATGCATGCTTACTAATGCGAAGATGTCCAAGACATTCTGGGGAGAAGCTATAGTGATTACAGCTTACTTGATCAATAAAAGTCCCTCCTTAGCAATTGACTTCAAGACGCCAGAAGAGAAATGGTCTAGCAATCTTCCGAAGTATGATCACCTCAGAATATTTGGCTGCCCTGCCTTTGTACATGTTAAGGAGGAAAAGTTGGAACCTAGAGCTATCAAAGGGGTATTCATAGGATATCTCGAATGAGTAAAAGGATACAAGGTATGGTGTAAAGACTTGACACCACCAAGGAGTATTATAAGCTGTGATGTGACGTTTGATGAGATGACGATACTGAAAACCTCCCAAGAAGATGAGAAAGAAAAACATATGCCCAAGGAAGACTCAGCACCCGAGTCAATAGAAGTTGAAGTAGAGACTGAAAGTAGATCTGATATTGCTCCAGGTCAACACTTCAACGAAGAGATCCTTAAAGATGAACCAAGAACACCGGCGAGTTCCTCCAAGTCCACCCAAAGAAAGACTATAACTTTTGAGATGGAACTTGAAGAGTACCAACTAGCTAGAGACAGGCTAAGGAGAACGATTGACCCACCAGTCAGGTATGCACAAGCAGACTTAGTTGCTCATGCTTTTAATTATGCTTACACTCTTGAGTATGATGAGCCTAGGACATATGGTGAGGTTATGAAGAGTGAAAACAAGAATGAATGGCAGCAGGCTATGGAAGAAGAAATTAGTTCTTTTAGGAAGAACAATACCTGAAAGTTGGTAGAGAGACCTAAAAAGAAGCTAGTCGGGTACAAGTGGGTGTATAAGGTGAATGAGGGGATACCGGGGATTGAGCTTACAAGATTCAAGGCTAGGTTAGTAGCATAAGGTTTTACTCAGAGAGAAGGAGTTGATTTTCGTGAGATATTCTCTCCAGTTGTCAAGTATACATCTATTAGAATTTTGTTAGCCATGTGTGTAATCCTTGATTTACATCTAGAACAGATAGATGTAAAGATAGATTTTCTACTTGGAGAGCTTGAAGAGACAATATACATGGCACAGCCGCAAGGTTTCGAAGAGCCTGAAAAAGCAAATCATGCTTGTTTGCTAAAGAAGTCATTATACGGTTAAAACAATCACCTAGACAGTGGTATAGGAGATTGATGAGTTTATGATAGCTTGTGGTTTTATTAGAAGTAAGTATGACGGATACGTGTACTTCAAGAACATAAGTTGTGGAATGATGTATTTGCTTCTATACGTCGATGATATGTTGATCGCATGCAAGAATATGGAAGAAATACAGAAGCTCAAGAAGCAGTTGAGTGGCGAGTTTGAGATGAAGGATTTGGGTGCAGTAAAGAGAATCTTGGGTATGGATATTGTAAGGGAAAGAAGAGATGTTATCTTCTTGTCCCAACAACGATATATGCTCAAAATTCTAGAGAAATTTGGTATGTCCAACGCAAAGGCTGTCTCTACCCCTTTGGCCATGTATTTCAGACTTTCAGCAGCACAGTCGCCGACATCTGAAGAAGAGAAACTGCAGATGAGCAAAGTACCGTATGCAAACACTATAGGGAGCATCATGTATGCAATGGTTTGCATAAGACCAGACATAGCACAAGTTGTGAGTGTGGTGAGTAGATACATGGCAAATCTGGGTAAAGATCACTGGCTTGCAATAAAGTGGATTCTGAGATATCTCAAGGGGACGTCAAATCACGAGTTTATATATAAGAGGGATAAGGACAGCAATAAAATGGTAAGAGGGTACATAGACTCAGATTATGCAGGTGATCTAAACAAGAGAAGGTCGTTGACGGGCTACGTATTCACAGTGTTTTGGTGTAGTGTATGTTGGAGATCAGTTCTACAATATGTGGTTGCACTTTCTACCACAGAGGCGGAGTACATAGCTATTGGTAAAGCTATCAAGGAGGCCGTGTGGTTAAAAGGCATATGTACTGAGATATTGGCTAATGAATATGTAAACACCGGTGTATATTGTGACAGCCAGAGTGCCATACACCTAAGCAAGTATCAAGTGTTCCACGAGAGGTCAAAACACATTGATATGAGACTCCATTACATTAGAGATATTGTCCAAAGTGGTGAAGTTAGTCTAACAAAGATAGCGTCATCTAAAAACTCTGCTGATATGTTGACTAAGCCACTGCCCTCAGTTAAGTTCGTCCTATGCAAGGACTTAACCGGAGTCACTACTTTGTGAGGGTAACCGAAGATGCGAAAATGAGAGATCAAGTTACTTTGTGAATGATTTTGAATCAAGGAGGGGATTTGTGAGAATATTTATTGAAAATCATCGGGATATGATTTGGAGATCAAACCAAGTGTGTAGGGTACGCAAGGATCGAAGACGGACGCGAAAAAAGGAGAAAACGATGAATGGCGCACTAGGCGCCAGCGCCGCGGTGACCAGGCGTGGGCGCTGCGGTGCCCAATCCAGCAACTGAGCGTTGTAGCGCTCAGACGGGCGCGCCAGCTTCGCGGTGGTGAGAGCCCAACGCCGCGGCGCTAGAGACGGAAACAGTATCTCGAAATAAGAAAACTTCCTTATTTCGTCTCCCACTTACTTCAGAACTCCTTAATACGACTCCCACACATTTATGGTAAATCTAGGATATCTCAATGCCTATATAAAGGCTATCAATTGACTTGTAAACACATCTTTGTGATCATGAAAGAATCTTTGTGATAGGTTAAAAAATCTTTGTGATCATCAATAATTTTTGTGGTTCTTTATGAGAGAAAATCTCTAAAGTGAGAGAGAGGGTTTTCTTTGTGATCTTTCTTATAATAAGTATACTTTGTGAGTGCTTTGTGATTCATAATAAAAGAAGAATGTGATTTTGATCCGCAATGGACATAGGTAAATTATCGAACTACGTAAATTTTTTGTGTATTCTTCTTCTACTATTTTTCTAATTTATTCCTTAATTAACTTGTTTTACATATATTACTTTAATAATTTTGATTATTTATATGCTTCGCTTCAATATTAAAATTTACAACTTTACAGTTTCGGGCAACAAATTCTGAAATCTGATTTTGAACACCAAAGCTCAAAAGTGGGTTTTACTATCTTGTCTAAGAGTCTATGGAAACTTATAATAGCTACAGAGTCAAAATAAGTTTGCATTACTTGACATCGCTACTATTCTGATTGGCATTTCCAGGGTTTTCTAGGTTAATATAATATACTAGTTAAAACATATGGACAAAAGGGGCAAATTAGAGTTCAATCTAAGACCTCGTGTGTATTACATTCTCAGGGAAGCATTATGTTGTTCATTACCCAAACACATTAACAAGGACTACATACCAATATTAACATAAACATCATCATTGACCTTGGTATAAAACTCAGAATCCCAGTTGTCAACAGCTCGTACAAAAAAAGATTTTATCTTTTTTGGATGCTCCTTTGGTGACTCCACCTGATCATCCTGTACAAAAGTAAGAAAGATAGTGCCATGTTAATATCTGCTCCTTCAAATTGTTATCTCTATATAAACTAAATGCTGACTTTAATACACAAAATAACAATCAGGATTGCACAAATGTTAATTGGGGCTAACTGTCATTGGGAAAATAGGAACTATATAAAACATATAAACATGCATACATATGTGAAAAAAGACCCAACGATTGGTTTGGATGCCATCTATGGTTCAGCCTATTTAGGAGGTCTTGACTCCATTAGGACTCAATCTCAAAATATTAACATTTTACTTTAAAAGCCGACTTTAAAACAAGCTAATCAAAGAAGTTACATTTCTAAAACCCAGTAAAATATTTTTCAAATAACTTTAACTAACAGGTGAACATACAAGAATGATGAAGTCGTTGGTCTGCATATTTTCACTGTCGATCTCTGTGTCCAAAATGTCTCCACGACTTGCACTGCGATATAATTTTTAGCTTAACAAGAAACTCTAAAAGTTCTTTAGTATAAATAAAATCACAAAAATATAAACCTTCTTCCAATTACAAATCGCACAACAATGCCTTTTTCATTCTCCAGTTTTTTTAAAGCTGCACCTGCATATACAATATTTTCGAATTAACTATTACTAAAGAAAACAAATCAATTTTTTTGGGTGGTTAGATACTTGTTCTAAATTGTTAAAAATATATGAAATTAAAATATTAATCTCTTATCATATATATTTTATAATTAATAAGTTATATGTTATTTTTTTTATGTATTTATATTTTTTTATTTATATTGACTTAAAGCCTATATAAAAACTATTTCTATAGCATTGCAAAACACAGAATTATAATAATAATATAATCTTTCAAGTTTTACGGTCTTTTTATTATTTTTTTCTGTAATCTTTTTCTTTTCTTTTGTCTTTTTTCACATGGTATCAGAGCCTAAGATTCTATTATTTCACTATTTTGTTGTTCAGCGGAATTTACTAGAATTTTTTCGGAAACTCTTAGGAAGTTCATCAGAGTTTCACCGGAATGCCACCGGAAGTTCGCTGGAGTTTGTCGTAATCAACACCGCCCAGCCCAAAAAGTTTAGACGCTGTCGGCCGGTTGAATCCCACCGGAATCAAGCTTCTCCGTTGCTGCACGCTCCTTCATGCGCCGACCAAACTTTTCGCTGCCGTTACTGTTCGCCTTGGATTCCAACTAATTTTCGGCGCGTTAGCCTGCACCGCCCAGGCGGTTGCACTCAAAATCAACCAGAGATTCCAACGGCACCGGAATCTTGTCGATCCGAAGCCGCACGCTTCCCCACGCACCTCTGAACAGAGCTGTCATCCGCCATCGTCTACCTTAGATCTCTGTCGTTTTTCGGCGAGTGGTTTCTCACCGCCGACTCCATTCAACTCCCCTCCACTAAATCTATCAGTCCCAGGTCTTCTTTTGAAATATCGGTGATCCAATTTGTAATTAGAGTCTTTTTGCAAACATTTTAAAGTTATATTGACAATTTGCAGTTGACCTAAATTTTGGGCCATTTTGTAATTTTTTTTTTATGATATTTTTTTTTGCAATTTTTAAATAAATTGATGGAATAATCTCTTAACACACTTGCACTCGCAGTTGATTTATTTTCTATCAACGCGTTTACACTTGCAGTGGTTGACAATGCACTTGCACTCACAATGATTGGTTTCAAATTTCATTCAACGCGTCTGTATCCGCAAATGAATGACTTTTTCAATGCTCACCATTATAATAATATTCTTTTTCAAACTCAAGTCTCTACTTGAGTTTAAGGAGGGATGTTAAAGATATAAGAAATTAAAATATTAATCTCTTACTATATATATTTTATAATTAATAAATTATATATATTTTTTTTATGTATTAATATTTTTTTATTTATGTTGACTTAAAATTTATATAAAAGTTATTTTTATAATATTGTAAAACACAGAATTATAATAACAATGTAGATTTTAGTATTACAAATTTTTTTTATTTTTTTTGCAATTTTTTTCTTTTCTTTTATTCTTTTTCCCGTAAATAATGAACAGCTCATCCGTCATGTATATCCTACGAAAAAGTGTGAATTATAAACAGAAAGGAAATTCACCGGTGGCATCCACGCCTTTCGAATTGCATCTCTATTTTTCTTCCGGCCAAATGTCGTGATGATTCCTATAACAGCTAAATGTCTTTTCTGAGAATGCTTTGCAATTACGGTATCATTCTCTGACAAGTAGCTAGAAACAAAACCTTCCTGTCTGGCTGCTGCCAAGTCCTTCTCAAGAGCCAATAATCTCTTTCTTTGTTCCCTGTCCAAAAAAAAGGGGGGAAAAAGAAGAGCATTCAATATAACCTTAATATTACAACTTATCAAAAATGAGGAAAAAATTAAACAAGAACAAGAACCTACCTGCAGGTTGTAATCTTTAGTGTATCATCAACAGAAATGGCAGATTGTTTCTGAAATTGAAAAGTCAATCACATTATCAGTTTTTTCAATGAAATGATTCAACCCGAAAAGCAAAATGCAGCAAAGTAATTGAGCTAAGGCGCAAACTAATTAGGTGGCTATATAACTTTAACAAGAAATGATACATTTTCCAATTTCAAATTTCAACAATTAAAAATACAATAAATAAATAATTACCTGATTATTACTCTTGTCAAGCTCTTTTACTAAGTACGCCCTGCTCTCCGCATCTTGCCACAAGCTGAATGAAATATATATATAATTGAACGATCACAATTTTCACCCATTAAAAATGAAAAAGAAAAGAATTCGTAAAACTAACCGGCTAGCAACGTAGATGGTGGCCGTAGAAGCAAACATGGCCAGCAAAAGACCGGCGACACGCGACTCAAATGCCGACTTCGACAGCCGGTTATTCGCTGCTCGGCCATGCATCTTCTTTTCTTCTATATCTTGCTATTAACCAAGAGAATGAAAATCAATAACAAGAAAAAGAAAAAAAAAACAAACGTTTTGAACAATATTCACCGATTTTTTTTCTCCTCTGTGGTCGAATTTCTGTTGATTCGTATGGTGGATCTAGGGAGACATGGAGCAAGAGCGGGCTTTGAGTTTGAGTCTGAAACTGAAGAGTTTTCGTTATCGGTTTATTTTACTTAATGCTATAAACCGAAAAGTGACGAGGTTTTCAAAAAAAAAACTGAAAAGTAACGAACCTTTTAAAATTAATTAATTAAATTAAAAAATTCTCACTTTAATTCTTATATTTTTATTAAATTGTCTAAAATATTTTTAACATTTAAAAAATTATTAATTGAATCTTTTAATGACAAAAATAGTCATATTTTAATAATAAAAATAATAGAAAAATATTTTAACTATAAAAATAATAACAAACACGTCCTTAAATAACATAATTAATAGTTTTTAAAATATTAAAAAATAATTATCAATCTCTCTTTAATTAATTTTAATTAATAGGGGGTTTATCTAATTTACTTTATTTTTTTCTTTTTAAATACTTGACTTTAAAAAAAACACACACACACACGCACCCAAGAATCTATTATTTACACCCTAGTATATAATAAATTATTTTACTATATAAATACCCTCAAATTAAATTACTTATTTAAATAATGCACTTGCTAGCAAAAAGGGTTTAAATTTTCAATTCTACAAAATAGTATTTGTGATATATATTTTTATAAATTATTGGAGAAAATATTCTAGCAGATCTCATTGTTACTGTGCTAATCAAAATGGTTGATCTCATATATTAATCAAAGTTAGTCCTGATAGATTTTTAAGTCTATTAATTAATATATTGCAATATGAAAAGAAAAAGATAAATTGTTAACAACTACTAAGTACAAATAATTAAATTAATGAGACTTTATATCATCATCATTGTTCTAATCAAGTGCCAATAGTTTATGAGTCTACTATTTAAAAAATAAAATAAAATGTTATGCTAAAATCAATAGATTGTAACCCGAAATTAAAAAAAAAGTGACCCCTATTAATTAAATTTAATTACGTTAATAAAAAATGAAGATGAATAAATAACTCGTACTAGTTAAGAATAATTGCAATAATTAAAGAAAAAAGTCAAGGTAAAAATTTATTAAAAAAATATATTTTTAGAAAAAAAAAAAGAAAAAGAAAGAGAGAGATGAGTATTTAATATCAACAATATTATGCAGTATTTGATATGTATATTGTTGGATTTATGTTGCATAACTACGAAAAAAAACAATTAATTAATAAAATAATAGTCATCAATTGCCCGCGTATCAATTAGGAAATAAAGTGTATGTGTCTCAATTTTGCTTATTTAATATATATGTTTATTGAGATTAAAATTCTTTGCTCGATAAGATGCTGGTGTAATATATTTTTGAAAAATGTTCAAAAATAACTATTTTTTAAAAGTTATAAATTTTTATAATAAAAAATTATTTAACTAATACTTATTAGTTAATAAGATAATGAACGGACGAAATTATGCTTGTAATAATATAACTAAACAATTTTATAGTTTGAGCCATAAAATTAATTAAAAATATTATTTTTGTCCAAAAAAAAAAATACTTCACATATAAAAAATAAGTAATTTTATAAATTAATTTATAACAAATATTAAAAATAATAAAATTAGGAGCAAAATAGTGAATGAAATCTAAAATTTCTCGAACCTGGCATGCGAGGCAAGGAGAGAGGCCTCATGCACATGGCATGGTGCGGGAAAGGGTCTCGCACCACACCACACATACACGATCTTGTCATTACAACGTGACCTCAACCTTCTTCTTTAGTATTTTTTTTATCAAATTTTGCTAAATTTTTTAATCATTTTTTGGTTATTTTTAATCAAAATTATTAATTATTAATTTATAATATTTGAAATTTATTTATTTAAATTAATTTTAAATTAAAATTTCAAATAATTTGTAAGAGAAAAATTCAAAAATACTTAAGAGATAAAATGATCTGAAATCAAGTATTTGATTAATAAAGTTCATAATTTGTTAAGAGGTTAAAATAAATTTTATTTTAAGAAAGTGACTATTTTTAAATATTTTTCTATATTTGAATCCTCTAGTTATAAAAACTTTCTGCATATTTATTTCTTCTAATAAGTAGAAGTTTTAAGTTGTAAATATTTTTTTTACATACTTTAAAAGAAGAATACACTGAGCTTTTTATTATTGGTCATTTGAAAAATCAAACAAGACATAGAATCTGGACTTGGGTGACGGGCTCTAGCAGTCGTGGGCTCAATGATCCATAAGTCTGAAAAGATTGGGCTCGTGTGGCCCAGACCAGGGGGAATTTTGCAATTTCAAAACCTACGGGGGAGATCATAATATTTCCGAGGAAATGAGGAAATGTCTGCAATTCCAAAATAAACCAAAAAATAAAAAATGAAATAATGAAGAAAAAACAAGCGACTTGTAATCATAACTCGAAAGACATCCAGTAATCACAATAATATATAAAAACAGAATTGAACTGGTGCTCGCCCGTACAGTCCTCTCGTCAGAGATCGAAGCAACGCGACTCGCTTATTTCGTTTTTGATACCAATCAAATCAAATCGAAGATCCCGCGAAAATGAACGACGCTGATGTATCGAAGCAGATCCAGCAGATGGTGCGGTTCATCCGCCAAGAAGCCGAAGAGAAAGCCAACGAGATCTCAGTCTCCGCCGAAGAAGTTAGTATATTCGTTTCGCAATTATTATTTTTAAATCGTTATAATATTCAATTGATTTCATGTAATTGCGTTGATCTGTGTTTGATGATCTTGTATGTTATTTATTTATTTTTTCGGGATTATGTCAATTGTTGTAGGAATTCAACATAGAGAAGCTGCAGCTGGTGGAGGCCGAGAAGAAGAAGATAAGACAAGAGTATGAGAAAAAGGAGAAGCAAGTCGAAGTTCGAAAGAAGATGTAATTTAATTATTTTTTTTACGAGATTTGATATTGATTTCGGCTTTAGATTTATGTGTTTTGCTGGTTTTTCATTTGGTCTAGTTGAAGTTAGATGGGTTAGTTGGTTTATGAATGATTGTGATTGTTGTTTTGTGTCATCAGTGTAGAGTCAACTTGCATGTTAGTGGGGAATTTAGTTATTTTTAGACATTTTATATCGGAAGTACAAGTTTAATTGGCCGTTAGAACTTGAGTTGGTGCCAGAAAACTGGATATAAGTTGGGATATTTCATAACTTAGTTAATTTTGTGGGAAGATGGCTATCTTAGTAATTTTATTTCTTTCAAGGGACAATAAAGAAAGTTTGTTGGTTAGATCAGCAGTATTTTGGAGATATGGAAAACTTTGGCTAGCTTTTGGTTAGATAGATAGATATATATATATATATATATATATATTTTGATGAAAATTTGACTGACAAATTTGGAAGTATGATGTGATTTTGCTGGATAACTAGAAATTTGATGTACTACTATACTAATAAAGGAGATTCTATTGTGTTGTTTTTTGGTAGTGAATATTCCATGCAGCTCAATGCTTCTCGGATCAAGGTTCTTCAAGCTCAAGATGACTTGGTTAATTCCATGAAAGAGGCAGCAGAAAAGGAGCTTCTGAATGTGAGTGGTGATCACCATTCATATAGGAGACTCTTGAAGGATCTCATTGTTCAGGTCAGTAGCAATTAAGTTAACTTTTCTTCTGTATTCTGTCTGTCAGCTACTCTTAGATAATACTTTTAGCAAGTTAATGTGCAACTAGTGCAATAATACATTTATGTTTGCAGAGTTTGCTCAGGCTGAAAGAACCTGCTGTCTTGCTGCGATGTCGTAAGGACGACCACCATTTGCTGGATTCTGTGCTGGAGTCTGCAAAGGTGGAATATGCAGAGAAATTGAAAGTTCACCCACCAGAGATAATAGTGGATGGTCACATCTATCTTCCACCCGCCCCTAGCCATAATAATCCCCATGGTCCATTCTGGTAATTTTTGCTCTATTGAAATTTTAAGATAATAGTGGATGGTCACATCTATCTTCCACCCGCCCCTAGCCATAATAATCCCCATGGTCCACATCTAATTTTTGCTCTGTTTACTATATCTCCTTACTTGTTGTATGGGTTTTGGGATAAATGAAAATTGGTCTCACCTATCTGGCCGCCGTAACTCAAATGTACAATGGTTTGCAGCATTTTCAAACTTCTAAAATTATGGAGTTTTCTTATTCAAGCACCACTTACAGTTTTTATTGGCCTTTTGTGAATATTATACGGTGGCCTGAGCTGTTTCCATACTCTACTTTGGTTGACCTGTTAGTTGAACTATGTTTGTGGGGTTTCCCAATTCTCAGATTTAGCTTTCTTTTATCTGTTAATAGTATAACGTTGAGGCAATTAGAATGATGTCTGAGATTGGCTTGCTAATATTTTTTCTTCCCAAATGGTCCTCTCTTTATGAGAAAACGTTGATGAAATAGCTTGCTTATAGTGATGCTGTTTTTGTTTGAGCAGCTCGGGAGGTGTAGTGCTGGCTTCTCGAGATGGGAAGATAGTTTGTGAGAACAGCCTTGATGCACGGTTGGATGTTGTATTCCGTAAAAAACTTCCAGAGGTATTTTCAGTAATAAAATTTGTCATTGTCGTTGTCGTGCCTGTTCTTTTAGTAGTAATCTCATATACCTTGGTGACTATTAACTTTGTTTCCATCATAATGTAATCACATTGAAGAAACATATAAGATACAGACAGATTAATCTACTTCTGTTTCACTTTTAGAAAATAAACAATCATCATCCTGATACCTTATTTATTTATACATTCAGGTTTGTTGAACATTTAAGAATTTTGGTATTACTGAAGACTAGAAGAATGTGATTGATACTCCATGGTCATCAATTAGTTTTGCAGTTGCATTCTGCATCTTTTGTTGGTTTTATAGTCATCAATTAATTTTCAATCAGTTGGCTTTAGGAGAAGGACAATCATACAGTGTTGATAATTATAATTCTGTTGACAGGTCAATGAGAGTTGCTATAGCATGCCTTTTATAGTACCTGATGAGAAAACACCTCTAGATTATTCAGTGTTTTTGCATGATGATTGTTTTAATTTGCCAAATATATTCTTTTTCTTTTTCTTCTTATTGCAGATCCGGAAGCAGCTCGTTGGCCAGATAGCTGCATGATGAGTTAAATTGTATCTTTTGTCAACCCCTGATCATTAATGCCCCAAGTTCTCAGTTTAGTCTCAGACCATCAAACCTATTGCTATGTTTGCATATTTTCAATTATCATGTTTGCTTAATATATTTATTTGCAAAAATCAGTGAAGCTGTTCTTTAGTTTGATGCTCAAATCTTTTGGGGTGTGGCAGAGCGCCCATTTTATTCATATGGATAAAACAATAAATATTTTGCACAATGTCTGTTTTATATGGAGAGATAATCTCAGTTGATTGGGATTTGTAGCGATAAATTGGTGGTGAAAGAATGGAATGCATTTCTGATTCAGGACAGAATGTATTAGGGGGGGTCGATTTTTGTTGTATGATGAAATATCGATCCTACCAATCAATTAACAATCAACAGAACTTGTGGCCGAGTTCCATTGGTTATAATTATCTGGAGCAACTCTGAGGACGGGTTGCTGACCGGAGGCACCTTTAAGACGGGAGGAATCTCAGGAGATACCTCTTTAGAAGTTCTATTTCGGGGCAACAATATTTCCAAAACAGCAGCAGTAATAATAAAGCAACCAACACAAAACCCTAATTCTAATTTCCTAGCAATCATTGTTTGGGAAACTTTACATCCAATGCAGGCGTTTACAATTCCTACTATCATCACCGCCGTTCTGGCACACACATGATAAAATCATCCAATTCTTGTAGTAGTTGGATATGTGTTCCTTCTGCGATCTTAAAATGAATGTCAGTATCTGATGTATGGTTGAAAATGGATCGCAAGTGATCGGTACTTCTAATATGAGATAAAATGTTAAGATTAAGTGAGATTATTAATTTTTTTTAATAAAAAAACCCTGAATAGTAGCATTGTTGACTACGAAGACGGCAATGGCTCTGTGCGGACTAGCTGCAAACTTTTCCCGTGATAGACTATATGGGTGTTTGCTCAACATGATTCTTCCCAAAGCCACACCACAGAACTATGACAACTCGCAAACTGAATTGTTGAATGAAGATCGAACCACAAAGGATCATGTTGCTTGAAATATCTGGGCATAGTGGCCCTTATGGGAAAGAGCAAGCCCCTTCCTATAACAACAAAACGTCCATGATTCACCTTGTTGGCGGTCGGATTCTAAAATGGAATTATTTTAGCACCTGCATTGCAAGGAGATTTAGGAAATATGTATATATAAAAGAAATGATTTAATACATTACATAATATATTATCTGGTGAACAATACTGTCACTATGCTCCAAAATCTTGTTATAAGATGCTCACCGTAGTAGCTAGGTAGTTCACAAATTTAAAACTTTCTTTATACATGTATATATATATATATATAAAATCCATGTTGAAGATTAAAATGAAAAGGAAGAGGGAAGGAAAAGAAAAAAAAAAAACCTTGAACGAAATCAAATTGGGTGGACTTTCTATCAACGTGCGGCGGTAAGGAATTTGCTGTGGGAATGCCATCCCCTTGTGCCAATATAAGAGGTTGTTTACCAAGATGATTTGGAGAATGTATTTGAAACGCAGTGTAGATAGGATCATCTTGACGACGAATGATGGGGCTTGCATTTGTTAGGTTCAAATAACCTTTGTTTGGTATAACCCTGGAGGCAGTGCAATCTTCCAAATAGTACCGGTTTATGGCTAATCTTTTGCCATCTTCACTGATCCATCCCATTTGCACTTGCGCCCTTCATTTTCCCATTGTTTGAAAACCCAATTCCAAACCATCGAGGAGTGTATCTGCCTCATAACACAATGGTCGTAACACTCCCCTTCTGAACATACTGCAACAATACAGAGACATATCAACAATTAAAAAAAAGGAAAGAAAAAAGAAATATCCTAATCAAATAGTATTATTTTGAAGCTTATACTTAGAGCCGATATATCACCCCAAACGGGTTTACAACTCCATGCCGGAGATATCTCCATAGCCCCGAGGAACGCTTGTTATTTTATTATTGCAGAGACGTGTTTGCTCGTCGTCTGTCTCTCCACCACTACCGATGGCCAATATTTTTCTTGGTTCGAATGATACAATTATGTGTTGTGGGGATTAGCCTTTTTAATACCAATTTCATTGAGTAATTAGCCTTATTACGAGTTTTACACGTCTAATATCTCTTCACCTAATATTTAGTACTATAAAATCATATACGCTTTATTTATAAGTAAAATAAGAATAAATTTTATTTAAAAATTAACTTTATCACTAATTTCACTTATTGAGTTTTACATGCTTAGTATCTCATGATCCGATATTTAACATCATAAAACCTTATTTATTTTTGTAAAAAATTTTACTTACAAATAAAACAAGAATAAATAAGATCAATCATATCAAAGATAACAATCAATCACATAAGATACAAAAATATACATGGTTCGACAACAAATGACTACATCCACAGTGGATCACCAAATCATCGTTTCTTTTATTTAGTTCTTTTATACACAAAGAACTCCTACAAAAGAAACCTAAAGAATACAACAATAAATGAGTTCTTAGATAGTTTACTCAATGCTTTTCTTATACTTATACTCAGCACTCAAACACTCTTTTTTTACGCTTATTCTCTCTTGTTGATGCATTCACAAATTTAATGAATTACAAGAGTTTTTCTAGGCTCTAAACTGCCCCTATAAACCCTATTTCTCATTAGAATGGTAGTCCACACAAAAGAAAAGTCTAAACCAACTCAAATACACCTAAAAAACTAAATTCCATGCTTTTTCAAAACAACGCGCTATTGTGGCAGTGCGACTAAGGAGTGGCGCCAAGGCCTAAAATCAACCTCCTCTTGCGCACCCTTATTTGCTTCTGGCTCTTCGTTTTCGTTCCTTTCTTGTATATCCAACGTGTACTTAACCTCATGTATGACTCCTCTTTAGTTTCTAACTTAAAATCAAAATCAATCTTGATTTTGAATCATCAAAATCTCAACAATCCACTCATTGATTCAAAATCTTTCTTTAATAAACTTTTCAAGAATCCATCAACTCCTTATCCAATGCTTAATTGCTCTCGTATTAATTTCACTTAAGTTTTATGTCCAGAGTTTAACTTCTTTAAGGTTCATGACTTTGGTATCTAAAGATTTTGAATGTATCTCTCTGGGTAGCCATCATATTATAATATATAGTATCATTTAGTACCATCATAATATCTTCGTATCTATATCCATTCTTACCATACATTCACTTTCAACCCTTACCAATACAATGAGATAATCTCCAATGCTATCCTTGATATATATCCTTTTAACAAAATCTTTGTTAAGACCCTACAACATTCCATCAAGCACATAGCCTCAATTGTGTTTTTCACTTACAGACCCTTTAGACGTCTTTCATATTCCTTCTACAAAAAGCCTCAAGGATTCTACAACTCTAAGTCCTAATCACAGACTAATTGCAGCACCTGCATCCTTCTTTGCTTTCTTCTCTGATTGCTCTTCAATTTTTATTTTATAGCCTTTTTTCTTGCAGTCAAGCCGCTGCACTCCTAACCTCTCGATCTTTTTTCTTTATTCTTTCGTCTTCATATTTGTGAATCTCTATGGTTGAATAACCTTGCTCTACATCCTGGCACTCCAACCTATACTTTGTAATCTAGCTTATGAACCTCAACCATAGCTTTAAAACCAGTTTGTTGCGGGAATCATCCTTTAACACCAATCCCACTTAAGATTACCCTTACCACTAATTTTACTCATTGGGGTGGGGGATTATGCACTCTAATATCTCATAGCCCAATTTATTACCATAAAAACCTATACACTTTTGCGTAAGACTTCACTAACAAGTAGAAAATGAATAAACAAGATCAATTACACAATATGAATAATAATCAATCACATAAGGCACAAGAATATACGTAGTTCAATAACAAAAGCTCACATCCACGATGGATCACTAGATCTCGCTTCTTTTATTCAATTCTTTTATACACAAAGAACATCTACAAATGAAACCCAAGAAATACAACAATAGATGGGCTCATAAAAGATCTATCCAAAGTTTTTTTTACGCTTATGCCCAATGCTCTAGCACTTTATGACACTTTTTCATGCTTATGTATAGCCTCAAAGCCTCAACCTTTAATCTATTTCTTATTAATGCATTCACAATTTTAATGAATTACAATAATTTATATTGGCTATACACTGCCCATAGAAATCCTATTTTTTGTTAGAATAGGAGTTCATGCTAAAGGGAAGTCCAAAATTGATTCAAACACTCCTAAAAAATTAAAACTCTTATTTTCTCTAAATTAGGCATCGTGGTGCCACCAAGCTAGCACCACAACACCGATGCGATTAATGAGTGTCGTTGCGGCATCGATGTGAGCAACAAGTGGCATTGCAGTGCCACCAAGCTGGGTTGCGGTGCCAAGGCCAGAGTTTCTTCCATTGCGTCTTCTCGCCTCTTGTCACTTTTAGCTATCTATTTTTGTCATTTTCTTGTACGTCTAGGGCGTACTTGACCTCATATTCGACTCTTTCTTGATTTTCAACTCAAAATTAAATTCAATTTTGATTTTGAATCACCAAATTCCAACATTATGAATATTGAATAATGTACTAGAGCATCAATAATTTCTCATTAATTGAAAAAATGAACTTCATTTAGATATCTTTGGGTGTAAATTCAAATTAAGAATGTTCCAACATTAATGGTGATTATGCAAAATGGAAATATCAATAATCGAATTTAACAATTTCTTTGTAATTTTGTGAGAATATCTCGATTTTCAAGAATTTATCCGCTCACTCCTCTCTCTTTTTTTTAATTTCATTACCACAAAACATTATATGAAATTCTATTAGAAAAGCATGCTCGCGTGTGAGGACTTTGTTTTAAACTCTAACTTTTTGCTTTATTAAAAAAAAATTATATATTCCCCTTAGATTTTGGCCCATAAAGTCTAATAATTAGGCATCCCAACTTCATTTATTGTAACTCACAAGGCCAGACTCATAAGTATGAGTCTAATGGATATAAGGGTATAGAGGTATTGTTTGGTTGGCTTATAGTCATTTTCTTGTCAACATTGTCCTCAATCACTAGGTACATTCTTCGATCTAACCAATCACTATGGTCATGTTTCGACCACCCTGATCGTGCTTAAATAGTTTTAAAAGGAATAAACCACCAAGAATCATAAATAAGATGCATTTTCTATAAGCATTACTCTTATAATCTCAGTATAAATTCTACGCGAATAAGAAAGATTTAACCTTATTTGAGCAAAACTTTAATAATATAATCTAGAAAGGAAAAGTCTTGAATACTTCTAACCAAATTAGAATTCTAACACTACATGGTGAACTTACTTCACAATCCTATAAATAGAGTCTAGTTTGTAGAGTTAACGGGGGACATGGATGAACACGATAGAAAAAAAAAATGGTATTATAAACTTTCACGATTGATGAAGACATCACCATATTCATAAGGTTGAAGAAGCCTTTTTTTTTTTTCTCTTTTAAACTTTTAGCAAATCTTAGTTTTATTATTTGTCATTTATCATTCTTGCCCTTTTCCTCTTATTCTTTGTTTTTTTTAAATTTTTATTGATTTAAACATTAGAGTACTTTTATTAAAAAAAAATTGGTGCGACCTCATTTTTTTTTTTTGTAGGATTCTTATTAGGTTCAGTATCCTTAGAGTAGATTAGTTTAACTTAATTTCTAATTCCTCTCAAAATATGGCTGAGTTTTCTAAACAAAATAAATTCAATTCATTAATTCAAAGATTGATGAAATTTTCAGATCAACACTATATCTTTCTTTATCTTGCTGTTATAAAGCCAAAAATTATGTAAAATATTCACTAAGAGATGGATGGAAAATTAGATGTTTCTTCACTGAGAGATAGATGCAAAGTTAGATGTTTGACATATTTTAGAGAAAGTATACACTGTTGTAACTTTAAAATATTAATTATGAAATAGAAGAAAAAGTGTTTAATAAACACTTAACTGCGAAGCAAAAATAGTATATATAAGAAGTGGAACAAAATTAAAGCACTTCTATGTTCTACACCAAACAAGTCATAAACCACACAAATCGCACAATATCAGCCATATTCTCAGCAGCCTTCGACAATTTCTGTATCGGTCTCGGAAGCATTATCATAAGAAGAGATTTTTACTGCCCCATTTGCATATTTGGTTTTCAATGCCACAGCTTCGTCAGCTGAACCATTTCCTGCCGTATCATCATCGGCGGTTGATGATAAAGCAAAATGTTTCCTGAATTGGGCCTCTTGATCCAGCTACTCCAATTGGGTCCAATTTCCTCTGAACTTGCGGCAGCACCATTTGGGCCTAGTATGCCCTTAATGGGGCCCGCTCCCTGAATCAACGACAAATGCACATAAATTAATCCTCCTCCTTGTTCTACGTAGCATTAACGACCTCTCGTTCCTCATCGTTATCGCAACAACTGACACAGAAACTGCCATTACAATTTTACAAAAAGCTCTGTTTCAGTTCTCACACCCAGAAAAATACACACCAAACCCCCCCCCCCCCCCCCCCCCCCCCCCCCCCCCCCCCCCCCCCCCCCCAAAAAAAAAGTGGTGAGAGATGAGTTTAAACTTAAACTTATGCTCTCCTTTTCTCTCTGGTTTCTCTACTCGACGCTTCGCAAAAATCTATGAAACATCAACAAACAACAGCAACAACAAGAACAAAACTACTGCTCTCTTGTCTCTTTTACTTTCCGCCAAGAAATTACACGTCGGATCAAGACGTCTAACAGTAAAAGCTTCTTCGTTAAGTGAAAGTGAAAAAAATGGTGTCATTGAGATTCTGGACGAGGAGATGCTAACCAGAGTCTCGGGTGCTGGGGATGCGAGTGAAGTGCTGGATATGATCGCTATGAATTCCAAGAAAATTGGCGGCCTTGTGAGTGTTAATGACTGTTGCTTGATCATTAATGCTGCCATTGATCGCGGCAATACTGACCTTGCATTATCCGTCTTCTACGCCATGCGTTCTAGTTTCGATCAAGGTAGCTTGTTTCAGTATTTTGACATATGCCCATATGAATTATAACGCAAATTTCGTTTTGTTTATGATATTTTTTATTCTTAGTGATTTTTTTTTGACCCTTTTTTTTTTTGTTTTTTAAGTGTGATTTTACTGCGATGTCATTGATGAAATAATTTGTACATGGGCTAGGTGTAAGTGAAAATGGTGCTTTAGTTGATAGATGGAAATGGTCAAGGCCGGACGTAAGTGTATACACATCATTAGTTCAGGGTCTAGCAGCTGCATTAAAGGTTACAGATGCTCTCAAGTTGATTGATGATATTTCCCGAGTGGGAGTTTCTCCTGGTGAAGAGGTATATATGAAGCCAGCCTTAGTTTAAGCATCAATCACAGACTTTGTAATTGATTTTAATAATGTTTCCTTTAGCTAGTGTATGGAAGTACAATGATTGATAATCTTTGGATGTTTGCAGGTGCCCTTTGGGAAAGTGGTGAGATGCCCGACTTGTTTGATAGCTGTAGCAGTTGCTCAACCCCAACATGGTATTCAGGTGTATATATATTTACATATAAAATCGTTTATTACTGAATAGGAATATTGTTCCATCTTTAGGAAGCATATAAGATTAATTCAATAGTTTATTGAAGATAATGCTAGTTTATACTACAAACATGGCCCATATGCCTCAAGGGTCATGAATGAATCATGTTAATCATTTCTAGTGTGTGATTTTGTTCACTGGAGTACCAGGTTGATCTGGCAACACGAACATTTCTGGAGAGCATTTTGCTTAAGTTTTTTTAGTATTTTTACCACATAATAGTTGTTACAAATGTGGATTTAATAGAGCTGCTGCTGCTGCTGCTGCAGATTGTATCTTGTGCCAAATGCCGCTACAAGTACGAGCTTGTGTCTGGTGATATAGTTAGTATTGACTCAGAAGAAATCAGGTAGGTTTTCGTCCATCTAATTTATTTTCTTTGAAGTGACTTGTCCCTCACAATATTTTTTCTAATTGTTTGTTTTGGATTGTTATATTGGTAACTTTTTCTGTGACATAGTAATAGCTTCACAGTCGTACCAGAGCATATCTACTGTTTTTATAATTTCTAAAGATATAGTTTGAAGTGCTATATTCCATATTACCACATTGTTTAAAGTGTCATATTCTATTTTACCAGATTTCAGTTTTTTGTCAATGACCCAATATATTCGTGTATGGTGTTGATGCTGGGATATTCACTTTTCTAAGGAACTCCTCCTGCCGAACGCAGCATGGATATTCCAGCATGGAAAAGGGGGCTAAGATTTCTGCAAATCATGAAGCAAAGCATTCCTGCTGCGGTTCACTCTATAGTGGTATAATTTTTTTATTCTGAAATCCAAATCTCCAATTGCAAATCTCATCAACTTGTAAATTTATTAATTTTTGTCTCTTTTATGATAAGATAAAAGAAAAGTAACAGATTAAACTGATCATTTATATTCTTGCTGGAGAACGCAATCCCTTTGAACCATATTATCAACTCTTTGCTTCATATTCCAGGTTCAGACTCCATCCGGCATGGCACGTACACAGAGGTTTGCTACTGAAACAGTTGATCTCCCTGCACAAGAAGGAGAAAGGGTAACCATTGCTTCTGCTGCACCATCAAATGTCTATAGGGAGTTGGGCCCCTTTAAATTTACTCCAAAGGCCCCCAACTTCTACTCTGGCGAACCTATGTGCCTGACAAACCACAAAGATGGCCGGGAATCACTACTATTAAGAGCTCCAGCTAAAGATGGGAAGTCATCCTTACTTAACCCCTTCAGCCTCATCCCTCTTCTGGTTGTTCTGGCCACTGGAGATGCTGCCTCGGGAATAATTGATCCTAGCTTGCCTCAGTTCCTCTCAGTTGCAGCTGTTGCATCTCTTGCTGTTGGAGTAACTTTAAACACTGTGGTTTTCCCCCAACTGAATCAGGTAAGCTAGAATCTTGTGTTTTGTTCTATGCTACTATGTAATACTGTATTACCTTTCTGAAATATTGCTTATTGAAAGTTCCAAGCTTCGTTAACACTGTTCTTTGCCCAAACTCATGATGCCATTAACCATCCAAGTTTCTGCCACTGCCATGTTTTGTTTGTATGTGGAGTGAGGAACTTAATGGATGCCACATTGGAGTGTAACACCATTTTTGAAGAGGAGGAATCGCATGGAAATCAGCATGTTTTCATTTACTTTATCACAGTCATTTTGATATTTAATTAGAATGTAGTCAGAAGCTTTCTTTCAGAGAGTGGAAGTTCATATTCTAAGTATACTTATCTATGGTGCCAGCTTCCTCAGAGGTCGGTGGATGCAGTTGCTATTAAGCAGCAGCTTTTATCTCAATATGATGTGCTTCAGTCTAGAATCAAGGACCTAAAAGAAGCTGCGGTGAAAGAGGTACAGTTCATTACTTGGGATTTGGTGGATGCACTACATACTCAAGTCTGAAACAGAACCTCTATAACGTAGAAATTTTTATTTTGAATTATGGGAACAAGAATTTTTTTTTACTTTTTTCTGGAAATAACAAAGTTAAGAAGCCGAGTCTGATCAATAATGAGTTTGCTCATGAATGTCCCTTAAATGTTTTGGGACTGCAAAATTGCTTGAGTATATATATGTAATGGGTGTTTCAACTGAGTGGAGTTAATTAACATTTGGAAAATCATTTAAGCTACAAAATAAATCTTGGATATTCTGTTTTAAGATTGTTTTATCATACGAGTTCTTGTATGTACTCTCTGTTGAGATGTAGTCATTACTTATCTCACAAATGACAATACAATATCAGGTCACTACTTTCACTTCATCTTTTTGTACATACACCAAAGGGATGTGAATGTTATATGAAAAATTGGTTGTTTCATGTGTAGGTTTGGATGTTGGCTCGAATGTGCCAACTGGAGAACAAAATTTATGCTGTAGGAGAACCTTCTTATCGGTGAAAACCTCTGAACATTACTAGTAGTCCTTAATAATTCATAATGATTGGTTAAATTATTTGAATTTTCATTTAATTGACTGCAAATTATTTAGCAAGATATTAAAGATCTCTTTGTTTTTTCTTAAAAAAAAAACATCAGTCTGAAACAAACTTCTCTTCTTTTTTAGTGCTAGGAAAAGTAGAGTCAAAAGGGTACGTGAAGGCTTGCAGAATTCCCTCAGAGGACGTATTGAACTGATTGATAGCTATGCAAGGGTAATATTATCTATCATGAGAATGGATTCAATATCTCGCTGTCCTGTATGTACATCAAATTAACTAATACTGGCTGCATATATTTCTCAGATTTCTTCGATGATTGAAATTGAGGTAGAAATGGACTCTGATGTTCTTGCTGCTGAAGCAGTGAGCAGCACGGTACGTGCTACATATTATATAGTCCCTCTTATGTCTTGATCTACACCAAATGAAATAATTTAACCAAGTGATTCTTATTTGCAGGAAACCATTGCAGAACAGATACAGCAAATCATGGAACTAGAAAATCTTGAAGAGGCATGTTTTCTTCACTCCAAGCATTGATCTTTTTCCTACTGACATGGGATGATATTGTAGAAGATTAGACATTTAGACTCCTTTTAGAGACACAAAACCACACTCATACTGACATGATACTAGACAGTTTCTTCTTTCCTCTCCCCTCCCAACCCCCCCCCCCCCCCCCCCTGTAGGTATATTGTTTTCTTACAATATTCTTTCAATTATGATCTTGGTGACATTGCTGATTATAATGCAACAAGCAGGTCGTTTTTGTTTTTCATTCTCTTTCCTATCCTTTTGATGCAGAAATGGAAACTGCAAGCTGAAGCAAATGATGAGGCAGAAAGACTTATTAATTCCCAAGCTATACCGACAGAGCAAGTCTAAAGACACTAGGAACAAACTTGAACCAAGTAAAATCCACCTTGCATAGGTTGGCACCTATGTGATCAATGGCAATGTTTCCATCCCCCATACAGGATATTTTGGTTGGATCAATTGAAATAAAGGGGCTGCCAAATCCTTTCTACATGAATAACAGGTGATTCCACTTACACATGCTTTTGCAGGAAATGGTGGTTGGTGGGATCAGAATACAGCCCTGTTCTGGCAATATGTAATAGAAGTAATTTGATTTGTTGCAATTACAAAAAGCACTTCTTGTGTTTTGTATATTATTATTGTTACTTGTGTAATGAAAATTGTGAAACTGATATTTGTCAAGTCTTGACAACATAGACAGATTTTGTATAAAAAGAAAAGCACTTTGCTCATTTGTTGGAATTGAACTTGAAAAGCTGATGACTTGTGCAGATCAAAAGAGAGAGACTATTATATTATTTTTGAACTTTATTGCTATCTAAAGTATTCAAAAAGAGTGAAAAAAGATGCACTTTCAGTTGCGTGCAGGTTTTTGGTCCGCATTCTTTTCCTTGCTGACCAATTTTATTGTTTTAATTTTTTTTAAGATTCACATTTTAGATGGTACCAAATGTATTAGAATTATTTAGAATAAATCCAATTATTTAACTCAAATAAATTATTTAATTCTCATAAAAAGGAAAATATCAATATATTTTTATACAAATAAGAGACTCGAATTCCCCCTCCTTATGTAAAAAAAAACTCAAATTCTCGATATTTAAATTTATACTATCTATTTAAGCAAAGGGTAAGTACCTTTTATAATAGAATTACATATAATTTGTGCATTGATTATATTATTAATGATTGAAGATTATGTAAAATAAAGTTGGAATAGGAGAGGCAGATAGATTAGCTCGGTGTCGTTTACCGACCAAATCACACAGGTGGCACTATTTTATCATTGCTGTTGGTCCAATTAATGTATAGAGCTAAGTTAGCTTAGGTTAATTGGATATGGTGGTTTGGGTGGATGGAATGATTAAAAAAGAAAATTTGCTCTTTTTTTTTAATTTTAATTTTCTTGTGCATGACGTGTCCAATTGAAACAATGTAGTCATCTGGAATCAAACTGAGCTTATCTAAAGGCCATTCAAATTTTAATTTTTTATGTTTTTATAGCTTTTTTGTAAGTGAAAATGGGTCTTTGAGAATATAAGATAAAAAGCAAAAGCCATATGATATACATATATATATATATATATAATGCAGTTATCATATCATTTCATTAAATACTTTCGAATACTTTTTTTTTTTCTATTTTCTTAATTTTTGGGCTACCGCTTGAGCGACGAAGGCAACCAAATCAATCGTAAATTGCACATCTCAGCACCTTCCATTTTGTTTGTTTTTGAAGCATATTCTTATTCTGGAGCATTCATGCAAAAAGCATGAATTTTATTATTATTATTATATTTGAATATTTGATCAATTTGGCATTTCCGTGTGCCGCGCTTCCACCGTTCTAAGTAAAGGAACTCACACACGAGATTTGAAAGAAGGTGCATTTGAGATCTGCCCGTTCCAAGCCCAAATTTATGAAATTCCATAAATGTCTGGATCATCGAATTTATTTATTTTTTTATAAAATAAATAGATAGTTTTTATGAATAAATAAATTAGGGTCTCGTCTTGTCTCTCTAGTCAAAATAGGCAGGCCAGTATAACTGAAACTTACAGAAGACCTCATCACGTAAATTCACATGATGATCCCGAAGCGGTTAGGCGCTCACGCGGTTACACGCAAGTCATAAACGGCTGATAATAATCCCTATTCACAAGGCTAGTTTCGTCAAATCACTTGCCATACACTCGACAGAAGCCGAGGAACTTGAGAGATATTAACACTGTTACCCCTTGAGGTTTACGTAAATTACACTTGATGGCAGCTTTGAATTTAATTATACTTTTATCCTTTTATTTAATTTAAAGAACAAAAATACCCTCAAATATTATTTATTTTATCGTTTAAATTATTAAAAAATCCTTAAAAGATAAGAATATTTTCCTCATTTAAATTGAATAAAAGGGATAATAGTATAATTAAAATTAAAGTTATCATCAAAACGTATTTTGTGTAAAAGTTAGGGGGAAACAGTGTTAATACCCAGGAACTAACTTAACACCCCCCTCTCCTGCCACATATGCTAAAACCGTTCTTACTAAAGGTCCACATTCGACAGCAAATAAAATAATTCCATGTGTCCATCGCCGCTTTCTCTTAAATCTCGTCATTAATTGGAATTAAGAATTTCCGTTTCACTAAATAACCTTCCTTTTTTTTTTTTTTTCATTGTAACTTTAACCAATTACTCGGCACACGATCCCTATAAATCAGGCGCCCTCTTACTTTCCTTCTTTGCTTTTTCAGTTTTATTTCCAATCCAAGTCAAGGCGAAGTGCATAACTTTGGAACTCCCGTTGCCCTTTCCGTTTCTGTAATTTCACTTCCTCTTGTCTTTTTTCTCTTTGTGATCGCTCGCCGTTTAGAGAGACGCCATGGCCGTAAACATTCTGGTGACGGGTGGCGCCGGTTATATTGGCAGCCACACGGTGCTCCATTTGCTTTTGCAAGGCTACAAAACCGTCGTCGTTGATAATCTCGACAATTCTTCCGAAATTGCCCTCGCCAAAGTCCGTGAACTCTCTGGCAATTTCGGCAACAACCTCACTTTGCACAAGGTTCGCTCCGCCCTTTTTTTTTTTTAAATTACGTTTTACCGAATTTTGGTTATTTTGAATTTTTGGGGAAGTGAAGTTCTAATTTTTGCGTTTTTTTAATAGTGGTTGATTCGTTGTCATATGTTTTGCTTTGGCCAGCTGTTTATTCCCGCCAAAATTATGGACATTTTAGTGATCAATTTAATTTAATTCACTTAATTTCACTGGTTACAGGGATGATTATGAACTTTATTATTATAATTTCCCCTTTATAAAAATTCGTGTTTGCTTTTGGGTTATACTTAGTTGTGAACCACGCATTATTGGACCATGTGGTGGGGGCGCATATGATTTAATTTTCGTTCACAAACCATGTGATTGATGATAATTTATATTTAAAAGCTTTTATGTAATTTTTATTTTGGTTAAATTAATATTAATTTCACTCATGAATTGGGTTTTCTTTTTTGTTGTCTTATCGTATCGTTTCGTTACAGCCTAATATTTTATCATGATCCTGAACTAAATGTTTACTTTCACCTGCAGTTGGACCTCCGGGACAAACCGGCTCTGGAGAAACTGTTTGCTGGAACAAAGTATGGTTCTGTTGCTATTATAAACTTTTTTTTGTTTTTGTTTTTGGTTTTATAATCTTGAAAATTGAAATCTACCAAAGTAAAGGTTTAGACCCATCATTTCTTTATGACATGAACTGTCATTATTTATGTTCTCTTTTGTCCAAGGATGGCAAAATACCTGGGGACAAGAACCGGCCGCCCTAAATGGGTGAGAACGGAATAATTTTTGTAAAAATTGAACGGAATATATGAAAAAATTATTCTCGAAATTATTAATAGATCGAAAATAGGATTAAGCTTTTTCACCCATTCATGTCTTTTAGCGTGTGTGTACATATATATATATATAAAATTTTATTAATTTTTTATTTTATAATTTATATTTAACTAAGACATATTTGAATAATATATTTTTATTAATAAAAATAAAAAATATATAATAAAATCTCTTAAAATTTATTTTTTTTTAATTGTAAATGATAAAAATACTTTTGTTTTTGAGTTGAGTGGTCATTGATTTTAATGAGAATATGAAACAATTAGTAGGAAAATCAACGATGCTATGTACTAGAACATATTTTAAATTCTTTTTTTTCTATTTTGTTTTACTTTTTATTTATTTAAAAATTTGTTTATTTATTACTTTTCATATTATTGAAAGATATTATTATGTTATTCTAGTTTGTAAGTTTGATATTTTTTTAGTCATAATATATTTTTTTATTTTGTTAAAATTTGTAAATATAAATTAGTATATACTATTAATAAATAGAAAATGCAGAAATGGGACAGAGATGAAAAAGGCATTTCTAGGGAAATTTTTTACTCCCAACCTGTTAAATTTTTTAAAGAATGAGATGAGAACCAGAGCTTAAAATAAAAAATGAAATGAAGTATGTAACAGACCTCTCTGCCCGCCTCCGCTCCCCTACCCCATCCCATTGCCATCCCTACTTTTGTCATCTTCTTTCAATTTGGCAAGGTGTAAATGTCTACTTAGAATCATTTCTTTCTTGTGGTTCATTATATCGTAGTCTAGTCATATTGATTCTTTTTAGAATTAAATTTGAAAAGAAGTCAGTGTCAAATGTTTAATAGCATTGCATTAATTATATTATTGTGAAATCAAAGCCTGTCTATTAAAAAATGAACAATATAGAATAAGAAAAAGGAGGAAGAAGATATTGGAGAAATAACTACATAAATAAAGACCTGACATGTATTTTTGACTTCTGTTTTGTCCCTTCTCTCATTTTTCCTCCTGTTTATGCTTCAGGTTTGATGCTGTCATTCACTTTGCTGGACTGAAAGCAGTTGGTGAAAGTGTGGAGAAACCATTGCTGTATTTTAATAATAATCTAATTGGAACAATAACTCTTTTGGAAGTGATGGCTGCCTATGCCTGCAAAAATGTATGCTCTTGTGTCTACTTTACCAATGCTGATGATAAGATTCCCTTTTTTTACCAAATTGTATTGTAGTCTTATTCATGCTTATACCATCTAGGACTTCATTTATTTATTTTTGCTTCTTTTTTGTCCATATAGGTGAACAAGTTTAAGAGATTTCTTCCTTGTACCAATAACCTGATCAATCTTTCAATTTTTTTTTAACATTGCAGCTGGTCTTTTCATCATCAGCCACTGTTTATGGTTGGCCAAAGATGGTCCCCTGTACAGAAGAGTTCCCCCTAGAAGCAATGAACCCCTATGGACGAACTAAGGCATGTATTTTAAATTTATCATGCCTGTGACATTTGAGATGTAGTTGTTTCATTACATATGGAGAATGAAAGGAACTTCCAGTATCAGTTATACTTATGCTGCTTCACCATGCATGCTCTTTCGCATATTTCTTCTTTACTTTCATAAATTCTTTTATTAGGCACTTCTTTTGAATTTTGTTGTTATGATATCTAACAAGATTGATCATTCAGCTTTTCATTGAAGAAATTTGCCATGATATTCATCGTTCAGACTCCCAGTGGAAGATCATATTGCTGAGGTACTTCAATCCTGTCGGTGCACATCCAAGTGGAAAAATTGGTGAAGATCCCCGTGGAATTCCAAACAATCTCATGCCCTTTGTGCAGCAAGTTGCTGTTGGCAGGCGTCCAGCCCTGACAGTATTTGGAACTGATTATAATACAAAGGATGGTACAGGGGTATGCTATCCTGAGTTGCTGCTTCTATAAAACTTTTGCATCATATGTTCATGCATTTTGGGGTTCCTTCATTTTACTGCAGTATGTAAAATCGTAGCCAACTTCAGGGGTGGAGTTCACTATTCTGAGTTATTCACACTTCCTCAAATGTTTTCTATGGGCAACTTTTGTGAATTTGAAGTGTTTTTATGGAAATTGACTTCTGTTTACATCACCATTGTGGGGTTTGAAGAGTCATTTACCACAATGGAACTAGGTTGTCTTACTTTATGGAATCTTTATGAACTTTCTGTTTTCTAGGTTTCAGTTCCTGGAAGCATTTTTGAAGCTGTTTTTTTGACTACTTATAATTTCTGATAGTTTATGGGAATTTTGGGCTTTGGTCATGCATTCATTCTTTTCTATATCTAGTGTTCATTTGCATACTGCCATTGAGGGTTGATTTTGATGGAACTTGTATCCTTTCAGGTCCGAGATTACATTCATGTAGTTGATTTAGCTGATGGGCACATTGCTGCATTACGGAAGCTGGATGATCCTAATATAGGTATGATCTCAAAGATTGAAACTTTTCTTCGTTAGTCTTTAATGACTCAACAATGCCCATTTTTTAGTATCGAATTGCATAATATACTACACACCATTAAAATAGTTTGACATACAGTCGGGATGAGCCCTCCATCTTAATTTTAGTAAGGATTCCCCTACAAAAGGTGCCTTGTAGAATACATCTGTTACATTCATGGTTTATAGCATTTGAATTCCAGTTGTAGTTGTGGTTCAAGTTTTGTAGTAATAAATCCTCTACACAACAAGTTGCCTACTGGCATAAATTTGGTTGTAATCATAGTTTACAGCTTTTTAATTTCCTTAAATTTTAAATGCAATTTTCAAGTTTTAGTTACTTTGTTGTGTAAGATTTGGTTCAGTCAATAATTGAATTTTGAATTATCAATATTTTCTTTTCATCTCTGCTGCGGGCCTTAAAGTTTTGAGTTTTGTCATTGTGAGAATTTCCTGTGCAACAGTTTTGGCCCTTATAAGATGTATCTTTTCAGGTTTAGAGGTGTACAACCTGGGAACAGGAAAAGGAACATCAGTCTTGGAGATGGTGGCAGCCTTTGAAAAGGCATCTGGAAAGGTAGTAATGTTATGTTTGTGCTATCTTTAGATTTTAAGCGTGATTATCAAGCAGTCAAAATTTGTAATATTTACATCTTAGGCAAGGTTTGATATATCTTATTCTTGGAATTGGAAAAGTGAAGATCCCGTGTAAGGGCCTTGAGGCATACCATTGGAAGAACCTGTAGATCTCTTTGCTATGATTCATATTTTCTGCTTTCCCTGATCAATGAGCTCTGATTGGTTTCTGCTATCAGAAAATTCCTCTTGTAATGGCTGGAAGGCGACCTGGTGATGCTGAAATTGTTTATGCATCAACAGAGAAAGCAGAGCATGAATTGAATTGGAAGTAAGTACTAATATATGTCCCAATCTTTGTTAGCAAAGTACAATTAGGCTTGTGTGACTTGCTAATAAAATTGCCCTAAGATTTGTTTTTTAACGACTTTCAATTGTCTTTGCAGGGCAAAATATGGCATTGATGAGATGTGCAGAGATCAATGGAACTGGGCCAGTAAGAACCCTTACGGCTATGGATCTCCTGACTCTACCAGCTGATATTAGTCATCTCTTCTAACTTTATCTAGTAGTGGCTGTCACACATGCTATACTCTATTTGCAGATATTTAAGTTCATAATCCATTCTGGTTTTATACAACAATAAGCATCTCAATGATGCTGAGTTACTTTCTTCTGCTGTGTAAGATTCTAGTAGTTATATCATATCCACTTATTTAGAGAAATACTAAGCATATGTAAAATCTTTTCTTCTCTTTTTATACCATGTTTTCACTGTCTATAATTTTTTAACATATGGGATATTGACACTTGACACAAAGGTCTGTAATAATTTTCTGTTGGAAAAAGCACTATGAGATTGCAACAGGATGCAATTCTGTGTTATCTCGTCTGTTGGGCTTGCCTTCTTTTTTGAATCCTCTTCTCTATTGGCTCTTGATTCACAGTTTATTTACAACTTCTTACTTTGTTGTCGATATTTCAAATGGTTCTTAATTGCGCAACTAAAGTCTATCAAGTCAAAGACTCTAATGGGCGTACATGCAAAGATGCTAAAAGGAAGATGCAGGGAATGGGGTGGTGTCGTCTAATTAAATTATTCACAGTTCAAAGTTAATAATAAAAATTAAATATGTAAAGAGAGAATGCGATGATCACGCATGACATTATGATGCTGCGTCACAATGGTGCAATTTGTGCCGTTGGGGGTGGCATTCTGACTTCAAATGACGGTGGGCCCATCCCATGTCTAGTTTTAATTTTTTTTGAAATGGTGATTTTCAAATTTGAAACGCACCGACTCAGAGGATTGAGAGGTCTGTAATCATTTGGGCCTGAGAAAAAAATAGGACGACGAAATAATCAAGATCCGAATCGGAATAAAATTGTTTATGAAGATGCTGATTTTGTCCTTAATTTAGCATCTTGAAGGTGGTTATTAAACTGTAGTTTCCACGTCCGCGATTCTTTTTTGAGTGTTTTAGTCGTTACTGCTATTAAAAATGCTTGGCGCAAATTAATGGAGAATCATTAATGTGCATTGATATGGTTCAAATTATAAAGAGAATCAACGTAATCTTTAAAATATATATATATATATAATATCATATAGTTGGACTTTAGTCGGGATATTAGCATTGTCACCCTTAAGATTGGCACAAATTATATGGAGTTGGTACAATTATATTGTCACTCTCTGTTTAATAAAAAGACAAAAATACCCTCACTTTGTGAAGGTATTTTTATCTTTTTAATTAAATAAAAAAATAAAAAAGTAATTAAAATCAAACTGTTATTAAAGTATAATTTGACTAACATTAAGAGTGATAGTGTTAATACCCATATTTTATTTTTGTCAATTACATTTAATAAAATATTATAAGTTTGAGTAATGATATATTTTTTAAAATAATATCTTAAATTAACGTGTTAAATATTTATTAAAATATAAAATAATATAATTTTTAAAATTATTTATTATATTATTTCACGTCCAATATTAATGAGTTAATTAGAAAACGTTAGGTTTGATTTGTAATTTCATTGGGTTAAGATTAGATCAGAAAAAAAATTAGGTGAGTAGAGTACAGACGCGAAGAACGTGACTACAAAGCGAAAATCTCGCGAGACGAGAATATCTTAAAACAACAGTTAAATACTAAATAGTACAAAAGAACTGAACCGGCTTTGAATTGAATCTCCGTTTCATTGTCGTATTATTAGCCGGGCGGAGGTCATCTCATATCATATCGTGTCGTGTCCTCTTCATTTTTTAATACGGTAAAACTACTAACAACTAAAACACTAGTAAACGCGCTTTATAAAAATTTCCACCCCCTCTCGTTTCTTTTCGAAACTTCAATTTTTTTCTCTGTCCATCTCTCTAGTCGCTCCCCTCGCTCTATCTTGCCGGCGAAGAAAAAAAAAAATCGCAGATCTCTCTCTAAACGCCGTCGTTTCCAAGCCTCAGTTGTCAGATCCACGTGATCTGTATCTGACAACTGACTAGTGTTTCTCCTCCGCTCCGATATTTTGGTTTAGCTTCGAGAAATGGAGAACTTGATTTCTTTGGTTAACAAGATACAGAGAGCTTGTACGGCTCTCGGTGACCATGGAGACACCAGCGCATTGCCGACTCTTTGGGACTCTTTGCCAGCGATTGCCGTCGTCGGTGGCCAGGTCAGCTCCCGTGTCTTCTGTTATTATTATTATTTTTTTTTTTAAAAAAAGTTGTTTGCACTGTTTGATAGAACTACGCTTGTTTTCGTTCAATCTCAGCCGCGAGTTAGTTGATATTCGATTTTCATAATATTTTTTTTTTCCTAATCGGTTGTACAATTGATTCGGATCTTGCTTCCATTTTTTTTGGATCTTCGCGCCATCTATTGTATGTGAAAATGATTCGATTCGATTTAATATTATTAGTTAATTTTGGCTTATGAGAATGTAAACGTAAACCAGAGTGAATAATTAATACTTAATAACAGTCCTGAGCCGTCAAATGACTTTAAGCGTGTAATAATTTAAATACGTTTTGTTTGATGGACCTAGTTTGAGGACAGTACTTGGTGAAATGCGAGGGAACTTAATTAACGTTAAAATGTGTTACAATCTACATGCTTTCACACGTTGGCAGTTATACATATGCTGAGATGCCTTTTTCCGATATTATTGCAAGGGTGTTAATTTTCTGTCAAACTCGTGTGAAATGCTAAATTTTGTACTACCCGACGTGTCAAAGCAAAATATTATTTCTAATGGAGTCATTGGACAATGTTCTACAGAGTTCAGGGAAGTCTTCTGTGTTGGAGAGCATTGTCGGCAAGGATTTCTTACCTCGAGGATCTGGTATATTCAGCTTTGATACTTCTGCTTTGACGTTGATTGAATTTCGTTGTTCTTGAATTGAGTCAATTTAATAATGCGCAAAATATATGCAGGTATTGTTACACGACGTCCTCTAGTCTTGCAGCTCCATAAAATTGATGAAGGCAGAGAATATGCGGAGTTTCTTCACCTCCCAAGAAAAAGATTTACCGATTTTGGTAGTAAACCATAATCTTTTCTGTCCATTGCTTGACCTTTTTGGTTGTTGCTGATTACAGAGCCTATGTCTGTTTTTATGTTTATGCAGTTTTCATGACAAAATATGCCTTGTTACATCTATTATCATCACTCAACATTATGTTTTTAGCACTTTGTTTTGGCCCTGCATTTTCTTCTTGATTATATTTTGGTCGATTTCTCAAGTTAATATTTACTATATGTGTGTAGCTGCTGTAAGGAAGGAGATCCAAGATGAGACTGATCGTGAGACTGGCCGTGCCAAACAAATCTCAAGCGTACCTATTCACCTCAGCATATACTCTCCTAATGGTAATTCTGCTGTTTCATTATTAAACAATCGTCATTACTCTCTTTGGAAATGCCTTTTTGCTTCATTTGTTGGGACTGTTAAATTTTCCTATTTAGCCAAGCTTTATAACAAAATATGGGGTTTAGCTGCATGAACCCCGTGTTTTTCCCACCTAGCTTCATTTTAAATTATAGTTCTTGTTTGTCATTTATCTTTTTTGTGATAGCCTATGCCAGTTTTTGTCAAATATTGCTGGTGTTCTTGAAGTGCCTTTCAAATCTAATTGTGCTTTCCTCACACTGCCCTATTTAAGTTTGGCACCAGCTTTGTGACTAATAGTTAATTTGTCACGAAGCTCTTGCTTGATGTTAATGACAATTCAATCTGTCATTTTTAAAATTCTGTGCCTCAGCCACTTAAAAAGAAATTATCATATTTGAAATTTATATCATTTACAAATAGTCAGTCACTTTTTTTTTTGGAATTATTTGTTTGTTTGCCATTTCTCATTCTTAAAATGATTTTTTGGACCTTTGTAGTGGTCAACTTGACGCTGATTGATCTTCCTGGGCTTACAAAAGTCGCAGTTGGTAAGTTTTTTTTTCCCCTCATTAGTCATGTGAGTCAATTACACACATATCTTCTTCTCTCTTTGTTTTCTTTCAATTCTTTGACCAGCCCAAGGAGAATAAAAGAAGAGGGAAGTCAGAACCTTTGGCTCTTATTATCATTCTTCAGAGAAACCAATATGTATCAACTCAATTCAGTTGTATAAGAATTTGGGTGGTTTACAGTTTCCTGGAAACCAGCTGCCAGATATAAACTTCAAACATCCTTTTCCTTGGTTTATAAAACTCAAGTCTAACTTTCACTTTCAAACTAGTTGTGTTCTGCTGTGTAAAGCCTTTAGTCATTCCTCCCCATATACATGATTGCTTTTTCGGCTTATAATTAAAATGAAGCGAGCCTAAATTCATCATTATTTTCTGTTTATAATATCTACTAAGAGATTGTCTTGGTTAATGCAGAGGGTCAACCAGACAGCATTGTGCAAGATATTGAGAATATGGTTCGCTCTTACATTGAGAAGGTAATTTACATGACAATTAGTGGATGCTTTTGTAACTTGGAAGGAAATTTTTTACCTATTTCCTGAGCTGGTAGAAGCAAATTTTTACTTGGAAGATATTTGTAAGACGAGGTTGATGTGTAACAAGCATGTTAATAACTCTGAACTCTTCTAAGGCTAGATGGATTTTCATCAAGATGATAAAAGAAATTTTTGAGATCCAAATCCTATACTCATCTCATTATTGTACCAGGAAATGGAAAACTGTTCATGGATGTTATTCCAAATATTCAAAAGTGAATAAATTAACAACAGTTCATGACTTCTTGGATGCTCTCTTGATGTTTTCTATGAACTATTCTTTCTTCATAAACGAAATTACTGCCATTAATTTGATTTCTTTCTTCTGTTAATCTAGTTTTGCAAAATTACATGAATTCATTCATGCTAGGGTAGAAACTAAATTGTTGCAATATTTCTTTTCTTAACTTTTTACACAGCCCAACTGTATAATTCTTGCGATTTCGCCTGCAAATCAAGATCTTGCTACCTCTGATGCAATCAAAATCTCTCGTGAGGTAGACCCTACAGGTGATTATTTGCAACCTTGCACTTTAAGAAGCCATGCTTTATGTTTTCCCTTTACCTCTCATACTTAAGGTTTCTGAGTTTGATCATGTAGAGACAGCAAAAGTCCTGGGCATTCTCAGAAACTTTTTCGAATCTCACTGTGACTTTTATGAACTGTTGAGTTCTAAAATTGAAAGTTTATTATTTCCTAAAGCTTAGCACAGATGATTTTCAGATGTTTTAGTACTAATTCTCTTTTACATTTTTTAGGGGAGAGGACATTAGGGGTCTTGACAAAGATTGATCTTATGGATAAGGGTACTGATGCAGTTGATGTAAGTCAGAATTATTTCTTCTTTGCTTTTATCCACTCAGTAATTGGTACTAGTTTTATTTTATTTTTTTAATTATATCCTGAGTGACATGTTGGTTCACTCAGATATTGGAAGGAAAGTCATATCGGCTAAAATTTCCTTGGGTTGGTGTTGTGAACCGCTCACAAGCAGACATCAACAAGAATGTTGACATGATTGCTGCTCGGCGTAGAGAGCGTGAATATTTTGCTAATACCCCAGAATACAAGCACCTTGCACACAGAATGGGTTCAGAGCATCTTGCAAAGATGCTTTCAAAGGTTGGTGACTGAATATTGTGTGATATATATTACATTTTGGTTTGGATAAAATCAAAATGGTCAACTGCTACACTGTTACATCCGTAAATAACTTGAGAATAATGGTTATGTTTCAGCATTTGGAAACTGTAATCAAATCCAGAATCCCGGGCATCCAGTCTCTTATTAACAAAACAATTGCAGAGCTAGAGACTGAATTGAGTCGTCTTGGAAAGCCTATTGCTGCTGATGCGGGAGTAAGTGTTCATATTTTGTCCTGTTTGGCTCTCTATGCATGCTTGTGCCTCATGATTTATGGTGATTTGCAATTGTAAGTTTTGGATTGCTAATGATTGGTGCTTATGACATTCAGGGAAAGCTGTATACCATCATGGAAATTTGCCGTCTTTTTGATCAGATATACAAGGAGCATCTTGATGGAGTGTATGCATCAAACTTTGATCTTCATTAATTCTGCCAGCATGGCTCTATATTTCCTACCTATAGTATGGAAATTTAGCTACTGAAAAAGGGATTCTTATTGATGTGTTATTTAATTTTTTCTGCAGGCGTCCTGGTGGTGATAAAATTTACTCTGTATTTGATAACCAACTTCCTGCTGCTCTAAAAAGGTTGCAATTCGACAAGCAACTTTCGATGGAAAATATTCGGAAGCTCATTACTGAAGCCGATGGATATCAGCCTCATTTGATTGCCCCTGAACAAGGGTACCGACGTTTGATTGAATCTTCTGTAGTTACTATCAGAGGTCCCGCTGAGGCAGCTGTTGATGCGGTATGCATGAAAATTTATGGACACCATATTTAGCATTCCTCTAGGCATGGTGAAGATCGTGTTTCATTTTCTGACTAATTTTATCTTTCTTTTGTGCTGCTTTTTTCCCCTTCTTGTTCTTCTCCAATTTGGTAAAATTGAATAATTAGTTGTTTAGCTTGATTCATGCTTGATGGCTGAAATTCTAAATTCTCATCTTGTATAAAGCTTTAGTGGGTTGGTATATTTACAAATTGCTCAAGCTTTAAGTGGGTTAATTTTGTTTATTGCAATTCCAGGTTCATGCTCTATTGAAGGAACTGGTTCACAAGGCCATCAGTGAGACTGCAGTATGTTCCTGCCCATTCCATATCCCAGTGCTTATTGTATTTCTTTTTAGGTCTTTGATAGTAGTTTTCTGGTCCTGTTAAGTGATGATCTTGCATCATGGAGTCGTAATCCTTAATGATATGCAAAAGTGTTTTGTAGTCTTTGGAATTGATTCACCTTTGTATCTCTCATCTTTTTTCTTTAGGAATTAAAGCAGTATCCTGCTCTCAGAGTAGAAGTTGGAAATGCAGCTATCGAATCACTGGAAAAAATGAGGGAAACCAGCAAAAAAGCTACACTTCAGCTTGTTGATATGGAGTGCAGTTATCTCACAGTTGATTTCTTCCGGAAGCTTCCTCAGGATGTTGATAAGGGCGGGAATCCTACTCATTCAATTTTTGATAGATACAATGATGTGTATCTAAGGCGTGTTGGTGAGTTTTATGGGGACACAAGTTCCTAAATTTGGCATTTATCTTTTTGTCTCTCTTGCTACTCAAATCTTTTCCTTCGTTTATTTTCTGGAAATCTATACTGATGAGTTTTATGGGGACATAAGATAATTTACCTTGAATCCACGTAATACACTGATGAGTTTGAGCATTCTCTTTTGGCAATATATCAACAGGAACCACTGTTTTGTCCTATGTCAACATGGTCTGTGCAAGTTTACGGAACTCCATTCCTAAATCCATTGTTTATTGTCAAGTACGTGAGGCCAAACGAAGCCTGCTTGATCATTTCTTTACAGATTTGGGTAAACTGGAGGTGAGAGTGGATCATGTATTCTATATTTCTCTTGTGTTTTCCTGGTAAAATTTGAAGTTCTTCATTGGAAGCAGATGATTAACACGGCTTATACCTGAAATTTCTTGCAGCAAAAGCGATTGTCATCATTATTGAATGAAGATCCTGCAGTCATGGAGCGAAGAACTGCCCTGGCAAAGAGGCTGGAGTTATACAGAAGTGCACAAGCAGAAATTGATGTAGTTGCTTGGTCGAAGTAGATGCACCACATTTTACATTACCGGTCCGTTATAGTACTAGCTCATGCATTTTTGGGTTGATGACAGCTTCATTCTTTCATTTATGACTAGTCATACAGGGGAGAGAGCGGCAGGTGTATTGTATTGTATATCTGTGTGCCAACGAGATTAGCCGAGATGTGATTAGCCATCATTAATCTGGTGATATTATTTGTTGTTTTGAAATGCTACATTTATATATGTTCTCTATAATATACGAATTTTTCTGCCTTATGCTTGTGCTGTGCTTGGTTTCCTAATATTGCTGCTAAAAGTTTCTTTCAAGTCTTGCCGCTTTCCGACGGAGAATCACACGCTTTAATTTTGTTACGTGACAATTATATATGCCCACAAAGGATCTTTACTAGAGGTGACATTGTTACATAACGAGTCTGGGTGATATATATATATATATCTCAGTTTGGGGGAGGGGAACGTATTGGGGATTTTAATATTAGTTGAAAATTGCGATTATTATTAACTATATTTGATCGCAAATACGCTCAACTGTTGGCAAGTGCTTATAAACAACCAAAAATATAATTTTATTCTAATTGCGAAACTGAAGAATAAAAAGTGGATATACTTCATAAACTTTTCTTGACGTCTCAGCAACCTGAAAGGCCCACTTGGACAAACAAGGACGTTGTTATTTGACCATTTAGACATTGTTGTAGGCTTCAAAACGGCGTCGTACCCTGTCGCTTCATTTGAACCTCTTGAATTTTTAAGGTTCCATACTCTCTCTCAAGGTACTTCTCCGCTGGCAGACAAAGACATATCAACTTCGTCTCGTCTCACCGACACTGGCATCCTGCAATATCTAAAAGAAAGAGAAAGAAAAGATCTCGCAGCACTCAACCAGATCTCTGCATTTGATTCGTAAGGTGCATTTTTTTAGAATCATGTTATGTTAAATTCATTATTTAATCCCTGTTTGCAGTCGCCCTCTTTGTTTATGTTCTGTGGCAAAACTTTAAATTGTTTCCAAACCAATGATCTTTTACAATGACATCGCTTTTTTTTTTTTCTTTTTTGAGGAATTTATATGAATTAGTTGCTATAAAAACAGTTATAATACGTGAATTTCTG
This sequence comes from Ailanthus altissimus, assembly GCA_946807835.1. Lineage (NCBI taxonomy): Eukaryota > Viridiplantae > Streptophyta > Magnoliopsida > Sapindales > Simaroubaceae > Ailanthus > Ailanthus altissimus. The sequence goes on from OX327699.1 coordinate 28,178,519, forward strand.
ATCGAAGAACCAATGAATTGGTTACGCTTTAAGTTGATATATTGTCGTGTTGATAATGCCGACTGGGCTGAGATTTAGAGTTTGTATTAAAAGGTTATCGGTTGCAGTTCGAGCAAGTACATTTTACAGTACTGATTTAGAGTATGTTTTTGCTAGAGCATATCATAATGAAGAATGTATTGCACGTTTTCTTTTAGCTTTGTCATATCAAGCTCACTAGAGTACAAAGTAGAGAAGACGATGACAAAATATTAATTACAATTCATCATTAACTGATGGCATTGGTTAGGAATCAAATGTCTGAATTCCCTACAATTAGCACCTACATTGCGCCAGTATTAGCTTAAACATAAGAAAAAGTTCATTCCAGAGTTATTATGTAATATAAATGATAGACTGAGTTACAATACATTCTTGTCTTTTTGGCTTGGATATGGTTTACAGTTGATCCTGTGCATGTGAAGAAATAGAACAATGGTTTTTCAGCCTTTGTTCCACAGGGCTTTAGTGAGAATGTAATCAAAATTTTGATATTGGTTCCTGTCAATGAAATTTAGGTACTGGCTTTAAGATATCATTGACTCAGTTGAGAATGCCATATATTGAATAGCTCATCCAAAATGAGGTTGTAAAATGTCGAATGTGTTACTGACATAGGTTGCATAATTCATCCTTTCATACTTCATTGCAGCACAATGTGTGGAGAATTTTGAACTGTTTAACTATACTACTTTTTATGAAATAATACCTTTAGTGATCTGTATTTTCATTGAAATTCTGGTTTATTTACTGCTGGTAACTCTATGAATGTTCCTTTGTGCATGCAGAACTGCTATTGAAGATATCAAGAAGAAGAAGAATAATAATATATTGTATAATGGCCTCTGAGAGGGAAGATTTTAGCCTTTCAGGGCCCTTGCACCTAACCGCTATTGATTGGTAAGACCTTCTGCTAAGTATAATGGACATAGTTAACTCAAACTCAACTAAACTTCAGGCCCAAACTAGATTCAACTATAGTGGAAAAAATGACAGCATTTATATCTATATTTAGGTACATCAATTACTAATAGATTACCAGATTAGGTTTACTTTTTTATAGATTTTCACTGTCATATTTTTGTTTATGTCTTGGGTGCTTTCATTGAAAATGTGTTAAGAAAAAGAAGAAGAATATATGGTGTAATGGCCTTTGAGAGGGAAGATTTTAGCCTTTCAGGGCCCTTGCACCTAACCACTATTGATTGGTAAGACCTTCTGCTAAGTATAATGGACATAGTTAACTCAAACTCAACTAAACTTCGGGCCCAAACTAGATTAGTGGACAAAATGACAGCATTTATATCTCTACTTGGGTACATCAATTACTAATAGATTGCCAGATTAGATTTACTTTTTATAGATTTTCACTGTCATATGTTTGTTTATGTCTTGGGTGCTTTCATTGAAAATGTGTTGAAGGACGGTAACTTTTTGCCCCCCTATTATGGGGATTCTATAGATTGTCAATGTCATATGTTTGTTTATGTCTTGGGTGCTTTCATTGAAGTTGAAGGACATAACTTTTTGCCTCCCTATTATGAGGATTTGTCAAACAAGTACTAGTTTTGTTTATAACGGACCATTGAGAAATCTTATTAGAGTATGTTATGGCCAGTAAATATCGACTTGACTGTAGGCAGTTCTTCATTATTCTCTCATGTAATATGCATGTATCATGTTCAATTATGCATTGAAAATTAATGTACCCTATTATATGCTTGAGATAGTTGATCTTTCTACCTGTATCAATGATTATCTGAAATTTCCAGTGAACTGAGATGTTGACTTGATTCTTTTTTCTACACAAGATTTCCATACTTGTGCTAAATTTTCTCTAAAATTATATGCATTTCATCGTGATCTTACCCTATACTGCACGGGGGATGAACAAAACAATGTTATGCTGGAGTTGTTAATTTTTATGGACATTATATCCTAGATTCTATCTTTTCCACTTTCTGTATCAGCCGAATGGTGAGGGAAATAATCTGATGTGTTATGTTATGCAGGACAAATGCTCATCATCGAAGGTCTGTAGCAGCCTGTTTGGTTCAGGGTGTCTACATTGTAGAGCGGGACCGTCAGCAGCAGCGTCAAGATTCACAAGCTCTTGCTCCTCCTTGGTGGGAGTTCTTCAATTTTCGGTTGATCCGTCACCGTAAAGATGATGCTGATTTTTCTATCTTTGGTGCCATTTATGAATTCAAACCTCCATCCTCTCACAATGAACTATCAATAGATGGTGCTCCATGTTATGTCATTGCTTTCCGTGGCACCCTAACCAAACCAGATTCTTTTTCAAGGGACCTTGAGTTGGACGTCCACTTAATCCGAAATGGACTCCACCTGACATCTCGCTTTGAGATTGCTATGCAAGCTGTTAGGAACATGGTTGCTGCAGTAGGTAACTCAAATGTTTGGTTAGCTGGCCATTCCCTTGGGTCAGCCATGGCAATGCTAGCTGGGAAGACTATGGCGAAGACTGGCATTTTTCTTGAGTCATTTCTATTTAATCCACCATTCTTTTCAGCCCCAATTGAGAGAATTAAAGATAAGAAAGTGAAGCATGGGATCCGAATTGCAGGAAGTGTGATCACAGCTGGGCTTGCTCTTGTGGTAAAGAAAAACCATAATAATAACAATACTAGGTCGCAAGATCCATTTCTTGCTCTATCTGCGTGGGTTCCTTCTCTATATGTGAATCCAGCAGACCACATCTGTTCAGAATATATGGGATATTTTGACCACAGAAAAAAGATGGAGGATATTGGAGCAGGAGCTATTGAAAGGTTAGCAACACAACACTCCCTCGGAGGTCTCTTTATGAATGTAATGGGAAAGGAGTCATCAGAACCTCTGCACCTCATTCCATCAGCAAATCTCACTGTGAATTTAACTCCTGCACGGGATTTCAAAGAAGCCCATGGAATCCACCAGTGGTGGAGACCTGATCTGCATTTGCAGTCACATCTTCACAAGTACAGATAGTTGTCAACGAGTGAGTTTTTACAATTTCACGTCCTAAACTTTATTGAAGATGCCGTTTGTAGAATATTTGAATTGGCATCAAAATGGATTGTGCAACACAGCCATGGCAGGATTTCGTACTAGAAATTTCAGCCATTGTTTGTTTCTACCCGTTTGTATATATCTCTTTTTTGTTTAAGATTGGTTCTCTGTATAATATTTGAGTTAACAAAAAGAAAAGAGATTCATCTGAGACCTTTTGTGTTGTTGCCCGATACTTTCATTCTTCAAACGCAAAGTTTAACGAGTCATGTAGTGTACAATCTTAGCTATATGATTCTCAACTCAATCTTAGTTTAACGAGTCATGTAGTGTACAATCTTAGTTTAACGAGACCTATTTTTTTGTCTCATTGCTGAATTTTGTGAAAAGACTAGCAGCCCATGCCGCTCACTCATTTAAGAGATATATCTTTGCTCGAATCTCGAGACACTGGACATTGAATGATGATCCACCCACAAATAAGGTAAAAATTCGTGGCCAACAACAACTCAGCAGTTACCTTATTTTTTTTTTACCAGCTTAAACTGTCTGTAACTCTTCCGATTCACCACCAATCATTTTCACGTCCAAATCATTGGCAGCGAAATTTGGACCAAAACCAACTATGAAAAGAAATATGAAGTATTTACATCTAATTATCTTATGCAACCAGTTGGACGATGATCTGATCTCCAACTCCACTATTGCCGCACCAAACGACGTCGTGGAACTTTTAACCTCTCTAGAATTAGAAGTTATTTTATGTAGACCCAAAAAATAGTCGCATTTCACGCTGCTTTCCAGCACATTTTGAAAGCACTCACTGTCTATTATTATTTACTTGATGGTTGGATTAGATTAGATCAAACCCTAAGTGAGCCTCAGCCTAGCTTCGCTCTTAAATCACCCAAATTATTATTGTTATGATTTATGAGCATCATCCTTTACTTATCGGCGCAATATTCCTCAATAAAAAGCAAAGCGTAATTGCTGGTTCATTGTGAGCACTGCAAGCTTCGATTCATCAAAAGGTTGAGCTAAAAGCTCAAGAATAAATGTATAGCTAATTTTAAGGGGTGGGAAAAAAAGCAGCAGCTTAAATGTAGATCAAATAACTACATTTACCAACTTCTAGGTTTTTTTTTATCAAAAAAAGTTAATTTTTACATTTTTTTTTTATCAAATTGGGTGTACAAATCAAACCCCCCAAAAGCAACCTAAAAATTACACTTACTAAATTAAACTTCAAAAAAAAAAAAAGGAAAAATTGCTAGCAATGAAATCCTAAAACAGATCCATCATTAACAGAAATATCAACCCTACACTGAGCTTTGGCATTCACGTGATGGGTAAAGAAATGCAATACCCGAACCCGACCCGCCATTTTCATCCTTGACTCAATCTGCATTGTCGGTCCAACCCGAAACCCGTTATTGTTATTAGGCCACGGCCACCCGCCGCCACCTGCGGTGACCGTAGGCCCCACCACGGCACTTGCAACCGTAGTAGAAGAAATCGGGAACGACTGGACGGCGAAAGTGGCAGCCATGTACTGGGTCCGACCCGAATCGATCTTGCCCGCGGGTATGAACATGAACCCGACTTGGGAGCCGGAGTAGATGAGCTGAATCGTGCTGTCGTAGTGGGAGAAGACGGCCCGGTTGGGGTTCTTAACGGTGACGTACTGAGAGAAGGTGAAGTTGACGGTGTTGTTGGACATGGAGAAGGACGGAAGCTGGACGGAGGTAACGGAGATCTTGGGGTCTTTGGGTCTAAAGACGGTGAAGAGGACAATGAGAATAACTATGACTACGAAGATCACGAAAATTGTGGCCACAATACACGAAGCTAAATTTGTACGGCCCGACGGCGGTGGCCTATGTGGCTTGCTCATTTTTTTTTTAATGTATTAGTTGAACATAATTCTTGGTTCTTGATCTAAAAGGGATGATTAGTAAACGGAGAAGCTAAAGAGAGAGGAGATGGAAATGGAGATGGGTATATAACAAGGTGAGAAGAAAGTGAAAGGAGTGAGTGGTGCTTGTTTTGGTTGAAAGATTTAAACGTGTGAAAGTGAGACTTCGGTTACCTTTTGATTTTTTTATATATATATATATATATATTAATTTTTCTCTTTGAAGAAGAAGATTTGTTTTGTCTTAAGAGTGGGATTTATTGCCTCACCAGTGACCGAAAGATGGGGAATTCTGGGTCCATTTTCAAATGGGGTCTCAACGTTTTTAGTTGTGTGTGGGGGTCAAGGAAAAAGGAGAATGTTTGTTATGACATTAAACCAAAAAAAAAAAAAATTAATCTCATGAAAATTGCATGAATCTCTCTTCTCCTTATTAGAAAACTATAAATGGACTTTGCTTAATTTAAACTTTTAAAGTTAACTCAAACCCACATATAGATGGATGAGATGTCTATCACTAAGTCACACTTTTGAGTGGTGCTTAATCTAATATTGATTTGGTCGTTTTTACAGCAATAAATGATTTTTTTTAAAAAAAAATTGGTGGTGTGCCCCTTTTGGCACTTCATTCGAGCCAAAAATGGGTCCGTTGTTGATATTCTGAATTGCTTTTTCACAAGTTCAAAACTCAAAATATGTCCGAAGATGTTTTCCCCTTTTCACTGGTGTGAAAAAAAAAATTGGCGGGAAGATGAGGCAGCCCAGCCCCGGGCTCCATCTCTTGGTCCCTTTGTCAGGGAAACGAACGAGTCAGTAGTCACCATCATCGTCAGTACGGGTCACTGCATTTGCCAGAAAAGCAATTGCCATGCCATTTACCGTACTCTGCAATAATAGCCCAAGATGATGACGGTACCGGCAAGGGGAAAAAATCAAGACCCATCTGCTTTACATAACGAAATGGGTCGTGAAAAATCATTGGGAACCTCTTTTGTTATTTCTTGGTTTATGCTCTCAGTTTGTAGTTAAAACAATTTGGGCCAATAAAGAAACGGTATGCAGACTATGTTTACTGGTGCCAAGCCCCGGGCAAAAACAGCTTACAAGAAGATTATTATTTTGGTGTTGTATTAATTTAGTAATTATTGTTTAAATGGTATTCTTAATTCAGTGGAAAGTTTTATTTTAGAATTGGGTCTTATTTAGAAATAAATTCTTTTTATCTAATTTGTTTTCTTAATTTATTAGGTAAATTAGTTACATTACCAAATGAGTACTATAAATAAGTACTTCTCTAACTTTTAAAGATTGCAATTTGATTATTTTAATTATCTATTTGTTAGTATTATTTTTATATTTGCGAGTATTCTTATAACTTATATAAATTTAATTTATTTTTATTTTGAGCATTCTTTTTTTTTTTTGTCAATCATTTTTTAGCATTCTTAAACTAAATAGAATACCGAATATATTCTTTCACTTACCCATTGTTGCATCAAACATTACCGAGCTTAAGATTTTAATAACATTATTATTCTTACAGGTTAATGCTCAAAACTGGAATAACATGATTGTGTATTGTAGGCCAATTGACTATACAAAACATATATTTTAAGGATAAGGATCCGTTTGTTAGGTGCTATGCTCTTGAAATCACAACTATTTTGAAGTGAATATTAATTATGAAATAAAATAGTGTTTAATAAACATTTAATTAGAAGTGAAATTTGTGTTTACTTAATATTTTAGTTATTGTGCTCCCTTTTGTACCTCTTAGGCTCTTACCAAAGCGATCCTAAGTTTGAAAAGGAGAGGAAGGAAGGGATGAAGTCTTGACAGCTGTAAATGAGAGCTGCTTTGAATTTTTGGTTCAAATTCTGAAGCGATGGCTCTAGTGGAAAGAAATGGGCTACTTGCCTCTTCAAAAATTAAAATTATATTAGATAAGAAAATGCAGGCAATCTAATCTCTCCTAATATGTCAGGAGCAATCAAAGGTTCAGATTGTCCTTAATGTTCGGTGATTTTGTGAAGCTAATTAGGGAGAATTATTGGGAAAACAAGAAGAAAAAGTAATTAAATGGTGCAAGGATTTGGTGAAATAGTACTTTTTTTTTTAATTATTTGCAATCCAAATTTGAGGAAATCACTTATATACAGAGGATGTGAAAGTAGATTTGAAGCTTTGCAAACAAAGAGAACAAGAGGATCAGTCAAAAGACCTGAAAAAAATATACAAGAGATGTTGTATATCCCTCACCGGCTTCCAATATAATTCTCCAGCACAGTGTTGACATCATAGACTTACAAATTTGAACTAACTCAGTTGCCTGTAACTACAAGATCTTAAACCGATACTCCCAGGAGATGAACACACACAAGTATCCAGGATTTTAAGATCATGTTTGAGTTTGAGGCCCTGCAATCTATATAATCTTAGCAGACTCTTATTATTCATCATCTTAAACTTCTGTTCAACATTCCAATACAATACAAAGCGACAGTTGACAGAAGTGAGAAGGAAAATAAAAGCTTTAAGGCTCATCTTGAGCCATTCACAATAACGCAACTACAGTCCATACAAAAATGGACTGTGTTTCATTGATTGAATAAATACAAATATATACGAACCAGATGAAATTAATTTGTGAGCTTGTCAAGCCATGAGTCCATGATATCAGATATGGTTTCGAGGAATGCAGCTTCGCTCATGCCAGGAAGTATGGAGTCCTGGGCTTCACGAACAATTTCCTCGATAACGGATTCCTTATTAACAGTGGCTCTACACATGATACTTCCTATGGCGAAAGCAGTGAGACCTCTTTCTACCCCTTTCTTCAAAAGCATGGTGGAGATGCGGAGTGTTCGAGCACACTCCAATGGGACATTCCATCCATAGAATTTCAAAAGAGAGATGTCTTGTTCAGCATCCAGTGACTTTATGTAGTCAATGGTTTGAGGAGAGTAGGGTTGTCGAGCTTGAGGCCAGTACAGCCAATCAAATGTGCAATCTTCGAACTGTAAAGAAAGAAAGGATTTGTAATTTCAAAACCAGAATGATCATTTCTTTGATTTTATTCAAGAAAATTTTAAGAGTTGGGTTAAAAGAGCCCATCAGTGACCATTCTGTCAGTTCAAAAGAATTGCTTAGGTGACACATAAACCCATCAACTACCCCAACAACCAAGACGATGGGAAGTAGAAGACATAAGAAAACACTGAATGTGCATGCCAATTGATGAGAATGTCATCTGAAACAATCACCATGGAGGCACTAAAGATGGGATGAACAAAATGTTAACACAAGGTGCAGACATTTCTTGCCACCTGAACTATCAGTTTTGGTTAAACCAAAAGAATATGTCAAAACACAATCTTCCAAAACTTTATCAAGGGGCCAGAAATGGTTGCTTGACATTTATGCATGTAGATCAACCAATCAGTATCAAATTTATTTTGTCTAACAATCAACTCTGCCCCAACCGACCCATCTTGTCCAGCCTAAAATCCAGGTTTGAGTACAAAAGATTTCATGTTAATAAAGTAGAAAAAATCTCTTACATCCTTGATGTGCACCTATCTGATAATTTCTAACAAACACCTTAACCTTAAATAAAACTATCACTAGGATATAACTCAATCAAGCCTTTCTCAACTACATGTAAGATGATCATTCGAACATAAAATTATAATCTCACCATTGTCATTCAATAAAATATTAAACTACTCATTAATGAAGAACCAGATTTGCAACTTAGTAAAACGGTTGACAGGATAACATTTCATGAGCAAAACAACAAGGAATTACTTACGGTATCAGGTAGGCAGTAGGCATGATCAATTGGAATGAGCACAGTTTGACCATCGTCCCCCTTTCCAATCAATATATTACCAGCATGTCTATCTGCATTTGCCATTCTTATATCAAACACACTGATCTTATGTACCTCCTCCACAGGGTAAGTCCCAGGACCCATTTCCTCACAGTCCCCATCATTTTTCATGAACATCTGTAATGAGCCCATCTTCACATTTTTCATAGCATGTTCGTAACCATCAGGGTGGTTGAATCCTTCATGCAAGCATCGAACCATGACTGTAGGAGGTACACCAGCAAAGCCCATTATTTCACCATTTAATGATCTAGGACCGCTCCTTGGATGGTCCAATATGTATGCTGCAACTTCCCTCAATGCTCCTTCTCCAACCCTTGTCCCTCTCTTCAATCCTTCACCGTCCGATGACACAGGTAATCCCCGGGGATTATTCACAGCCTTTGGCTCCTCATCAATGGGCTTAAACACAGAAATATACTCCTGACCCAATGAATCTTGCATGAAATACGTCCCTCCTGTGCCATCGGACGATCTAATGGGTTGATGACCTCTCTCCAACCCATCAAAGGTAGAGTTAATCATATCCCAAATGGCCGATGAAAATTTCACCTTGGGATTAATAATTACCAGTTCCAACCAGAAATCTCTAACAAATGGCTCTCTAGTTACAACACGAAACTCCTTTGGTGGGCTCTCTCCACCATCCACACTATCGCTTCTCTCGTTTGATTTCGCTGCTACAACAGATAGTTCGAAATCTTTCTCAACGGGCTTAGCCCTCACTTTGGCCGATTTCTGAACCAGCACATGAATCACAGCATCATTATCCTTACAAATATCATCAATCAATCTCTGATCATCAAGCCTCTCACCATCACAAACTATCTCCTGATCATCAACATCAACAAAACCTTTCCCTTTCTTAGCAATTCTCTGCTTCAAATACCCGACATTTCGGTACCTATCAACATGAAACTCTAACTCTTTCCCACAACCGGTCCTAACAGTAATAAGCAAAAGATCAGACAACTTAAGAACCAAATGCAAAACATTCCCACCAGTGACACCGTAATCTCTAACAAGTGAATGATTATGAGCCAACTCCCTCCCACCAAATACAAGCTTTTGCTTTTTCACTACAAACCCTTTACATGCCTGAATCCTAAGCTTCACTGACTCAATTGAATCAGTCTCTAACACACGTATTGGAACTAAAGAACCAGAAACACTCAAAAATATCAAAATCGACTCACTCGAAGACCACCCCGTTAGGTTATTACAGTAACCAGGAGATTGGCGAACGGGATTCAAGGCAATACCAGCGACAGACATATTGAAAATATTGAATCTTTTTTCAAAAAGCAAGAGACTTTGCGATTGAATGACAAAACCCAGAAGCTGAAATTAGATTTAACCACAAAAAATGTGCCAGCTCCTGGGTTCAATTAAGAGAAATTAGAACATTCAACGGATTTGTGTACATGGCTTTGAGGAGCAAAAGGGAAGAGGAAAAAAACACTAAAAATTAGAAACGCGGATTCTTTACCCCTGAGAAAGAATCGAAGGATAATGAGGTAATGATCGGAGTTTTAAAGATCCGATGATGGCTATTGATTGCCGATTAATTTTTAGACAATGATAATTCGCCGTTTTAATAGTGGCCGATCTTTTCGCCGAGTTTTTCTCTTCCGTTAAAACGGTTCGTCGTTCGTCGCTATGAGAGAAAAGAGAGAACGGTATTCGTAGCCGTTGGCTCTATATAAGCTTTTCACTCGACGACGATGACGGAACCATGTTTGAATTTTTTCTTTAAAAAAATAATACGACGACGTTTTTTTGTTCCTAGCGGCCTTTGTTGGCTATTAAAAGAAGAGAAAGTAACTCTTGTTTCCCACTAGGTAACTTCATGGAGGGAAGTTGTTGGAATTACTAAACAGCCCTTTTTTCTTTTTATTTTTGGTCTCACGTAATAAATTTTTTTTTTTGGGTAAGTTGACACAAATAATAAATAAGAGCTCAGCTTTAACACTAACATTGGCAGTTAGTTAGTAATTACGCAACATTTTATACGAAAATTTTGTTTGGATAAAGAGATAAATTATAATTAGATAATAGAAATTTATTTTAAGGTAACATTGGATTCAATTTTTTTAAAAAAACATAAGTATCGATAATGGGTTTTTAGCAAATTAAAGGGTCTTTTATGGGAAAAAAAAAAGAAAGTAAAAGTTGTTAAAAGTTTAGTATTATATAATATGTTAATTTCGTTAAGTAATTATTCAATCGATCAAAATTTGTCGGAGGTCAATTTAGTCATTCTGCGTCATATAATGTATCCGTTTCCCATTATTTCAGACAGAAGAGGCGGGTACTGTCTACTGAGCTACTGATAAAAGAAAGTAATTGGATTTGAATGACAAACGCGGTGATGCTAACGTCCCTCAATCAACCAAAAACAAAAAAAAAGACGACGTGGGCTCATGAGGCGACGGTAGTATATTGTTTCGTGCATTCACTATGGATTTTATCATTAACCTCTCTCAGATATTTTGTTTCGTTCGTTTTCAAACTCTTGCCATTCTTGCAAACGAAATACAGTTTCTTTGTCTTTGATTCTTGGTTTCTACGTATAAAAATTAACTTAACTTCCTCTATTCACATATATGCTTAATTAACTACTAACATATCACAAAATGATATAAACAAGTCTTTTGCGTGCATATTCAGAGTCACTTAGCAACTTTATAAGAGTAATGTATGATTATTTCTCAGCATAAGAAAGTTTATGTTCCTAAAAAGCAATTCTTAAAACACAATAATGCATTGGATAAGCTATGCATAAACTAAGGTTCTGACCCCCTTGGTCTTAATTTGATTTTGCGCATTAAACTTTTGTGTGCGTGTATTGAATTGATCCGTTGGGTGCGAGGACCAAGTCCATTGCCGTTGCATTTGAAATGGGTCCCCAAATACACACATTGCATATCTTCAAAAGCACTCAGCACTTTTGTCGCTTAATGTATGATTCTGCCTCTACACTCAAGAACTAAACACTAGTTTTGTTTATCTTAAAGATTAAACAAATTAATGAATGAGGCTTGAATCTGATCAAATAACAGACACAGCAACTTTTTTTGTTTAATTAATAAGCCATTAAGTGAAAAGGTAAAGGAACATTGATGTGGCCACATTCCCACAAGCCCTTTGTTAATTTGTTTTGCAGCAAGGAAGGTTCCTCAAAAGAATCGGTGATCAATACATACATGCACCTAATTCTTAACGAGACTTTCAATGCAAAATGAGATCCATGAGCTGGCATTAATTTTACTGAGTTTTTTTATATAAAAAATCACATTATGATTCATCATTCAAGATTTTGAGTTAACAGGAGTGGGATATGTGGGCCTGAATCTTTGATTCATAGCTTTTGCAGTTCCCTTTAGTGGTTACATTATTTGGGATGTCAATGCAATACTCAATAATAAATTTGTTAGATCAATACATTTGAAGAAAAAAAAGAGATAAAGATAATAAATAAAAACAGATCATAAAGTGTTTCATGGGCCATATTCCATTATTATAAATCTTTTTAAGTTGATTAGAGAATTCTAAAATTTTCCATTTACATTAAAAGAGAATTCTAAGTTTGCAAATTCTAGTTTAAAGTTGTAAAATAGTATTATCTCGGTGTAAAGTTGGCATCGAATATTAAAATCACCGCCCGACAGTTACTGGGAAAGTTTTTTTTTAAGATGCTTCGGGATACGTGTCAGTCTAATGCACAATCGGATGACGCTCCTCGTAGTCGTTGGAAGCTATTCCGTTATGGTCGGCAATAAAAGTAGGACACGTGTTACACTTTGTACGATATTGTCGTTGTCCTTGTCGTTTTTTATGGGGCCTCTTCTGTTTCGGCCGTTTTGGTTCCCTTTACAGGTTACGAAAGGCCCATCAAAAACTGTCAGATTAACTCCCGCCCATTGAAACCAAGAGACGGGCCAGCTAAACTCAGCTTCTAAATACACCCCAAAGCCATTATTATCTACTAAGGTATTGGGCCCATTTAGCCTCTTTTTAACTGACACATTCAACTACCCCGTTGCCCGCCAATTGCTTCATGTTTCTCTGAACATACAAAGAACAAAAGGAATTGTTCACCAAAGAACAAAAGGAAAAAAAAATATGGCGATCAATCTTGTTCTTCTTCTTGTTTCCACTTTCATAATGTCCGCCATCTTTAACACATCAAAAGCTCTTCAATTTCCTCAAGATTTATTCAACTTCTCACCAAACTTTATCACCTTTAACCATTCATCAATATCACCTTCTTCTTCTTCTTATTCAACATCTCAATCTCCATATCCAACGCCAGCATTAGCATCAGCTTCGGCATTGGCGTCGGCACCAGCGTCTCATCCTCTGGCCCCAGCGTTCTTTATAATCGGTGACTCCTCTGTTGACAGCGGTACTAACAATTTTCTTGGCACGTTTGCTCGAGCTGATCGCCTTCCTTACGGCAGAGACTTTGATACTCACCAACCCACTGGCAGGTTCTGTAATGGAAGAATCCCAGTTGACTATCTTGGTAAATTTTTTGTTTTATTGGTTTGTTTCTTTTTGGGTTGCTTGCTTGCCAAGAAAATGAAGCCTCGTGTCTTGTCTGCCGCGCTATGTTGGTTTTCTTGACTTATAACAATTTGAAGAAAAAAATGTGTGAAGATTGAGTCTTATAGGTAGTTTTTATCTGGGTTATGCTTCATTTTCCTTTTGTCTTTCGGGTTCAATCTGTTTGGTTGCTGAGAAAGTTGACAAAAAGAACAAAAAAATGAAACGTCCAAATTTCTTTTGGGCTTGTTTTATTTGGTTCCAAGAAAAGAGGAAAAAAAGGAAAAGACATAAAAGGAGTGGTGGTCTAAATCAATTCTCTTGATTTCATTAGCTTCCAGACAGACGAAATGTGTTTATGGCTAATGTTCACAACATCTTGGTCATTTTCTTGTAAGGAAGTTCTTGATTTGGTTGATTTATGGGATTTTGTAATTTCTGAACATGTTGTGTATGCATTTGGGTTTAGCTCAGTCGAATAAAGTTGATTTGAATACAAGGTTTTCTGACTAATCTTTTTTACTTTGATTTGATTAGCATTGCGTCTTGGGCTCCCATTTGTACCTAGTTATCTTGGGCAGACTGGATCTGTTGAGGATATGATTCAAGGAGTAAATTACGCATCTGCTGCTGCTGGAATCATATTCTCAAGCGGCTCAGAGTTGGTAATGCTTGTCACTGCCTTAAAAGTGCCTTTGTTGATAATGCTTTTAACTGAAAGATAGCATATGCATTCTTGTCTCTTGATGTTACAGGGTCAACACATCTCCTTGACACAGCAAATTCAGCAGTTTACAGATACCTATCAGCAGTTTATTATAAACATGGGCGAGTATGCCGCAGCTGATTTCATCTCCAACTCAGTGTTTTACATTTCAATTGGGATAAATGATTACATACATTACTATCTGCCCAATGTGTCCAATGTGCAAAACCTGTACCTACCCTGGGGTTTCAACCAATTCTTGGCACTTACAGTGAGACAAGAAATTAAGGTGATTTTCCTAGTCTGTCGTCTTTGATAAAATCAAGGAAGCAGATCCTTGTAGTGTTCATAAAAGAGGCAGATGCATGTAGTATTTCTATTTATTCGTATGTTTTGTTATTTAGTCTCATTGAATTACACATTCTGAAGTTTCTGACTTGCAAATTTTTGATAAATCAGAACCTGTACAACATGAATGTCAGGAAAGTGGTGCTCATGGGGTTGCCACCTATTGGTTGTGCTCCTCACTACTTGTGGAAGTACAGTAGTGAAAATGGAGAATGTGTTGAGGAGATGAATGACATGATCATGGAGTTCAACTATGTGATGCGATACATGGTCAAGGAGCTTCGTGAGGAGCTTCGCGATTCTAATATCATATTCTGTGATATGTCTGAAGGTTCTATGGATATAATCAAGAATCATGAGCGTTATGGTAAGATCATCTCAACTTCTTTTCAGCATAAAGACATTTTGTTAGTAGCACAAACATCTTATACCATTTGCTATACTCTCATACAGGTTTCAATGTTACTACTGATGCTTGTTGTGGGTTAGGGAAGTTCAAGGGGTGGATAATGTGCCTATCACCAGAAATGGCCTGCAGCAACGCTTCAAATCATATCTGGTGGGATCAATTCCATCCAACTGATGCAGTGAATTCCATTCTGGCAGACAATGTGTGGAATGGCCTGCATGCCAAAATGTGTTATCCAATGAACCTGGAAGACATTATTGCACCTAAATTCTGAGTAATGCAACAGGAGAAGCTTCAATAACAGAGGGGCTATGGCTGCATTGCCACCAAAATGATTCATTCCTGGAATTTCTATCTACCTTTGTTTATGTTGTTCATGACAATAATGTGTAGTCTAACACTTCCATGTATAAAGATCAGAGGATTGTGAAATTTGATTTCTAATGCTGTCTATATATGACATAACCAAATTGCTAATTGAAGTATTCTGGTAAATAGTACATATACCATTCTCTTTAGTAATTCAAGACTTTCCTTTTCAAAGGAAGCTATTATTATCTTCTTCACTGTCTGATCTCATAACGAAGCTCGGAAATGCAGTTGTAATGTCCCTGCAACAAATGAAATTGTATACATGGTTAATTAGCGCTGAAACGACTTTAGAATTGAATCATAGTATCAAACAAAATGTGTTAAAACTGTTCTACTTATCCAGACAGAGTTTCCATCTTATAAACAAAGTACGAATTGCAAGCATGATGAATCGAAACACAGAAAGGGTATTACTTCAGATATGGAATTGTCATATTCTTCAGCAAGGATGGATTGCAAACCACGAATTCCCTCCACTCTTCCAAATCAATTTTTCCATCTCCTTTTGAATCTGCATCATCAAATGTCTATACAAATACAATGTCAAAATATGCTTAATCATAACATTTTCAGATAAATCTATAAATGTGGCATTGTGCAAGTTATACCTTGTCAATAATATCATCAATGATGTCATCAGAAAGAATTAAATCTGACTCCTCTAGAAGGGCTAAAATCATCTCCTTAACCTTTCACCAAATGAAGTTCAAAATTACTTTACCTAGTACATACACCCATGGACATCAAAATTATTATTAAATTTGGCCATGACAGGCTACAAGGTGTAGAGAACTCCCTTTATACCTCCTCTCTTTCGATGAAGCCTGTTTGCCATATATCATATAATTGAAATGAGACTGCCATGTCAGAAAACAAGTTTTAAAACATTACTCAGAAGAGTAGGGGCAATAAGAAGAGAAATGGAGATGAGAAGAATTGCATACAACTGACTTTTGCCGCTTGGGGTGCTTCTGGATGGAAAATACTCAGAGATCGAACAAACTCATCAAATTCTATCACCCCATCACGTTTCAAGTCAAATAGTTGAAACATCTTTTAAGATGGATGCAAAAATAGAACAGGAACAGAAGTATTAGAATGAATGTCGACTAGAACTTCATAACAAGTTATAAAGCATTGACTGAAAGTTTCTTTAAAGTTATGATGGTAAAGCTAACTCTGTCAACAAAGAGACTCTGCTTCTTGCTGTTTCTATATAAGCCAAGCTGAAACTCTTCCTGCATACTTCGAAAATAAATTTAGAATGAATTCATGCATAGAAAAGCATTTATGAACAATGTCTTGCCAGTTGCCAACATGATATGGACTTAGTATTGAAGTTATAATTGTACATGTTTGTAATAACCAAAAGCTTACTTTGCTTATAATCCCATCATCAACTAGAGAACTGCTTAATTTTTTGAACAGCCCATACAAAGTTTCCACTTCAGTTTTCGTAACTGCACACCATATTTCAAGGAAAAAAAATAAGGATATGAATACTTATAATTGAGTTCTTTGCCGAAGAAAGGATCCCGTAAGAAAAGAAAGTGAAGCTTACAATTGGTTTGAGCGGCAAGAGCAGCCAGGTTTACATATTTGAGTCGCTGCTTCATGCAAACGCAACCCATTAAGGAGGCTTTAGTATCAACTAACAGACGTTTTTTGAGCTTAAATGAGAGCAAAAGAATCGCGTTCCAATAGAATTATCTATAAGATATGCAAGAATCATGTTCCATGCATAGCATTCAGAGAGCTTTCCATGTGATCAAATGCTTTTAGGCGTTTCTAGCTTCAGTTTAATTGTCTATGAAGCATCTTGTTCCAGCCACAGAGCTTTCCATATGGGATGCTGCTTGGCTTTTTGTTGTCTCATTCACCAGTCGCCTAAAATGGCTCTTATAAATATTCATATGTTTGTGTCACGTTTGAAATATGAACCACTGGCAGAATAACTATATCTGTGCGTGTGTTTGTGTGTCACGGCACTCTTTATTCCCCATGTTTTAAAGACCATGAAAAAGCAAAAGGTGACACTAGTGGTTCACAATTGCTGATAATATAACTAGTTGCATAAATATGTTTCTATGATCATGACTTCACCGTTGTAAGTGACAACCGATTAGATTATGCAAATCCCCTTAAAGTTAATAAATGGATTCTGAACATTTCCCATTGCCGACATCCAAATCTGGTATAATTACCAATTGGACTGGTCATTCATATGTAACTCTCCACTCAGTATCAGTTCATGAACAAAGGACATATTAACAAGAAGCATATGCCCATGTAAGATTTCAATTCCCCGTACATTTTCCACCAATTTGAAATTTGTGCTAGATGGGTGCACATCAGTTGGCTAATAAGTAATAAGCCCTGATTGAATTTGACGGTGACAAGTCATTCCTTTACAAAGTTTCAATTCTTTCTTTTTTCAATTTGAATCGGATTCTGGTTGTTCTTGCTTCTAGTAGAAAGCTTCTGGGAATAGTATCGTCTCAATGCAAATGGCTTGACCAGGCTGCAGAGTAAATATGTTCCCTTTAACCACATTTTCTTGACAACCTTAAAATTCTTCTATAGTTAAAAGCCTAGTTCAGGTGCCATGTTGGTTCTGTGTCTACATTTCCTGATTTTAAAACTGTAAAAGGAAAGAAGAGAATTGTAGCTTTATGGTATCTTTATTAACCATTTACAGCATAGGATTGATTTTCAGAAACAAGTCCTGATTTATGAGCTTAAAATTATGGATTCTGGAAGCAACAATATTCAAGTTAAAGGTGTTAGAAAATGAATGAACATATGCAATCACAGCAGAAAAAAAATTTTCACTTTAAGCTCCGATTTCACAGAGACAAAAGTCCTGGGAAAAGAAAACCAAAAAGACTTGCTTGGTTGTTATTACAATTCATGCTTCCAATTTGACTATCCTAGTCTACAGACAACAGGTTAGTGAACCAGGTCCGACTGAGTAGAGAAAATGTGAATTGACCTACCAAACAAATGTGTGTTGACCAAGAGATCGGTTCCCCCTCACAACAACTTTCGTAGGGGATTTATTTACTGTGTTTATTCCTTGAGGAACCCTGGTTTTCTTTCAGTCCTCTAAATGATTTTTTCCCCCTCCATGTTTCCAGCATCTCCAAAGAAAAAACCACTTTCACTGGCAATTATTTCTAATCTCGAGCTTCACTGTGCACCACAAAGCTAGGAAATGCTAGAGTTAATTCCCTGAAAAATAGAAGTGAGTTACAAGTGAAGGATTTAGTAACATCATATAAGCTGTAATACAAGGGCAATAACCATTTGATGGTTCCTGTTATTAATCTATTTGGTTATAGTTTATCTTTCTGACTTTCTCTTCAACCCTTCTGAGAGTTTACTTTTAGTCTGAGTTTTTCAGTCTCTACATAAGCTTTGAAATTTTTGGATTATGCAGGAGAAAACTGAAAAGGAGCTGGTGTTTAAGGGCTCTAATAGATGAACCAAAATTTGGCAGATAAAGTAGAGTTCGAAGACCTACTTTAAATATGGAAGAGTCATGTTCTTTAAGATAGTTGGATTCTTTTCCACAAATTCCATCCATTCTTCCAGATCAATTTTCCCATCTCCTTTCAAATCCACATCCGTCATTGTCTGTATAAACAGTAACACAGATAAGTATCTAGAGAAAAAGAACGAGGGAAATACACCAAATTATTAGCTGTATAGCATTCGGCACCTTGTCTACAATTGATTCGACTACATCGTCGGTAAGTGCCAGGTCTGATTCATTCAGAAGAGCCAGTACCATTTTCTTCAGCTTCAGAGAGTAATAATTATTGACAACACAGAAGTTCAAAATCGGATTTGCAAATATTGGATTATTAAAATAAGAAATAAGTATAGATGACAGCAGTTCAAGAATAATGAAAATCAGCTAGGAGATTTTTCACTACCTCATCACGCTCAATGTAGCCAGTCTCCCGAAGATCATATAATCTAAATGCGACTGAAAGACAATGTTCTATCTTAAGATCATAACATATTTGACAGAGCAGGTAACTGGAATATAATTCGTGCACATAGATATATCACGTATGCATGCCAAATGTAAAAAGAAAAAAAATATGATTTTCAGTCATGAGAGATAGTATCATACATGTAATTTTGTCTGCTCTAGGAACACTTGGGTGGAAGATGCTTAGTGACCGAACAAATTCTCCGAATTCAATTACGCCATTACGCTTAATATCAAACAAATCAAATATCTGCAATAAACAGCCATAATTAAGATGCAATAACTTATGACACTGATGGAGTCAGATTCAACAAAATCAGAAAGTGGACAATTCAATTGATGATGGACATTGAAGTTACAAGAAAGCATGACCTCGACTATTAAGAAAGTGAAGAAAAACTGTATGTTGTGAAAAACTGTACAACAATCCTATGAAGTGAAAAAGGATATAGGGGCTTACCAATTTAATTCAGATGTTGGCCTTAAATAAGGTCAAATAGTTTAGATTCAGAAATTGATTCATCAAATAAATAATATCAATAACAATCATTTAATTAATAAGTAAGCAATAAATCATACCCTGTCTGAAAAAAGATTCTGCTTACTTCTGTTCCTAAAAAGTGCAAGCTGGAACTCTTCCTGCACAAAAATGTGTCAAAGAAATTAGCACTTCTCATACAATATTGATCATCTAGCATCCACTTAAAGAACTCAAACTCCTATCATAGTCTCAAGCTAAGAACCATGCTTTCAGAGGGCAGGCCAAGTAATCAAAACTAGCCCATTATAAATATCAAAGTTAGAGATGCAACCGCTGATGGAAAATACCTTATGAATAAGACCATCATCAGTTATGGAACCGCTTAGTTTTTTGAACAGATCATGCAATGCCTCTACTTCATTCACAGTAACTGCCCAAAAAAAGGATATGCTTTTGATTTAGATATATGAAACATACTTGCCTATTTCTGATAAAAGTTAGATGCACATAGAACTTCAAAGACATAACACATTCAGTTAGATAAATGCCAGTCCTTGGCAGCTTTTGCATGGTGGTAGCATAAAGTGGCACCAAACCGTAAAGGAGTAAAAGACTAAGACGCGTGAGGGAGACATGCTAAGGGCAACAAGGAAGCAAAAAAACATTTTTTTGCTAAATTGACTAAAGGCTTCAACCCTCAAGCCTTCAAATCATCAACTTTTACTTACAGGGTGTCTCAGAAGCAAGAATGGTAGGATCCTCGTAACCCTGTGTTTGTCTAGATTTCTTCAGGCAAAAGCAGCCCCCAAAAGCATTCATGACTTCTATATAGATTATTCTATTCTTTATATGTTCCTGTTACATTCAAAGGGAAAACACAAACTTAAGATTTATGATTAATTGCTTCTAAATTACACAAGATCTTATCTTATCTTATTGGTTAACATTCTCAAGGCAGTTCCGCCAAACCCATTTGACATTAACAGAATTTAAAATGAATTTAGGAAAGCAAATTTATCATCCCAGGTTTCAATTTCATTAATCCAGCACATGCTTTTGGACAGAGGACATCCTCATATAGTCAAGAACATGCTTGATTCATTGTAAAATAGCCTTCTCCTGCATTCAGTGGAGTTAAAATCATCATTTTAGTTGAACATCATACCCAGGGTAGCTATACAAGTCTGGATACTACAGTAAGTAGACGCTTGATTATCTGCCAGAAGAACAACACCCTCTAGAGAAAATTCTGTTTATAGACTCTACTCATCCAGTTGTTGGTACTACTCTCACACCAAGAAAAGAGGAGCCACATTGTAAAGCATGAAGTAAGGATAACTAATCTCACAGACTAATCCTTAATATGAAAACCAAAGCTGTCTCAACAATCACTTTTTCCAACCAAAAATGAAGAAATTGAACTCTACAAGTTGAAAATCTCAAGCACGCAATTGGGTATATCTAATCATCTCAACTGTTAAAGTTCATCTTTAGCTGACAACCATTTGATGAGTTAAACTATATACGATAAATAAGAAAAATAAAAGTGACAGAGAGAGATGGGTATCATAAGAATAAAAGCCAACTCATCTGGTTTATGATCAGTTAAATGCAGGGTTGCAGCGACTATAATATAGAAGACTCAAATACAAAGACAAACCAATTTGACAAGCTGTTCCATTCTTAGAAAATGTTTAGCCAACTAAAACAAAAACCATTAAAGCATGAATGAACCAATAGAACAATTACCCCAAGATCATGTACTCTACTGATACTAAAGTCACTTACCTTGCTTATCAACTTGAAGATGAACTTAAAACATCACACCAGCTGCATATCAACTATCAAGAACTGGGTGGATTATTGGATTAGCAATTTGAGAATGGGTGAACTGACCTGGTCGTGTTAGAAGAGTTGAAACATTTTCATTTGATAGATATGTTAAAATGTTTTTCAAGTCAGCATTGAATATTTATATTGTCGCTTTCCAGTTATTACACGCCTCGTTTCATCATCTCTCCTCTTAATTATTATTATTTTTATGGATAATTGAATCTCTTTTTTTCTCCAATTCCATGTCAACGCATAATAATTTTCCGTAATCAGCTGGCAAAGAGAATTTTTATTTTAATTTGGTTGTCGATAGTTATGTCCAATTTGATCATTGCACTTCCAAGAGTTAACCTTTTCTGGTTGCCGAAAGCGGTGCAATTTATTTTAATTTCAATCCAATAATGCACGTATTTTAATTTTAATAAAAAATACTATTTTTTAATTTCAATTTTTATATTTTCTATCTCTAAGTGATGTGTTATGGTTCCATGAGGTTTGGAGTTCTAGTCTTTGCAGCACACAAGGTAGTTGTTAAGTGAACGGTGTGGATTCGAAGTAGTTAATTCTTTTATTGTAAAAGCTTGGATTTTGATGGACTTAAATATTAAGTGATATATAATTTTAATAGATGTATATGGTTATTTTTTTATAAAAATATAAATTTATATATATTTAAGTGTTAAGTGATATATAATTTTATTAAATATATATATTATTATAATATTAATAATAAAAAAATAATATATAATATATTTAGTAGATGATAAAATTTTGAGAGACACGTGTGTTCTTAATTATTATAATTATCAATTTATTTTATAATTTTTAATCTAAATAAAGGCATGTCAAAATTTTATCAAATAATTATATAAATAATAGATACCTCTAATGTATTAAATTTTTTCTCCATTACTTGAAATGAAAAATATTTAAATAAAAAATTAATAGCCTTATGCGTTACTCATTTTAGTATTGAGAAATTTTTTTTCCTTTTAACTTTTGAATGTGATCAAATGGCCGGCCTGCTGGAATTGGGACCCCGGCTTTTTTTTCTTTTTTTTTGGGGGGGGGGGGGGGGGGGGGGGGGGGGGGGGGGGGGGGGGGTGGGGGGCGGGGGCGGAGTTGAGAGCCAAATGATTTTATTTCTCTTTTGAATCATATTTTTCAAATTTTCATTTAATTTGATTAAGGATATATAGTTCTTTTTTGCTAGTAGTGATCGGCTGCATGTGTCAACATTTATATTTTATATTGTCGTTTCCAGTTTCTCTACTCTCCTCCTATGTTCATTCTGATTTCTTTCTCTTAAAAAAATATATTTTTAGGTTGATTTATTCTTCTTTTTTTTTACTTTCCTATCTTTTAAAGTAAGGTATATACCTTTCAAGATTTCTTTATATTTATTTTAAATAAAATTAATTATTTTTAAACTATAGTTACATCTCCAAATTAAACTTTGAAAAGTAAACCTTTTTAATTATGATTTTTTTCAAATAAATTAAATTATTTAATATAAGAATTTTTAAGTGCAGATATTTGTAATTTTTTAACTAAATTATAACATTAACTTCTTTACAAAAAGACACTTATAAGTTTAAGCATAGAGGTCATCTATGTATAGTCAAAAGCATGCTTGATTTCATTGTAAATTAGTTTTGTCCTATGCTCAGTGCATGTTTAGTTGATTTTTTTTTATTGGTTAATAGTTTTTTCTTAATGTCAATTTTTTTTTTATAATAACTTCTACTTATAAAAATTTAAAATTTTAAAAATAAAAAATTTTAAATTTTAAAAATAAAAAATTTTGAATTTTATTTGGGATAAAGATATTTTTATCCTACGAGTTTGAATTAATTCTCCATTTTATCCCACGAGTATTAAAAATTTTAATTTTGTTATAATCTGTCAATAAGATTCTGTTAACTTTAACACTAGAGGAATAAAACAGTCATGACATATTAATAGTAAGATGACCTGACACAAAATATCCACGTGTCAATCACTAATTTGTTATTTAAAAAATAAAATAAAATAAATAAAAAGAGAGCAGTTGCCGCTGTCGTCGTCAATAATGACCAGTCGTCGATGACCAATTGCGATTCAACTCAAAATTTATATCATTAGACTCACAATTTTCTGATGTACGCAATGGTAAATTTTTTTTTATCAACGGAATACCGTAGATGTGCCAAAAGTGGAAACAAAATACTGTGAGAGGCGACGGCCATTGTTGTTCACCATTGAATGGTAGGGCGGTGGCGTGTACCGCCCCCACCATTGGACAAATCAATGATCGATTTATCGAACGATGGGGCGGTAGACCCGCGATCGGTGGTGGGGGAGTTGCCCGCAGCCACCACCGCCACCACCGTTAGCCGTGGAACGGTGGGGTGGTGGCATGCACGCCACCCTCCCCCTATTTTCAATTTATTTTTTGGCTATTTTTTATTTTTTTTTGACAAAAATAATTCTACCATTGTGTAGATATAAAAAAAATAGAATTCAATGACATAAATTTTGTCTATTTTCGTTATTAAAATTTGGAAACTTGTGGTGGCTGGCGACGGCAATCGCCGATTTTAGTTGTTCAGTTTTATTTATTTTAATTATTTTTTAATATAAAATAAAATTTAATATTCATTAAAATTTTGAACCTATTAAAATGTGTCACATGTCTTTTTATTCTTAATAGCATATTAATAACTGACACGTGTACATTGTTTAATGTACTTACATTATTATTTTTAATTAACATAATAATTGAAGGCAAATTTGTCAATATACAATAAAAAAAGAATTTCAGTTAAAGTTAACGGAATCTTATTAATGGACTAGGTCAAAATTGAGATTTTTGAAACTCGTGAGATAAAATTAAGAATTAGATCAATTTTGTAGGATAAAAATGTCCTTATCCCTTTTTTTATTTATAATATTTATGTATTGACATATATATCACACTAATATTTTTTTTAATCCTACAATATACCATTAATAAAAATAAAACATATCTAATTAATTTTTTTTTTAATCTTTTGTTGAAAGATACTATATTTACATATTTTTACAATCATTATTTTTCTATAAGGCTCTACCAATTTATTTTATTGTCATAGATATATACTATTTTATTTTATTTTTAATTTTTATATTAAATATAATAATTTTTTTAATTCGTTGATTGTTATGTATTAATTTTACTTGAATTCTTGTAAATTTGTATTTATTTATATTTAGAGTTCTAATTATTTTGACAATTATTTCACAATGATCACAAACTAAATTTTAACACAAGTCACTTTTGTGTTATCTATAAAAATATGTTAGCAAATTTTAAAGATTAAATTGTAAACTTTATTTTATATTAAAAAAAATAAATTGTATAAAATTTTAATGTAGGCTTTATTAAGTATTTTTTAATAATTTAATAATAGATAAATTTTTTTATCATTGTGTAATTAAATAATTTATTAGTACAAAATAATAATTTTAGTTAACATTTAAACGATTAATAATTTTTTTATTAAAAACTCTACTTTTAAAAACTATATTTAAAAACCCAATCAAATAAGTCGTGAGTCGCCTTAAAATCATCATGCACAGGATAACTATACAAGCCTGGAAACTGTAGTAAGTAAATGCTTGATTATCTGCAAGAAGAAGAACTGCCCTCAAGGGGAAATTTTTGTTTATATAGACTCCACTGACCATCCAATTGTTGGGTAAATTTTACTAGCTTCCACACCAAGAAAAGAAGAGAGCCACATTATAAAAGCATGAAGTAAGTAGGTCTAATCTCACAAAAATGAATTCTTTAATGTTTGAAAACCAGAAGAGCTACCATCAGAATCACTTTTCGACACCCAAATTAGAAGAAATTGAACTCCAAAGGTCGAAAATCTCAAGCACCCAACTAGCTATATCCAATCATCTCTATAAAAAAGAAATGATGCAGGTCACAAGAATTAGAAAGTCAAACCGATAATGCATGGTTTGAAAATGAAAGCAACCTTATACCGCAATATTAATTTTATGAGTTGACGGTGCAGGGTTTGCAGCAGCAACTACAGTTGAGAAGACTCAAACACAAAGACATAAAATCTATTTTTTCCTGATGAATGTTTCCATTGTCACAAAAATATCTAGCTAAAATTGAAGCAAAACCATCAAGTATGGACCAACAGAACAGTTAACTTAGTACTAACTAAAGTCACTTACCTTGCTTATCAAATTGAAGATGAGGTTAAAACATCAAACCCAATCAAACAAATCAAGAATTGGGCCGATGCTTAAATCAGCAACATTGAGAATAAGTGAACAAACGTGAACGCTGGTGGGTGTTGAAAGAGTTGAAACCATTATTGTGAATTCAAATAAAGAATTGGACCGATTCTTGCTTTAGCTCAGTCGTTTATAATTATTGTGAATTCAAGTTTTTTCTGACTAACCTTTTTCACTTTGACTAGCATTGCATCTTCATCTCTCCTTTGTGCCTTGTTATCTTGGGCAGACTGGATCTGTTGAAGACATGATTCAAGGAGTGAATTACGCATCAGCTGCTACTGGAATTAAATTCTCAAGTGGCTCAGAATTAGTATGCTTGCCACTGCCTTCTCTTGAAGTGAACTAATGCTTTAACTGAAAGATAACAAATTCATTGTTGTTTCTTGACGTAATATTTTACAGGATCAACACATCTCCTTGACATAGCAAATTCAGCAGTTCACAGATACATATCAGCAGTTCATAATTAACATGAGCGAGGATGCCGCAGATAATTTCATCTCCAACTCAGTGTTTTACATTTTAATTGGGATAAATGAGTATATGCATTAGTATCTGAGGAGCATAATAGAGTACAAATTGAACACTTTTATTAATTTAATAAACTCAAAACTTATAATACAAAGTTTAGAAATTCTCACTATTTCTCATTTACAACACAATACTCACACACTCTTTGTTGAGCATATTATTTGCTCAACTCTCTAACACTCTTAACTCTCAACAATTGATCAAATACTTGATCAACTCTTTATTCTTAACTTGTTTGTTTACAAAACCAAATGAGGGAAGGGAGTATTTATACTTAGTTTTAATAAATTAAAACCATACAAATAAAATATTATAAAAATTTATTAACCACATAAATTTATAATACTTATCTCCTTAATTATCAATTTCTAAATATCTTACTTAATTTAGAAATTTTAAAAAATAGATTTGTAAATATTTAGACTTAATCTTAGACTTGGTGTTGTAAATTTTAACACTATCTATCTAATGCATCTAATGTGCAAAAATTGTACGCCCTGGAGTTTCAACCAGTTATTAGCACTTACAGTTAGGGAAGAAAATTAAGGTAATTATGTTGTGTAATATTCTTAAAAGAGGTAGATGCTTGTGTTACTTCTATTGATGTTTTGTGTTATTTAGTCTCGTTGAATTATACAGTCTGAACTTTCTGACTTCTAAAATTTTGATAAATCAGAACCTGTACAACATGAATGTCAGGAGAGTGGTTCTCATAGGGTTGCCACCTATTAATTGTGCTCCTCGCTACTTGTGGAAGTACAATTGTAAAAAGGGTGAATGTAATGAGGAGATGAATGAGACGGAGTTCAACTATGTATAGTTCAGGAGCTTCGCGATTCCAATGTCACATTCTGTGATCTGTCCAAAGGTTCTATGGATATAATCAAGAATCATGAGCGTCGCGGTAAGATCATTTCAACTTCTTTTCAGAATAAAGAGATTTGTTAGTAGGGCAACCATCCGCTGTACTCTCCTACAGGTTTCAATGTTACTACTGATGCTTGTTGTGGGTTAGGAAATTATAAAGGGTGGATAATGTGCCTATCACCAGAAATAACCTGCAGCAATTCCTCAAATCATATCTGGCGGAAACAGTTCCATCCAATTGATGTAGTAAATTCCATTCTGGCAGACAATGTGTGGGATGACCTGCATACCAAAATGTGCTATCTGATAAACTTGGAAGACATGGTAACTCCTAAATTATGAATAATGTGAGGAAGAGGCTTCAACAGCAGAGGGGCTATGCCTGCATTCCACCAAAAGGATTTGTCCTGGAATTTTCTATCTACCAATTCTTGTCAATATTGTTCAAGACCATAATGTGTAGTGTAACATGTCCATGAATATAGGTCAGGAAGTTGTGAATCTTGATTTTGATGCTGTCCATTTATGACATTACCAATTTGTTAATTGATGTACTCTGGAAAATAGTAGTACATATATCATTGTCACAAGTAATTCAATTTTTCCATTTCTTTTTGAATTTGCACCATCAAATGTAACGCCAAGGTGTAAAAAACTTCCTTTATACCTCCTCTCATTAAATAGTATGCCATATATTGCATAATTGAAATGCAACAACCTTATCAGATAATAAGTGTTTGTGCATTATACAGAAGAGTTGGGCACAGTCACACGGGGATATGAGAAGAATTGCATACAACTGACTTTTGCTGCTTGGGGTGCTTCTGGATGGAAGATACTCAGAGATCGTTCAAACTCATCAAATTCTATCACCACATCACGTTTCAAGTCAAATAGTTGAAACACCTTTTAAAATGGATGCAAAAATAGAACAAAACAAAAGTATCAGAATGAGTGAAATGACTGTTAACAATTGCTATGTAGCAAGCTACTAATTCATTAATTCTAAGCTTCTTTAAAATTCAAAGTTGGAAGCTAACCCTGTCTGCAGAGAGACTTTGCTTCTTGCTTCTTGCTGCATAACTTGGGGCTAAATTTAGAATGAATACATTCAACGAAAAGGCATATAAACAGTGTCTTGCTAACATGATACCAAATTTTGCATTCCTATGTGGCATTAATATTTGAATTTGATCATGGGAGTTATAATTTTTCATGTTTATATGGTGGAACTCACTTTGCTTATAATCCCATCATCAACTAGAGAACCGCTTAATTTCTTGAACAGAACATACAAAGTTTTCACTTCAGCTTTAGTAACTGCAGAAGATTTGAGATTTGAGTCCTGAGAATTGAGTTCTGTTGCCCAAGAATAAAAAGAAAACCCAAAAGAAGTCAACCTGAAAGTGAGTGGATATAAAGAAATCAACCTGAAAGTGAAGCTTACAATGAGTTTGAGCAGCAAAAGCAGCCGGGTTTACATACTTGAGTCGCTGCTTCATGCAAAAGCAACCCATGAAGTAGGCTTCGGTTTGAATTAGCAGACGTTTTTTTGAGCTAAAATGAGAGCAAGATAATCGTTTCAAATGCAAATGGCTTGTCCACAAGAACAATTGTGATGTTACTTGGTTTTTGTTTCCATCAGGCAACCACATTACTGGAGTTGACACAAGAATTAATAGTCTCTGTGTTTGGATGCATTGCAAAGGTCAAAGAATTTAACACTTTAACTATTTCTCAAAATTACTTGTAACTTTCTTACCTCTTCACATTCTTTTGCCTTTTCAGCCATAAATGTTGCATTACATATTATACTAAGCTATTATGTTGCGTCTACCAAGTAAAAAAGCAACACTAGCAATATTATTTATCAAATATTTTGGATAAATATCCCTCCCTTCATGTAATTTTTTAGTAAAAAATTTTAAAATTCGAGAATTTTGATCTCAGAATAGGACATTATTAAATTTTAAAGATAAATTTATTGAGTAAATTGAGTTTTTATAAAATTTAGTAGTGTCAAGATTATGTGAATAACTTCAACCGCTATATCAATTCTCTTAAATTCGATATACATTTTTTTTATCAAATATTTTTAGAGGAAAAGCGACTGCTAACCTCTGTACAGGAGACACGTCAGCTTCTATTTGACTCTATTTTTTCGTAAACTGAATTGAATCATCAACCAATCTAATAAAATTTTAAGTTTCTCGAAACGCACAATTACAAATCTGCCCCTTTCTCTTCTTCAATTGCATCACATTTTCTGTGATCTTCAGAGCTGTCGATTTCTCTAAGTCACAGGTAAAATCTTTCGCCGCATTACTCAATTGTTTTTTTTTTTTTCCAATTTTTCCCTTACAAGTTTCATTTTGACATAATCAACCCTAGATACTTTTAATTGAATTGTTAACTTCGATCACTATTGTTACCATCAATGTAATTATTTTTTTTGTGCAGATTTTGAATTGAACGGGCTTTGGGTTGTCGAAGTCAAAACTGGAGAGCATGTTAGAAGAAGAGACTTTTCAAGTTGATAACAACGAGAATGTAGTTTTCGATGATTTTTTTTTTTAATTTTCGTGATATATTTTCGAATTTTGCTACTGGTTATTCTGGTTCTGTTGTAGTTCAAAAGCTTGAGAGCTGGAATTTTTTTATTCTTAAAGAAAAGTAGAAGAGATTGTTGAATTGATTTTTGTTCAGCTGATTATTTTGAAGTTTATTGCTGTAGGAAATAGTTATATGTTTACTTAAGAATCGCATGCAATTGATTTCGTTATGATGAGATGTAGGTTATATGGAATTAGATCTTGCTCATTGTTTATCCTGCGGGCCGTGAAAATTTAAGCTAAACTGCAGCTTGCATTTTCTGATATGTGCTTTATTTAAGATTGAATAGGTTGTCCTAATGTGCAGGACCTTTTGATTTTTGAGGGTGGGAGATGTGGGATATGCATGGATATTATCATTGACAGGGGCGTTTTAGATTGCTGCCAGCACTGGTATTTATATTGTCATTGTTTCTTGCTGTTTCTTTCGTTTTGCTTTCTTATCAAACACCTCCTGGAATTGCCACAGCACTTGTTTTCATCTTGTGATTGGCTGTTCTGGATTGTACACTTTTGACGTATATCGTCTCATTTACATCTTGTGCATTATCTGATAAAAGTTATGCTTTCTCATGCTTGGTATGCATTTAGATGGGTCTAAATTTGAGTAATGTGTACGTTTCTTTCAACTTGTATCTTTTCAGACTATTTGCATGTGGGAGTTAACGAACTGGGTCCACCTTGTGAATTTCAGGTTCTGTTTTGCTTGCATTGACAACTGGTCTACAATCACAAACCTTTGCCCACTTTGTCAGAGTGAATTTCAGCTAATTACATGTGTTCCTGTGAGTGTGTGAAAGTCTTGATACATTTCATTGCAAAGTTATTTTGTAATAGTTTATAAAAATTTGCACAAAGTGGTCCATACAGCTGATGAGTTTCTGTTTGCTTATGAAGGTATATGATACCACTGGAAGCAACAACATTGATGAGGAATCATTATCTAGGTATTTTTCTTTATTAATCATGTTTATTTCCTGCATTGCTGACTCTGCCTGTCAGAAGTATCATTTTGTTCGCTTTATGTGATATTAATGATGTCTTAGACTTCATTTTTTGACCAAACCCCTGCTTTCTTTTGTTATGAAGCATTGATTTACTTTTCTTCTCCTTTCACCAATGCAGAGATGAAGATTGGTCCATTGAAGGGAAGAGCAACGATCTATCTTTTCCATCATATTATATTGATGAAAATGTAATTATCCTCCCTTTTGAGTTATTACTGCAAATAATAGAACCTATCTATGAGACTTCTGAAGTTCAATGTGACACTAAGTCATGCAGAGAGTCAATTAATTGAGGGGGGTTCATGCTAGCAAACCCCAGTAGAAAAAAAAAGGGAAAAAAAAGACGATAAGAATCTGGGTGGAATTGATCATTTGAACATTTTTGTTGATTATTAGGAAGAAAGTATCACTGAATCACCTGTAGCACATAACGGGACCCATTTTTCACACAAATCTAGAGTGTGTAAATAGAGAGGTAGTCAGTGCTGGTCTGAACGGCATCTGTATATACTTCTGTGTTTCCACTTGCATTCAGCTTATCAAAGTTTCTTCAGCCAATCAATTTGCATATCAAAGTAATTCAGCAACCAAGTTTTATGTATGTCATGATGTTGTAGGCAGTGATCTGCTTGGATGGGGATGGCTGCAAAATTCGAATTGGATCCACAACTACTGAGGAAGATTCAAATCTCGATACATCAATTGCTTGCGATTCTTGTGATATATGGTAAACTTTAATTTTTTAATAAATTGTAAGCATTTATGCCCTTGCTTAGTTTACGCACACACAAGGTTCTTTTAGTTCCTCAATTTAGCAACTAGAATCTGAATTATACTTAAAAGAGACTGATCCCACTTCAATCTTTTATACTTTCTTTTTCAGTTGTTATTTCTCTTCTTCGTCTTGTTCTCTTGACTTATTTTGTGCATTTTACTTCTCTCATCATGAAAATGTTTAACCTCAATTTTTTTTTATAAAATTTTTCTATTTAGTTATATATTAACTTATTCTCATTGTATGTTACACCATGCTGATTTATCAGAAAAACTATTCTCAGCTATTATTTCTTGACTTTCCATGACAACAGGTATCATGCTTTTTGTGTGGGCTTTGATCCTGAAGGCACATCTGAAGACACATGGTTGTGCCCAAGGTAGACTAGAAGCAGATAATTATTTTGCTGGTCATTGCTGAACAGTCAGTTCCTTAGTTCAGTGCAGGCAATGCAAATTTACTATTCTGTCACGGAGTACATGGCTTTCATATGAAGAACCTGTTTATAAAATTGGAGATATAATAATGTACTTTGTTTTAAGTAGTTGATCATGCAGTACATGCAATCTCCCTTCTTTGAAGTTCTTTTGGTGACTAGTAATCCAGTTATGTGTTAACTCTGATATATCATATAGATGACAAATCCTGCTACCAGGTCTTATCATAAGTTAGATCCAATCAATTTGGCTTCTTATTCCTGATATGTGCTGCAATTCTAAGAGCCGGATAAACTAGTTCTGTTTGTTTAATATTTAGTATTTATCTAGAATCCTAGGTCTTCTATTCTATTTTTTTTTTCATGCCTAACATTTTTCTTTTGGTTTGTTGTAGATGTGTAGCTGAAACACCACAGAATTCTTCCTTAGATACTGTACAAAGGCCAAACAACCAGTGTATTGGTCCAGAAACTGCTAATGGTGAATGTTTGGCTGAGAATGCATTTTCTGGTAAGATGTCTGTATCTGTTGCCGACGCTGGAGAGACGGCTGTTGTTGTCTCAATGGTTGGAAGGAATCAGTGGACTGAAGAGCCACATGAAAATTTTTTATCAGTGCTTGAAGTTGGGAAAGGCTTTGAAAGTGAAGCATTTAATCCCTCTGCCAAGGGTCCCAAGGCTGATTCACAATTGAATGAGAAAACTGATATACCATCAATGTTGGAGGCACAAGATCTGGATCTTTCCTTATCACGTGGTGCATCTTCTGATTTGCCTTCTACTTCTTTGGGGCCTTGTGAGTTGAAGACAGGTTGTGCTGATGAAAAAATGAATGAACGAAGTAGCTTCAATGATGTTAAAAGTGAATCTAATGTAGGGCTTCATCTTGGTTTATCTGTGGGCTCCTTTCTATCTGGTAAATCTTTTGATTGTAAATTGGCCATCTTTTTGTTTTACTAAGCCTGTTACTTCCTGATTACTGTAACGCAAAATAAAAATTTGTTTTTCTTCTTTTGATATCTTACAACATCTATTCATAATCATACTTGTGTCCTTCTAGTTGATAACACAAACAAGGATCTAACTGAAGATCAAGTTACCAGAGATGTGCAGCAACCAAATCTTTCAGGAGAATCTTTGGCCAAAGGTATGGAAGAGACTAGAGAGTGGCTGGGGGCATCTTTTTCAAGTCCCCTCTGACTATTCTTGGGATATGGCAAACTTAGCATATCTCTCATTTGTAGCATTTATAGTATCTTGTCAAATGCATGTAGTATTTATCTTGTCACATTGCTTGATATCTGAAATGCTTTCAGCTGACAAGATTGAACCTGGTGCTGAAACGGATACTTCCCAAATTATTGGTGTAAAGAGAAACCATAAAGATTGCAGGTTATTTCTGATACCCTGCTTCTCTTCTACCTTCTGGCACTGCTCATAACCTTTTTATTTAGGGTTATTACTGTTGACGTGGTTTTCATGAACACACCCACATCCAATCCCAAAATTGAATAGAACAAGCAACATGATGCAGTGTTGTTATGTAGGCTATGTATGTGATGATTGTCATGTTTTCTTAAAAAAGGATGCTCCTTTTAATTCAATTTGTTGGTGCTGATTTTCTACTACCTTTGGAACTTGAATTTCTGACTGACTTCTTCATTTCCTGATTTGTTGATATGAATTAGTGACAATGTTCATATGAGTGGTATTGATGAAGAAATTGAAGTGAAAGATACTGACATTCGTCCAAAGAAAATTAGACCTGAGGCAAAGAATCTAATGAATCATCATAAGGACGAAGCCAAAGCATCCATCTTAGATGATTCTGGAAAATGTCATATCTCAGTAGTTGCTTCTGGAGATGACAAGTCAAGAATTCGTCCAGAGAAGAAAGGTGTTGCTTCTGACATAATGAGCATTGTTAAGGGGACAACCATTAAGCCTCCAAAGGGGCTTGCACACAGAGAGTCTGCCTGTAAATCCTCAAAAGAAAAAGAAAATGTTTCAGGCTTGAGAGTTAAAAAAATCATGAAGAGGCCTGCCGAGGATAAGGATTCATCTGTGTTAGTTCAAGAACTCAGAAAAGAAATAAGAGAAGCCGTTCGTAATAGATCCTCAAAGGATTTTGGTGAAAACCTATTTGACCCAAAGCTTCTTGCTGCCTTCAGGGCTGCTTTAACAGGACCCAAAACTGAACCTGTTAAAAAGACATCACCTTTGGCTGTGAAGGTAAAGAAGTCCATGCTTGAGAAGGGTAAAGTTCGTGAGAATCTAACAAAGAAAATTTATGGAAATTCGAATGGAAGACGACGACATGCATGGGCCAGAGATTGTGAAGTTGAATTTTGGAAGTATCGCTGCATGAGAGCTACAAAGCCTGAGAAGATTGAAACTTTGAAGTCAGTTCTTGACCTCCTGAGAAAAAATTCGGAGAGCTCAGATACTGGGGTGGCAACTGAATGCCAGGCAACAAATCCCATTCTTTCCAGATTGTATTTAGCTGATACATCTGTTTTCCCACGCAAAGACGATATTAAGCCTCTTTCATCTCTTGAAACCATTGATAACTCTGAACAGAGTAAAGAACACACCATTTCCATGGAAAAAGCTTCCAAGCTAACTTCTAATAATTTTGCATCAAAAGTTGAAACAAATAAGATATCATCAAAAGTTGGCTTCTCTTCAGTTTGTCAGAAAGGGACTGATGTATCGTGCTCAAAGACTAATGCTGCTTCTAGTAAAAGACGACCTGTTTCTCAATTAGGTGCTTCTAAAATTAGTTCCCAGAAGGACAATGTTAAATCAAATGATGTAAAGATGGATAAAAGGAAATGGGCCCTGGAGATTCTTGCCAGGAAAACTGCTGCTACAGGCAGAAGTTCAACACATGAAAAACAAGAAGACAATGCTGTGCTTAAAGGAAATTATCCACTTCTAGTATGTTAAGCCACCCCTCCTCTTCTGAAAAGTTGTCTTTCTTGTGCTGTTTCACATTCTGCAGCTGCTCATAATTCCCTTTTTTTCTTTTTGTTCCTTGGTTGCTCTGACCAGGCTCAACTGCCAGCAGACATGAGACCAGTTCTGGCACCCAGTCGCCATAATAAAATCCCCATATCAGTTAGGCAGGTATGCAGTTTCTTGTTCACATGCTTTTTTTTTATGTGGGTTGCCCCATAACTAGAGGATGATTTCATAGGCTTCTCCATAGGTTGCTTTTCTGTGGGCAGAAAATACCTGGGCCCAGAAATAAAGATTTAGCCTTCTGATTGCAATTTGGATGGATAACTTCAAGGGTGAAGAAAATGTAGTTAATGTTAAGATGGGGCCCAGGTAGAAAATGTGCATTATTCCAGCTTCAAATCATAGGAAAATGAGAACTTAGACAATAAATTGCTCTCATAAAAAAACATTCAACCTACCAAAATGCAGTTAAACATGAGCAGCACCACCTCAACACTACTGGCATCACTAATATTGCTACCTTATACACTAATGCTGGCTCTTGTACTGGTATTTTTCTGCTTCCTGCTGCTCGTGGTTTAGAAACTTGTTAGACCCTCCAGTTAGGTAACTGTTTTACTTGAACAAATGCCACTGAGGCAGTATTTGTTGTATGAATTTGTGCCTCAGAGTTGAAAGACAATTTTAAGTCTATTATCCTTTTTGCCATGGCGTGGTCATTTGTCATTGGTAGACTTTGTTTATCACTTGAGAAAGTAGTCACAGTCTTTTGTCATTATTAATCACTACCGTACTCCAATTCTGTTAAGTTTATTCGGTTATTCAGTATTAATTATTTGCTACTGGTTGTACAGACTCAGCTTTACCGCCTAACAGAGCTCTTCCTAAAGAAAGCAAATCTGCCAGTCATTCGTAGAACTGCAGAAACAGAATTGGCTGTTGCAGATGCAATTAATATTGAAAAGGAGGTTGTGGATAGGTCAAACAGCAAAGTGGTCTATGTGAATCTTTGTTCCCAGGAGATATTACATCGTTCAGATAACAAGAAATCAGCTGGAGCCACAGAATCAAATTCTTTGTCTCCTCCTGCAGTTGCTGTTGATGAGTTGGAGCAAGCTACTGACAAGCTTTCAACTGATCATACAGTTGAAGAAGCTTTGAGAAATGCAGGTCTTTTATCTGATTCCCCTCCTAGTAGTCCACATCATCCAACAGAGGTCCAGAACATAGTGGATAACTCATCAATAGAGACAAGAGAGGAAGGACCTGATAATATATTTGAAATTGAGTCTCATCCAGAAGTGGATATATATGGTGATTTTGAGTATGATTTAGAAGATGAAGACTACATTGGAGTTAGTGCCGTGAAAATTGATAACCTACAAGCAGAAGAAGTGTCAAAAGTGAAAGTAGTGTTTTCCACTCTTAACTCTGAAAAGTCAAACAGTGTTGTAAATATCATAGATACCGAAGGTAAGGATTCTACCCGCTTGCTGAAGAATCATTCTGATACAGACATCAAAAGCTCTACAGCAGAGGAGGGGATCGGCATGTCTTGTGTTCCTCCTGAGTCTTTACCTTGTGAAGAAGGCGAAGATCTTTCTATTGCAGAATGTGATGAGTTATATGGCCCGGACAAAGAACCTTTGGTTAACAGACTTCCAGAAGTGTCACAGAAACTATATGGAGAGCATAATGGAGAAGCTTCAGCTGAGAACACATGTCCTGGAGAAGCATCCCATCTTGGAATGGAAAGACATGAAGATACTGTCAGCACGGTCAGTTGCAATCCTTCTGGTCAACAAAAATCACCTGTCAATTTTCAAACAGGTGATAGAACATCAAGGAAGGAGGGAACATCTAACACAAGCTCTGACAAGCAGCAAGACAGTTTCAATTTAGTATCTAAGAAGGTACTTAATGATCAACTTTTCACTCATTGTTTTATCTATTATTTGCATTTTTTCATTTTTTTTAATACCATTCACTTGAAAGTTGAGTGCTTTATCTCATGTATTCTTATGCTTCTTTTTGCCTTTTCCAATCAGCTAATTATTATTTTTAAAGCTGACCTGTCATTTTAATTCACAGGTAGAAGCCTACATCAAAGAGCACATCAGGCCTCTGTGTAAGAGTGGTGTGATCACAGCTGAACAATATCGCTGGGCGGTGGCAAAAACTACCGATAAGGTGATGAAGTACCACTCAAATGCCAGGAATGCAAATTTTCTCATCAAGGAAGGTGAGAAGGTGAAGAAACTTGCCGAGCAATACGTAGAGGCAGCCCAACAAAAGGGAAATTAGATCCTGAATCATAACATCTCATTTTTCTCAAAGTTTCCTTGGCTTTTCGCTCTTTTCGTCTATTCTATGGTGTCGAGAAGCTCCAGCTTGTACCAAATTCAAGTATTTGTAGATAATTTTGCCATCTAACAAAGCGTCACTTATTCAGACTTTGTAAAACCAAAAACTTATACAGAAATGTTTGAATTGAAAGGGTGATAAATGGCAACTTCACTATGCCCTAATCTCTCCATGGTCATGCAAATGAATCCTTTTGGCGGTAACTGCATTGTTTCGTGCCGAATTTACAAAAGGAGAAGCCGGGACTGATTGCTGTTAGGACTTGCTTCATTTGATAGGCTAGGCTAGGCTTTTCGATTAGAATTTTTCTTGTAATTTGCAGACAAATTGCGATAAAAGGACGGTGTAACATTGAGGTTAGCAAAAAATTAAGAGATTTGGTCTACTCGAGTTAGTTAACAGTGAGAAAGTTAAATCGGCGGTGGTTCTATATATTTTTTAACCAAAAAAGTTTTATAAACCCAGAAAATAACCGAAGGTTATTAAGTACGCAAATGGGTGTCCACTTCAAACAGAAAAGAAAAAATCTTTAACTAGGATGGTCTTGCTATGTCAATTATACACTTCACTTAATTATAATTGTGATAATAATGACAAGAGAGAAAGATAGAAAATATGAAGAAACCTTTTTTTTTTTAATATTCATATTCATATTTCCATTCAGACCGTCCCATATTAATTTTCCTCTTGTCAATTAAAACAAACTGGTTTTAACTTTTAACCTTCAAATATTTACCGGGATCAAATGGTCATTACATAGCGTCACTGTTGAGCTAAAACCTTGGTTTTGGATAAACTGGAAATTGGAAAACGAGCTTCCCGAGCTCCATTTTCTCACCCTCATTTCAGTTCAGTCCATCAAAACCCTAATTCGATAAACCCTGTTGTTCAAATTCTCCCACAAAAAAAAAAAGAATGATTGCGTATTTCTTCATTTCCGTCTCCACCCATCTTATACGCTGATTCAGAAAGCCTTAATTTGCAATCTCCTTAAACAATGACCGCCATTGACACTCTCATTTCATTTAGGGTTGAGCTTCCCAAGCCCTACAACTATGCCAAATCAATCCCCAAAACTCTTAAACCATTAAAATTCACCCGGAAATCTCAATCAAAAACCAATTTTCTTCACAGATCATTTACAGTACTTTGTGAATTGTCACAATCCGGTGAAACTAGCAAGTCCACTGGAGAAGATTTTGTGACTAGGATTTTGAAGGAAAATCCAAGCCAGGTGGAACCCAAGTACCTGATTGGACAAAAATTTTATTCTTTGAAAGAAAAACAGAATCTGAATAAAAAAAATGATCTGGGTATTTTCCAAATTATAGCGGAAAAGTTGGATTTGAGGGAAAAATCAAAGAAAGAGAGTAAAAATCAAAATGCGAGTGACAATGTGCATTTGAAGGATCTTTTGAGGGAATATAAAGGGAAGCTTTATGTGCCTGAGCAAGTTTTTGGGCCAGAGTTATCTGAGGAGGAGGAATTTGATAAAAATGTGAAGGAGTTGCCAAAAATGAGTGTTGAGGATTTTAGGAAACACATGAAGAGTGATAAGGTCAAGTTGCTTACTTCGAATGGAGTGGCTTATGGAAATGGTTATAGGGATTTTGTTGTTGATTTGAAAGATATTGCTGGTGATAAGAGAGTACAAAGAACCAAATGGTGAATTGTGATGAATGATGATCTTTTTTTTAGCTTCCATATGGTTTTTTATGTGTGTTTTTTTTAATATTTGATATCACATTAATTGTGTGCACTTGTAGGGCAATGAGGCTAGATGAGAGTGAAGCTCAGGGGCTTTTGGAAGAGTACACAGCCGCGCGATATGAAATAGAGAGGCACATGAGAGTAATCAATTCTTAGCTCAAAATTAATTGCTCAATTTTGAACTCGCTTTTAAAATATTCTTTCTTCTGATTAGCTATTTCTTGTCTTTGTATCTTGTGGGCAGTCTTGGGTGGGAAAATTGCCAGAGTACCCTAACCCAGTTGCATCCTCAATATCTAGCAGAATGATGGTGGAGCTTGGGATGGTGACAGCTATAATGGCTGCAGCAGCAGCTGTTATTGGAGGATTCCTTGCTTCGGCAGTCTTTGCTGTAACAAGTTTCATTTTTGCGACAACTGTATATGTTGTATGGCCTATAGCCAGACCATTTTTTAAGCTTTTCCTTGGTCTCATTTCTGGTATCTTCGAGAGAGTTTGGGATAATCTTATTGATATTTTCAGTGAAGGAGGAATAACCTCTAGGTTATATGATTTTTACACTTTTGGTGGTGTATCTGCCAGCCTTGAGATGCTTAAACCAATCACACTTGTTCTTTTGACCATGGTTCTCCTAATCCGTTTCACACTTTCAAGAAGACCTAAGAATTTCAGGAAATGGGTAAATGTCAATTTGTTTCTGCAATTTTCACTCCTGTATCAGATGTATGCCATGAATTAACAATATGAATGATTTCTTGTTGTCTATTTGCTTGACAAGGTTTATGCATGATATTCTATATACATTATGCAGGATCTATGGCAAGGGATTGATTTTTCACGTTCTAAAGCAGAAGCTCGTGTTGATGTCGGTTTCTAATCATGACCCAGTGACCAGTATTTTTTTTTTTTTTATGTTAATACAGTTTAAAATGCAAGTCTTTTACTATTTTGCAATGATATTCTCACAGGGTTCAACAGGAGTCAAGTTTAGTGATGTGGCAGGGATTGATCAAGCCGTGGAGGAACTTCAAGAGGTATCTTTACCTCCATCTTCTCTCTATTAAGGATTCGTTGTATGTTTTTGCAAGTACCTGAGACATCTGGCTTTCTGTATACCAAGGCTTTTCTGGTTACATTCTAGTTCCATTTTTAAAAGAGCTTGAAAGTCAAAGAATTGTCACCAATCAAGAGTTTGTTTTTATTATATCCATTTTCCTTTTGTTCAGGCTAGACATAATAAAATCTTTTCTGTGTCAATTTAATAGCACATATCATTCCTTTAACATTGTTGCTTTTCTTAAACTAATATCTTCTGCTGGTACATTCCTAGAAGTCTACTTAGTCCTAGATCACCTTGGTATCATTTATGGAGATCTATAAACTCTATTCCTAATTGTCATTGATGGAAGCTTATACATTCCTCTTATTTTCTGCTGAATAGCTGGTAAGGTACTTGAAGAATCCTGAACTTTTTGATAAAATGGGGATAAAGCCACCGCATGGGGTCCTATTGGAGGGTCCTCCTGGTTGCGGCAAGGTTGGTTTTTATATCTTAGTCAAGTTTATGAATAATGTGGATGAATATTTTCTGCAAATATTGAAGTGGATTGTTGCTTTTCCAGACCTTAGTTGCCAAGGCAATAGCTGGTGAAGCTGGAGTTCCATTTTACCAGATGGCCGGATCTGAATTCGTTGAAGTTTTAGTTGGTGTTGGTTCTGCTCGTATCAGGGATTTGTTTAAGAGAGCCAAGGTGATTGATTAAACTACCCATTTTTGTTATGATGTGTCCTTGTCCAATACAACATTTCTATACTTTACATCACTAGGTTATTGAGGTAATTAAATGTGAAAGTGTTTATATTTTGTATGAATCGCAAGTTTTTGGCTATAACTTTATAATAATACAAGGTTCCAAGCTATGAAGAAAGAGTCTCTCTTATGCAGCAATGCTTGTTATATGTGCTAACCTCGAATCAATTTACTAAGAATCTCTTGGATACTCTGTGCAGGTGAACAAACCATCTGTTATATTCATTGATGAAATTGATGCACTGGCTACTAGGTATGGTCTCATTATGACTTGTTCTGAATTAGTTTTCCATTTTCTCCCCTTCATGCAGTAGGCGTAAGAACCTTATAACATGGGACCATCTTAGGCTGCTATGCAGTTCCATTGCAACGTATGAAGTTCTCAAGTTCAGACTAGATTTTGTGTGAATAATTTGAATTATTTGTTTGGTTTTGAATAATCAGGCGTCAAGGAATTTTCAAGGAAACTACAGATGACTTGTATAATGCAGCCACCCAAGAGAGGGAAACTACATTGAATCAACTCTTAATAGAGCTTGATGGGTTTGATACTGGTAAAGGTGTTATATTCTTAGCTGCTACAAATCGTAGGGATTTGCTAGATCCTGCCCTTCTTCGACCTGGTCGTTTTGATCGAAAGGTTTGTCTTTATTACTGAATCAGCAGATATAAATTGCAACTCAACCTTGTGGTTTAGTAGTGAAAGAGGGAAAAGCTATCTTTTTACATTCTATACCAACCCTTTGTTAAATTGTCGTGTATTTATGATATTTGATTGAGAAATATGCTTACTTATTGATGATATGTGCATATGTTCCTCTGTTCTCCTTAACATACTGTCAAAGCTTTGTGAAATGGTATTAAGCTGTTGACTCTTCCAATCGCTTCTTGTAGATAAGAATTCGCCCTCCAAACGCAAAAGGGAGAACAGAAATTTTGAAGATTCATGCAAGCAATGTGAAAATGTCAGATTCTGTTGATTTATCTTCATATGCCAAAAACTTACCTGGTACAATTCTAACTTTGGGGTTTTGTTGAGTTTTATCTTTCAGTTTCTGAATCATGTTTTCTTGTTGTCAGGATGGTCAGGGGCAAAGTTGGCTCAGCTGGTCCAAGAGGCTGCTCTTGTGGCAGTAAGGAAAGGGCACGATTCCATTCTTCAGTCAGACATGGATGATGCAGTTGACCGACTTACAGTGGGACCTAAACGTATTGGTATAGAGTTGGGTCATCAGGGACAATGCCGTAGAGCTGCTACTGAAGTTGGAGTTGCCATGACTTCTCATCTGCTCAGACGATATGAAAATGCAAAAGTTGAATATTGTGATCGCATTTCAATCATTCCTCGTGGACAGGTCCTCTTCCTGCTTCCCTGGTCATTTTATCCTTTTTTTTATAATCTTTCCTGAAGTTCTTCAGGATGCTTCTTGTTATTATATTGAGCCACAAATACTCCCCGCTTGCTAAGTAGCCAAAGGATTTATATAACCAGATAGGGATGTCATCAGGTGGAATTACCCATATTTTATTCAAGTTGCAGCAATGATCATCCATTTCCTTTCTCAAATGAAGCAACAATAGGCCAGTGAAAATTAATTAAGTTCACATTTGATGCCTTTCAGATTCTGAGAAGTTCCCCTGATGTGTGGCTAGCCTTAATTTTCTTTTCTTCTCAGATTTTGCTCTGTTATGTTATTTATCACATGTTATCCACAGTAACATGTTTCAACTGTTGTTTTTAGACATTATCACAAGTAGTATTTAATCGGCTCGATGACGAATCATATATGTTTGAGCGGCGTCCACAATTGCTGCATCGGCTTCAGGTGTGAACCCCGGGTTGGATAGTTTACCTCTGATGTTATCTTGTTTATGTCCTGAATTTTTCATTTGAGTTCATTTCTGTAAAGGTTTTATTAGGAGCGAGGGCTGCAGAAGAGGTCATTTATGGACAGGACACATCAAGAGCATCAGTTAACTACCTTGCAGATGCATCTTGGCTGGCTCGTAAAATTTTGACCATGTTGGTGTCTTTTAAACTGCCACTCTGGTTTCTCTTCCTGCTCTTGGCAGGGATGTTAATATTGTCTCATTTCTGGCTCTTCCTAACAGATGGAATTTGGAGGGTCCGATGGTCATACACGGAGAACCACCTCCATGGAGAAAGAAAGTTAAATTTGTGGGCCCGCGGCTGGACTTTGAAGGATCCCTTTATGATGACTATGGCCTAATTGAACCTCCTGTAAACTTCAATTTGGATGATGACGTTGCTCGAAGGACTGAAGAGTTGTTGCGTGACATGTATGGAAGGACGGTTTCCCTGCTTCGGAGGCACCATGCAGCTTTGCTTAAAGCTGTGAAGGTAATTCCGCAGGGAGACGAACATGCTTGTTGCTTAGCCCAAAAGTAAACAAAATAAAATCAATGCTCTGAATAATCTAACCAACTTGTGGGTTCATTTTTTCTTGCATTGCAGGTTCTTCTTAATCAAAAAGAAATCAGTGGAGAAGAAATAGACTTTATTTTGAATAATTACCCTCCACAAACACCATTAAGTCGTCTTCTAGAGGAAGAAAATCCAGGAACTCTACCTTTCATCAAGCAAGAACAAGGGACTCAGCTGGAGTATGCCCTTGTCAATCATTCCAAAGGAGAAAACAACTAGATGGTGCTGCTCGAGATTCGCATGGATTCTTCATGGATTTTCAGTCGGTGGATGCTAATGCAACACTGGCTACAGTAGATGCTTGATGCCACTAATAGCATCAATGCTTCAGTTTTTTATTTTTATTTGATTTATTTTACTAAATGATTGCTGTATAATTTCTCTATTTATCATCTTTTCAGTTCAGTGGA
The DNA here is from genome assembly GCA_946807835.1 of Ailanthus altissimus. Lineage (NCBI taxonomy): Eukaryota > Viridiplantae > Streptophyta > Magnoliopsida > Sapindales > Simaroubaceae > Ailanthus > Ailanthus altissimus. The sequence continues at coordinate 28,222,287 of OX327699.1, forward strand.
ATCAAAATTACATGCTTATTTTTTAATAGTAACTGAAGCCTCGGCATCAAGGAAAGAAAAATTGTTGACTTATTTACATTGCTCAGTGATCCGTAGATATCCACAGCTGAATTATGAAATCGCTTTATTGTCAGCAACAAAAAAATCACCAATAATAATGCTAAGATTACAGAGTTGAAATACAATATAATATTTATATCATACCTTTTTCAACAAAAAAAAAAAGGTGCTATGTCAGTACAATCAACTTTATATCTATCTAATTTTATAATATAACACTATTCTATTACTTTGGCTGTTGACAGTTATTCTAATTAGGAAAGTAAAAGTGAACAAATAAATAAATGACAATAGGGAACATTTTTTTGGAAACACTTGTGGTTGTGGGCTGTAACACTGGGTAAATTTTGAACAAATGATTCGGATAAATTTCCGAACCAATCGGTTTTCAAGTGGCACAAACTAGTTCCCGCAAGATGGGGAAGAAGAATATCAAAATGGCCGCAAAACAAGAAGCGTCATAGTGTAAGTAAATTCAATTTGTCAAAAATAAAAAACACCATAACCAAAACCAGCCAAACAAACATACCGTTGGTTTCCAATTTATGGGGACAATCTTTCACTCTCTCTCTCAGCCTTAATGAGACACAGGAGACTCACCGGCCAAATGAAACGAACGTTTTTGCTTTTATTTTCTTTTTTGTGTACGGTTGAGAGATGAAGAAACCTCAGAATGGCTTGTGTTCAAATGAAACGACCATCAAATGTCAAAGCAGCAGCAGCAACAATAGCAAAAGTAAAAACAACTGCAACACTGACAACAACGACAACAAGATTAAGAAGAAAAATAGAAGTTTCTATGAGTTCTCCTTGTCTTTAATGGTCTCGTTTTGGTTTCTTGTCTTCTTGTTCTACTTTAAACTTGGCCTCAGCCATGATAATGCCGGTACAAAATGTGTTTTTGCCCATTTTGCTGTTTTGGTTCTTTACCCATTGTTTGATTTTGGATTTCTAGCCGACCCATTTCCTATTTCTCATGCATATTGTGTCAAAAAATGTTACATATTTCTCTAATCCAAGTTTAATTGATGGGAAACTAAGGGGAAATGAAAGGCAAGATTTTTCTTTCTGCTGTTATATATAATGGTACAAACTATTTGTAAATTTTCTGTTTTTCTATAAGGATCAATCTTGCTGTAACACAAAAAAGGTATAGATAAAATTTTGTTACTTTGGTGCTATTTCTCTGCAAAATCCATAGTTTCGTGTACTTTCTCGTGATTCATATTAAGTTTTTCTATAGCTAAAGCGTGGAGCATGATAGATTCTCTTCTAATGGTGATTTATTATGGTGTGCAAAGTTTGGTTAGTTTTCAACAATCATCTATTTTTCTTTCATGAATCTAAAGATCAAATGAATTACCAAAAGATAATTTTCTGTTTAGAATGTTGGGCCAAATTTTCTTTGTTTTCAAATTCAAATACTGTTTCACTGATTAAGTGTATGAATTTCAGTGAATTCACTTCCAGATAAGGGAAGGACACCTCATCATTGTGTTGGCATTGATCAGTTTTGTGACACCAGAAATCCAAATGTTACAAGTGGAAATAATAATTGTTCAAATAGAATACTGCTGGAACCTAATATGTCATCAGGCCATAACAACTCCATTGTTCATCAGCACTCTGCAACTTATAAATACTATCTTCCAGAAACAAGTAAATTAGAAGAAATAGTTTGGAAGATTTTAGGTTATGCAGCTTTATTTTGCGAAGCACGAAGGCATGAAGAACGGAACACAAGTCAACCGAAATTGCCAAATGGGAAAACGTCTCATTCGACTTATCTCAACTTGGATGAGTTCCGGAGCATAACAAGGCAAGAAAAAGGATGGGGTGTGCCCAGTCAGCTTGTTAACATCACCCATCGGTTTGATCCTGATGGAAAGGAGTACAACTATGCCTCTGCAATGAAGGGAGCAAAGGTGGTTTCCCATAATAAAGAAGCTAAAGGAGCAAGTAACATATTGGGGAAGGATCATAATAAGTACCTGAGAAACCCTTGTTCTGTTGCACAGAAGTTTGTTGTGATTGAGCTTGGGGAGGAGACTTTGGTTGATGCTGTTAAAATAGCAAATTTTGAGCATTATTCTTCTAATTTCAAGGAATTTGAACTTTCTGGTAGTTTGAGTTACCCAACAGAAATATGGTCCCCGTTGGGAAAGTTTGTTGCTACAAATGTCAAACAAATTCAAAACTTTAAGCTCTCTGAACCCAAGTGGGTGAGGTACTTGATGTTAAGTTTACTCAGCCATTATGGATCAGAGTTTTACTGCACTCTGAGCGTGGTAGAGGTTTATGGTGTTGATGCAATTGAGCGGATGTTGGAAGATCTCTTTGTGGCTTCTGAAGGATCTATACCCAATAAATTGCCAGAGCCTAACTAAACTGCAATGCCTTCTTTGAAACCATCAATGGGTTCCGATGACAGTAGCAAAAATGGAAAAGTTCAGAAAGGGGTCGAGACTGCTAAATACAGGTGAAAAACATTGAGAATTCACAAAAGCTTAACGAAAATGTGGCAAATCCTTCGACCAAGACGAAAACTCCAGATCCTGTAACTGAAGTAAGACAGCAAGCAATTGGCAGAATACCTGGTGACACTGTTCTGAGACTCTTGATGCAAAACGTGAAGTCCCTCGAGCAGAATTTATCTGTTCTGGAGAGTATATCAAAGAACTAAACCGAAGACAACAGGATGTCTTACCATCTCTTGACAAAGAGTTAGTGAGAATCTCACAGCTATTGGAAAAAAGCAAAGTGGAACTTGGAGATCTTATGAAGCGGAGGGAGACCGTAGTACTATGTAACCACCTCTCTTTCTTTTGATCTCTCTTTATTTTGTTTGGGGGAAGCTAAATGAACTTTAGATACCACCTATGAACTAATCATATCATGTTATTATTCTTTTCTTTTTTTGGGTCAGGGGGAAGCAAAATGAACTTTACACACCACCTATGCACTAATCATATAATATCTCTATCTTTTCTTTTTCTTCAGGAAAAAGGGTTATCAGACCTTGAATCATGGAAAGCTGTTGTATCATTTCGCATGAATGAATTGATCCAAGAAAATAGCATGTTGAGGTTAGCAGTATATCTACCTTATCATGAGAAATGCTTTACAGTCGATTCTAAATTATTTTCAGTCCTCGTCTTCTCCAACTATCTGCCATCAATTATTGGTCTACATCTCCTGAATTTTTATTTGTAACAATTATACAAATACCACCAAATGTTTCCCCTTCTCTAATCTATTGATGGGTTATTTCCCCTAGATGATTCAGTTGAAACTGTTCAATTAGGGAGTCGTTCAGATTCTATAACAAAAAGGAAGCTTGGATCAACTCAGCTAGACTCAACCTTATCCCTTACTATTTTGGTTCATTTTGTGTGTAAATCCAACATCTGCAGCATGACATTATCTTGTTCAACCATCTCCTCTGTTCTTGGGATTCTTTCATGTGATTCCATTTATCCAAGAGGTGACTTGGCCCAGAAGATTCTCATTTCTAGAATTTGTTTGCTTTTCTTTCTATGTTTTTTCCCCTCATTTTGTTTTAATTAATTTATTTTCATTTGTCTTAACACACTTCTCTCCCCTCTCTCTACCACAGATTAAATGTCGACAAGATTGCAAATGACCAGGCAAATTTAGAGAGGAAAGAAGTAGCCGTGCTCTCAGTGAGCCTCTTCTTTGCTTGTTTTGCAATGTTTGAGCTAGTCTCAGCACGAGTTTTGACACTCTTGAGAGCGTCTTCCCAATCTAACAAAGTATTCAGAACAAATAGAGGTTGGCTTCTCATACTTGTTAGCAGCAGTATGACAATTTTTGTTACCTTGCTCTCTAGCTAGTCCCTCCCTCCCTCTCTCAGTAGCTTTAGTACAACATTAGATCCTTCATTGGGTCTCTGGCTTTGTGGCCTCTCTGTAATTGTAGCACCCTTGTACCAGGAACCTGGGCTTATAGAAAATGTCAATTTTCCTTTTTCTTTTTGTAGGAATCCCAAGTAGGAAAAATAAGTTCTGGTTTGGTTTCTTTGACCACTGTACTGAAATTGCTCATCTGTAGGAGTAAAGATTGATCTTCCTGTGAACTTGAGATGTTGAAATCAGAGGTTTACTTACAATTTTAGCATGGCTAAGCCTCTGTTAAGTGACTTGTCTCTGCTCTTAAGCAAAATTAATAATTTTTGCCCAGCTTTTTCATTTTTCCAAGCTCAAAGGTAGATACGAAATTTTATTTATAAATTATTATATCAAATTAAAAAAAAAATTACAAATTATCATAGTATCAAGTTAAATTCTGTTTTATGTGAAGCAGTTTTGTTAAATACTCGTAAAAAGTATCAGAAACATAAATTTAAATAATAATTAAACCTTTTTTCCCCTTGTATGTGCTCAATAATGAAATACCCTTATATCAAAATAGAAAATTTTCAATAATAATAATAGTAATAACAGGAAGATAAGGCAAATGGAACTTTATTTATTTATCAAGTTCAGCAAAAACCTGATGGGACATAATCGCATTAATTATTTAAAAATGAGTATTTTTATATCTACGCTAATTAATTCTTAACGACGTCGTGTCAGTATTAAAATTACCTTAATAGCCTCAAAGATTGTGACTATTTAACCTTGTGCCAGTATGCACTAGCTCGAGCTTCTTCTCTGGCAGTTACGACTCGCGAGTTACAAACATCCCCATTTTTTTTTCTGCTGCAACAACTTCGAAGTCACCAATTTTAGGGTTTTCGAAAAAACTATTAACAAAAATAAAAATTTAAAAGAGAAAAAAAAAAAGAAACTGAAACACAACCATCTTTTTCAATACGTTTCGTCTTAACAGAACCGTATAAAGATACTAGGGTTTCATATTTTTCGTAGCTCTTATGTCTTATGAATGGAGATTATCATCACCTCTTCTTTCTTCTCGTCTCAATTTCTCGTAGCCGCGATTTTCACCATTTTCTCTTTGCTCCTTGCTCTCCTCACCGTCCGATCAACAAAATCGCGGAAAAAGTCGGACGGAACCGGCTCTGTGGCTGCTGCCCCATCGGCTAGGAAGACGGCGTGCAACTGCACTTGTTCCTGCAACGGAATTGTGGAAAGTCCTAGACTTGCGGAATCCGCTGCGGCGGAGAGTTCGGAGAGGGATATGTTGGAGGTGGAGAGGAATGCTGCGACGACGACGGCAGCGGCAGTGGTGGCGGCGGAGCGTGGGAGCGGCGCGTCGATGATGGAGCAGTTGGTGCCGGAAATTACGACGCACGCGCTCAGTTATTTGGATTACCCGAGCCTGTGCCGGCTTTCAATGACCAATTCGTTGATGAGAAAAGCTGCTAATGATGATAACGCCTGGAAAGCTCTTTATCATAAGGTAATTTAATTTAATGGTTCCACAAATTTCTCTTTATTGTATGCAATTCAGTACTTGGAAGTTTTAATTTTTATTTTCTCTATATCATAATTGTAGTTTTTTAAAATTAATTCTGCAAAACAAATTTATATGGGATAGGTCTCGTTAGTTAAATTAGATTTGTGTCTTACTATGCCCCTGTTACTAATCAGTTGTATACCAAAATTTGAATTTTTTTTGAGTATATGCATAAACATTTTGGATTTTATTTTTTACTATTAGGATTTTACGTTGGAGCAAGATAGTGTGACCCCAGTTAATGGGTGGAAGGCATACTATGCGGCAACAAGAGCTGTTGTGAATGTAAATGCAGAATTCTTTAACATCATCAGAGAAAGATCTCTTCCAACAATGAGTCGTTTTTGGCTTAATGCGGATTATGTGAAGTGTATTCATGCTTCAGGAGAACTCTTTTCAGGGTATGATGATGAAGCCTCTTATTTAGTTTTAGAAACTGGTTTAACGGCTTTTTATTGAAAGCTTTAGGGTTAGCCTGTTTTTGCAAGTCAGCTCCATTTGTGAGCTTGGTGTCGTGCATTCCTAAATTTTTGTGTTATGCTCTTGTGATGCTTGGTTATGTTGGATAAATTGATATAAATAGTGAGACTATTATAGTATATTTATATGTATAGAATTCATTTTTAGGATTTATATGCATGATTACTAGATGTGTATGACATAAACGTTGAAATTGTTTAGATGTTATGACTAGATATGATGCGATTTACACAAATACGGTATGTGGCTTATACTCAGGTTAGCATTTGGTTTCTTGGTACCTGTATAACTAGGTATTGGTGAGTGCTGAATGTTAAGTGCAAGAGGAAAATGGTGGGAACTCTTAACCTTTGGGAACTTCAGAGAGATTTTGAAGATGTACGTGTAGGTTGTTGTTGTGTTCTTGGTCTGAATGTTCATTGCCAGATCAGTAACTTACTTGTGAGGCAGTCCTCAATGATTAGGCTTCATATGTTGTTGGATGCGTATAATGATGCATCTCTGTTGTTGATTGGATAATAGAATGTGTTCATTAGTGATAAATTTTGGTAAAAGGGACCTTGTACGCTCGTTTTTCTTTTCATAATATCCAGAAACCATCTACCTCTTCTAACTCTTTACAAGTTTGTAAAAGAATATGAAGGTTTGTCTTCTTAATACTTAGAAATTCATCTACCTCTTCTCCAAAATACATAGCCATTACAAGAAAAGTATTTATTATGAATTTTATTTTTCTTGGAAAAGTGTTGCTTGTTATTTCCTAGTTTTTGAATGGGCTTTCAAAGTTCTTAACTACTATCTTCTGACTCTGAATTGAGTCGGCTTTTTGCATATTTGAGTTCAATTAAACAGGAGGGGAGTGATCTGTTTCTTTTTTTAAAAAAATTTCTGTCTGACAGGTATAATGCTGTAATTCAGAGTTGGCAGTTTGCATTTAATTGGGAACAAGGGGTCGACTTTCAGGTTCAGGATGTGCGGGCTCGGGTGCTGCCGGCCATGGCTTGGGTTACCATGAAAACCTACGACATTGACACAAGACCATTTAACATGACTAATGTGTTTGAGTTCCATAATGGGAGGTGGTACATGGTGCATCATCACAGCTCAGTGATGGGAGAGGTGGACCAACAGGTTGTGCATGGGTAAAGAGAAAAAAGGCCAGTCAGATGATACCATTGATAACCTTTAATATACTTGATACAGAAAATAGTGGTACTTATTAGCACGAGCAAAGTTGCTTGAAGTTTCTCTATGATTTCATTGGAAGGTCCTTTTTGAGCTTTTCCAAGCTCATTTTTGGTTGTTTTGTTAACCCTGCTTCTTTTTCGTAATTATTATTAAATTCGTTTTGTAATTTTCTTTTTTTTTTTGTATTTTGTGGATGGTAAATACATATTTTTATGATTCAATCACAGTTGAATTAAATGGATTTACGGAAATTGAATAGCAAATGAACCCAAAGATTTCGCCCGATTACTGTTTTTGGAAACAGGTTTGGTATGGGTGTTGAGCCAAGTCAGAAAGATGTATCAATGTCCGTTGTATGCATAAAGCAAAAGTAATCACTATTAATTTAGACATTGCCTATTTGGGTGATTTTTCCTGTTGACAGCCCGCGTCTTTGTGAATTGACATTCCCATTTTAATTTTTTTAATATAAAAACAAAAGAAACCAACTAAGAGGTTCCATGGTCTAGTGGTTAGGACATTGGACTCTGAATCCAATAACCCGAGTTCAAATCTCGGTGGAACCTTGGTTTTTTAAATTTTATTTATTTCTCAATGGTGTCGCTGGTTTCTCCCATCCTTTTCCATGAACGGAGGACGATTAATCATCTTTGTTAGCAAAAGGTGGACGACTTGTCGTTTAAGTTAAAAGTATGGATGGATGAATTGTTTTTGCATGTATGTAAAGATCATGTTCCCAACTCTCTGAATTTCTGATCTTGCAATTGACATCTCACCATAAACGTTAGTGGCTGTTATTTATTTGATATTTGTATTGTTATTGGACACACGCTCTCGAGAGAGGGAGAGTAAGAGAATGGCAACGGCCCTTCTCTCAGTACCAGCTTCTCATCACCAAACTCCAGTCTCTCAACGTCCTAGCACTACCAGTAACTCTTGGTTTCATGGCTCTATTACTTCAGTAAAATACCCATATAAGCCGGCAGTTCTTCTCTCTTCTTCTTCTTCTTCTTCTTCTTCTTCTGTTGTAGAAGATGAACCCTCTCCTCCCCCACCTGATTCAGTTCCTGTCCAATCAGATTCTGCCACGGCAGAAGAAGCTGACAAGGTTCCTTTCAGGTAACCGCATTTTTCTTTGCCTAGTTTACAGCTTACCCAGTTACCCAGATATGGCTAATTTGGATCAATTTGCATCAAATATGCTCTGAGAAGCCCTGTATTCTACAATAACAACCTTTTGCTTTAGGCGGAAAATAGTGGAAAGTTTTGTTCTTTTTGCTTTCTGGGTTGTAGTTCCTCATTAGAATTGTGTTTCGCTTCATCTAATAAAATTTCCATTCCTGTAAAATAAAACTGCATCTTGATCGTTCAATTCCCATGCCAGATGCAAAATAAATACTTCAAGTTTCAATTTTGATATAAAATCTTACTAGAATGCCTGAAAATCTGATTGTTTTAATATTACTTCTATCCATATCATCACTTCGCCGATTTTGTACTATCCCGAGTAATTAAGTTACAGTAAATGGGGTGAATCAATATAAACGAGGTTATGAAGTCACTGAAAAGAATTAGTGACATGTGCAAGTTGAGGGGTTAGATAGATCTGGCCATTGATGGATTGAGAGCCCTTATTTCAAGCAAAGGCATTACTTTTGCTTGCACATTCATGCAAGAAGTTTATCCTTTGCTGATGACACCATTCCCTTTGACACTAATGAACCAATCAAGGGTCTAAATCGATGACTACAAAACCTCTAAAACCTTTGTTATGTATGCGACTGGCTGTATTGATATTTAAAAGTTACTCTTCTACTTCTATAGTTCTATATAAAAACTTTAGTGGGTCTTTCTGGTGGCACATGGGGTGTCCCTGGCATAAGAACTTCTACAAGTGCTTCTTCAGTTTCAGAAACTAAGTTTAGGATCCGAATTTGTTACTATTTGCCTCTTGAAAATCATTTGTGAAAGAGGGGTTTTAAGACATTAGAATATAATTTCTTCTGGTTTGGTAATCCTATGCATCTTATAACTCATGTGATTGGTATAAATACGTACAAACATGTGCATTCAAATGAAAACTGATGAGGATCCAGTATATTTTTTCAGAGTATTGACTTCTTTTCCTTTTACCTTAGACTCAATGCTTATGAATAGAGAATAGTTACATCTCATAGGTTATTAATTCATGCATTGATGCAAGAATATATGAATAAGAACAATGTTTAATATCTGGTGCTGTAATCAAACCTTTCACCAGGGGTTGTAAAGCGTGTGGTAGAGAGGAACTGGAGAGAGGATGCAATGGTGAGGGCAGGATTCAAGGCGGGATTGCAACAGTCCCTGGGTTTGGTTGGTGGCCAATAAAGGCTTATCGGCCTTGTCCTGGATTTGTGGCATCTGGTGGTAGGTATAGGCGGCGTGGGCAAAGCATGGATGAGGTTGCCTTTGGTAGGGGGGAAAGAAGAACTCCTGTGAGTACTGGCAATGAGGATAAACCAAGGTAATTTATTTCTTAATTCCACTCAAATAATTATTTGCATAGCCTCTTTGTTATTAGAAACATTATACTAAAATGTTGTTACGGAGACGCGAGTTTATATTTATGTCTGCCAAAAACTTTTCGCAGCAAGAAGCTAGGTGGAAAAAAAATTAAGAAGTAATATTCAATCTCGTGTGGGAAGAGAAACACCTACCTAAAGCTTTGTTGGATGGTAATATTTGTTGCAACCATAGATCATGGATTTGTTATGTCCAGATTTTTCATTTTCATCAGAAAAAGAAAGTTGAAAATATTGGTCTGTACTATTATTCTTACAAACTGTGGATGTTTATCAAAGTGGAACTTCAGATCAATTTTCTTATGCACTCCTGAGGTAATTTTGAATACTAGCATGGCTTTGTTTGTTCACCTAGGTATTATCTTCAATTGTATCACAGTCAATAACAATTTTCTAACTTGGGTTAAAAAGATACCATAATTGATATGATTGAAGTCGAAACTTCAGTTTTTAAGCTCATATTGATGATAAAATGATTTAACTAATCCTACGAAGTATTAACATTATCAGCAAACAAATGGGTCATATCACTTTGATTTGTAGATACCCATAAAAGGCATAGATCTTTTGCCTGGACTTAAACCACGCCTCTCATCAATAGAGAGGACATTTCTCTCTCATCGAAAAGCTCCCTCATCTTCCTACAAAACCTAGCCGTCATTTACCAAGCAACGCATCTCCATCGGGGAAGGGGCTTTAGCTCCTCTCAGATGGAGAGACTCCACGATCTACCCCTCCCCACTTTCCTTTCTTTCTGCTCTGTTTTTGTCTTCTTTTTTTTTTTTTTTTGTTCTGTTTTGCTTTTCTGCATTCCATCTTTATGGGCTCTGGCCAAGCAACAGTCAGTCGTGCATATTGCCAGCCCGTGCTGATCTAATGTGGGGCTCCAATTTGCCTTTGTTGGTCACCATCAAGGCCTTTCCGGCCTTTGCTGTGGCCTTGCCGGACTCAGCCGAGCATCCACTAGTCTCTGTCAGGCGCCACCCTAGATGTTATCTTTTAGTTAGCCTTATGTCAATTCCTTAGTGTTCTCAAGCATTTTCTCAAATATTTTGTACTTGACAAAGTCTTTTAGAGACTATGTGGGTTATTGAAGCGAGTCGTGAGTCAGAGTTTTTAGAAAACCCGTTAACATGGGTGGAAATTCGAGCCAAACCCGTGACTTATTAAGGTTGTAAACCCCTATTTGAAAGTGAAATATTTCATAACATATGTGATGGTATCTAAAAAATTTCTTAACATATTATTCCATCTTGTATGTACATCGTTAGATTGTTTAGTTTTCAACCGTCAATTGTATAATGATAATTTTAATTTAATATTTACGTTATAAATAAATATACAATTAAATTAATAATTACTTTTTAAAAATATTTTAATTGCTACTATTAATTGTAACTATATTAAATTTGTGTTTTTATCATAATTGAAATTATATTCTAATTATAATTATAATTAGAATTACCATTAATGTACATATTATTAAAATTATAATTTTAAACAAATTGGTAGTATACATTGAAATATAATTTTATTATGAGCAAAAAAATAATATTGAAATAAAAAGTTAGCAAATGAATCGATTGTATTTATTTACAGTATCCTAATCTATACTCAAGCATATTCAAACACCCTCAAGTTAAATATTATAATTTTAATTTCAATTACATTAAATGTTATAATTTTAAATCTAATTTCAATTACGTTAAATGTTATAATTTCAATTTTAATTTTAATTTCAATTACGTTTATAATTCTAAATCTAATTTCAATTTAAATTGCGTTAAGTGTTATAATTCAAATTTTAATTTTAATGACATTAAATGTTATAATTTTAAATTCATTTTCAATTATGTTAAATATGATAATTTTAAATGCAATTTTAATTTTAATTACGTTAATTGTTATAATTTTACATTCAATTTCAATTCTATTTATGTTAAATGTTATAATTTTAATTTTAATTTTAATTACGTTAAATATTCTAATTAATTTTAAATTTTAATTCTAATTATGTTAAATATTATAAATTTAGTTTCAATTTCAATTACATTAAATATAATAATTCTAATTCTAATTTAAATTTTAATTACGTTAAATATTATAATTTTAATTTTAATTTTAAATTTATTAAATGTTTATAATTTTAATTTTAATCACGTTAAATATTATAATTTTAATTTTAATTACATCATGCATTTGAAATAATGTGAATCAATAATAAAAAAAATATTATAAAATTTAAACCATTAAAAAAGAGTTAATATAAAAAAAAATTAAAATTTTAAAATTATGAGTACACGTATGCTAAACATGGCACGGCTTATAATAGATCGTGTTGTGGGTTGTGCCTGTGCCTAATTTTTTATTAGGGTACCTAAATTGATATAGCACAAATACTGTTTGTGCCTGAGTAAATCCAATACGACAACTATGTGAACTTAATTTTCGTAACTAATGCCGATCTGACATAACCTGCTTGCCACTATAATTGAAGTAACTGACACCCATAAATATTGTTAATTTTACTAAACTGTAATGTTCAAAGTCGGAATTTTTTTACTCTAGTGAAAAATTGATGAGTTGAATTGGATACTTCTTCCCCTCTCATTTTCTTCCAAGCTTTTAAAAGGTAATTATAAGTACTATTTAGAAACCTTTGTTCCAATGACAAGCAATGGTTTTAGGACACGTTAAAAATTTTCAATACACCCTTCCGCAGGCAATCAACCCTTTTTTTCATACTATAAGATTCTACTGCCTGAATCAAAAGCTATCTCGCTCACCGACCCAAAAATCCTTTCCGAGCGAAAACCAAAATTGCAGCAAAAGAAAATGAAATCAGAAACAAAAGCAAAAATCGAAGAAACGGTGCGAGAAATTTTGGAAAAATCAGATATGGGTGAAACGACGGAGTTTCAAATTCGGAAACAGGCCTCCGAAAAGATGGGACTTGACCTCTCTCAGCCAGAGTACAAGACTTGTGTTAGACAAGTTGTCAATGCCTTCCTCGAAGAACAAAAGTACAAAGAAGAACAAGAAGACGAAGAGGAAGAAGCAGAAGCTAAAGATGGTGATGTGGAGTACGATGATGAGGGTAATCCCATTATTTGCAAGGTGGGTTATTTTTTTTTAGATAATATGATAAAGTTTTTATTTTTATTTTTTTTTGTTCTGGGTTTTAGTTTAATTTGTTTATTTTGTGTGAATATGTGCGTGTTGTGATGTAGCTGTCAGATAAGAGGAGGGTCACGATTCAGGATTTCAGAGGCAAGACTCTGGTTTCAATAAGGGAATATTATCGGAAAGACGGCAAAGAACTTCCTTCTGCTAAAGGTGTGTCATTTATATAATTAGTTGCAATTTTTTTTTTATTTGGTGGGGTAATCTGTAGATGAAAAAAAATCTTTTTGTGACTTTGTTATGGTTGAAATGAAAATATAATTTAGCTAAAACCCATGAACATGAAGAAATTGTAGGTACTTAAATGCACGTGCTGGGAGAAGAATTAAACGGGAGCTTTGAGTCAATTGATTGCTATGATGAGAGGATACAATCTTACTTTTTTTTTGTATGAATGATTTTTTTATTGACGGCAATTGGCAACATTAGAAAATTCTCGATGTAGTGGAATTTATTGATGTGGGTTTTCTAGACTAGAGTTTTTGCATGAATTGGTTGCTAATTGTTAACCCTCCTATGAACTTTTCAACAGTGTTTGTGGTGACATGATGTGTGCTCATTGCACAATTAGGAATGAAACTTGCCTTTGTGGGATTAATGGACTAAAAATGGTTTCTTCTTAACTCAAACATGGGATATAGTTGTTCAATACTCAATTCTGGTTTTATATCAAGCACTGAGAGTAAAGCTTGATTTTTGTAATACATATATAATCTCCCGATACCATGTTCATCATCTGAATTCTGGTTTCTGGTGTTGTTCTAAGTCAAGTTGATTTTTAAGATTTGCTTGTGGCTCTCATGTGATACATATGTCCTTACATTAAATTATTTGAAGTGACATGGATGATTGTTCATGTCCAGTTCAACTTCCTTCATGCAATTTACAGTAGTTCCTGTGCACTAATATTACTCTGTGCTAAATGGGGTAATCATATTCATTGTTCTCCAATAACAATGTGTTAATTTGATGTGCTGTAGACTGGTGTTATTTCTTCTCCAGAGCTATCCTTATACCTGTTTGGTTTTTCCTTGTGCTGTCTGAACTCTGATTTCATAGTATTGTTTCTTCTCAACGTTTGACACTAAAGATAGAACATAATCTGCTTTGTTTTTTACCAACTTCCAAGTAATTTATTTCCTATTCTCTAGTTTAACAAAAGTCCTTATCAGCAAATCTCTTTACTTGGGTAACTTTAGTTACGTTTCTGTTAAGTTTTATAGAATTCTTTTGCTTTCAAGACAATTTACATTGTTCCAAATGCTATTGAACTTATAGTTTCAATTGTAAGCTGTCATTCTATGGGCATTTTTACCAAATGAAAGTACGATAGACTTAAGTGCACTGCTAAATGAGTGAGCTTTTTCTTTATATTGTTTATTGGTAAGACTGCATCTATTTTCTGGGTAGCATCAGTTGTCAATTGGGTGGGTTTGTGAATATTGAATGAAATGGTTATTAATGCTGATGTAATAATGAGTCATAACGTTTTTAAGGTTTGAAATTTGGATGTTGTATCCTCAGGAATAGCCTTGACTGGGGAGCAATGGGCAGCCTTCAAGAAGAATATACCTGCCATAGAAAAAGCTATCAAGAAGATGCAGTCGCGGATCATGTGAGAGATTACTCAGCAACTTATCTGCTTGGGTTTAGATGACTGCTCTTTTTCAGCTCTTGCAGAGCATCAACCAATCAATGTCTATCCCGGAAATCCCTCTTTTACAAATGGGTTATTTTGGTTGCCCCTTTTGAATATGCATCTTATGGTCCCCTTGGTGGTTATAATTAAGGAATATTACACTAGTTTTTGGGGCTCCATCTGGATCGTTTTGTGACGGGATATAATTTGATTAACACTCCTTGTCTAGTGGCAGCATATCACCTGTTAGAAGTGAACTGGAATTTCAAATCAATGTAAGCATTTGTTAAGACTTACAATAGCCTGTATATGTATGGCTGTTAGACATGGGATAGTTTCAACTGAAATAAATCACTCATAAAAAAGCAACAACAACGTCAAGGTCCTCTTGTAATGGTAGACGCATTTGATCAATTAATAATAATCTCCAATTTTCTAAGATATATGTACATGGTGAATGGACACGCAATGTATCCCAACATATAACAAATAGCAAAATGATGCCCTAACTACCAGTACAATAATCTGTTAATTAACCATGCTTTTATTTCCCATTGTAAGTAATGGGCACCTTGAATACGCGGGAGAAAGCTGGCTTCCAACCCACAACCCAAGAGCTCTTTGCCCTCCTCGGCGTGAGGCTAGCCGAGCTTGCAGCCATTCTCATCTTCTCAATCAATGCCTCAGTATTAACCTGTTCCGACAGAATCTCCTCCAATTGCTCAGTGTTGATCACCAACTTCACTTTCCAAACTCCGTTCCCCTGCGATGGCAGAACTTCAAGAGCTGGCCCAGTTGCCAAATTCTCAACAAAATCTGCTGATGACGTCTTCGGTGGCTCAAGCTGATCCATCCACTCGACGTCTAGTTTCTCCGCAACGTTTATCTGCTGCACTTGCTTGCTGACCACATTGTCACAAAGCTTATGATCCTTTTCCTTCCCCAGGGGAAGAAGATAGTAAAATTGACCGCTGATCAAACTTTCATGCTCAGCTAATGGTGATGAAGCATGGCCTCTCCGAAAAATTCCGTAGGCCGGATAATTTTCCAGGACTTCTCGAGCTGTCTTGGGACTCTCGAACTCCAGTATGGTTCCGGAGTCTGTTAGAACCCGGATAGAATTCGGACAACTATGAGCTGTCCCTTTGAAAGAGCAATTACCCATCACAAAAATCTGGCACCTTGTTAGATGCTCTTGAGTTGATGTCCCAAACAAGCTCTTCATCAGCTCTATTTAAGCTGTGGAATCTTGGCAAAAATTGGTGGGGAGACAATTGCGGTGTGTCAGAATGTGACGTATTCAGAGTCTCTGTATTTTTTTTTCAAAACTTTAATTGGTGCCATGTGATACTAGACCGTTGCAAGTATTATATTAGCAAAATTTTGATAATGATCCAAGGCAAGAGAATAGAATAAGAGGTAGCTTGGTCGATTAAAAATACTAGGAAGCGACATATTAGAAGCAGACTCAATTCAAATTTCAGGGTGTGCATTTAACTCTCTTCCAAGATTCCCTCGTAAACCTATAGGCTTCTATAATCTGCGACCAAATTTTTACTTTGTTTTCTTTTCAAAAATTTTGTAGAGTAACCACGGACAAAACTTGTACATGTTATACAGCTTTTATTGACTTTGCCCCATTAGTTAGATTGTCAATAACAAGAGCAAATTGCTGCTAATTTGACGCGAACTTCTCGATACTGTAACATCATGAGAGCAAAGAATCTGTAACACATCAAATGAATGAAAATCGTGATGTGATCTTTCATATGATATGAATGAAGAGGTGATCTTGTCATTGATTCCGCCACCTAGAAACGTTATTGTTGGATCAAATGTGTGGGACAAATGATCATAAATTAGGAAAAGAAAGAAAGGTCGAATTTTACAGCATGCTCGAGTTTGTGGGAGATCAAAAATGTGATGTGATGAACTATTTATAGATCAAATTGTTGGAATCCCACTTCCCCCGTATGCCCAATTACTAGGCAAATTACAGTTTCAACTTTGGATGGGCCAACCCATGGAATCTAGTCATTGCTGAAACTTTGGACTGAGTCAAAAGCTTCATTAAACAATAGGACATCAACTTGATTTTGGGCTCCTTGTTCTAAGTCAACCCCAACCCCTCAAACACGTTTCAATTAAGCGTGGGCAAAATATTAATAAATCGAACTGATCAATTTTATTTAATTTTAACATATAAAAATTCGTTGGTCAATTTTTTTTCTTTGAAATAAATTAGTTTGATTTGGTTTCAATTAAAAAAATAACCAAATCAATTACAAAAAGTCGAATTAAAATTGAAACGAGAGATCAAAATGTAATTTCACACACATATATTAAATCATGAAATATGAAACATATTCTAATTCTATCATTTGAACCCAAAAAAAAAAAAATGGGGACACCTTATATGAAAGATTATTAAAATAGGTTTTAATGTTGTTATAAATCAAAATAAATATGTAATATGATATTTATTTTAAATTAATTAAACCCAACTCAACTCAAATATTTAGGAGACCGAATAGAATGAGAGTGAACAGAATCAATCCAATGTGATTCAGTTTTAAAATTAAAATTTTCAAATATTTTCAATCTGATATGATTCTAAAGAAAATCGAATTCAATTGTAATGTACCAATTTAACTTTCCCCTCTTTCTTAGCCGAGATTGACTCATGGTTACTAGCAAATATTTACATATTCATGTGATAAGCTCAAATACCATTAAAAGAAAAAAAGAATATGAATGGTGAAAGGCACAATTAATGCACATATAAATCATACACCACACAAGTATATGACAAAGCCATCAAATCCCCCCGCGCCCCCTCAAAGTTGTAAAGCAGCCACTAACCATTCTAAGATACAATGCAAGTCCATTTGGCTACTCGACGCACCACACATTCATCCTAAGGCTTAGAATTTAAGATTAACAATCCACACTTGTACAACTAGATAAAGCCAAGCCCTCAATTTGGTCACTAACATATCCTCTCACACGTGCACAAACAACGCTTCTCCCGAAAACTCATAAAACTCCCACACTTCAAAACCTAAACTACTACTTCACATTAGCAAACGGCACAAAATGGGCTGTGCATCCTCAAAAAGGATTGAGGCTACCGTTGATATTTACCGTCCAGCTCCTGCGAGTTTTGCTGTTTTTGATATCAACGCCATACAAGAGCCGTGGCTGATGACGGTGGACAATATTACTACTCGAGAGCAACAAGAAAAGCCCGCGCACGTGCCAGCGCCGATTCTCGAGAAGCTTAACAAGTTCGAAACTGAGGCTCCTCACTCCTGGGACGAAGTCAGCAAAGCCCTAGAGGACCTCAAGCCAACCATTAACGGAAACAGTAACAACACCATCGCAGCAGCCACGTCACCTCCGAAACCCGTGGCGCATGCCGTTATTAGGACAGCACCCATGCAAAAGCAAAACCCAACACCACGTAAGAGCTTATCTTTCCACACACTTGAAGAGCTAGACGAGAAGCTATCCGCAAAGGACTTGCGAAAAACCGAGTCCATGCGAAACGATGAGAAGAAAAAGCCCGAGTTGATCAACAGGAGTAACGAGTTGAACAAGCCCGAGTCACGAGCTGATCATCAGGTGGTGACAAGAACACAAGGAGAAGGGTTTAAATCCGTGAAGGAAAATATATTCATAGTTAGAGACAGAATCGAGAGAGAAAAAGAGGGCAAGCAAGCAAATTACGACAAGCTGATGAGGCGAGACCCGCTAAGCGATTTTCCAGAGAAGTGCCCACCGGGAGGGTCCGACGCCGTCGTGGTTTACACGACTTCGTTGAGAGGAGTACGACGAACGTTCGAGGACTGCAGTCGGGTAAGGAGCATCTTCGAGGTCAACCGCGTGGTGACCGACGAGAGGGACGTGTCTTTGCATGGCGAGTTTTTGAACGAATTGAGGGACTTGTTGGGGGAGGGAGCGAGCGTGCCTAGGGTTTTTGTGAAGGGGAGGTATATAGGAGGAGTTGACGAGTTGACTGAGTTGAATGAGTCGGGTAAACTCGGGAGGATACTGAGGGCGGCACGTGTGGAGATGGGGATAGGAAGGCAAGCGTGTGAAGGTTGCGGGGGCGCCCGGTTTGTGCCTTGTTTGGATTGTGGTGGGAGTTGTAAGGTTTTGGTGAATGGGGAAAAGGAAAGGTGCGGTAAATGCAATGAAAATGGGTTGGTTCATTGTCCGGCTTGTTCTTAGTGATGTGATAATGTAGTTTTGTTTGTGGTCATGGTGTTTTATATTTATATATATATATATATATATATATATATATGGAGGGAATTTGATCAAATAAACAAATCAAAAGCAAAAAACAAAATGGTGTTGATGGTGCTTGTGTTATTTTTACAAAGCTTATGACTTAATATTTCATATTGTTATTTTTATACTTATCCTTTTTGTTTGCCCTTCAATCACAAAAACTACAACTTTGTATTCTTTGTTATCTAAGTTTTTCTCATTTTTCTTTTTATGAATTTTATCTTTTGACTATAGTTGACTAATACTGGCCGTTAAGATGACTTAGATATTTACCAAAATATCCCCAGAAACTCAAAAAGACAAAAAGTTAAAACATAGTTCGACAATTAAATAAATTGTTGAAAAGATAAACCAAAACAAATGAAAAAATTAAATTCAAACTCTAAAGAAATCAAATTAAAATAAAATATAATTTATTTAAAAATTTTAAATATATATAAATGTTGCAGGATAATTTTAAATTACCTACGTGAACTAATAGCACGTTATTATGTGGCTCATCCAAATTAGCCACAACAACCATAAATGTTACCTTGTAAAACTATTCAACTCTCGTGAAAAAAAAAAAGAATACAAAATAAAAATTAGTAAAAACTTAAGATCAATTAGAATTTGCTACTCAAGATGTGGGTGCTATAGGTCGAGCCCACCTAAGGATCCACTTCAGCAAAAGCCTCACACTTTGTCACGTTAACTTATAAGTGGTAATGAAAAGTCAAGAGGATATTTTAATAGGGTCACTCAACTCTCCATGTCACAATTGAGTCCTACAATTGCCTTTTGTAAAAGCTATACCAAATGGTATATAATAATGAAAGAGATAAGAGGACTCAAGATTAGTGCATACTTACAAAACACTTAATATGGGATTATAAACCGTTGTTCTTTATTGTAGATAATATTATAGAAGTTGTCACCCTACCTCAACACTTTATTGGAGATAAAATTATATGAACAATTAATAAAAGATTAATCTCGAAACGTTATATCTTATAATTTTATCTACATAATGGTCAAATCAACACAGAGTCTCCAAGTGACACTAAATAAGGAGTATAATGTCACCAAAATAATGATATAAATAAGACACATTCTTAGTCACTAAAAAAAATCTTAACAAAAAAAAAATTACCAAAAATACTTTTAGCCGAGTAAGATATTCTTTGGTACAAAATGAATATTTTTATACTTTTTCCTAAAGTATGACATATAGACCTAAAATATTTTTTTCATTTTCACCTAAACATGACATTTAACCCTAAGTACATTTACATTATTCTTTCCAGTATAAAATCTCTAAATGGTCCAATAAATCGGCACTAACCTTTATTATATAAACATCACTTTTTCTAATGATAAAAAAAAATTATTCATTCACTATTCCACTTTTTTCATATTCATCTATTTACCCTTCTCCTTTAGAGCTTTCTTTCTCTTCATTTTCATGTAAGGGATTTTTTTTCTCATATAACTTTTTACATTATTTAAATATTTATAAATTTTCAAAATTACCCTTTATTATTACTAAGAAAACCTTCATCGGGGCACATAAAAAATGACCCCATAAACTTAAAAAAAGAGAAGAACAAATGAGATATTGGCCCATGACTGTGGTGACTTTGATTATAATTTATATTTTATAATATCTCTTTTTATATAGTAGATTTAGTGATAAGGTATGCTAGTAAGCCTTTAAGTCTAACCACATAAATTTGTGTCTTTGCTCTTTTCGTGTTATATTTTCTTTTTAGTTGCTTGTTAAATTGTGTTTATTTAGAATCACGAGTTTGAACCAAACATACATGTAATTCTAGCATTAACCCCATTTTACTAAGTTAATATTTTTTTTATAAAAAAAAACTTTTATGCACTTACATTGAGCTCTAAGCTCAGCTCTAATAAGCTTGACTGAATGATAAACTATGTTTTGTTATAATCATCCTTGGACAACTCATTAACCTTAAATTAGCTTTAGGCTTTTTACTTACTATCTTTTAAAATATAGGTTGCCTCGGCGCCTAAAATGTATTATAAACTATTCTCTAGTCAACTCAAACCCTAAACACGACCTTACCAACCTTTTTTAACGTAGTTGAGCCAAGTAACATCATCTAAGTAGTCTCTTACTCACTATCCTTGAGATCTGACAATTTTTACGGAATTGTTGCTTTCTTTAATTATTTTTGGTTTAATATTTTATCAAATCTAATAAAAATATTAAAATTAAAATTATATTATATTAAGTTTGATTAAATTTTAATTATAAATAATAACTTAATTAAAATATAATTTATTATGACAAACTTAAAAACAACTAACATTCACTAAAACAATTATATTATATAATAAAAAAATAAATTGTTGGAAGTACGTATTTACTCTCATAGTGTCAATTAAAGTATCGACAACTCCCAATTAAAAAAAAAAATCGATAAAAGGAAAAATAAAAGAAAATATTTGTGACAAGAAAAAAAAAATTGTAGTTTTTTAATTAAAGAGCAAACAATCAAGGTAAATAAAAAATAATCATATTTTAAAAGATGATAATAATCTATATTTTATAATATCTCTCTTTTTTTTTAAATATATAATATATCTTTTTTTATAGTGGATTTAGTGATAAACTATGTTAGTGGATGTAGGCCTTTGGGTCTAACCACATAAATTTATATGTTGGCTCTCTTTGTGTTATATTTTCTTTTTAATTGCTTGTTAAATTGTGTTTTTTTAGAATCGCGAGTTTGACACAAACATACATCTAATTCTAGCATTAACCTCATTTTACTAAGTTAATATTTTTTTTAAAAAAATAAACTTTTATGCACTTACATTGAGCTCTAAGCTCAGCTCTAATAAGTTTTATTGAATGATAAATTATGTTTTGTTATAATCACCCATGGACAACTCATTGACTTCAAATTAGCTCTAGACTTTCCTACTTACTATCCTTTAAAATATAGGTTACCTCAAAACCTAAAATATTTTATAAAGCTACTCTCTAGTTAACTCTAACCCTAAACACAAATTTAGCAACATTTTCTAACGTAGTTGAGCCAAGCAACATCCTCTAAGTAGTCTCTTACTCACTATCCTTGAGTTCTGACAATTTTTACTGAGTTGTTGCTTTCTTTAATTATTTTTGGTTTAATATTTTATCAAATTTAATAAAAATATTAAAATTAAAATTATATTATATTAAGTTTGATTAAATTTTAATTATAAATAATAACTTAATTAAAATAAAATTTATTATGGCAAACTTACAAATAACTAACATTCACTAAAATAATTATATTATATAATAAAAAATAAATTGTTGAAAGTATGAATTTACTCTCATAGTGTCAATTAAAGTATCGACAACTACAACTCCCAGTTAAAAGACAAAATTGATAAAATAAAAAATAAAAAAAATATTTGTGATAAAAAATAAAAAGTTGTGGTTTTTTTAATTAAAGAGCAAACAATCAAGGTAAATAAAAAATAATGCTAAAATGTTTTATAAAGCTACTCTCTAGTTAACTCTAACCCTAAACACTAATTTAGCAACCTTTTCTAGCGTAGTCGAGCCAAGCAATATCCTCTAAGTAGTCTCTTACTCACTATCCTTGAGTTCTGACAATTTTTACTGAGTTGTTGCTTTCTTTAATTATTTTTGGTTTAATATTTTATCAAATTTAATAAAAATATTAAAATTAAAATTATATTATATTAAGTTTGATTAAATTTTAATTATAAATAATAACTTAATTAAAATAAAATTTATTATGGCAAACTTACAAATAACTAACATTCACTAAAATAATTATATTATATAATAAAAAATAAATTGTTGAAAGTATGAATTTACTCTCATAGTGTCAATTAAAGTATCGACAACTACAACTCCCAGTTAAAAGACAAAATTGATAAAATAAAAAATAAAAAAAATATTTGTGATAAAAAATAAAAAGTTGTGGTTTTTTTAATTAAAGAGCAAACAATCAAGGTAAATAAAAAATAATGCTAAAATGTTTTATAAAGCTACTCTCTAGTTAACTCTAACCCTAAACACTAATTTAGCAACCTTTTCTAGCGTAGTTGAGCCAAGCAACATCCTCTAAGTAGTCTCTTACTCACTATCCTTGAGTTCTGACAATTTTTACTGAGTTGTTGCTTTCTTTAATTATTTTTGGTTTAATATTTTATCAAATTTAATAAAAATATTAAAATTAAAATTATATTATATTAAGTTTGATTAAATTTTAATTATAAATAATAACTTAATTAAAATAAAATTTATTATGGCAAACTTACAAATAACTAACATTCACTAAAATAATTATATTATATAATAAAAAATAAATTGTTGAAAGTATGAATTTACTCTCATAGTGTCAATTAAAGTATCGACAACTACAACTCCCAGTTAAAAGACAAAATTGATAAAATAAAAAATAAAAAAAATATTTGTGATAAAAAATAAAAAGTTGTGGTTTTTTTAATTAAAGAGCAAACAATCAAGGTAAATAAAAAATAATGCTAAAATGTTTTATAAAGCTACTCTCTAGTTAACTCTAACCCTAAACACTAATTTAGCAACCTTTTCTAGCGTAGTCGAGCCAAGCAATATCCTCTAAGTAGTCTCTTACTCACTATCCTTGAGTTCTGACAATTTTTACTGAGTTGTTGCTTTCTTTAATTATTTTTGGTTTAATATTTTATCAAATTTAATAAAAATATTAAAATTAAAATTATATTATATTAAGTTTGATTAAATTTTAATTATAAATAATAACTTAATTAAAATAAAATTTATTATGGCAAACTTACAAATAACTAACATTCACTAAAATAATTATATTATATAATAAAAAATAAATTGTTGAAAGTATGAATTTACTCTCATAGTGTCAATTAAAGTATCGACAACTACAACTCCCAGTTAAAAGACAAAATTGATAAAATAAAAAATAAAAAAAAATATTTGTGATAAAAAATAAAAAGTTGTGGTTTTTTTAATTAAAGAGCAAACAATCAAGGTAAATAAAAAATAATGCTAAAATGTTTTATAAAGCTACTCTCTAGTTAACTCTAACCCTAAACACTAATTTAGCAACCTTTTCTAGCGTAGTCGAGCCAAGCAACATCCTCTAAGTAGTCTCTTACTCACTATCCTTGAGTTCTGACAATTTTTACTGAGTTGTTGCTTTCTTTAATTATTTTTGGTTTAATATTTTATCAAATTTAATAAAAATATTAAAATTAAAATTATATTATATTAAGTTTGATTAAATTTTAATTATAAATAATAACTTAATTAAAATAAAATTTATTATGGCAAACTTACAAATAACTAACATTCACTAAAATAATTATATTATATAATAAAAAATAAATTGTTGAAAGTATGAATTTACTCTCATAGTGTCAATTAAAGTATCGACAACTACAACTCCCAATTAAAAGACAAAATTGATAAAATAAAAAATAAAAAAAATATTTGTGATAAAAAATAAAAAGTTGTGGTTTTTTTAATTAAAGAGCAAACAATCAAGGTAAATAAAAAATAATGCTAAAATGTTTTATAAAGCTACTCTCTAGTTAACTCTAACCCTAAACACTAATTTAGCAACCTTTTCTAGCGTAGTCGAGCCAAGCAATATCCTCTAAGTAGTCTCTTACTTACTATCCTTGAGTTCTGACAATTTTTACTGAGTTGTTGCTTTCTTTAATTATTTTTGGTTTAATATTTTATCAAATTTAATAAAAATATTAAAATTAAAATTATATTATATTAAGTTTGATTAAATTTTAATTATAAATAATAACTTAATTAAAATAAAATTTATTATGGCAAACTTACAAATAACTAACATTCACTAAAATAATTATATTATATAATAAAAAATAAATTGTTGAAAGTATGAATTTACTCTCATAGTGTCAATTAAAGTATCGACAACTACAACTCCCAGTTAAAAGACAAAATTGATAAAATAAAAAATAAAAAAAATATTTGTGATAAAAAATAAAAAGTTGTGGTTTTTTTAATTAAAGAGCAAACAATCAAGGTAAATAAAAAATAATGCTAAAATGTTTTATAAAGCTACTCTCTAGTTAACTCTAACCCTAAACACTAATTTAGCAACCTTTTCTAGCGTAGTCGAGCCAAGCAATATCCTCTAAGTAGTCTCTTACTCACTATCCTTGAGTTCTGACAATTTTTACTGAGTTGTTGCTTTCTTTAATTATTTTTGGTTTAATATTTTATCAAATTTAATAAAAATATTAAAATTAAAATTATATTATATTAAGTTTGATTAAATTTTAATTATAAATAATAACTTAATTAAAATAAAATTTATTATGGCAAACTTACAAATAACTAACATTCACTAAAATAATTATATTATATAATAAAAAATAAATTGTTGAAAGTATGAATTTACTCTCATAGTGTCAATTAAAGTATCGACAACTACAACTCCCAGTTAAAAGACAAAATTGATAAAATAAAAAATAAAAAAAATATTTGTGATAAAAAATAAAAAGTTGTGGTTTTTTTAATTAAAGAGCAAACAATCAAGGTAAATAAAAAATAATGCTAAAATGTTTTATAAAGCTACTCTCTAGTTAACTCTAACCCTAAACACTAATTTAGCAACCTTTTCTAGCGTAGTTGAGCCAAGCAACATCCTCTAAGTAGTCTCTTACTCACTATCCTTGAGTTCTGACAATTTTTACTGAGTTGTTGCTTTCTTTAATTATTTTTGGTTTAATATTTTATCAAATTTAATAAAAATATTAAAATTAAAATTATATTATATTAAGTTTGATTAAATTTTAATTATAAATAATAACTTAATTAAAATAAAATTTATTATGGCAAACTTACAAATAACTAACATTCACTAAAATAATTATATTATATAATAAAAAATAAATTGTTGAAAGTATGAATTTACTCTCATAGTGTCAATTAAAGTATCGACAACTACAACTCCCAGTTAAAAGACAAAATTGATAAAATAAAAAATAAAAAAAATATTTGTGATAAAAAATAAAAAGTTGTGGTTTTTTTAATTAAAGAGCAAACAATCAAGGTAAATAAAAAATAATGCTAAAATGTTTTATAAAGCTACTCTCTAGTTAACTCTAACCCTAAACACTAATTTAGCAACCTTTTCTAGCGTAGTCGAGCCAAGCAACATCCTCTAAGTAGTCTCTTACTCACTATCCTTGAGTTCTGACAATTTTTACTGAGTTGTTGCTTTCTTTAATTATTTTTGGTTTAATATTTTATCAAATTTAATAAAAATATTAAAATTAAAATTATATTATATTAAGTTTGATTAAATTTTAATTATAAATAATAACTTAATTAAAATAAAATTTATTATGGCAAACTTACAAATAACTAACATTCACTAAAATAATTATATTATATAATAAAAAATAAATTGTTGAAAGTATGAATTTACTCTCATAGTGTCAATTAAAGTATCGACAACTACAACTCCCAGTTAAAAGACAAAATTGATAAAATAAAAAATAAAAAAAATATTTGTGATAAAAAATAAAAAGTTGTGGTTTTTTTAATTAAAGAGCAAACAATCAAGGTAAATAAAAAATAATGCTAAAATGTTTTATAAAGCTACTCTCTAGTTAACTCTAACCCTAAACACTAATTTAGCAACCTTTTCTAGCGTAGTCGAGCCAAGCAACATCCTCTAAGTAGTCTCTTACTCACTATCCTTGAGTTCTGACAATTTTTACTGAGTTGTTGCTTTCTTTAATTATTTTTGGTTTAATATTTTATCAAATTTAATAAAAATATTAAAATTAAAATTATATTATATTAAGTTTGATTAAATTTTAATTATAAATAATAACTTAATTAAAATAAAATTTATTATGGCAAACTTACAAATAACTAACATTCACTAAAATAATTATATTATATAATAAAAAATAAATTGTTGAAAGTATGAATTTACTCTCATAGTGTCAATTAAAGTATCGACAACTACAACTCCCAATTAAAAGACAAAATTGATAAAATAAAAAATAAAAAAAATATTTGTGATAAAAAATAAAAAGTTGTGGTTTTTTTAATTAAAGAGCAAACAATCAAGGTAAATAAAAAATAATGCTAAAATGTTTTATAAAGCTACTCTCTAGTTAACTCTAACCCTAAACACTAATTTAGCAACCTTTTCTAGCGTAGTCGAGCCAAGCAATATCCTCTAAGTAGTCTCTTACTTACTATCCTTGAGTTCTGACAATTTTTACTGAGTTGTTGCTTTCTTTAATTATTTTTGGTTTAATATTTTATCAAATTTAATAAAAATATTAAAATTAAAATTATATTATATTAAGTTTGATTAAATTTTAATTATAAATAATAACTTAATTAAAATAAAATTTATTATGGCAAACTTACAAATAACTAACATTCACTAAAATAATTATATTATATAATAAAAAATAAATTGTTGAAAGTATGAATTTACTCTCATAGTGTCAATTAAAGTATCGACAACTACAACTCCCAGTTAAAAGACAAAATTGATAAAATAAAAAATAAAAAAAATATTTGTGATAAAAAATAAAAAGTTGTGGTTTTTTTAATTAAAGAGCAAACAATCAAGGTAAATAAAAAATAATGCTAAAATGTTTTATAAAGCTACTCTCTAGTTAACTCTAACCCTAAACACTAATTTAGCAACCTTTTCTAGCGTAGTCGAGCCAAGCAATATCCTCTAAGTAGTCTCTTACTCACTATCCTTGAGTTCTGACAATTTTTACTGAGTTGTTGCTTTCTTTAATTATTTTTGGTTTAATATTTTATCAAATTTAATAAAAATATTAAAATTAAAATTATATTATATTAAGTTTGATTAAATTTTAATTATAAATAATAACTTAATTAAAATAAAATTTATTATGGCAAACTTACAAATAACTAACATTCACTAAAATAATTATATTATATAATAAAAAATAAATTGTTGAAAGTATGAATTTACTCTCATAGTGTCAATTAAAGTATCGACAACTACAACTCCCAGTTAAAAGACAAAATTGATAAAATAAAAAATAAAAAAAATATTTGTGATAAAAAATAAAAAGTTGTGGTTTTTTTAATTAAAGAGCAAACAATCAAGGTAAATAAAAAATAATGCTAAAATGTTTTATAAAGCTACTCTCTAGTTAACTCTAACCCTAAACACTAATTTAGCAACCTTTTCTAGCGTAGTTGAGCCAAGCAACATCCTCTAAGTAGTCTCTTACTCACTATCCTTGAGTTCTGACAATTTTTACTGAGTTGTTGCTTTCTTTAATTATTTTTGGTTTAATATTTTATCAAATTTAATAAAAATATTAAAATTAAAATTATATTATATTAAGTTTGATTAAATTTTAATTATAAATAATAACTTAATTAAAATAAAATTTATTATGGCAAACTTACAAATAACTAACATTCACTAAAATAATTATATTATATAATAAAAAATAAATTGTTGAAAGTATGAATTTACTCTCATAGTGTCAATTAAAGTATCGACAACTACAACTCCCAGTTAAAAGACAAAATTGATAAAATAAAAAATAAAAAAAATATTTGTGATAAAAAATAAAAAGTTGTGGTTTTTTTAATTAAAGAGCAAACAATCAAGGTAAATAAAAAATAATGCTAAAATGTTTTATAAAACTACTCTCTAGTTAACTCTAACCCTAAACACTAATTTAGCAACCTTTTCTAGCGTAGTCGAGCCAAGCAACATCCTCTAAGTAGTCTCTTACTCACTATCCTTGAGTTCTGACAATTTTTACTGAGTTGTTGCTTTCTTTAATTATTTTTGGTTTAATATTTTATCAAATTTAATAAAAATATTAAAATTAAAATTATATTATATTAAGTTTGATTAAATTTTAATTATAAATAATAACTTAATTAAAATAAAATTTATTATGGCAAACTTACAAATAACTAACATTCACTAAAATAATTATATTATATAATAAAAAATAAATTGTTGAAAGTATGAATTTACTCTCATAGTGTCAATTAAAGTATCGACAACTACAACTCTCAGTTAAAAGACAAAATTGATAAAATAAAAAATAAAAAACATATTTGTGATAAAAAATAAAAAGTTGTGGTTTTTTTAATTAAAGAGCAAACAATCAAGGTAAATAAAAAATAATGCTATTTTATAAGATGATTTGAGTTTTTAAATTTTGGGAGTTTTGGGTTTGTGTTATAAAATAAAAAATTAAAATTTGAATTAATGGCCCAACCAGGTTCGAACCGGTGACCTCTTAATCTGCAGTCAAATGCACCACAACTGAGCTATAGACCCTTAATGCTGTGGATTTTATGTTTTAAATTGTTAACCTTTATTACTAATAACTACAAATAAAAACTTAACTGAAGCAAGGCAACACAATTATTGATTAAATCCACTATTAGTTTTAGTTTATTAACAATTTAAATTCTCTCAAAAAAAAAAAAGGAATAGTAGGTAAAACAAAATGGAGAAATGGTCTTTATTTTCGTCTTCTGGGACTGATTTTCTTATATATTGTTCTCATATATATCACACTCAATTGCAGAGCAAGTGGAGCAAATTTAGTTTGTCCTATATATCATTATAATTTAAAATAAAATATCAGTATTGTCGTCTGTGTTTCCCGAAGTCTTTTTCAGAAATCTATCGTTTGCTCTGGCAACAACATGCTTCCGTTCAATGCACAATTCCATAAAAGTTTGGTAGATTGTGAAATAATTCGAGAGAACAAACACGATGACCAAAAACCATGTGTGTGATAGCTTAGATATCGGGTTTTGATTGAGTAATCAATATGTTATCGTATGGTTGCCTTTTCTTTTTCTCCCACCACCAATAGCAAGAAAAATGGCTGCATTTGCGGAAATTTCCACTTTGAACAATTCTAATCTACCCCGTCTAGAAACCCATTAGTCTCTTTGTTTGTACACATGACTTGTGGCAGTCAATGAGATTAAAATATTGCCTCTTGTGCAATACAATTACAATCACTAGCTTTTGAAGCAGTCCCCGAGACAAAATGTTAGAATTAGGAAACTTTTTGGGCAGGCAAAGACTTTTTGAAAAAGATGGCACAACACCCACTTCCTCGGTGCCGTGGCTTAAAGCCTAACAACCACTCTCTCATAAATAGTCTTCCTTTGTTACCAATGGTGATGCAACTTTACATGGATTTCGCAACCACCCCAACTTTCTTTCTCAACCATTGATGAGTTATGAGCCTGATTTTTATAATCGAATTGCATAAGAATCAAAGAAACTATGAATCAAAAAACCTGAGAAAGAAGCAATAGCACAGAGAAACAGGGCCTTTAAGTTAAGAACAATCAATACCCAGACACCATTATGCCGAAACAAAAGCTTATTCAGTGCGCTTATATGCAGATCATGAAACTGTATATATAAAAAAAACTTGGATACATTATAAAAGTTTAATAATCTTTATCATTTGTATTTATTTATGTATAAGCCATAGCCAAACGGAAGAACAAAACGACAACTAT
Organism: Ailanthus altissimus; assembly: GCA_946807835.1. Lineage (NCBI taxonomy): Eukaryota > Viridiplantae > Streptophyta > Magnoliopsida > Sapindales > Simaroubaceae > Ailanthus > Ailanthus altissimus. The sequence continues at coordinate 28,252,696 of OX327699.1, forward strand.
AATACAGCCTCCTCACAAAATGTTTACATAAAGAAGGCTGCATATTCAGCTCCCATATGTTTCCCCACAGAATCTCTCTAAACTCTCAATATATTGACGCCAAACTCTATTATATGTTTCGCTATTCTTCCATCAACTCTTTTTTCTTCACTAACTGGTAAGTATTTTTCTTCTGTAAGCTTTTGTGTGGTAGTATTGCTCAAGGGTTTAGTTCGTCAAAAATGTCCAAGAGAGAAAGTGCCTGGAAAAATAAAACCAGAGGTAATAAATTAGAACCAAGTATACATTAACATCGAAACAAGATTGCCAATTTGATTGCAGCATATTCAATTTTGTCTAGTGTAAAATTTCTCTATAGCACATATGGGATTACCTCTGGCACATTTAGCTCAAGGCGGAACTTGGGACCATCGTAATGGTGGAGAATTGGCCTGAAGGAGTCCTCTTCCAGTGGCTCACAAACTTTCCTTGTAACAACTTGGACCTGTCCACAACCGTTACATAATCAGTAAGCTTGTATAAATACTAAAAAATAAATCTAAACAATCTAACAAAGATCATATCTTCTATATTTCTATCACAAAGATGAATATTACCTGCGCCGGGAATCGTGATTCGCCAAGGCATTTCTTGTCCTCCCAAGCCGTTGGATCAATATTTGTTCCACCAAAGCTTGCAGCCTAAACAAAACAGAGTGATCAATATTTGTTAACAATAATAGCTATATTTGCAAAATTGTAATATTGAAATATGAACTAAAAGGGCAGAGAAAAATACAAACCTCAAAAACTCCATGGAGTTGGTGGGTGGAGTAGTTATAGAGGAAAAGCGGCAAGCCCGGGGTTATAGCCCTCACTGAATCTCGGTAACGAGGTGGCAAACCTATATTTAATTATAAGCAAAGTTAAAAACATGAACAACTAAATAAATCATCTACAACCTATGATATTGGAATTTAGAATTAAAATTATGATCCTAGTATTCATATTTATGATCACCATATTTGAAATCATCTAAGAGATTCTAGGATTTTATTCTCATGTAATAAATATTACTGGGCAATTGCAATCAGAACTATAGCAACTAAATTTTCACCTAATGAAAAAAAAAAACATATATATACACAGAAAAAAGAAAAAGTTTTTATAGTACAGAACAGAGAGGAGATGTAAAGAACATACCAAAGAGTTGTCTTTTGAGATTCTCAGCCATGGTATCATTGTTGCAGACAAAGATATAACCACCAATAGTTTCATTCCTAGGCAAGGCCTCTGATGGCGGCAGAGTCTTAAACCTCTTATCGCTCTTAGTCTCCTTAGTTTCATTATTATTGTCACCACCATCTTTGTTGTTATTATTCTTCTTGTTGCTGTTGTTCTTCTTGCCACTTTTGCTGCCTCCGTGGTGATGGTGATCATGGTGATTCTCTTCCTTATTCTTAATCCCCTTCACATTAACATTCATGTAATTGTAATTGCTGTTGATGTTGTTGTTGTTGTAGATGATGTTGTTAAAACCAAAATTCCCAGGCTTTGAATATATCCCCTTGTTAAATCCACCGTTAATTCCAACGTTCTTCTGAGAGCCGCCACTCCCCACGATTTGCCTGATTGGACCAAGCCCAATATTACTGATGTTGTCGATATTGTTGATACTAGTATTGTTCATGTTGTTGTTGTTGTTGTTACTAATCCCCATCTTGTAACCATCATTGAACCCATTAAAATCAGACTCTTTTGTTGGCTTCAAGCTATTAGTGAACGACGAGTTCAGTTCACCGCCAACTCTTATATCGAAATTCCTCCTCTCGTCTGGCCTCTTCGACACATAGTTGTTGCTCCAAATCGAGTCGTCGAGGGACAAATTCGCCAAGCTGGACGTTTGCAGCCTCAGCTGATCACTGAATTGCCAAAAGGATTGCTGATTGTTCTCCATCTGAAACTAAAATTCACTTCAAAAACTATCAAAACACAAGAAAATATGATCTGGGTACGCGATATTTGTAAGTTTTATGTATAAATAACACGAAACAAGATCAAAAACAGAGGAAATGAAAAGGGGTTCTGAGTTCTGACGATATGAGAGAGAGAGAGTTGGTGAAGAAGTGGAGAGTTAAATAAGGAGAGCAGATTAGATTAAGCAAAGGGGAAATTTCTGGGAAAGTGAGGGGATAGCGACGATCAGCAATTGGAGCTATTAAGATTGCGTGTGGATTTGTCAAAGTAGAAAGTCGCAAAAAGATCGAGCAATTTAATAAATTTAAATGATCAAATTTTTAGTTGAGCGAATACGAGAGAGATGACGGCAGCAACGCGGTTTGAGGAGGTGACGTGGCGAAAGGGGAAAGGTGGAGTTCGCGATCGTGGGGTTGGTGAATAGTAAGAGTGTTTTTTTTAAAATTAATTTTAATTTTTTTAATTTTTGATTTTATGTGCTTTTCTAGAAGGTCTTCTAGGAGGACTTTGTTAGTTTTGAGTTCACACTTTGGAGTTTTTGGGGTAACTTTCATTTTTCCCCCCCAAGTTTGGCCCTTTGGCAGTCTTGGTCAAAAAATATCGAAATTGTCAGAAACTACCCTTCCCTCATAACCTCCGTTTGTGAAATTGACAGAAACTATTGAAAATACGAAAATACCTTTAGTGACACGCAAATGTTTGTTTGGTTTTTTTTCACTAAAAATTTTCATTTTCATTTTTTTTTTCTTTTCATGGGTGATTTTTAAAATTTTAATACTATCAATTATTCCTAAACTGGCAGTTTAAATAAGCTTACTTTTTTTTTAGAATAAAAATTCTTAACACACAGTTACAGATATTCATAGCACAAACTTCAGATGGCTACTTAGTATAACGATCCTTCTTAGTAAATAGCTATTACCTATCTTTGCTTCATTTTCATGTCTGCTTAGTTGAGTTTGTTTGGCTCTACCTAAATCTCTTGGCTTTCTTCTTCCTCTGAGAGCTCTCCGGAGTCCGGCTATCCAGCTTGCCTTTTACCCGAGCTTGTTTTGCAGCACTACGAACCAACCTTCAAAAGCTTTTTGCCCTTGCCTTTCTCAGGGCAACTACTAGTCTTTTCTCCTGTCGTACTTTTGGCTTCTCTCTAGTTTTTGAGAAAAATTAGAGACATAAATTTATTCAGATAAAAATTTTAAGAATTTTATAATGATAAAATCTGGTTATGATTTCCTTAGGAACTAAAGAAAAGGCTTAACTTGTCTTCGGTACAAGTACGGAGAGCATGACATGTGAAGGAGAGATGGGCGAGATGGCATTTAGCAAAAGTGCGGGATTTTACTAAGGTGGGGAATACTACCGTGTATTCGGGTATAGGTATGAGCTTGTTTGTGATTAGTCAGATATTCTTTTTATTCTTTACTTCGATGATGATTAAATGCTATTTCAGATTTACCCTTGGTTCTGTCAAGTTTAGAAACGGCAGTTATAGAGGGGGGTAGTGTCTGCAATTTCGACATCTTTTTACCAAGGCCGCTAAAGGGACAAACTTCAGGGGAGAAAAATGAAATTTGCCCTTTTTTAGAATGAGTTTTTTTTTTTTAAAAAAAAAATAAATTTATTTTCTTAGTTGCTAAGGCTTTTGGAAAGTGTCAACTTCGCGTATTATTAAAAACTTTGCACACTGTGAAGCCTGTGAGACTGGGACTGGACATGTGAATTCGGAACTTTCCAAGTGTATATCAAAACGTGGGTTTTATTTATTCATCTTGAAAAATCTTGGTTTTTGCTTGATACAATAATTATGCTCAAGGACCGCATTAGTGTTACGGGGGCCTAAATCATTAGATTTAGAATCCTAAGCCATGTAATTTATATGGAGAAATATCTAGTGATTCCATTTATGCATTGTATTGTGACATTTTCCATCATCATCTTTTGTTTTTTTTTTTAGGCAGTCGGTGTATGTAATGATTGCACATAGGGGTAATCAATGGTGGGCAAATGGTGATGATACAAATCAATCAACCAACAAATTTTCTGTAGCGTCGAGGAATGCGGTGAAAAGTAAAAGAATTGGCCGACATTGGGGCCTCTAATACAATGGAGAATTGAAGCCATTATGGGGCATTTGCTTATGGGCTTTATATGGGGGGCTTCTGTTTGAGCTAATGATAGAGAAAAATTGAATGCTATAAGCTATTTGCTTTATGTACTCATTGGAGCCCAATGCATTCCGAGTTTAATGAGCTTTGAAGACTTGGGCCAATCAACATACGCAAGTTGGCTCCAAGTAGAATTTGACTTACATATAATCTTGACAAAGATTAAGAGTGGAGCTATTTAACCCTTGCCATTTACTTTAAAAGGAAACGATAATTACACTCTTAAAGTATAGTAAAAATGATAAGATGAATTTATTTTTCATAAAATAAATGACAAGATAGATCCTCTTTTGTAAACCAAAGGACATTTGTACCCTCTCTTGTCAAATTTATTTCATTATTTAGTTTATATTTTTTAAATTAAATTTTGGCAAATCCTTAGTTTCTAGAGTGCATAAGAGTCATTTTGAACGATAAAATGATACTTTTAACGAAAACAAGATCTAATCGAAAAGGGGTGTCCATGTCTATTTGTCATTTATTTTATGAAAATAAATGCATTTATTATTTTGACTTCTTGGCACCATTTCTCCATAAATTTTTTCATGATGAGGTTTGTTTCTGAAATAACTACTTGTAATTCTTTATTCAGAAAATAGAGATATCGTGTAGGTTATATAATAATATTAATATGTGGACAATTATTGAAAATAGAATTTGTTAGTTACTTCACTCTGATTATATGAATTTACTACTTTCTCCCCTGATTTTTCAGTAAATAAATATATCCCTTTTTAAGGGGTTTTGTGGTTACTTTCAAGAGACAATATAGTTCTAAATCAGAAAATATTAGTACTTATTGAAAACTCATAAAAAAAAAATGTAAAATGCAAAACTATGAGAGAGTAATTGACAATTTTCTCTTGAAAATGAAGACTAAAATCATTGCCAATTTTAATTTAATAACAAGATATAATAATGATATATATCCTAAAAACAAAAATACAAGACTACCAAAATTAATTTTTCAAACAACACAACAAATGGTTTTGCAGGAGGAGATTTAATTTTCTTTTGCACTTTTTTTTTTCCAGTCATAATTTTCTTGTACCTTAGAGATTTAATCAATATACTTTATTTTGATACTAATGTTGCATATAGTTATGCTTGTTTATGAAATCTGACTTCATTGTTATTATAGAATGTCAGAGATTTAAGATCTATTAAAAGAGCTCCTAGTGTAATAAGACTATTTTTAGAGTTTAAACAAGTATCTTAAGAAATTTAGATAAATGTACAATTTTGTTATTGTTTTTATTTAAAGTTGAGCCTGATGAAATAATTTTTGGAGCTGAATAGCTTGTCTAAAAAGACCAATTTAAAGTAAAATTTTAGTGATAGACACCGAAAGTTTTGAAGGATGATGGGCTCATCACCCTCCCCTCAAAAAGAGAAGAAAATACACTAAGCCCGATAATTAGCAAAGACTAATTCAAATGTGGGTTACTATCAAATTACTAGCTCGAGGTAAATCAAAATGCAAATAAAAAAGGATCATCTTTTTCTTATACTTCTTATTACCATAGAGTTGATGGTTGATAAAAATAAATCTTGACAACACACAATCAATAATATTTGAAAAATTAGATTAGAAGAAGATCTCCTAATTCAATTAAAAGATCAACCATACTGCACAAAATCTTTTACTTGTTCTAACACCACAGGAATAACGTTGGCTGTAAAACTTGAAAAAATTAGGGTTAAAACGTGAAAAATCAAAGGATTGGTTCTCATGAGCGTTGGCAAAATAATGTTTGAGTTGTTTAGGAGCACTATTATTAGCAAGTGCCAGCTATGGGCAAAGGGACACAGAGGACAATGACGACATAACGAGGCACTTTAAAAAGAGACACGCGCATATGACACTTCGATAATGAAAGAATTCTAATTACGTCGACGGACATGGCCATCAATAAATAAAACTATCGACTTGATTGCTAGGGTTTTTGGATACACATCACTGTTACTATTGCATGCAATGGAAGAGAACTGGTTAGAAAGTTTGATATATATATATATTCAGAATCTTTGGTTTCGACCTCTTTTTGGTTGGCGTGTTTCAGTCTAGCTAAGCATTAAAAATCCATGCATATATATTCGTCCAATGATTGGGGGATATCATTTCATACAATTCATATGAATTATGAATTTTAATATATTATCTCACTCACGGGCTTATTTTGTAAGTTAAAACTCTTCTCCTCAACTTCTCTTTTTCTTCCTCCCAGTTTAAGGGATTGTTGGTTGACGAGGTTCATGTATGAGCTGACTTAAAAATTGGTGGCTATATACATAATTTTTTTAATATAATTTTTTATTTAAAATAATGATATAAATTTTATTTGTTTTTTTATATAATTTAACAGTGTAGTTTTGACAACATTAAATGTAATTTTTAATTTATACAATTGAATTATACAAAATGAATAGATGAAAATATAAATTATTATTTTAAAGTTAAAAGTTAAAATTGGGTGATACTTGGCCTACTCACAGGAGCTTAACTTGGCTCTCATGCCCAATTCTCTTCACGGGCAATGCGGTTTAAAATAGACTACTTTAATAGAATGAGTGCATATTCGGACACTTAAACCTCTATAACTCAGCTAAAAAAGTCATCTAGTACGACCTGTGCTATGACACATGTCTCCACTCAGTACTATTATTAGATGACACGTCATTGCGAACAAGTTACTTGCTGCATCCTCATTGTGCCCACCAACAGATACATACGTTACCAAAGCCTAAGCATTGTCACATCACCATCAAGTCCCATAAATGATTCAAATAGAGCCACGTCAATCAATGACCCTTACCTAACGATAAGGTATGATAAGAGAACCTCGAAAGAGTTAATGGCATGCCTCCATGTTAACAAGCACCAAACCCATGTCCCACTGTTGACATACTGATTAGAGGCTGATTAGAGTGGTTAGGCGAATCCAATACTAAATTCATTGAGCTCAGAGGGACAAAGTTCGCTTATTACTCAATGCTCTCAGGTTCACCTACTCAAGCTCACTACTCCATAAACACCCAATCAAGAAGATACGTAGTACTCCAAACATCAAGCGGTTTAATTACCTTCTTACCCCATCTAAGTTAGTTCTCCAAAATATTCCTTATGAAAGAGAGAGTCCTCCAATTATATATCAGCAGGTTGGCCATTAAAGGGTAATCTCTAAGCTGGCTCTCGCCATGCTCAAGCTTATCTTTAATTTTGAATATAGGTGAGAGAGGAATTCAAACTAAGACAACAATTCTAGTTTGAAATTTTTTTTGCCTTCTCTCTACTCTCTTTCTCTCTCTCTAGGAGCATAAACTCTAGAAAAGATTCATCATTGAACCGCCACCTAACTTGAGCATCGAAGAGCCATTATTAATCACTTTGCCAGTGCCTGCCACTGACCTTATGCTTTTATGTTGCTTAAGTTCTCTTAGTTAGCTTGCTTTGATGTTCTTTAAGTCCTCTTAATTAGCCTAACTCGCAACCCATCCTCAACTCAGTTTCTACTTAATTCTGACTTCACCGTTACTAAATTGAAGATCCAAACTCAACCCTTGGCATTAATAAACTTAAAAAGTCATACTTTTCTTAGTCTGAACTCCTTGCAATGTTTGAGGTTAGGCCTTAATCGAGAATTTATATATATATTTATATATAAGGCCTAAATTTATATATATATATATATATATAGTTCCTAGGTCCATTAAAAATGGATCCCAATTGGGAAGTTGGGTTGTGGGAAACCTAGGCAAATTAGGAGACTGTTTATTGGCAGTTCGCAGAGGGAATATGATTAGATAGACAAGAAATCAAACCAATTCCTGTGTTGCATGTGGGCAAACAACAGGGGCAGATGTGCCAAACACATACCGTTGGACGGTGGGTGGGTTCCATATTTCTTAATTATCTTTAAATTTCCCATTTCAAACTTTGTCGTTAGTACTGGTGGCTTGTGTAAACGCTTTTCAAGAACTCATTTCTACTCAACATGAAACGTACATGAACCAGAAAACATAAAAGTTGGAAATGGAAGTTCTAACTTGCAAGAGATCAATTTGTTTTATTATCAAAGAAGTCGGAGATAATTTGTTCAGGATTGGTCGATATATATTGCAATACATATATTCCTGGACCAGCTAAGTCAAATGTATATATATATGTCCGCCTCAAATGATTGCAAATTTGAACTAATTAGTTTCATTGTCTGGGTTATATATATCCTAAAGATATAGCTCACAAACTAGGGTTGTAGATTACTTTTTGGTGTCTGTGCATAGTAATAAACACTAATTACTATATGATGTGTGCAGTTGGGCCTTGATCTTGGATAAGCTTAGCTAGGTCATTGGCTTCGTATTTGTCAAACAAACTCGCACACGGAGAAACGCCCTCTGCTCAGTAAAGTAAATTGTGTGGCTGACGCAAGAACAGTGGCACTAGCTAGCATTTATATAGGATAAATCTTTAAAGGTACTTGAAGAGAAAATTGCAGGTCCATTCACAGTGATTCCCTTTCCCTCTATTTAGAACAAATTATTAAACACTCCCACAGGCTGTAAAAAATAGTCAAGAGTCAGGTTGTTTTTGGTCATTTAACAATCCACATTCACGTTCCAATGTTCTTTATAAGATACATTGGGAAAACGAAGAAATAATATAAATGTACATACATTTTAATATAACACTACATGCAGGCTTCAGCAGCTAGCAAATGTCAGCTACAACAACTAGAGAGCGTGTCCCCAGAAACAAATCTGAAAGGCACCCTAAGTATCGAGGAGTGAGGAGAAGGCAATGGGGGAAATGGGTGTCCGAGATTCGAGAGCCGAGAAAGTACTCGAGAATCTGGCTAGGTTCTTTCGAGACTCCGGAGATGGCAGCTCGAGCATACGATGTTGCTTGCTTTTGCCTGAAAGGGGACAGAGCTTTGCTAAACTTCCCTGACGAGATTGATCAGCTGCCTCGACCTTGTACTTGCACCGCCAAGGACATACGTGCAGCTGCAGTAGCCGCAGCCACGGCGCCGCATGCGATGATGGCCTCGGAGGAAAATAGCAAGAGGAAGCTGGAGGCATCATCGTCGTTAGATGGTGATGGTGATGATTTTTGGAATGAAATTGAGCTGCCGGAATTGATTATTGAAGCTAGTAACTGGACGTGTTATGGAGATATATTATATCATGTGGTCGATTACTAGGTCAAATTCAGGCTTCTTCTCAGTAGAATAGAATTTGTTAAACAAATAAATAGAAGAGGTGGGTTTAAGCTTCAAAAGCTGAGATGAGGTATTATGTAAGATCATTTTGAAGATTATATATATGTTTGTTCCAATAAATTAATTCCTGTCATCATTGTGCAAACTAAAATGTGCATTTAGAAGGTTATTAAACTACAAATTCCACTTCGAAATTTCTCAATAAACCTTAATTAATTATCATCTTAAAGAATCATAGTCTGGTTCTTGAGCTGTATACGATACCCCTATTTCTCTGTTCATCTCAGTCCTTTTCCAAGCAACCGATTAGTGCAATATGATTTATATTTTTTTTTCAAAAATAATGCTACTAGTACAGGTGAGGAAATCGAAACCAGCACAAAGAGGTCTATCAAGGACCAGCGTGCGTTCAATTCGACCCCAGCCCAAACCACCATGACCCAAAATCTGTGGTCGCCTTTACAGTAAATTAATGAGCACGTCAAATCGATTGTTGCCTCAAATTTCGGGTTAGTGAGTTTCGCCAAAATTTTGTCAAATTTATTGGACACAAGTTTTTTTTTTTGGGTGACATTTAATTTTAAAATTTATTTTTTATGAGTATGAAATAACAGTTTAGTGTCGGGGTTAGTTTTTTATACTTAAAAAATTAATTTATTAGGTAATATTATATATTTAACATTTATTTAATGTGAGATGTGATATTTTTTTCTACTTAATCACGTTACGTTTTCGTCACGGTGTGACCCAAATTCAAGAATTTCGTATTATTTATTCTTCCGAAAATAGGAGATCCACTACCCACTTGACAATCTTTATTGAGGTTCAAGACACAAGATTTTTATGACTCATTTAGCCTATATTGCCTATCCCCTAGTGATATAGGGGGTTCACATCCCATGTGACAATATCTATTAGAGCAATTTTTGAGAACTCATATACGAATGAGAATTTGAGTCTGTTTTGATACTACTTGTCATGGGTCGAACGCTTATCATTAACTTAAAAAACTAGTCTATTAAATAATACTGTATACCCACTCTTATATATTCAAAATTCATCCAATTTTTATTTAATGTAAAACGTGACACTCGATAATTTAGGATCTATCATTAACATTTAACAATTCATGTGTTGGGTACACTTATTAGTTATTAACACCGATTTTTCTTTTTAAGCTTGTTTCAATTTTTCTTTTTTGTAAAACATTTCAAATTTTAAGTTATATTTTGAAATTATCAGTGTTAGGACGGTCCCAATTTTTAAATCAATCAAATTTTTTCGTCTTATAATTATTTAAAATAAAAAATTTTAAGATATTATTAAAAAAATATAATATTATTTATTTTATCTCCATCACAATTCTATTGTCACTAAACAAGTAAAAGAAAAAAAAATTAAGTGATTTAAAACATACTATAATTTTTTTTTTATTAAAAGCGGTCTGAGCGGCCAAGACATACAAAAAGAATTGAAGTTAATGATGCGTTATTGTGATTTGAACCCGTTAAATTAGAAAATTTATATTTTAGTCCTTATTAATTTTTAACTTTAACCCTCTAAAATATAGGTTTTAACGCTTTACTACTTTTAATTTAAATATGTGACTCCTCACCAAATTGATTCAGCATTCAGGTCCGTCTTGCCCCCATGTGCCAACTGCCAAGATTCGCAAGTTAAAAAGGTGGTGTCGATCACTTGAATAGTTAAGGACTTACAGTTCACCTACGAACCCGCTGAATCCTGAATTCAAATCTCCTTTTACTAATAAAAAATACTAACACGTGTCTATGTAATAACCCACCGAATTTTTGGTTGTTTGGGGGTAGTTAGGCGGTTAAAACAAAATGAAGAAAAATGGAGGAAGTGTTTTTGATGTTTTTGTTTTCATCGCCAGAGTTATTGTTTCCTGCCTAAATAAAAGGTGGCGGATACACCGAAACCAAGATTTGAACGAACGAACAAAGTGCTTTCATTGTTAAGTCCTGTTTTACTGAAACCCCAAAGTTTTCAGGTTCTTTATTTTATTAGTCTCCTGTTTTTTTTTTCTTCTATATGTATCACATCATAACTAGTTACAAAGAAGGCAAAAGCGGGTTCCTAGCTAGAGAGACTCGAATATGGCGAGTATTGCTGGTACAGCTTGTGCTTCTGGACTGGTTTTTGGAAACAGAGAATTGAACAGCAATGGGGCTTCTCTAGCGCAGTTCAGTGGACTTAGAAGAGTGGGGAACATACAATTGGCTTCAGCTGGGACCAAGCAAAGTGGGTTAATTTCTTCTTCAGGTATGAGCCAACTTTTTCTTCGGTTCTTGATCATTTCTGTTATTTTGTTTAGAAACATTTTCTGTTTTGATCGAATGAGAGTAGTACAAAAAGCTAACTCATAAGAATTACACATAGCATGAATATGATCAATAATGCCATTTTAAGGGTCATGATGTTGGTCGATGTCGGTTAGTTCAAATGATAAAAAATTTATTAGGTTTCAGGTTTGAATTCTTCTCACACCATGTTGGGGCATATGGTTCGTATTTGATGTGATCAAAACCATTTTTTAGAAAAAAGTTATATGATGTTTCTTTTGTCTACCTTTTAAATGTTAATGATTGTTTTGCTGTTTTAGAAGATGCAAGTAGTTACCAGTTTGCATAGCTTTCTATACAAAATTGAGGTCTTATGCAGCGTATAAATTGAATTTAGGTTCTTCGTTTTGCCTCTCAATTTTTTGTTTCTTGTTTTTCTTCTATGGGAGTTTGAATCTAATTTAGTTTCGTAATCTCAGCTACGAAATGCAGAAAGATCAGGGCAATGGTTTCCCCCCGAGTTTCAGCTCCCAAGCGGGAAAAGGATCCAAAAAAACGAGTTGTCATTACAGGAATGGGCCTTGTGTCAGTTTTTGGCAGTGACATTGATACATTCTATAATAAACTTCTTGAGGGAGAGAGTGGAATTAGCCTAATTGACAAATTTGATGCTTCAACCTTCTCCGTTCGATTTGGGGGTCAGATTCGAGATTTTTCTTCTAAAGGCTACATTGATGGAAAAAATGATCGGCGTCTTGATGATTGCTGGAGATACTGCCTAGTTGCTGGCAGGAAGGCTCTTGATAATGCCAATCTTGGCCCTCAAGTTCTTGAAAATGTAAGACATACTGTTTTAATTTGCAAAATGTGGCTCAATTATTATCAGTTAGACTAAGCACTAATGAGGATTCTATATTCATATTGCAGATGGACAGAACTAGAATTGGAGTCGTAGTGGGATCAGGAATGGGAGGCCTAACAGCATTTACCAATGGAGTGGAAGCTCTTGTTCAGAAGGGATATAAGAAAATAACTCCATTTTTCATCCCTTATTCAATCACTAACATGGGTTCAGCTTTGTTAGCTATCGACACTGGTTTAATGGGACCGAATTACTCTATTTCAACAGCTTGTGCAACTGCCAATTATTGCTTTTATGCGGCTGCAAATCACATCAGAAGAGGTGAAGCAGACATTATGGTAGCTGGTGGGACTGAAGCTGCAATCATACCTACTGGGGTCGGTGGGTTTATTGCTTGTCGTGCTCTGTCCCAAAGAAATGAAAACCCCAAGAAAGCTTCAAGACCTTGGGACAGAGATCGCGATGGTTTTGTTATGGGAGAAGGCTCCGGTGTGCTGGTAATAATCACAAATTCAACCCTGTTTATTTTCAAGATATTTTGGTTCTGCTATCGTTTTCACTTAGCCTGTGCACTTTAGTCCAATCTTGAACTCTTAAAATTTATGTTGAAACTAAGTGTTTCTTTGTAAAACAGGTCATGGAGAGCTTGGAGCATGCGTTGAAAAGAGGAGCTAACATAATTGCAGAGTATCTGGGAGGTGCCGTAACTTGTGATGCTTATCACATGACAGATCCCAGGTCGGATGGTCTCGGAGTTTCATCTTGCATAGCCATGAGTTTAGAAGATGCGGGAGTTTCCCCTGAAGAGGCAAGCACAGCTATTAATCACCGTTGACAATAAGAAACTCTAAATTTCACTGAATCATTTCTGCAGCCATTTAAATTCTGAACACAAGATGGCTTAAAAATTATCATTTGACAGGTGAACTATATCAATGCCCACGCAACATCAACACTAGCAGGGGATTTGGCTGAGGTTAATGCAATTAAGAAGGTCTTTAAAGACACATCCGAGATTAAGATGAATGGAACTAAGGTGAGATACATATATCCTTGTACTAATTTGCATAAATACAACTACAGAATTTTTGTGCAGTAAAATGTAGATTGTTATTCACATGCCTAGAGTGACCTGTTAGCTTCCCAATAACCAAATCAGTTCTTACTGATTTTTAAGTAAGATTTTATTCGCCTATTACATGGAAATAGAAACTTGTAGCAATCTAATATGCTTGTGGTTTGTTGTTTCAGTCGATGATCGGACATGGGCTCGGGGCAGCCGGTGGATTAGAAGCCATAGCAACCATAAAAGCAATCACCACTGGCTGGTTGCATCCAACCCTTAACCAAGATGTACTATTTCTCAACCCTCTATTTCTCCAATTCATGTGCCTCTAAAAACTACAACGTTTTTCCTGATGCATTTGCTTTTCTCTGGCAGAACTTGGAGCCTGACGTTACAATCGACACCGTTCCAAATGTGAAGAAAAAGCATGAAGTAAACGTTGGTACGGGTTCTTGTTCTTGACTCCATATAGAGTTAATAGAGTCTTGGAATGTAAATTTTCCTTAAATATGCTGGTTTTATATTCTTCAAGGTTCAACCTCAACAAACAAACTTGTTTTTCACAAGTTGTGATCATGTAATGGCATAGTTTTTCTCTTCTGCAGGTATCTCAAATTCATTTGGCTTTGGTGGTCACAACTCTGTGGTGGTTTTTGCTCCATTTTCGCCATAAATAAAGCTCTAAGCAAGAATTTTTCACTTCATTATTCCTTTTTAAGAAAACATTGGTTTCAGGTTTGAACATAACCTGACTGAAAGCATGGGGTGTTTCGAAGCGATTAAGAAATCTTATGAGCTTTGACGACAATGTGAGTTTCATTAACCAATTTCATTTATCTCATCCCCAAGATTGTTATTTCAATGAATAAATTTTCATGTATTTCCTCTTGTGTTGTTTTTGTTTTATTCAAAGCCTTGTTCCTTTGCTCGGACCCCGAAATTGTACTTAATTTTTTGCCTAATAAACTGAAAAAAATGAAAATATTTCCATTGTTATATTGATCTTCGAACAATATTCAATCGTGTTGAACGTATTTAGCAATTTATATAATTAGTGTCGAGTATTAAAATCGGGTGGAAAAATGTTTATCTTAAATTTATAAAATTGATGAGAATCTCGTCACTGATAAATCAATTCCCTTCAGTTTCTTCACCATTTCTCTAATCACATTTTACAATAAATAATTTCATATGATAAATTAAGTTTTTATTGACCGAAAGATTCTTGCACCACGAAAACAGCATGAGCAATGCAGTTATCTTTTAAATTACAAACCCTAATTCATGACTACTTAAAATGTTGTCACCAAGCTCACCAATGGCTTAATTGACTGTATATGCTAAATAATTGGAGATGAAATTTCAGTGCTGTTGTGAAATGTCATGTTAATTAACAAAAAAACGCTACAAAAACAAAGACAGAGACAAATACCTTGCACTATTAACAAGTCTTAGTTCTTAATTAGCAAAGCTAATTTTTGCAACTTGGCAGACAATTAGATTCCGTGGAGAATCAATGTAATAGAAAAAAAAAATTCTGGGTGATTGATTAATTTTTGTTCCCTCAAGGTTCTCTTTGTAGATAGTGTTTAGCATAAGATTAAATTAATTAAAGCTTTTATGCCGACATTTAAAAGTAACCCACTTGCTTAATTAGAGCTGATAATTACTGGGTTTTAAGAGGACCGGAGATTTGAATTCAGAATCTTTAATTGAGTGGAGGAATAATGCATGGTAAATTCTTTACTGATAATTCAGATTAATTTTTCTTTTTTAGCTAATGACTATGATAGATAGTTCACATAGATTAATTTGATGTTGACATTGTAAACTTAGTTCCTCTTTATTTCTCTTAATCTCTATTAGTTAGTGTGATAATAAATAATGAGAATTTAGATTAGGCCATCATTAGGCAAAACTGCTTTTTCAATCCTTTTCTTTTTCTTTTTCCTTTTTAAAAAATATATATATATATTCTCTCATCCTAAAATGAAATCCTACATTCTTAGGGACCCTTGAAGTGAAAGCATTGTGAGATTAATATAAAGTTAAGCATAATTATCCTTGTTTAAATATGGGAATATGTCTTGTTAGATGAAGATCCTCGAAAGCTTTGTTCCTTACAAACTTATTTTAACAATATTTTATGTAATGATGTGCTCATATCTTAAAATTCAACCCTTTTAGTGGAGTTTCTTGAACTTGAATTGTTGGATTTTCTTTTCCTTTTTTTAAAAAAAAAATTTATAGTCATTTTATTCTTTCTTAATTCATGTCTCTTTGACTTCAATAATCTTAAATAATAATATTCTGATGAAGGTTCTCTATGTAAATTTTTTTTTAAAATTATGTCATATTGAAAGTGAAATATGATTTATTTTTCTATTAATCAATACTTCAACTTCATCTACTTGACCCAAAAAAATCAAATGGTTAATTGAAAACCAATCCAAAAGCTAATAGAAAAATAATTGTTTTTTAAGGAAAAAAAAAGAGCTATTGGGTTCACTCGCATTTGCATTTTTTTTTAAAAAGAAATCATTAATTTAATTTATAAAATTTTAGTGAATTATTTTTAAATATAATATATTTAATTATAATAAACAGTCTCGTATTTAATTAAATTTGTTTTACTATCATTAAAAAATTTAAATTTAATAGAAACTAATTAAAGTATTTAAAAATATATAGAGACTAATTAAATAACCTATTAAAATTTAAAAATTAAACTGATCATTTTTACAAAAAAAATAATAGTGAATTTTAATAAAATAAATAAATTTAGTAAAAAAAATAATTAAAGCAAACTAAATAACAAGATCTTGGTAATTTGTAAATCTCAATAGGACTTGAGATGCTAGTGGACTCACAACTAAATGCCCAAATACGCATCATCACCATCATTAACACAATGAAAACTTTTCTTTATGATTAATCATCAGGCAGAAGGATTATTATGTGGGTGGTTGAGCTAAGGAAAAAATTAGTGAATGATTAGCAATCTTCTAATTGTCATTAACATCAGTTTTGACTAAAAAAGGGTTTTCAAAAAAATTATCATTATAATTAATATTTGGTTCAACAAAAAATGATGCTTAATCTCCCAATTTGTTGGTAGGTAAGCTAACATTAAACTTCACGACCTCGTCGATAACACACAGCTCAATTCGATGGCCTTCGTGCTAAAGATCTCAACACAAAAAATAAAACAAAATTAAAAAACAAAAATAAAAATTCAGGTGCCTCTCTTAAATAATATTAATATTTGTCACACCAGTATTATTAAGTTGAAGATAACGTTTTTTTTTTCCCTTTCTCTAGGGTGCATATTTATGATACCATTTATTACATCTTAGTGATGACATAATTGCATTTATAATTTTTAAAAAAATTGAACTAACCCTAAAATTTATATTTTATATATTTTAGAGTTGTATACATATAGCGAGAGTTTTACTCACTAACGTAGTTTATTGTAAGTGAGCACTTGTAGCACAATTTTGTAGCGCATGCATCTTAAATGTGGTGGGTTTCTTTAACTTAAAATTTTAATTTAAAATAATAACTTAAATTTTCATTTATTAATCTCTTATAATCCAATGGTATAAAGTTGATAATATTAAATGCTATTTTAACTTTGAATTTATATCATTAGATTGTGCGTAATCAATAAATAAAAATTTAAATCATTACTTTAAATTAAAATTTTAAGTTAAAAAATTCCATCATATACATCATAGAAACCAAGGTAAAACTATATTAAGGTATCCGGCTGACTCTCAACTCCCATTTAAGTTTTTAAACTACTAAATATATAATTATGATTTTAATCTTGTAAAATAGAGACTTTTATATTTTAACTTAGTTATAATTTTATTCTTTTATCATATAAATTTAGACTCTTTTAACTTTTCAATTTAAATATTTAGATATTGTAATATTAACTCTAATTTTGCCAATTAGGAAGAAAGATGTAGGATAACAACAACAACACTATATAGAATCATTTTTGCATATAATTATTATATGAGTAATGCTACACATTTCAAGTTGTATATCAAATTGTATCCTAAATAATAGTGTGTCTAATAATCATTGGATGGTAAAAATATATAAAATTTAAAATTATTCATTATACTATTTTACCACTTAATAATTACTTAATATATTATTATTTATAATATAATTTAAAATATAATTTAAAATGCATAACATTATTCTTATCATATTATATTACAAAAATTGTGTTATTAAGCTTTAATTAATCTTCCATCGTATATTTATATGTACATACACACACATTTGAGCTTACCTAATTAAAGCACTTAATTCATTGCCAATAGGGTTTCGATTGACCAATCAGGGAACAGTAACATGGATTTTGACTTCATTAGTGCTTGGCTAATCACTTTGACCAATCTCCAAATGCTTACATGCCTTGTTAAGTATTACATGTATGTAGATGGATAAATAACTAAAGATGTCTAGTTTGGTTAACTATTTGTTATCTTTTTTTATTTTGTGTATATATATATATTAAACTATTGTATAAACATAACTTTAAACGTTATGTTAATTTATCAAATTTGATTCCAAGACTTAATAATAACAGTATTTTTTGGGCTATTGTCGAAATTTTAAGTTTAAATCTTATCTTTTTATGTTAAACAACAAAAATTAGTCGATTAAACCAATTAACACGTATGACTACTTATTTTTCTTATATATTCATAGTAAACGATTATTAGTCTATGAAAGCTAATTCCCATTGAGATGATGAAATTGATTTGGAAACAAAGCTTAAAAAAATAATTATAGTATAAACAAATGTAGTAGTTCGCCTCAAATTAAACTAAAATAAAACCAATACTTTGCATAAAATAAGACAAGAGAATGAGGTAATAGGGCCTATTGAATTGTGTCATCTATCTAATGGTAAATTCCACAAGCGATTTTTTGTCATCTATCTAAGGGCCGGTGGGTCGCAAGACTTTTGGAATTGAGAACAAGTACATCCATATGCTAACAACAAACCCTAGTCGTAATGTCAAATCGAACGGCTGGGATTAGATGAAATTAAGGTCAAAAATAACAAATAATGTTATATTTTTTAAATAATATTTTTTATTTTAAAATTAATTTATCAAAAATTTATTTGATAATAAAATAATATATTAAATCATTTATCTGATAATAAATTTTACAAAAGATTTTATCATTTTTTTCAAATAAACATGAAAAAAAAGAAAAGAAGTAAGGCCAATTAGTCTCAAGATTTTTGGAATTAAGAACAAGTCCACGTTCATATGCTAACAATAAACCATAATCATAATGACTATGCTTAGGGTGCTTGTTGAGTTGGCAAGGCACTCTCTTATAAAAGCAAACCATAACATAGGTTGAGGTTCAATCTTTCTCTCCTACAATTGGCAATTTGTGTGTGTAGTGTAGTATGTTTTTATAGTGTAAACATGATAAAAAAGGTTGTAATTAGATTAAATTAAGGTTAAAAAAGTTAAAATTAATATTGTTACAAATTTTAAATAATATTTTAAATTTTTTATTATAAATATTAGCGTATTAAGTAATTATTATATAATAAATAATATATTATATTATTTTGATATTTAATAATTATTTAATATATTAATTTAAAATAAAAATTTTAAAATATGACTTAAATATGTAATTTTACTCGTACTTATTAGTGGGACCAAAATCCCACTCAGCCTACCCTAAGATTTGTTTAGACTGAAATATGCTTACGTGGCAGCAATCGAAGGGCAAAATTCCACTCACAAAAAAGAAAGCCTTTATAATTAAAGATTTGATATAAACCCATGATTGTCTCCGCATGGACACCAAGTTGCTGATATTTAATGTTATAAAAGGTAAGCCAACTAAACATAAAAGTACACCCTTAATTGAATTTCTTTTAGTTAAAACTTTCTTTTAGGTACCCTGCATTGAAGCAAATGCTAAATCCTAGGTGGGTAGAAAAATAAAAGGGGGAAGTGGGCTGAAGCTGAGCTGTCTAACTTGTTGTGGGATCATTTTTTTTAAATTTTTTATATTTTGTAATTTCTAATTGGTGATGCAGGCTAAGGGCAGCCAAGGAACACCAGCCAAATTGATCTCCACATGGGGGGTGTGATTTCCAATATTAATACTTGCTCCAATCAAAGGCAAAGGGCAAAGAAGGCGATGGTTAAAAACCACTCCCTTGCTTTCTCTCTCACGCATATTCACAAACACTTTGAGTGCAATTATTTTCTAAAGAGAATTGCAGTTGTCTTTATTCTATTCGTGAGTGACGAAAGTTAAAGAAGCACCCCTTATTTGAGGGGCTGGTGGGGGAATCAGCGGCACGTTCCTTTTCAACACTGTTCACTGGATCACAAGCAACCTGCGTGAGAACGTAAGATCGTCAAAACATTCACACACACACACATATATATATATATATAATAATTAATATCCATTCATGTTCGAGATTATTAATTAGATTAATCACAACCCATTTCTCAAAATCCACAAAATAATGTATTTCAGATTCGTCCGGTTGAAAAGGTGAAATGTTGAAATTTTTAATATTATTCATTCTATTTTTTGATTACTAAATAAATATTTGATATATTATTTAAAAAAGATATAACATTACTTTTTGTTATTTCAAATTCTTTCTTTTAAAATAATAAAATAATATAATTTTTAAAATTATTCATTATATTATTATATCACTCAATAATTATTTAAAAAGTATAACATTATTTTTTATCGAACAATTATTAAATAATAAAATAATAAATTTTTTAAATTATATATTACACTACTAAATAATGACTTAATGCATAATTACTTGATGTATTATATAAAATAAAATAAAAATTGAAATGTCATCTGAGAATTGTAACAACAACTAATAGAAGCCCGAAAATACAAACTCCTCGGATGAAGCAAGGGTCACCAAACAAAAACACCTTTAATTTAGTTAACCCGCGAAGCTTTGCAACTCCAATTATCAAACAACAAAGTTGGCGATTAAGAAAATCTACCACCCTCCTGTTGCTAATGCTCCTCAATTATGCACAGGACAGGCAAACAAAACACGAACGTAACCCGTGATTGGTTTGTCCTTATTCTTTGTCCATGTTCTCTGATTAAAAAGGACTTGATAAAGTTAATTAACACACCTAGGCTCAAGGGATGCTTATCAACACTCACTCACTCGCCACTCAAAGGCATTTAAAAGAAATGTTTTTTTTTTAAAAAAATTGAAAAATAAAAACATGCTGACGTGGACTCGACAAACTCTTATTGCCTCTTCTTGAAAGTTCATATTAAGACAAAATTTACAATGACATTGTAATAATTTACTAATTGATGGTAACCGTTATTACTGCATCTACATCAATAATAATTTTGTTTTAAAGTGATTTTAGTAATTTATTAGTGGTAAATATATAAAACAATAAGAGTGTTTTCTTGTTGTTGAGTCTAAATGTGTATATATATAAATATATTATTGTATGTTTTGAAAAAAGTTTAATATTTTCAAAATTACTGTGTAGAATCGCATCATTTGAATGATTTAATATGTGACTATAGAATCGATTATGTGAACTAAATAACAAGATCAGGATTGTATTATTTATTAGATTAATCAATTTGTCAATTGCATCGTATAATTTTAGATTTAAAAAAGAAAAAAAAGGTGAAATTGTCATTATAAATAATTTGAAAGAAAAATGGAGATTGTTGGGCCACAAACAATTCAACATAGCATATCACTAAGAGTATAATTGAAGACACATAATAGTGTAATGTGTAAGTCATTTCTAAAAGATATGATTAAATTAAATGATCGAGAAAGACCACAAAAGATGGTGGGTGTGGAAGGCATCTAAGATGGGATAATATTTAGACAATGAGTTAGCTTATTGTGTTAATGAAAGATGCAAAGTAGGAATAGAAATGGGCAATTATTTAAAACCAAAGTTAAGGATTAAACAAATTACATTTTTTTTTATTTTTTATTTTTATTGTCCTTCCATGGAAGAGGGTCAAGTAGAGTCTCAAATAACAATCATTGAGGCAACACAACAATTTTTTGAATTACAATTATCTCCCCTAGTTTACACTTTACATGTAGCTTTTCGTTTTCAATAAATCATATTATGAACTAATAAAAAATATATATATTAAAGAAGTTTCTACAAAATAAATAAATAAATAAGTAAAGAGTTTTAAAAGATAAGGTTATAATAACAAAAATGAAGATATATAATCAACAAAACAACAATTTATTAATTTTACTTATAAACCCATTTAAAGATTAAAGTAGAAAGGTCTTAAGTTTTTTAAAAAACTTTTTAAATAGACATAAGCGAATGTTTTGATAGTTAGAGATATTAATATTTGACACTTAAGTTTTTACTATAGTGGTAAGTTCAGTGTACCTTTTTTTGGCTTTAATCAAGAGTTTGAAAGTTAATAGATATTAAAGTGATATATTTATTTTTTGTATGTAAAACAATTACTTCTCGTTTACATGACCATTTGTTAATGTATAATGTGATATTATGTCAATTTGTTAATATATAATGGTATATAATGTGGTATTATCTCAATTATTGTTTAAAGTGATATACTCTTAAAAAAATATATTTTAATAACCACATTGCCTTATTGTCATTGGTTAGGGGTTCAAATTTTGAAAGATGTCACGTGATATATTTATTTTTATTTTTTGTTTGTGAGAGCATTTGTTAATATGTAATGTGATATTATATAATTTTATTAGTGTATAATATGATATTATTTTGATTATTATATAAATTGACGTACTCTTAAAAATATATTAGAATAATTGTCTAAAAAATTTTAACCGAATAAAAAAGGTGTATTTTTTTAACAAAACTTTGAATTCTAACAATAGTCATACGTTTCTCAGCAAATTAAGAAAAAAACATTATAACAAGCATAAATAAAATAGAAATTGAATTGATTAAATTAAAAAAAAGAGTTGATTGAATTGATAACTAATGAAATTATTTTAAATTTTGGAAGGCCTTATGACACAACATTGTGATTGTGTTTATAATTTGTTATATTATTCTATCATTCATGCCGTGATTTAAATTTCATTCATAAATTTTGGAAAGCATATTACTGATACTGAATTGAAAGTACAAAGACGACGAGCTTAGCACGTGGACCCTGCACGAAATAACCTAACCACGTGGGAAACTCCAGCATACAACTCCTGCTGACGTGTGTGGGAAAACAGGTCAAAAGTCCAAGAACTCACATTTCCGACGTGTCAGTGGACCCCATTTTAATGGCACACCGTGTAATTACAAGTCCTCCTGAGGTCAAACTTTAATTCATTAACCCCAGAAAAGAAATTAAAAAAAGACCCTAAAATTCTGCCGGGTTAACTCGAGCCAACCCTGTTGCCTGCTTCGAAGCAGACAATGAAAGAGACGGCAGCTAACGGTGACATTCAAAATCAAGCTAGCAGCAGCCGTTACCCTACACCTCACGCATGCCAAGAAACCTAAGAACCCACCCACACACCACTCACAAAAAGAAAAAATGAAAAAACCTTCGCCGTTACCAAATGTCAAGCACACAACCTCACCGTTAACTCAAACCGTCCAATTAACCGGTCCTTCAGGTTAAATCCCAACCATGGTTAGTTAGGTTAAGCGTTACAACACCAACGCAGACACAAAAAACAATACAGTGGAAAAGCAGACAAAAGCAACTAAGTCGCGTAATATAAGACGCGCGCAAAGCGGTTTTTGCTGGATTCTTTGTAACGGCGTTTTCGTGGATTCTCCCAATCATTTTTTGTAGAGAGAGAAATAGAAAAGCGGTTTGCGGAGCTCCGAAGGTGGTTTTGTAACCGTCATAGTGGTTTTCAGTTACGGTTTCGGGATCTCGCGATCGTTACAGATTGAGAGAGAGAGAGAGTGTGTGTGTGTGAACTGTGAAGTGCGTGTGTGTGTGAAGGAATCGAAAAAGTCCCCAGAGTTTGTTACAAAAGGAATTGTATTAAATGCTCGTTATTAATTTGTATTAATAATCATAATTATTAATTAAGGTTGATTATCGTGTGATTGTGTATATAACGAGCTGAATCAGAGTAAAAAGAGAAAGAGATATTGTTTGTTTTCACTTTCGGTTTGTTTCAATGATGGCGAATCGAGTCGGGTCGTTCTCGCAACCGACTGGTGGTGGTTCAGGTGAAAGAAATTGAAAATTAACTGTCTGTTTTTTTATTTTTCTTCTTTTTCCGGGAAAGTTTTGGTTTAAAATTTCTGTTTCTTTCTCGCAGATGATCTGTACACAGAGCTATGGAAGGCTTGTGCTGGTCCGCTAGTGGACGTGCCGAAGAATGGAGAGAGAGTCTATTATTTTCCACAAGGTCATATGGAACAAGTAAGTTTTTTTTTTTAAATGAAGTTTGATGTTAGATCGGTTTTCTTTTTGTTTATGGAGAATGAAAATTAGGAAGATTAGTAGAAAATTTTCTATTTATTTGTGTATATTATAATTTCTGATGAAATATTGATATATTGCTATTTGTGGTTAATGTGTAGTTAGAGGCATCCACAAATCAGGAACTGAATCAGAGGATTCCGTTGTTTCATCTTCCATCAAAGATTCTATGTCGTGTTATTAACATTCAGCTAATGGTATTTATAAGTTCTTCATATTATTTGCTGTTTGGTTGCTGAGAAAAAGAGGAAGAAATATTTTATTGGATGCCATGTCTTCTTGTCTTTTTGGATATTTAATTAGACCTTTTGGTTACTTAATCGGTATTTTATGTTATTGGTATTTTCTCAGTAACCAAATGGACCAACAAATTCTATTGACTTATATTTGATTTGAATAAAACTGATTTTCATTTATTCTATTTGATAGGCGGAACAAGAAACAGACGAGGTTTATGCTCAGATTACTTTGCTGCCAGAACCCAGTGTAAGAAATAATTAAGTTGCTTTCCTTATTTTACCATCTAATATTCAGATGCATAAAGTTAGATATATATGCTCTTTTATTGGTGCAAACTTGCTGATTTTAATGCACCGTTAAAAACATTACAGCTAGAAGAGCCTACAAGTCCTCATGCCTGCCCTCCTGAATCTCCAAGACCAACAGTTCACTCATTCTGTAAAGTTTTGACTGCCTCTGACACCAGCACCCATGGTGGATTTTCTGTTCTCCGGAAACATGCTACTGAATGCCTTCCTCCTCTGGTAATGGAACTTCCTTTCTTATTTCTTCGTGAAGCAATTGCTACAGTGTTGTCTTTTTTTTTTATTAAAAAATCTCAATCTATCTGTTGTGTTGATCTCTATTCCTGGATTTTCTTCAGGACATGAGCCAGTCAACTCCTACTCAGGAATTGGTTGCCAGAGATCTTCATGGGTACGAGTGGCGATTTAAGCATATTTTCAGAGGTAATGAATTGTGTAGAATTTTGTGCATGGGATACTAATTGGGTTATTTGAAAAGTTGAGAGGAACTATCTCTCAGCTGTTAAGAGTTTAGATGAACAAGATCATGTAGATTCAAACCCACCAATTAAGTTCCATCTATCTGTTTTCATATGAACAGGTCAACCCAGGAGGCACTTGCTTACAACAGGATGGAGTACATTTGTTACTTCCAAGAGATTAGTTGCTGGGGATACCTTTGTATTTTTGAGGTATATGTTCTTTCTCTTATCTTATCCCCTTTTATTCTCTTTTTGGTGTTCCAAGACTCATTATAGACTATGTGTTATTCAGGGGGGAGAATGGGGAGTTGCGTGTAGGAGTTAGGCATCTTGCTCATCAACAGAGCAGCATGCCATCATCTGTGATTTCAAGTCAGAGCATGCACTTAGGTGTGCTTGCAACTGCATCTCATGCTGTTGCGACCCAAACCATGTTTGTAGTCTATTATAAGCCAAGGTATTAAATTTTAACCGCTTGTAAATTGAACATGAAAGGTTGTTCCTGTTGAAATACTTAAATCAGTTTTGGTTTGATCATCAGGACAAGTCAATTCATCATCAGCTTGAACAAATATTTAGAGGCTGTTAATAATAAATTTGCAGTTGGCATGAGATACAAGATGAGGTTTGAAGGGGAGGAGTCTCCTGAGAGAAGGTGGTAAAATTCTACTGTGAAGTTGCTTCAAACATGTTTGTTGTTTGGACTTCTTTACTAAATACTTGTTCTACATATTTTATGTGATCAGGTTTTCAGGCACAATTGTTGGAGTTGAAGACTTCTCTCCTCACTGGAAAGATTCGAAATGGCGATCACTGAAAGTAACTTCTTAGACCGCATGGTTCTTTACCTGCTATTATAAACAACTGAGAAATTAATTTGCTTACATCTCTTTCCCAGGTTCAATGGGATGAACCCGCATCTACAGCAAGACCTGATAAGGTTTCACCATGGGAAATAGAACCCTTTGTTGCTTCAGCACTATCTAATCTGGTTCAACCAGTTCCGGCGAAGAACAAAAGACCTCGACCACCGGTGGAAGTTCCAGCTCTTGGTACGAGAAAAGACATTTTTCTTACCTTTTTTATTTTGGTACTGGATGACTTTATTTTGTCTAAACTTCTTTGCGTGGATCTAGATTTGTCTTCAGCTGCATCAGCTCCGTGGAATTCTAGATTGACAGAGTCCCATGATTTAACACAACTGAGTGTTAATGCTGAAAGCAAAAGAACTGATAATCATGCCCCATGGCATCACAAGCAGACTGATTTTAACAGCAATAGCAACTCTATGTCAAGGACTCAGACTGATGGGGAATGGCTAACTTCTCCCCATGTCATTTTTTCTCAGCAATTGTTTCAGGATGCCATGGATGATAATAAGAATGTCAGCGCATGGGCTGCTCTCTCTGGCTATTCAACTCCACACTCATCAAAGCTGAATAATGACCCAATGCTTGAGCAAGTTGACCCGGGGAGGAAACTTGAGATGGCTACCAGTTGCCGATTGTTTGGTATTGAGCTCATAAATCATTCTGCAAGCTCTACTCAGGTGGAGAAGGCACCCATTTCTAGCTTCACCACAGAAGGCAACATTGTCAGTACCCTGTCAGTAGCTGATTCAGATGAAAAGTCTGACCTTTCAAAGTCTCTTAAAGAAAAGAAACAAGATCAGTTACAGGTATCACCAAAAGAGAGTCAAAACAGGCAAAGTTGTTCTACATCCACCAGAAGTCGAACCAAGGTACTCAAATGTTTATTATTTTAGGTATTAAATCTGTTAAGATTTTATGCACTCTTTAGGATGTTTCTGAAAACAAACTCTTCTATTTTGGCGTTCAAAAATCCCAAAAGGTTAAAATGCAAGGGGTTGTTGTTGGTCGGGCAGTGGACCTTACTATGTTGGAAGGGTATGATCAGCTCATAGATGAGCTGGAGGAAATGTTTGACATCAAGGGACAGCTTTGTACTCGAAATAAATGGGAGATTGTCTATACTGATAATGAAGGGGACATGATGCTTGTAGGCGATGATCCATGGCAGTAAGTATTCTTTGCTACCATTTACTAAGTTAGCATGATTCATATTCAAACTGATTGGATTCTTTTTAACAATTTTATGTTGAAAAAAATTATAATAATGCAGTGAATTCTGTAACATGGTGCGAAGAATTTTAATATGTTCAAGCCAAGATGCGAAGAAGATGAGTCCTGGAAGCAAACTTCCTATTTTCTCCATAGAAGGTGAAGGGGTTTTAATAAACTCAGATTCAGCTGAAAATTGAAACTTAGGGACATATTTATCTTTTTTTTTCCCTTTTTCTTTTCAGTTGTTGTTGTTGTTGTTTATTTTTCATGGGTATTGGGATTAGTTTTTTTTTGGGGGGTCAGGTGTTGGAGGATATGAAAAGAGGCGGGGTGAGAAGAGAAAGTGGCTAATCAAATTATAAGCTCATTTTTTCGGGCTAACTACCGAAGGAGACTGAAAGAACAGTTTGTGACCTGGGGTTTGAAGGACCGAAAGGTCATAATGGCATTAGTGGGAGTTAGACGATCAAGAGTAGGACTAGTAGCAATTATGTGAATATTGTGGTGGGTGGAAAATGAGGTGAGGGTGCAGTCTTTTATGTTTTCTTTGTGGGTTGTATATATTTTATAATGGCAGTGCAAATCTTTGTTTGAAGGATTTTTAAGTCAATAATTGGGGTCAATTTCTCTTCTCATCGGGCACTCTGTTAAATAGTTTAGGATGTCATGCAGTCGACTTGAACCATGAATTGGGATGTTAATAGTTAATACCAATCAGCAAACAATTAACGCAGTGGGTATAAATTTGCTCAAAAAAAGAAAAAAAGACGGAGAAATAATAGACGTGTGAGCAGAGAGTGGGTCGCCACTCGCCAGCATTGTGGACAAGACGAATGGGCCGAGGAATCTTCCAAGAGAGATCTTCGTACTGCCATAAAATCTTATTCAATTGACCGATGGTTGGTAGTAGCTGAATAAAACAGTTATTGTGAGGCCGAATATTCCTCTAGCATTATCAAATTCCTCTCCTTGTTTAGGCTTTTCTACTTTCTATTTTGCTAGATGCTGTGTAAATTCAAGGTCTCAAGTCTCCTAGCAAATTAATTAAGCATACGCGACAAGCAACTTGGAATTGGTCAGCACGGTCCCATGACTTATTAAAGCATTAAATTCGGAACGCAAAGCCGCCAGTCCGAAGACGTGCAGTTGAAGTTTCAACATGATGTTGATATGGTACGAGACTACGAAATGAATCAAAATATACATTCTGCTTGCTACGCGTTGGAATATTCTTACAGAGCGGTAAAATTAAAATATCCTTTGACAAATTTCTTTCTCAAATGCATGCATTACAGCTGCTTACTCAGTTAAAATATCCCGAGATTATAGCAAAATCCAAATTAGACGTAATCAAATTGTGGGATGTTTGAGAATAAGAAAGAGACGTGTTGAATCTTACTAGCTGATTGGGTGGTGGTGGTGGTGGTGGTGGTGAATGGAAACAAAGACATCCTTTGTATCATGCAATGGAAGTAAAGACAAGAGGGTCACTAGAGTCAAAGTGGGCTTCATATGCCCTAATTTAATTGGCAAGTCGGTGCGACTGATTGAAAACTCTAAAAAAAACAAATTTTTTTATAAAATACTGTCTCCTAGTCATATCTTTTTCTCTCTCTCTCTCTCTCTATATATATTATATGAAATTAATAAATAAAAATTTAAGTAGTCACAATTTTAAATTAAAAAGTTAAATTAAGGAAACTCTACCTATCAAAACAGAACTCCATCTCCCCATTACCCCCAAGATCATTTCTATTTCGAAGCAGAAGCAACAAGTTAACACCGAATGCCAGCTTGTTATTTTTATCTGAAGCCCGGCATAGCAAGATTACAAACAAGATAGATTGCCATTGATTCTTGTTAATTTTCCATGGGGATAAAAGCCGATAAAAGATGAAAAGACAAGAGAAGCTTTGCATAGAATAATCACTGAAGGGTACACGCATCACTACGGGATATATATAGATTTTTGTTCTAACAAGTTACTTAACTTATAACACGGTAAGTACATAGATACATAATATAATTTTATAGTATATTATAAATTGTGCTTATCATATAGTGACAATGTTATTTATCATATATATATATATATATAATGCTATACTTTTCAGATAGTACACTCATTAGATATTCTAACAAAAACGTATCTTTGTATTCTAATTATTTTCAAAAGGATTTGATATTTTTACCATATTTTTTAGTGGTATTTATTTTAGTAAGCATCAAAATCTCGTTTAGAGGAATAATTGATCTTTTTGAAAGAGAAAAATGTCAAAGTGACAACGAAAAGGAAAACATTAATATTTATTAGAAAATTAAAGAAAATATAATAATAAAAACGTAAAATCACATTAAAAGATATGATTTTTAAAGGGGTATTAATACTGTCACCCCTGAGTGTTTATATCATTAAAAAGTAAGTTAAAGAAAAAAATTATAATAAAAACGTAAAATCTCCAATGACAACGGTGGTACAAGTCATTATTCTATTATTTGATAGCAATCAAAAATAAGGGTCACCGTCAAACGGTGGGACAATAACTTACATTACCTTTACTATTTAACAAATCGATTGATGGTGGCATGACAGTGATTGCCGTTCTCTCCCTTATTTTTGATAGTTTTTTGGTCTTTTTTTTCTTCTAAAAATAACTTAATTATTGTGTAAATTAAACAAATTTAAATATTATAAATTTTAATTATTTTTACGATTATCACCAACGAAAAAAATGGCAACCAACAATAATGGAAAAAACTTTATTATTATTATTATTGTTATTGTTTATTTAATAATGAAAATAAATTTAAATCAATCATATATCACGTGAATTTAATTAGACACCTAACTATTTTTCACATTCTTAATAGGTAAGTACTCAAATATTCTTTCTCACATTAAAATAAATAAAAGAAACTAACGTGATGGAACTAGGTTGTCAAAAAAATTATAAAGTCTATTGAACATCCATGTGTGATAGGGAATAATAGCACAACAGCTCATGTGATATGAAGTCTTAATATTGGTAGTTGTTAGTAATTATAAGTTACTATTAATTGTTGTAATAAGGGCTAGCATTTCAAGTGCCTAGTTTATAGTTAGTAATTGTAAGTTTTCATTAATTATTGTAATAAGTGCTAGTATTTCAAGTGCCTAATTTATTGGTAATAGTTTGTAGTTAGTAGTAGTAAATTTTCATTAATTATTGTAATAAGTGCTGGAATCTCAAGTTCTTGAATTATTAGTAGTAATTGATAGTTAATAGTTTTAAGTTGTCATTAGTTACTGTAATAAATGCTAGACATCTCAAGAGGTCTCTATAAATATATGAGAGACGAGGAAGAATAAAGATATAATTGTTAATATTAATGTTGAGAGTTTTCTCTTAAATTAAAGGAAATTTATTAGAATTTATCAAGATTTTATCTTGTGGCGTTCTTTCAAATTTATCACTCACAACTTCTCATCTATCTTGAGTGTGACATCCACTATTTTCTTATACCTTTGGTTCTTATTTTTGATAGATAACGGGTTAAAATTCTTGTTTTTATTTGTATAAAAATTTAAATTAGAACGATGCTTGATAAAAAAATTTATTAAGTGTTGAGTCTTACTTTTTTTTTTTAAGGTTCACATCATAATAATAAGTAGAATTATTTTAGATATTTTTAAAAATAATATGAGATTTTTTTAATTACAATTAACAAATCATAAGAATCCGACCGTTGTTAACCCATATTTTTTTTTAAAAAAAAGAGTTGCATAATGAATAACCACAGTAACGGGAGTGATAGTGAAGAATTACGTGCGAGATATTTTCAATTCCAATAAAACAATACACTTGTAAATTCTTAAGGAACCTCTCTACTGTAATAAGAATATTTCTGATGAAAAATTTTTTCTTTTAAAAAAAGTAATATTTTATTTTATTTTTTTACAGAAATTTTTAGTCTTCTTTTTCTTGATTTTCCTCTTATTTTATTAAGAATGAAATTGACTGGAGCACCAAAATATTTTTAATAAATACACACAAATTTGCTCCTACAAATCACTTAATCATAGATGCTGAAATGAATTTTTTGAAGCTTTAGAAAAAGTAATACAAGATAGTACTTATTTCTTTTACTTGCATACTCAGATCCGACACACGCATATATATATATATATATATAATTGCTTACCAAAACATACATGTATGCTTGCTAGACAAAACTGCATGGCTTTTGGTTTGAATGATGTTTACCAAAACGAGCTCTGTACGTGTGGATGTTCATTTCTCGATCTTGTCATCAACTATTTACTTCGATCAGCATTAACTTAGAATATCTTGTGAAATTTTATCAAAGAAAAGTCTCCTCTTATATAAAATAATTAATAGCCAATAATATTATAAAATCTTTACTCTTTACTCAATTCTTTTAAGAATATAATTCGATTTTTTTTTTCATTTTTTTTTATCTTACTGATATATCATTGATAGTTATAAAAAAATTAAGCTATTTTGCTTAATTTTGCTTTTGCTTTGCTTTCACGTGTCTAAGCGCCTATAAATAGAGATAGTAATCGGAGATTTTGTAATTATAGCACCAACCAGAAATATATAGGAAATTTTTTTGAGTTGATTATTATTTTAATATTAATTTTTATTTTGATCAAAGTCAAATATTTTAAATTATATTAACTAAATATACGTTAGGTTTACTATTTTACCTTTATTATAATTATAATAATTTTTATTATTACTTAAAATTTTATTTTATTTTATATAAATTATTGAAGAATATAAATTTATAAATAATTAAAATTTAAATTAATTATAAAAGATTGTAAATTTATAATAATAATAATTAAAAATAATAACAATAAAAATTAAAAAAAACACAAAATAGTCGCTGGGCGCGCGCTCGGGCCTGCGCCTAACGACCATTTTATCTGTATTTTTAAAAAATAAAAATAAAAATAAAATAAATAATTATATATTAAATATTATTTCTTATATAATTTTTTATTTATTTAAATATATAAACCATCGTAATTTTATTATTGTTATTTTATTACCCCTGACAATATCATCTCTCGCTTGATTGATTCTTAGATTTGGTGCGTTCTCAAAACTCACAGATCTGCTCTCAAAACTCATATATCTCAAGCGCGAAGAGAAGAAAAATAACTGAAGTTTAAAACAAGTAAAATTTTGTTTATTTTAATTTAATTAATAGTATTATTATTTATTGAAATAAATGATTAAAGTGTTTGGATATATATATTTGTTATAATTAAGTTGTAATTTATAATTGAGTTATGGCTGCGCCATATATAATTGTTGCTGGTGGTAGATTGGTATGCGTCTACCCGTGACTACACATATTTGTTGTTGGCCACCGCTGTGTGCACACTAGTAACAATAAGGTACTCATGTACAACTCGTTCTGATAAGCACCGATTGTAATAAGGTACTATTGCGCATCACCGCAACGTTATAACACCACCACCAAATAGCTCTCATTTATTTTTCAGAAACTGCATATTATATTTATTTTATATATTTAAAATAAAATATATTTGATATATATAGTTATATATTCAATTATATTTTTTTAATTTAATTAATATAAAATAAAAATAAAATTATGTTATATTTTTTTTCAGGTATGTCACAAATTTCAGCCATTATATATTTTGGGGGGAGATGGGAGAGCTGTAGCGATGGTTTTGAAAGATACATTGGATATCAAAATATGCATATGGTTGTTCCAAAAA
Organism: Ailanthus altissimus; assembly: GCA_946807835.1. NCBI lineage: Eukaryota > Viridiplantae > Streptophyta > Magnoliopsida > Sapindales > Simaroubaceae > Ailanthus > Ailanthus altissimus. Next base: position 28,285,629 of record OX327699.1, read on the forward strand.
ATATTAGATACAAAGCGTTGTTGAGAAGAATTTGTCATCTTTTAGGAGTTAATCAGGTGCATTATAAGGTAACTTTGAAGTTTGAGATTCCTTCAAGTACTATAAAGTTGAGACCCATTCCACTTGAAAATGACGATGATGCAATATTGTGGTTGAGTTTACAGAATAATATGGCTACACCGCTTTGTGTAACAGTAGATGCTCGAGGACCCGAAAGTAATACAGAAGCATCAATGGAGTAAAAAGAAAGCTATGCTAAGCAATTCTCATCGACAACTCCTGTGTACATTCCAAATTCTCCGGAGGATTATCATTATTCTCCTTCGATGCTCAACGAACAACAAGGTTACATATATGACCATGGTCAGATATATCGAGATGTTGGCATTAATATTGGCTATGATATTGGTGAAAATGATGATCATGGTTACGAGGTTGATGATGATTGTAGAAATGATTATGATGATGATTATAAAGAGAATGAAGATGTAAATGATGATGCTGGTGATGATGATGATGAGGAGGATGATGATGATGAGGAGGGTGATAATGATGATGATGATGATGATGATGACGACGACGACGACGATGAGGGTTATGGTAGAGAAGAAAGGGTTAAGGTAGAAAATCCATTTCAGTTTCAGCCTGAAATACCATCATTTGACTTGAATGTATCGGAAAATTTTTCTTGTCATGGGATTGGTGATGTATTTGTAGGAAAATTATATAACAGCAAAGATGAAATTCATGAAGCTATAAGTATGGTTGCACTGAAGGAAAAATAGAGCTTTAGAGTTTACAAATCTACCAAAGATTGTTTCGAGTTGAAATGCGATGATGACAGCTGCAAGTGAAGATTACAGGCAGTGTCGACAGAAGGGCAACATTTTTTTGTTGTTAGGCGAGTAGATACAGGGCACACTTGTGTTTTGAGTCAATTAAGGGATGGTCACCGGTAAGCCAAGAGTCTAATTATTGCTAAAGTAATAAAAAATAAATTTACATCGGTCAATAGAAACTATAGGCCGAAAAATATTCAAGCAGATATACGTGAACAATTCGGTGTTCAGATAACCTATACTAATACTTGGCGCGCTAGGGAGCGTACAGTAAGATTGATAAAAGGTACTCTTGAGGATTCGTTTAGATTGCTTCCTGCATACAGCTATGTGTTGCAACAAAATAACCCAGGTACAATTACTCATTTGAAAACTGACGCAGATAATCACTTCAAGTATTTCTTTATGGCGTTAGGACCTTGCATCAGAGGTTTTAATTCATTAATCCGACCGGTAGTTGTAGTGGACGGAACATTTTTGAAAGGTTCCTATCTTGGTACAATGTTTGTGGCCGTTTGTAAAGATGGAAACAATCAGATTTATCCATTGGCTTGGAGAATTGCTGACTCAGAAAATGATACTTCTTGGGAGTGGTTTATGGTTAAACTGCGAGGAGTTATTGCAGATCATCAGAATCTTATTTTTATATCTGATCGACATGCCGGTATTAAGAGGGCTATACGGGGTGTGTTTCCTCATGCATATCATGGGTTCTGCATATATCATTTGAAAGGAAATTTGATGACAAAATACAAGTTACCATTAGATAAGTCTAAAAAAGGGGTATACCTATCAACCTACTTCACTGCTGCTAAAGCTTATCGTGTCCATGATTTTCAATACCAATTAAACAAGATGCGACAAATGAGACCTGACGTAACAAAGTATTTGGAGGAAGATGTTGGTACAGTGAGATGGGCACGATCATCTGGTGCTTTCAGAAGGTATAACATTATGACTACTAATATCGCTGAAAGCATTAATGCAGTTGCAAAAGAAGTAAGAAAGCTTCCGATGACTAATTTGGTAGAGTGGATGCGGGAGCTAACGCAATTGTGGTTTTACCATATACGATTAGCATCACAAAATATGACCAATGTCTTGACGAACTGGGCACATCATAAAGTCATGAAACATAACGATAAGGTAAGTCGAATGACCATTTCTCCTGTTGATGATTTACGATTTATAGTTATGGATGGTGGAGTAAACTGGATTGTAGACATTGACGAAAGAACATGCAGCTGTCGAAAGTTTGATTATCGGCAACTGCCTTGTTCCCATGCACTCGCCGCATGCAGATACATCAGATTATCGCACGAGAGACTTTGTTCAACTTATTACACATCTGAGACTTTATTTCGTGCCTATAGCGAGCCAATACTTCCGGTTGGTCAAGTGTCAGATTGGATAGTCTCAGAGTATTTGAAAAATATAGACATTCAACCTCCAATAGCACGTCATCAGTCAGGCAGACGTCGAATGAATCGGATTCTATCTCAAGGAGAGAAACCATCAAAGAATATATGTAGTCGTTGTAGACAATATGGATATAACCGATAAATGTGTCGAAACCCTGTTCCTTTACAGAGCAGGTGATGTATATTCATTTATAAATATTTACTTTATTGATATTTTATTATGTATAATATAAGGCTAATATTTTTTTTTGTTTCAGATGGATCTGAAAAAATATGAAAAAGAGCTATACCATGAGACTTAATTATGTATGAGAGTCGAGCTTCGTCACTTCTGTAATTTAATTATTTTGTAATGCACTTATTTTGTAATTTACTTATTTTGTAATGCACTTATTTTATAATGCACTTGTCTTTAGTAATAATGTTGATAATTTTCACAAAATTTTTGACAGAATCTCCTCTATAATATGGACAATCCCAAACCTATCATATTAAATAAACATACTTCTATCAAACTGTAAAATCACTTTCGCATATATACACCCAAATCAACGCCCACAAACAATTATACACCCAAATAAATACATATTGATTAAATCACACTTCTATCAAATTGCAAAAACACTTCCACATACATACTCCCAAAACAATTATGGTATATCAATTATACACCCAAATAAATGCATGTAAATAAATTATAGTGCTACATATCTATAAAGCTGTAGTCCACAAATCAACGGTCATCTTCTGTCTATAAAATATACCAATGTTAGGGAATGAGTCAAATGGCCGACCTAACATAAGATATTCAATATACATACAGGCGAAGAAGCCACAGTCCCCGTTCCCGACCTCTTGTTGTGGCACATTCTCCCGGATACGAGTCACCGGCCAAGGGAACAAATTTGGCCTTTCTATGCTCCTCAAACTTTAAAATCTACAACTTTGAAGGTACAACGGCATTGCAACACACAAAGGCTTTATAAATCTCATGATGGACTCGTCTGAATGGCCGTTCACGTTGGAATCATAAAGAACAATTGTAAACTGAGCAAGGTCGAGTTGCGCTACAATCCAATGTTCTTGATTCATATTTAGAGGAATATATACCTACAAAAATAATTATGGTATTATTTTTAACTTAATGTTGTTATATGCACAGTAAAAAGTCATTATTATTCTTAAAAAATACTTTATTGACCGATGCCCACGGTTGAACGCCAAGTAACTCGGTCTTTGCTCCGAGTGCATAAGCCAACAACATTTGAAGCCAGTCGTTGTTGTCTGGAGGATTGGCAGTGAAGGATGTTTTTCACATTTGTCGAATGTACTCCTAAACACAAATAAAAGATACTCGTTAAAGTCGATAATAGTTAAAGTCAATAATATTATATGCACAATAAACGAGTAATATAATAACTTATGTAGAAATATGCATCTGCAGTTGTACAATCTTGTAAGTACATGTCAGAAAACATTCTTTGACGCAAACGCAAAACCTTCAAATATTCTTTTATATGCTACAAAACACACTGAATATGTATAAGTTTTGATATTATTAGACAAATCACAAAAAAAAGTTAAAATAAATCCTCACCGAATCGTCAAGCTAATTTTGTAGTATCTCATTAAACCGCGTATTGTTCGGATTGAGTTCGTGCAAATGAACCCGTTGTGTTGGGTCATTCATTTTTATCCAATCCAGATCAACATATTTACTTTGATCAATAGGAATCAACTGCTCGTTTATGTCAATAGTAGGTCCTACTTGCAAGTCTACAAGTTTCTTCTTCACGGGCTGTTTTAATGGATTGGTATATGGACTGACTTGGGCTGCTGCCTTCTTGCGAAGGAGCCCATACCTACTTATATTTTTACCCAATGAAGCAGGTATAATTTTTAAGCTTGTACGGCTATCAACAACATGAGCAAATGACTGATGCTGAGACTCGTTGGCAGGAGCAAATGTATGAAATTCAACAGTCATGAATTCGGCACCGTACAAAATCAAATAATACCGGTTAATGTATTGACTTGTTAAACTTTCTATCCAATTTATTTTAAGTTTAAAACGTACCATACTCTGCCCTACATCCTCGAAGATATTGGCTGGTTAAGTTGTTGCATCAAGAGAGATATCTGATGCAAGATATTTTCTTCAGCCTTATCAATCTTGGCTGAAAGCTATGCGTTACCTTTATCAATCCTGGTAAATATTCTTTCTTCAAGATCATCCATCTTCTTTTCCAGGACTTCATGCTGTGATGTTGATGTGCCGGATTGAAACTATACATAAATTATTATAATTAATTTTCACAAACTAATACTAACGAGTAATAAAAGCATCAGATAATTCAAGAAAAAAAAATTAAATTATTATACCATTGATTCAGTCGCTGGCGGGGCTTGAAATTCGTTGAGGTGCTGCAGATTATCGGTGAATTGGGTGTCCGGGATATCAACTGTCTCCAACTTAAGACTCCCTCCCCATTTTCCCGATGGAATGCAAAAGTTTACCACCGCGCGATAGTCCGCAGTCTTCTCATGTTTGCGGGGTACCAACTTCCTATGAACCTCAAAAACCTTTATAATATTTTAGATTTATTAATCATTATTAGAAAATATAACACAAATTATAAGAAAGTTATATATATATTTTGTTGAATATAAAAGCATACCCCAACACCATCGAAGAGGACATCTACGACGTTTTCATATAATGGGGTGCTTGTGCCAGACTAATTTAGAATACGAGAAAAATAATCTCCATTCCTATTGGCAAACAACTCCTCACACCTCGGGATTGCCTCGTAGATCCACACCTGAGATGATAATAAATTTAAATTACAATGCCAACAAAATAAATTTTTCTCTATCATAATATCATAATGAATCAAAAAGATAGAATTACTTACCAAGAATGCGTGACAAAATGAGTATAAGTTGTATGATTCTATATTCCCAGCGCCTGTGTTTTTACCTTCGCCAACTTTTTAATTGGAGCCGTGCATAAATTATTGTAGAGTACTGTAGTAACCAGTATCCATAACCGGTAAGAATATGTATATTTATATATATAAATATACGTATTTTATTTGTATGTGGGTGATCCTTGGTTTATATATTGTTATTAGTAGTGTTTTTATAGGTTAAGGATATACTATTAGTATTGGGTTTATTTGCAAGACTTTGGAATTATTTTAGGGACCAAATTGTTATACTTTGAAAGTTTTGGGGGCAAATTCGTAAATACCAAAAATTAACCACTTAGTATAAAAATACACTTTTAAAAACCCTAATTCTCTCATTTTGGTCGAGCTACCCATTTTTAGAGAGAGAAGAGAGAAATAAAGGAGAGAGAAAGAGAAGAAGAAGAAGAAAAAGAAGAAGAAATTGACATTTTGGATCTTTAGAGGTATATCACAACTAATTATCAATTTATTGGTGTTAATTAAGTTAATTTACTTAAGTTTTGATTTCTGGAAATATGTATAATTAAGGATTTGATGTGTATTTCGTTTGATGTTGTGAGAATTGATGATGATCTATAAGATAGCTTGATAAATTATGATGAATTGTGGAATTTCTGCTTGATAGTCTCTTGATCTAGGAATTTTATAAATTGTGGTGATTCGATTCTGGTTTTGAATTTTGAGTATATGAAATTAGACATGTTTAGGATCATCTGAGACTTTGAATCGACTGAAAATCTCGGAAATTGAATTTGTAGTGAATTTACCAAAATGACCCTGGAATTCTGGAAATTTCCTGTGTAAACAGTATGATACAGTGGAAAATAATTTTTGACCTGCTGAATGATCTTTAAAAATTACGAATTTGTGGAATATGATAATTTTATATGTCTAATATGATATACTCGGAATTGAGAATTTGGATCAATGTGGTTGAAGTGTTATGAATTTCTAAAGTGTATAAGCTCATTGTAGTATTTGATTAACAGAATTTTAAAGTTATGAAATAAAATAGTTTTAAAATACTTTTGGCAGTTATTTGGAAGCCAAATATTTATCATGGACTAAAATATGTGTCAAGAGTAATTATGTGGTAGTTTTATAATTTTTGAGTTAGTATATGATTTTATAAAATTGGGAGATTGAATACTGTTCAGTAAGTATCTTGATCCTGTCAGGTTTGTAGTTTGGATTCGATAGTGTGTATGGAATGGATTGTGTAGGAATTTTGATATAATATTCATATATAAGAAGTATATATGAGTCAAGAATGATATATTCTGATTTCGGAGTAATTGGACATCATTTGATGTATTAGAAATTTTTGTTAAGTGTAAGTGGTCAGAATGACAGGTTTTGAGAAACCAAATATTTAGACCAATTTGATGTGATAAATGCATTGTGTATAATTTTGTAAGCTATTTAAAGTATTTTGTGTGAATTGTGAGGCTTATGAAAGGATTAATCTCCATTGATAGGTTAAGGAGATTTAAGCCTTGTAGCTGAAAGTGTTAAGAGGTAAGTATACTAGACTTACTACTGGAATCACAATAAACATAATAATTGTTTTGTATGATTTTGTAAATGGGGTTAAGAATATGTTTATGATATGTCAAAGTATATTTTGATATGAAATGTGAATATATATTTATGAATGTGAGCATTAACATTGAGCATGGACATACATGTGTTTTTGAAAGTGAGCTTTCCAAAATAAGATGCGTTTAACAAAGAAAGCTTTTGAAGTGTAATATGTCCATGAGAAATATTTTGTGATTTGAGGGTACTTGAACTTACTGTTAACTTAGTAGGCATTTTATGTGATTTGTGGAGCCTTTATGTGTGGCCTTTCCTTCGGGATTGGTATATGTTATGTGTTCCGTATGTAGGGAGGATCCTATTGGTACCTAAAGGAAGTGTGAGTCATCACATTCGTGTGGTGGCGTATTGGTACATGTGAGAGGACTCACCGATGATCAGGGTGAGGGTTTGGCTTTTACCTTCGGGCATAAGCGTTATATATGTGTGATTTAAAGACCTCACTTGTACTATTCCTCTCATACGGTATGTCACCTACGAGTGACATTTGGCTCATTATGTGATATGTGATATGTAAGTCCTACTAAGTAGTAGTTGAGTGATGGTATTCCTATTATGTGTTTTTAAAGAATGTGTAAGCGCTTACATGATATGTGATTTGATAAGATTATGATTTTGATTGATCACAGCATATCATACATATGCATTGTGTACATATATGTATTTGTATTTGATATATGAAAAATTAGTATGCTTACTGAGTTTTATACTCATTATAGTTTATGGTGATTTCAGGTAAATAAGGTACATGTGTGCTTAGCGGATTTGGTAAGGCTTCTACTGTTCCTTGGGTTCCCTAAGTTGCTAGGTTGTTGTGTGTTTCATTTGGGGACACGTGGGATAGGATATTTGGTTTGTCCCTATTGAATAAATACTTATGTATTATTTCATTGTGTGTGGATTGGATTTGGTTTAAGTTTTATAAAGTGAGGTTATTGGATGATTTTAAGTAAGAATTTGCAATGGATATATTCTGGGCTCCCGGTAACAAAGTTGCTACTGGTGACGTAGTAGAGTGTTAATCTCTGAGAAAACTCTGCGTATCTCCGGTTTAATAATTGTCCCAGTCATAATTCAATTGCTATAATTCTGAAAGAAATTGAAATGAAAGTTGAAAATTGAAAATTTTGTGTAATATTATTTATGAGTGCACATGCAGTGAATGAATGTAAGTGATGTCGTGTGTCGGATCTTTTGGGTCTGGGGCGTGACAGCTTTTATTGGTATCAGAGCTAAGATATGATTCTGTAGACTTTTAAATGTCGAGTCAAGGGAACCGAGCAGATGCCAAATCCTTAGGATTGTATTTGTAGCTTTGTTGTGTAAAAGCTTGACATATTCCTTAAATTTTGTATGATTTTGTGAAGATGACACAGTATCCAAGAGCTGCTAAGATTGTTGTTGTTGTGGATAATGGTACCTTGTGGATCTTAATGTTACTATTTAGATTTTTTTTAAGTTATGACTAATATGCTTAGTAAGAGTGATGTTGAATATCTTATAATGATAATTTGCATGTCATAGAGTAAATTGAGATAATTTTCTCAATGACAAAATATAGAGAAGTAGAGTATTGAAGACATCAATTGAAACAACTTTTATTGAAAAGGAAAACAACAACAATAGCAGCAACAAAAATACAGTAGAGGCTACGGAGTGAGATTTAAGTCTATTTTGCGCTTCTTCTGACTGTCATGAGTAGACCAATCTAACTGATGCAATGTTGGATTAGACAGAGGAATAAAAGACTGTAATTGATCAATTAGTTGATCAACAGTTGGAGCTGAAATAAGAATCCGTCGTGCTAGAAGTGGGATGAATTGTGTTCCCGCTGCATAGTCAAGAAAAGATATCAACCCGTCGTAAAAACCATTAACATTTAACAAACCAATGGGTTTTTGGTGGATTTGTAATTGTGCCCATGAGACAATTTGAAAAATTTCCTCTAAGGTCCCGAAACCTCCTGGTAGAGCTATGAAAGCATCCGCATGCCTAAGCATTTGAGCCATTCGCTCGTGCATAGATGAGACTTGTAACTCATCCCCAATTGTTTTTCCTACAATATTTTCAATAGCTAGAGGTTTTGGAATGATACCCAAAACTCGACTACCTTTATTGTGTGCAGCTTTTGCCACAGACCCCATTAACCCTCGGTTACCTCCTCCATATACTAAATGTATATTTCGCTCAGCTAATACCTTACCAAGATTTTCTGCAACTTTTGTAAACTCTTCAGTATTCCCAAGGTTAGATCCACAAAAGACACAAATTTTTGTGAATCGACGAGCTGAGGTTTCCTCCATTGTTATGCTCACCCTAATCTTTGAATATTTTTGAGTTTGTATAAGGATGCAAAAACAATGTATTTATAGAGAAACAAATTGATAATAGCTGTGGAGCATATATGTAAGTATGTTCAAATATATACGTTTTTCTCAATTCTTGTGAGGTAAAAAGAAAATAATGAGTTTTACTTTATTATTCTATAAGGGACAATAGGCCGCAAAATTTTGAATAAATATTTGTTGATATGTAAGTGTAATAAAATTGTGTCGGAAGCGTGATGAGTTAGGTAAGATGATTAAGAAAAGTCAATAAATGCCTATTTTATGGATTTAGGGACTTTGCCGTTTTGGCACTAATGGCCGACAATGCATATATGACTTGAAGACTTTTAAAAGCTACCAACTAGACTTTGGACATGAGGCCAAATTAACTTTATTAATTATAAGAATTTTTGTGGTCTTAACATTGATTTTTGGCCGATAGATTAAAAGCAGACATAAAGAAAGATAAAGCACACTTGACATAAAGATAAAGCAGTAATCAGTCTCTCTTTGATGTGATAGAGCAACACGGATCTAGTTTCTGTGAAAATAGAAACAGCAATGTAGGTCAAAATGAGTCTCCTTGGTCGCTTTCATCTGTGTCGTATCCGTGAGAGAGGAACTTATGGAGTTGTTGTTCCCGTACATTGAATGAGGGCTCTGGCGGAGTGGAATGTGGGTCTACCATATCTTGATCTTCTCCAGGTGAGTTGGTCTGGATGAGGGATGTGCTGGCTTCCTCTTGGATTTGGGTGTCGGTTGGATAAGGTTGGGAGTCTTGAAAGAGGGATAAGTTAAGATTGGGTTGGTGTTGGTCAAGTTCTGTCGGGACAACTGGCTGAGATTGAGTAGGTTCTGTCGGGACAACTGGCTGAGATTGGGTAGGTTCTGTCGGGACAGTTAACTGAGGCCATTGGTGAAGGTTATCCATTGCTTGTCTGTATCTGGCATAATAAGTCATGTTTGGGATATGGTGATGATGAGTAGAGTAATCTGTATTTCTGAGATGTGAAAGATGATATTTTTGTCTTTGTTGGAATTTGAGTATATTGGCAAAATTCAGGTCTTCTGTAAAGTCAGCTTCAACTTGTTTCCAAGGTGCAACATCTTCTGGGGAGATCCAAATAGACGGAGGAATTATTTGATTTTCCTGAGCAAGAATTCTTTCAAGTTCTCTCTTTTGCTGAATTACTTCTTCAGGCCAGAGCTTAATTGATCCCTTTAGTGAAAGGGTAAATGTGAAGTAATCCTTAACAGTGGGGTAATAATGAATCTCGTGATCTGAAATAATCATACCCTTCCGTTGGAGAAGTAAGACTGACCAAAGATGTTGTCTGGGGACTACAGCATTTGTGTTGTTTGCAATCATGTATTGAAATTTAGTTATCCACCATGTCTTTGGGTAAAACCATTGGAGAAAAATCAGGGCTGGATGATCTTCATCACATTTTTCTAATTTTTGGAGGGTTCTAAGTAATGGGAATTCCATGGCAATTGTATATAGATCCAACAGGTACCATAACAAGTAAAGGACAGGTTTGGACCATTGGGAAAATGGGAAAAAAGAGTGCAGGTGAAAGAAAGGGTATTCTAAGTTGAACAAAGGGCCACCAAGAACTGTGAGGCCGTGTTCTTGGACTGCTAAGATGGCGTAGTGTCTGATGAATTCTTTGGCACGGGAATGGAGTGTTCTGGTTTTGATTAGGTCTGGAAATTGTGGTGGAGAAAAAGGAACAAGAGGAGTTATGATAATGGGATTCATTATGAAGATGGTAAGAAGGTTAGTTTTATTTATTGCTAGAAAAGTGATTATGAGGTTTAGGCTATTTATAGAGTTTTATGCAAGAAAATCAATAATCGTTTTGTCCTTTCCTTTTACGTGGATGACGTTAAAGGAATAGTTAAAAGAATCATATTTGTCATCGCAGTAATTGTGCTAGTAGAATCTTTTCTATTTGAAATCGAGCATATTAGAAAAAGCAGACATGTAAATCTCAATGAGAAAATGATGTCCAATAAGGTGGACTATTTTTTCTTTAAGAGTTAAAGTAAGAGATATAATGTTAAGATCTATAGTTTAAGAATCAGTTGAACTAAAGGTCTTTTTATTGAAGTTGATTTTTGATCGTTTAAGATAATGCTTTCAATATTCTGATTTGAATGACAACTTAGTTGCGTAGAAATACTACATTTTTTTTTGAATGATATCAAGGTAGTGAATGATATTATGACGTATGAGTATATGTTGAAGGGATTAAAATTTTTAAAGGAGTTAAGAATTTTATGTAAGAGATTAGTATGAGTATTCTACATCTATGTTATTCTTTAATGAATGAAAGGTGAAGTGTATAGATACCCATTAAATATTGAACGAATGGAAAAAAAAAAAAAAGAATAAAAATATGTGTGTATAATTTTATAAGTCCATAATGTGTGTCATATGTTTATTTTATGGATATATGTTTCGTACTTCTCTCATATACTAAGTTATGAGCCAACTTAGAGATAATCTAACATATGAATGAGTATTTATTAGGATTTTGGACCACAATGAGCAAATCCTATATACAAGGAAGATTGCTTTGTAAATGTTTTATGAATAAACCATACAGTTGAAAAGGAAAATTGAGAATGAGAAGAAGAAATGAGATCTAAGTATCCTCATCTATGTGATTAAGTTATGAATTTCGAGGACGAAATTCTTATAAGGAGGGGAGAATTGTAGTAACCAGTATCCATAACCGGTAAGAATATGTATATTTATATATATAAATATACGTATTTTATTTGTATGTGGGTGATCCTTGGTTTATATATTGTTATTAGTAGTGTTTTTATAGGTTAAGGATATACTATTAGTATTGGGTTTATTTGCAAGACTTTGGAATTATTTTAGGGACCAAATTGTTATACTTTGAAAGTTTTGGGGGCAAATTCGTAAATACCAAAAATTAACCACTTAGTATAAAAATACACTTTTAAAAACCCTAATTCTCTCATTTTGGTCGAGCTACCCATTTTTAGAGAGAGAAGAGAGAAATAAAGGAGAGAGAAAGAGAAGAAGAAGAAGAAATTGACATTTTGAATCTTTAGAGGTATATCACAACTAATTATCAATTTATTGGTGTTAATTAAGTTAATTTCTTTAAGTTTTGATTTCTGGAAATATGTATAATTAAGGATTTGATGTGTATTTCGTTTGATGTTGTGAGAATTGATGATGATCTATAAGATAGCTTGATAAATTATGATGAATTGTGGAATTTCTGCTTGATAGTCTCTTGATCTAGGAATTTTATAAATTGTGGTGATTCGATTCTGGTTTTGAATTTTGAGTATATGAAATTAGACATGTTTAGGATCATCTGAGACTTTGAATCGACTGAAAATCTCGGAAATTGAATTTGTAGTGAATTTACCAAAATGACCCTAGAATTCTGGAAATTTCCTGTGTAAACAGTATGATACAGTGGAAAATAATTTTTGACCTGCTGAATGATCTTTAAAAATTACGAATTTGTGGAATATGATAATTTTATATGTCTAATATGATATACTCGGAATTGAGAATTTGGATCAATGTGGTTGAAGTGTTATGAATTTCTAAAGTGTATCAGCTCATTGTAGTATTTGATTAACAGAATTTTAAAGTTATGAAATAAAATAGTTTTAAAATACTTTTGGCAGTTATTTGGAAGCCAAATATTTATCATGGACTAAAATATGTGTCAAGAGTAATTATGTGGTAGTTTTATAATTTTTGAGTTAGTATATGATTTTATAAAATTGGGAGATTGAATACTGTTCAGTAAGTATCTTGATCCTGTCAGGTTTGTAGTTTGGATTCGATAGTGTGTATGGAATGGATTGTGTAGGAATTTTGATATAATATTCATATATAAGAAGTATATATGAGTCAAGAATGATATATTCTGATTTCGGAGTAATTGGACATCATTTGATGTATTAGAAATTTTTGTTAAGTGTAAGTGGTCAGAATGACAGGTTTTGAGAAACCAAATATTTAGACCAATTTGATGTGATAAATGCATTGTGTATAATTTTGTAAGCTATTTAAAGTATTTTGTGTGAATTGTGAGGCTTATGAAAGGATTAATCTCCATTGATAGGTTAAGGAGATTTAAGCCTTGTAGCTGAAAGTGTTAAGAGGTAAGTATACTAGACTTACTACTGGAATCACAATAAACATAATAATTGTTTTGTATGATTTTGTAAATGGGGTTAAGAATATGTTTATGATATGTCAAAGTATATTTTGATATGAAATGTGAATATATATTTATGAATGTGAGCATTAACATTGAGCATGGACATACATGTGTTTTTGAAAGTGAGCTTTCCAAAATAAGATGCGTTTAACAAAGAAAGCTTTTGAAGTGTAATATGTCCATGAGAAATATTTTGTGATTTGAGGGTACTTGAACTTACTGTTAACTTAGTAGGCATTTTATGTGATTTGTGGAGCCTTTATGTGTGGCCTTTCCTTCGGGATTGGTATATGTTATGTGTTCCGTATGTAGGGAGGATCCTATTGGTACCTAAAGGAAGTGTGAGTCATCACATTCGTGTGGTGGCGTATTGGTACATGTGAGAGGACTCACCGATGATCAGGGTGAGGGTTTGGCTTTTACCTTCGGGCATAAGCGTTATATATGTGTGATTTAAAGACCTCACTTGTACTATTCCTCTCATACGGTATGTCACCTACGAGTGACATTTGGCTCATTATGTGATATGTGATATGTGATATGTAAGTCCTACTAAGTAGTAGTTGAGTGATGGTATTCCTATTATGTGTTTTTAAAGAATGTGTAAGCGCTTACATGATATGTGATTTGATAAGATTATGATTTTGATTGATCACAACATATCATACATATGCATTGTGTACATATATGTATTTGTATTTGATATATGAAAAATTAGTATGCTTACTGAGTTTTATACTCATTATAGTTTATGGTGATTTCAGGTAAATAAGGTACATGTGTGCTTAGCGGATTTGGCAAGGCTTCTACTGTTCCTTGGGTTCCCTAAGTTGCTAGGTTGTTGTGTGTTTCATTTGGGGACACGTGGGATAGGATATTTGGTTTGTCTCTATTGAATAAATACTTATGTATTATTTCATTGTGTGTGGATTGGATTTGGTTTAAGTTTTATAAAGTGAGGTTATTGGATGATTTTAAGTAAGAATTTGCAATGGATATATTCTGGGCTCCCGGTAACAAAGTTGCTACTGGTGACGTAGTAGAGTGTTAATCTCTGAGAAAACTCTGCGTATCTCCGGTTTAATAATTGTCCCAGTCATAATTCAATTGCTATAATTCTGAAAGAAATTGAAATGAAAGTTGAAAATTTTGTGTAATATTATTTATGAGTGCACATGCAGTGAATGAATGTAAGTGATGTCGTGTGTCGGATCTTTTGGGTCTGGGGCGTGACAAGTACAGTCCATGCGATCGTGCTCCAAGGATAGACATTAAACTCATCTAAATTATCTACCAGACGAAGTACGAAATACTGTATGATTCTATTTCGATCACATGGCATTATTAATTTATGAAATATATAAAATAGACACATTTTTACTGCATCTACATCATCGTCAAATGTAACGTTGTCGAACCACTAATCTAAATCCTTGTAAGTCAACTGACTTCTACCCGAAAAATATTTATGACAAAATCTATCACCTAATCCACTTACTACAGGATAATACCCCATCCTCAAATCAGTAATCAAATAAAAATCTTGATGAGAAAATCTAATACGTCGTTTACCTATATAGAACCATAATTCTTCATATAAATTTTTAGTATACACACGTCTTAATAAAATCTCATGGGCTAAAATACTTGAGAATGGAATATTTGATACATCCAATAAATTACCAAAACATGTGGTTCGAAATATTTCTACCTGCCTTGAAGTCAATTTATTTTTTATATTTCGTATAACCCATAACTTCGAATACGTATGTACATTTGCTCGGTAGAAAAAAATTTCGGCAATTACATATTCTTTCGTGACATTCTCCTTCCTTAAAAAATTAAAAAATTATTAATATTAACAAAAAAATAATCAATATAACATATAATCAAAATTTAATTTAAATATAACTAACAACCTAGACTATTTACATAATTATTAACCAAATTAAATTATTAATTAAATAATTATAAATAAACATAAACAACATAAATTAATTAAACAAATAAAAAAAATTTGGGGTAAGCTGCGGCGACGAGTGCGTCTACGCACTGCTGGGGGCGGCGCATAGATGCACGCGCCCGACGGCTTTACCCTGGCCAACTGCGTTAGGTGCACGCTGCTTGGCGCGCGCCAAGCGGCGTGCGCCAAACGCAGTTGGCCAGGGTAAAGCCGTCGGGCGCGCACGAAGCTCCAAGCGGCGTGCGCCTAATGCAGTTGGCGCGTGCGCCGCCCCCAGCAGAGCGTAGACGCACGCGCCGCCGCTGCTTACCCCAAAAAATATGCCGAAAATAATTTAAATACAATCTACACACATTATTAATTTTTTACTGTTTAAATCTATACATTTCTATATATTTTTAATTAATATAAATTATAATACTCAAAAATAAAAAAAATTATTTATAAATATTTACCAACTTTGTTTCGTCATGGTGAGAGAGAGAAGACTGCCGTGAGATGAGGAGTGCCGCTGTAAGAGAGAGTGAACGTGAGAAAAATTTGAAAAAGTGAAAAAATTTAAATAATAAAAAAAGTGTCAGTGGAAAAAAAAAGAATATATTTTTTTTAATATAAAAAAGTAAAATAAAAAAATATATATAATTAGTTAATAATGCATGATTAATAATATAATCGGTCAAAATAACTCATCTACTTAAAAATACGGCTAAATTGGCCAATTTCTCAAATATATATGGGAAGCAGAAACGGGTGCACCACCACTCCCGCCACAATGATTCCTCCTCTTCACACGGCGGAGCCCCTCCGTCGGACCACCTTCAACCTGGTGTTGGCGGCAGTTTACACTTGTGCCATCTTTGCTCTCCTCTATCACCATGTACAAACGCTTATCCACTGCAAAGGCAAAACCCTAGTTTGTTTCTCTGTGTCACTCTCTTTGTTACTCGCCGATCTCGTTCTAGCCTTCATGTGGACGACCGCTCACGCCTTTCAAATGCGTCCGATTCATCGTAAAGAATACCCTGAAAACCTCGAAAATGTATTGAAACCAAGTGAGTTTCCTGCTTTGGATATGTTTATATGCACCGCGGATCCCTACAAGGAATCGCCCATAGATGTCGTGAACACGGCCTTATCAGTGATGGCCAACGACTATCCAACGGAGAAGCTTTCTGTTTATGTGTCGGACGATGGAGGCTTAGCAGGAATAACAATATTTTGGAGCGAATATCCACTGGCTACCCTTCTGCAGGAATAACAATATTTTGGAGCGAAGACCCGATGCATATTTCTCATCACACTATGCTCGATGCTCTGAGACTGAGAAGCTTAAGGTGCAATATTAATTTTTGGCTGGACTTCTTTGCTCTTTCTCTCTATTAAAACATTTAATTTAATTTATTGATCATCTCTAAGAACAATAAATATCTTGATCAGATTCAGTACTTTCTGCTCCATAAACTAATTAATTTTCCAAAAGCATATAGACTAATTTAAAGTTGATTTGATTTTATGGTCTAATTTCTTTTGTCTTGTTTTTGTTTTTTATTATCTTCTAATTATATGGATAGTTTTGGTCCGAGAGTTATTAGCAGTGCTTATCAAGAAACTGAGTTTCTGAGTTAGAAATGTGCCTCAGTGTTTGTACTAAGTTAAGATATTGGTCGTCGTCAATCGTCTTGCTCATGCATATAGTTACCTGACATTCTTACGAAACTTGGGTCGTATTTAAATGATAATTCATGTAATCAATAAAAATACATATTTCATAATTAACATTAAATAATTGTATTGCCTTTAATGTATAATAGACTTTTCACTTTTTGAAGATGAAAAAGAACTCATTCAGTTGAATCGGCCTGACAAAAGAAATGTATATAGTATATGTATGGTTCTAATATCATTAAATTTGAGCATGCCGTAATAAATGTTCGATAAATATTATAGCAATAGCGACCATGCTGCATATATACAGCACATGAAAATGTCTAACCGTGAACAAAACTTGACGTAGGACTAACGTACCACGCAGGGCCAACTAAATTTTCATGTTAACACTACCTTTCCCCTACTGCTAGTCCATATGAATGGACTACATATATCTCTAATATTCATTTTACAGAATTATCTAATATGTGTGGACTGGTTTTCAAAGGAAAAATGTATTGCCTTTCAAATAGTTGGGAGATGTGGACACTTGATCGTCAAGGGCTGACAAATTAAACAGAGATATGGACACTTGACAAGTAGCCCCCAGAGGCATCGAATACTTGTAAAACAGTTAATGCACGGAATATCTGCTAGTGAGACGATAACCATAGAGATTGTGACTCGTACCAACTGTTATTTAACATATTAGTTTTTTAATAAATGTTATTGGTAATTAGTTGGGTAAAAATGGATTAGTATGAATAAACAATATGCGAATAATAAAAGCATATAGTCGATATGTCCGAGTGGTTAAGGAGACAGACTTGAAATCTGTTGGGCTTCGCCCGCGCAGGTTCGAACCCTGCTGTCGACGAATTTTCTTTTTACCTTACTGTCCATGGTACAAATCGTGAACTCCAATTTCAAAACTCTAAGGCCAAGACTATATTAAGATTCTTCAAGTTCTATTGACAAAATTTTAGGTACTTCCGAAGCATTGCATCTAACTCCTTTTCCTTTAATTTTTGTCATGTGATTTCGTAATTAACCATGAAAACTGATATACAAATGAGTATATCCGGACTCTGAGTTTGACCTCATAACGAAGTTTGACTCTCAAATTTTCAAATATGAAAGCATGCTAGCTGATCATGAGGAAATGCCAAGTAAAGTTGTACACATTATCCTCAAATATGTAATGAACTGAAATCTTTTTCGTATCAAATTTTTGCCGAATAAGGGTTGACTTCTCATAGACTTGCAGACCATATAATCATGCTAAGTTACTAATCATGTGACAGATGATGTATGAGAGCATGAAAGTTAGGATAGAGCACGTAGTCGAGATCGAAAAAGTGAGCAATGAGTACATTTTTTAAGACCAAGAACGAGAGGCATTCAATAAATGGACTGATAAATTTACCCGCCTAGATCAACCCACTGTCATTCAGGTAATTTAATTTTGCAATTATTAACATTGATTTCAAGCTAGAAAAAAAAATCAAATATCCTGCCATTTGATGCCATATTGATTTAAACCACGTGGATGCAGGTTCTGTTAGAGAACAGCAAAGAGAAAGACATCACAGGAAATTGTTTGCCGAACCTCGTCTACATCTCCAGAGAAAAAACCAAGACTTCTCCCCACCATTTTAAAGCCGGTGCCCTCAATGTCCCGGTATGATAATTTCTTTATAACCAGGAATGCACCATACACAGATTTATTTTGTCATGCTAAGTTTCTTTTTCTGTTACTGAAGCTTCGAGTATCGGCTACAATGCCGAATGCACCAATAGTGTTGACGTTGGATTGTGACATGAATTCAATTGATCCTCAAACGCCTCTTCGTGTGCTATGCTACGTATCTGACCCCAAAACCCAGTTTGACTTATCATTCGTTCAGTTTCCTCAACGTTTTCGAGGACTAAACAAGAATGATACTTACGCTTACAAGTTTAAACGTTTGTTTTTAATTCCCTTTTTGTGTTTAGACGGGTTAAAGGGTATTAATTACGTCGGCACCAGAGCCTTCTTTGTCGACGTTCATTTTTTGGCAGCCCATCTATTCTTATATCACCTGAGATACATCACCTCCATCCAAATCGTGTTGTGAATGAACCAATCAACTCCCGGTCCATTTTGTCACTCGCGCATCATGTAGCAGATTGCAACTACGAGAACCAAACCAAATGGGGATCAAAGGTTAGCACTTACATCATCAGCTGGCTGCTTTCTCAATTTTTTTTAAAAAATAATACTATATATTTTAAGTTTGTATTTTAAATAATAAAATATAAAATAATTTTTGAATGTAATAAATAATTTTAAATTTTATACAAATTTATTAATTATTTAATATATTATTATTTAAAATATAACTTAAAATATATTATTTTATTTTATGTTTTATTAGAACATGTTATTTATTAATTAGAGTGTCATGTTGTAATTGTTTTGACTTTAGTTTTTGGTTGTAAATGGCAGATTGATTTTAGATATGGCTCATTGGTCGAGGACTTCTTCACCGTGTATCGGCTAGAATGCGAGGGTTGGAGGGCCATATTTTGCATTCCTGACAGGCCAGTATTTTATGGTGATGCTTCCATCACTCTCGTTGATTTGTTAAATCAAAACAAACGATGGGCCATTGGCCTCCTTGAGGTGACTTTTTCTAGATATAATCTGAACTTTTGTAACCCGAGCATTGGGCAGCTTAATGGGCCTAGCTTGTACTCATTATGCATTCTGGCCCATGTGGTCTATTCCTACCACGGTTTATGTATTTCTTTCCCCAGCATGCACTCCTCAATGGAGTGAGCATCTTCCCAAAGGTATGTCAACGTTCCTGCATGACAATTTTTGGAATATCTTATTTCAATTTAATTGAAAAAATGCCACTTTGTAATTTTTGAAACAACATGCTTTACAGGTTTCAGAACCATGGTTTCTGCTATACTTATTTATGTTCCTTGGAGCCTATGGACAAGATTGCCTAGATTTTGTACCAGAAGGAGGAACCTTTCGAAAATAGTGGAATGATCAGAGAATGTGGATGACAAGGGGAACCTCATGTTTCCTTTTCGGATGTATTGAGTACTTATTCACGTCCTCGGGAATTTCAGCATCTGGTTTCAATCTGACCAGCAAAGTTGTCGATGGTGAACAAAGCAAAAGATATGACCAAGAGATCTTTGATTTTGGAGTGCCATCACCCATCTTCGTGCCGCTAACAATGGCAGCAATCATTAACTTATTCTCATTTTTCGGGGGGTGCTTATCTATGATCAGTGGCAGCGACAAAGAGGGAGTGTTGTTGCAGATGCTGATATCAGGTTTCATCATGGTGCATTGCTGGCCAATTTATGAAGCCGTGGTCTTGAGAAGTAATAAAGGGAAGATGCCTGCCAAAGTTACGAACTCTTTACGCCGTAGCTTCTCTCATTTTCTAAGTGATGACATAAGGAGCTCCCTGTATTTGTATATTTTCCTTTACTATTCAACTCAAATAATTTCTATTTCGTATCAAATAATCAATGCAGCTTGTTATTCGCATCTGAAACCGGGCATGGCAAGATTACAAGGTAGTTGCGGATTTGCAATTAGTTTTAATTTTCCCAGGTTGACAAAGCCAAGAAAAAAATTTAATCATTTAATTTCCAGTATGAGGCATATTCGCTACACGCATTACTATGATCATCATCTTCAAGCACGTACTGGTGATTGACTACTGACTACAGTGCCAACAGTCCATCAATTTTGATATGGCATTTTCAGGCTGGCAGGTTGTTTAAGGAGGCTGAATTATCAAGCAAGGCATGGCATCCACTCTATGATCGATCGATCGCCATCAGATATTTTGACAGTAACACACACATATCTTCACATTACGAGAAATTCCCAAAAGATACGATTGCCATTTCGATGCACATATGACATATGACTATAATATTTGTCACCTATGGCAGAAAGTTTATCTTCTAATAATCTTATTACCATAAATCTAACTACTAATCTGTTTAATATATTTATAACATAAATACATGTATATCGAAGAGAGTTCAAGATTCTGATATGGATTGGACACATTTTCGTGGTTCTTAATACACATTTCTACAAGAGTGTTATAACAGCTTCAAACTCCATATGGTTTATTTATTAAGTTCCGAAGGTCCCTCTGTTTGAAGTTTGTGAATATTTTGGAGGAGATTTTTGAGCTTTTTTCATACAGATCTGGATTTTCTTTTAAGTTATTTTTTTACCTAACTTTTTAATAGTATGTAATTAGTGAGGATTAGTGATTGTTAAAAGAAAATAGTAAAATAATAAATCTTGACCATCTATATTTAATATAAAATACATGTTAATTTTTAAAAGATAAATTAGATAAAATTTAATTTAAGAAAGAATCTTAATTTTTTTCTAAGTAGTAGTTTACTTCTTGATTCCATTAAAGCTTTTAGTCTTTGCAGATTGTTATATCACATTCCAAACAATTTAAGAAAATGTGAAACGTGTAGTAAATTATATCACATCAGTTGTGGATTACATCTCTAAAATTTTAAATAAACATCTTCCCAAATTCTGAATATTAATCATGCAGCCCTAACTCTGCCATTCTGAAATGATTAAATGGCTAATGATGTTGGATACTTATTTTAGAAATTTAACCCAATCATCACTTATAAATAGTTTTATTTAAAATAAATGTATGTACAATTTTTTTAAATTTAAAGTAGTATTATATGTACAAATTAATCGCATAAATTCAGTTTATTATTTGATTTAATGTAGTAGAATTAGAAGAAGAAGAAAAAAGCTAATGTGATAACAACATAATCAATTATATTATAATTGAACACATTACACATGTTTTAACATTATTAATATGATTGAACAATTTTAAAATAAATGCATGTCTGCAAAATTTTATTAGATGGACACATAAATAACGTGATGCACCATCTCATCTAATTTTTTTTTTATTATTTGTGTAAAGAGTTTATAAATTACATATATATTTATATTGGTATGATATTATTTATTTTAGGTTTAAGTATTTATGGTTTTACTTTTTAACTCTACCTAAAAGGTCTTATACCAATAAAAATATAATTTATTTTTTATATGCTTATGATCTTTTTCTTTTCTTTTTTTTTAAATGTGAGACTTTGTTTGTTTCTTTAATAATCATCTCCTCGAACAAATGACCACAAAGTCTACCCTCAAATAATATTTCATCCGTTTATCTTTTATATAGGAAGATCTCACTCTCTTTTTATTACTCATCTTCTACTTATCTTCTCAAATAATATTCCATCCATCTATCTATCTTTTACATAAGAAGATCTCGCACTCTTTTTTGTACTCATTTTTTACTTATTTTCACTGCATTGTGAGAGTACGCCTTACGTGAGGCTCAGAGTACTGCTTATATCTTCTACTTATCTTCTCAAACAACATTTCATCCATCTATCTTCTACATAGGAAGATTTCGCTCTCTTTTTTGTACTCATCTTCTACTTATCTTCACTGAGTTGTGGGAGCACACCTTACGTGAAGCCTATAGTACCGCCTATCTTGAGAGTCCGCTCTATCAGGTCAACTTCTTATCACTGCGTTAGGAGACACGCCTTACATAATGTCAGGGAGCATACCATCGCTTGTCTATAGAACTTAACTACGGATCCCATTGCAAACTGAGGCTTACCAGGCTCACTACCTTCTCGTTTGACACAAATTATTTTTTCTACATTGTTAACTTCGGGGTATGACTATGATAACATTTGTAAGAAGCCCAACAAATCACATATATCTTTACATTGATATGATATTGTTCACTTTAGACTTAAGCCTTCATAATTTTATTCTTGAATTCTACTTAAAAGATCTCATACTAATAGAGATATAATTTACTCTTTATATATTTATAATCTTCTCCGTTTCTTTTTAATATGAGACTTTATTTAATTCTTTAACAATTTAAAAAAAAGGGTGGAGAATACAATTTCAATGGAACTGTTTAGTAAAATGTTAACATCTCTTACGGTATCTTCAATATACAATTGGTCTATTTCGAATTAGATGGATGTGTGGCAGAAATCAATTGGCCGAGGCTTCGCTAGACTTGAAGTTACTGTTATTGCAACACTTCTGGCATGGACTCTTTGTGTCACAACTTCTCTCATTTTCTAAGTAATGACATTAGGGTCTCCATTTGTATATTTTCCTTCACTATTCTACTTTTCATGCTACATAATCTATAAAATATCCATCACCCATCTGATTTCTATTTCGAAGCAATAACCAGAGCAGCTTGTTATTCGTATCTGAAACCCGGCATGGCAAGATTCTTTTTTCTTTTAAATGAACCTCGACCAAACACAAGATATTTCTTTAAAAAAAAAAAGAAATCAGAGGATTTGGTTAGAAGGAACGTAATTACATCCTTCTAATAATAAGCAAGAAGCTAAAACAACACTGGCAGAATAATACTAAAAACTATGTAACCTATATGTTAAGGGATATCAAGTCGTGCACTTCAATTTGACACCCCTATGGCATTAACTAAGCCACAACCTTGATACCCTTTACGCAGCAAAAAATCATAACTCACACCATAAGCAAGAATACATAAGATTAACACACCAATAAAGATAAAGAAAACAAACCAATCAAAAGACACAAGATATACGTGGTTTGGCCCAAATTGCCTACGTCCACGGAGGATCCATGATCCAGCTTCTTCCCATTGAAATAGATCACAAAGTATCTTCTTACATCATCAATGATCCCACAAGACCCCTTAGTATCTCTCATAGAGACCTCTAAGCATCTATCCTTGATCACTATGACTCCCTAAGACCTCTTCGTATCTCCTCATAAGAGATTTTTACAAGAAACACAATAATAGCCCGAGCATCTAAGCCTAAAGGATCTATAGTGTTTCTCTTTTATTCACTCAAAGAACCTAAAGAAGAAAACACCCCCCAAGGTTACACCCTAGTGCACCACGCACTTAGTGCATACCTAGCTCCTCTATTCTCTCTTATGGTTACATCTTGAAACCTTAGATGCTTAACCTTAAACAATGGTTTACAAGTGTTTATATATGGTATATTTCGTGCCTACAAACCCTATTCCTTGTTGGAGTAAGAGTCCACTTGTTTTGGAAGTCCAAAACTTCTCAAAACTTAAAATCCCGAGTCAAAACGGACTTCTCCACGCGTTCTGGCGCTGCAGCGCCCGTCCCTGGGCGCTTCAGCGCTGGCTCTTCTCGCGTCCAGTGCTGGGGCGCTGAGTACCCAGCGCTACAGCGCTGGACCTTCTCGCGTCCAGCGCTGCGGCGCTGGAAACTTCCCGCGATTTCTTCTTTTTCTTCGCGTCTTTGAGTCCCATTTCACTTCCCCTTTCGTGTCCCACACGTCCTAGACTTCTCCATACGTGTCCCACACGTTCTAGACTTCTTGTGACTCTCCACTTTAGTATTTATCTCAATTATTGTCCAACTAAAATTGTTGAATCACTAATTTTTCAACACTATAATTAAATTAAAAAAAAAGAGCATCTTAACATCAACTAAAGGCATTACAACGAAGATCAATATTAACCGGGCATCGCAGGATTACAAAGTAAGTAGACTGCGATTGATTTTTATTTTTCCCAGAGGAAAAGGCCATGAGAAGCATAGAATAATCATTTTAAAGATATGATTGCACTGCTCGCATCACCTATGCTTATGATGATGATCATCATCATCATCTTCAACCACGTGATTTTGAACTATAATGCGATCTAACAGTCGATCAATATTGATATTTTGGCATGTCCAGAGCTGGTGGTTCACGGGGGCTTGGATTATCCAGCAACTAGGAGAGCAAGACAGCCATTCGATAATATCCCCATCGGATATTCTGACAGTAAAGTAATCTTCACATTCCAAGAAATTCCGAAAATATATGATTTCGTATTGATGCACATGGCTTTAATATTTGTCTATGAATTATATTATAATGAACATAAACTTTCAGAAATAAATAAAATGAAATAATTAATAAGCAAGTTTTTGTTTTGAATCAATGTACGATTCCCTGGGCAAACACTAAAAACAAACTACTCATATAATATGAATAGCGCCCAATATGCAGAGAAGACGAGATGCCGATCAAGATTACACCTATGGAGGCAATATTCGAGAATCCATATTATTTAGAATTTGTCTACAAACTGAAGTTGCAGCCAACACTTTCTAATATCAAGATTATATCTATTGTGCGACATAATTGTTTTCTTTGTTAAATATAGGATTGTTACGACATCTTGATCCCCTGATCTTAATGCAAGATTGTCTCCTATTGGCAATAATAATATTTCCTGTTACTACTCCAAATCTGAATTCCTTTTTAAATGTACGACAATTATATTGTTAATGAAAAATGTTAAATATATTTTTATCACCGATTACTTAATTTTAATAAATGTCAGGTATTAAATCACATTCCAAATAATTTTACTAAAACACGTGGTTAATTAATATGATATCAGTCATAGATTACATCATCGCAATAAACGTTTTCATAATATCAGCATTAATCAAGCTGCGTCTTTCCTATTTCTAATGATGTTGGCTACTTAATGTAATAAATTTGACCAACTGTACATAATATATATATAATTAATCCCAAAATTTGGTAATTTGAGAGTTATTTAAATTTGTTTATTATTAAAAAGTTTGGTTATAACATTAAAGTTGGAACAACATTAAACTAATTGGATCGTTTATTCCCATAGAATATCAATATCTTGTCTGATGAGAATTTTGCATTTAAAGAAAAATATGAGATCACGTCGAATATTTTTCTAAAGTAATCACTCTAATGTTTAAGTAAGTAATTTGTCAAAAAAAAAAAGAAGAGATAAGACAAGATTGTAAAGAGAGTAGAGATGGACAACTACATATATATATTCTTGAAATCTTGAAGATTATAATTTTGAGAATTTAAATTTTTGAAGAGTATTATGAGCTTTTCTTTAGAGTAGTAAGATCTCAACGTGTATGATGATAATCGAAATCTTGATCATCTATTTATAGGGTAGGAACGTAGGTTTAATCCATAGTCTTTAAAATTCAACTAAAATTTAGAAATCTTTTGAATAATTCCTTCTGAGATTCTATTATTTGAATTTTACTGAAATTGAATTAAATTTTTGCCATGGCATGATTTGCATTGTAATTTTAGAAATGTCCCTTAAATTTAAGGTCTTTCTCTAATAAGCTTGATCTTATTTACAATTCTCTCCAACTCTTATAAGTTAAGTCTTTTTAAAAATTTTACTTAAGAGTTTTGGGGTGGTTAAATTTGAACTTATCTTCTGCTCGATATAGACAAATATTATCCCATTTATTTTTAGAGTTTGATCGAACATGAAAGTTGCATTATGATAAATATTTTGACTAGCTCTAGAAATGGTGAGTCTAACTGTGTAGGGTACCCAAATTATAACCAATACTCTAACTAGTTCGATGAGTATATGTCTCTATTTTAGAATTTGATCGAAGAGGGCACTCGAGTTACGATTAATGTTTTGACCAACTTTAACATTGTAAATCATCTCTTATCTTTAAAGTTATTGATTAAATAGAGTAGCTGAATTACTTCTAATGTTCTAATCTATTTAAAGAAAGTATCTATAGTTCAAAGATGTTTTTAGGCTAAGGTTGTTTTTTTGGCTTTATAGCCCAAAATCTTTTAGATTTAATAGACTAGAGTCTTTGAACTTTATAAGCCATAATTTAGGTAAAACATATAGAATATTTTTTCAAATGTGAAGTTTCACAACTTTTTAAAGTAGAAACGACTGTGGGATTTAAAAAAAAAAAAATTTTTAGTTAAATTCTAACATGAGATTTTAAACATTCACATTCAAAAAAGTTATATATATATATGATATACACAAACTTTGACAACTATAATCATAATCTTTAGTAATTTGGAACGCATGAAATGAAGTAAAGACAAGTAGTAAAAAACTAAAAATCAATAATTTAATATATTTGCCGGCATTGATCGATAATCCAATATTATATATATAAACCAGTAAAATTTTTCGGTATAATGATTTGTCAAAGGTGGCCCCATGCTGCATTTTGCTCGTTGAGATATCGACGCCTGATTTAGTTCATGGAGTTGTTATGTGTCTTTGTACATGTAAATAAAATGATAAATTATCTTCAATTTATATTATGGATCGTGTAATCAATATTATTTTAGGCTTTAAAGTTTCGTTTCTGCTATATCATCTATATATATATATATATATATATACACATTGGATCACATGGGAATTGGTCGATTCATCATCTTTTACATATTTATTACTTAAACAAGAAAAATTATTAGTTACTTTTTTTGTTTGATGTTTTAATTTTTTTTAATAAGTATTGATATGTCCTATTTTTCTGTTGAAAACTATCCTTTAAAAAGGGATAATAACACTTATTAAAAAATCAGGAAAAAAATTGATAAAAATGTCAAATAATACTGAATAATTGATTATTAAAAAAAACTGAATAATTGGCAAATGTCTGATTAAAAAAATACATATATAATCCAATAAGTTAGAGTTTAATTGAGTTGAGTAAGTTGATAGCACGTTACAAATTAAAAAAAAAAATTTGATAGTACAGCAAGTCGCCTAATATTTAAGTGGTAAGTTGATTGATATATATATATTAGGCGACTAATATGTAATATATATATGTAATATATATATATATATATATATATATATATATATTACATAAAAATTATTAGGGTTGGCTACGTTCCATGACGACAACATGATATGGTGACAAGTACTGTAGCTGAATTATTTGAAATTTCTTTCGGGAAAAGTTCTTTGTTTGGGTTGGAAATTAATAATATTTCTTCACTTGTCACCCAAAAGTCCGATTATTACTACTAAAAAAATGAAGGAAAATCAAATAAATTAGTATAAAATTTATGCAGAGAGGAGATTGATTGATTTTAGGGATTTGATATATCTGTTATATTTCATGTGAATGTTGGCAAACCTAAGAGTTGAGTACCTAATTATTACTCGAGCAGAGATTGGAGCGTACAGGTAATTGCAACTATGGGCATCAGTCATATTCATAGATACGATGATAAGGAAATTTTGCAGCTTTAGAGAGAAAGTGATGCGCTAAAGTACTTAGTTTCTCTTTATTGTACTGTAAATATTTATATGCATGATCAAAGAGAAGAATAAGAATATGCGTACGTAAAAAAAGATTTGTTTCTGTGAGTGTCAATTGATTTAACTGGTAATATATATATATATATATATGCTGACATCAAAGTGTAAATTAAGCTGTCGATTTTGAGCTAGCTGTACGTGAAAACTATAGAAACTAGAGATTATTACGTGTGTGTTTTATAAATGCTAGCTTCAAATGCAAATGTTTCGATAAAACATTGCATGGCAGTGAGCTTGACGTGTTCAATTTTGTTCATCTATGTATAATTAATTGATTATTCATGTATCGATATTGTTCATCATCAACTCTTATTACTTCGTTTAGTATATATATCGTTAGGCTTAGAATCTCTCATAAGTGTCGTTTAATAACTTAATTAGCTTTGTAATTGGTATCTAAGACAAGCATTCCTAGATAATATACACTGCTGGTATCTGCCATTCGGTCTTACATCATCATATACAAATCAATTGAATTGGCGGCCAAATAATGTTAAGACTATAGAGATAACCCACACGAGACTAGTATTGCCATGTTGTGGATTTGCTTATGCTTTTTGTTTCCTTGCTCATGTCCAAAAACATCCACGCGGGCCTATAAATAAAGCCAATACTACTATTACTGATCAATTATTCATGTCATTATCTGCCATCTAGCACCAAACCCAGAAAAGAAAAAAGAAAAGTGCGTGCAGCAACATGCCCGCCACCGAGAATCCTCCTCTTCACACGGCGGAGGCCCTTCGCCGGACCACCTTTAACCGGGTGTTCACAGCACTTTACACGTGTGCCATCTTTGCTCTCCTCTATCACCACGTACAAACACTAATCCATTGCAAAAGCAAAACCCTAGTTTGTTTCTTTGTATCACTCTCTTTGTTCCTCTCTGATCTTGTTCTAGCCTTCATGTGGATAACCTCTCAGGCCTTTCACATGCGTCCGATTCGCCGTAAAGAATACCCTGAAAACCTTGAAAAAGTTTTGAAACCAGGTGAGTTTCCTGCTTTGGATGTGTTTATTTGCACAGCGGATCCACACAAGGAACCGCCCATAAATGTCGTGAACACGGCCTTATCGGTGATGGCTTACGATTATCCAACGGAGAAGCTTTCGGTTTATGTTTCTGACGATGGAGGGTCGGCACTGACGCTCTTCGCTTTCATGGAGACAGCTAAGTTTGCGGGCCACTGGTTACCATTTTGCAGAAAGAACAATATCATGGAGAGGAGCCCGGATGCATATTTCTCATCGAACCACGCTTGGTGTTCTGAGACTGAGCAGCTTAAGGTGAAACGTCTTTAGCTGATATTAGTGGCTCTAATAGTTAATTTGATTAATAGTAATATCTCAGACCAAAAAGAACTCCTGGTCAATAAATTAACTCATAATACCACGCACTGCTTATAGAGAGAGTCTTGAGTCTCGAATGTTATTTTTGGAGCATCACTCATTTACTATTGAATTGTTGCCATATTTATATTACTTCTAGATAAGGAGTTAAGGACATAACTACAATTCAATAGAAAAATAGCAGTGGCTCGGGAGTTCCTAAGACTTAGTTTTGCTTTAATCAACCGTGATTGCAAAAGCTTAGATTAATAATTTAAAGATGATTTGATTGTACGGTCTAATCTTCTTTTCTCTTCTTCTAATATATGGTAATTATGCAATTTGAGGCCCCAGAGTAAGCAGGTTTTACGGGAAACTTGAGCTTCTGAGTGAAAAACGTATTTTGTAAACTAAATTCAATGTCCTTCTCGTGAATCGTTGAGCATGTCATAATTAAAACTGACTCTTTTTAAGGAAACTTTGGTATATAAGCGACGGTCTAAAAAAGAAAAAAGGCTGATTCAATAATTGTAGGTGCCTGACGAAAGCAATATGTAAAAGAAAAAATGTTGAAATTCAATAATTCTAGGTGCCTGCCTGACGAAAGCAATGTATATAACATCTACGTGTATAATAATTAATATTACCCTCACCGCTAAACGGCCTAGTATGTTTATATTTGATAATGTAATATGTGTTTGACTTTGACTTTGACTAATATAGTCGTAGTTATCGTGATGCACATAGATAGCACATCAAAAATGTCTAGTAATCAATAATTGGTTCAAAAACTGTAGCTGTCCGACGAAAGCAATATATATATACACACACATACATACTTCTCAGGGCGTAGTATCTTTTATATTTAATCATGTAACATATGTATGATAAATATAATGATAATGACCATGTTGCAGATAGCCCATAAAAACTGGCTTCTCGAATACTGGGAGATTTTCGGCCAGCAAAATAGATATTGCGCACCAAATATTATTTTGGAAATTGGAAACCCACCTCACTGAAAAATTGTTCATACCCAATCACCAATTTTGTAGCTATGTCAGTTCTTATGGATCATATATCATGTTCAGTTGCCGCTCATGTGACAGGTGATGTATGAGAGCATGAAAGTCAAGATAAAGCACGTCGTCGAGACTGAAAAAGTAAGCGACGAGTACATCATTACGGATCAAGAACGCGAGGCTTTCAATAAATGGACCGATAAATTTACCCGCCAAGATCATCCCACTGTTATTCAGGTAATTTTGATTTGCAGTTACTATATAACATTAATTTCAAGCTCATGAAAATTGACTTATATCTAGACAATGAATAATTTGATGCCATATTGATTTAAATTTACAAGCAGGTTTTATTAGAGAATAATAAAGACAAAGATATCGCTGGACTTTATTTGCCAAATCTCATCTATGTCTCGAGAGAAAAAAGCAAGACGTCTCCCCACCATTTTAAAGCCGGCGCCCTCAATGTCTTGGTATGTTAACTTCTTTATAGTCAGGAATGCACCATATACAGATTTATTTTGTCATGATAAGTTTCTTTTTTTGTCATTGAAGCTTCGAGTATCGGCTACAATGACGAATGCACCAATAGTGTTGACGTTGGATTGTGACATGAATTCAAATGATCCTCAAACACCTCTTCGTGTGCTATGCTACGTATCTGACCCCAAAACCCAGTTTGACTTATCATTCGTTCAGTTTCCTCAACGTTTTCGAGGATTAAACAAGAATGATATTTATGCTTGCGAGTTTAAACGTTTGTTTTTAATTCACTTTTTGGGTTTAGACGGGTTAAGGGGTATTAATTACGTTGGCACCGGAGCCTTCTTTTGTCGACGTTCATTTTTTGGCAGCCCATCAACTCTGATATCACCTGAGATACCTCACCTCCATCCAAATCGTGTTGTGAACGAACCAATCAACTCCCCGTCCATTTTGTCACTCGCTCATCATGTAGCAAATTGCAACTACGAGAACCAAACCAAATGGGGATCTAAGGTTAGCACTTACATCGTCAGCTCGCTGCTTTCTCATTTTCTTTTATTAGAGCTTGTTATTTAGTAGTTAAGAGTGTCAATGCATGTTGTAATTTTTTAACTTCAGTTTTTTTGTTGTAAATGGCAGATTGGTATTAGATATGGCTCATTGGTTGAGGACTTCTTCACTGGGTATCGGCTAAAATGTGAGGGATGGAGGTCCATATTTTGCAATCCTGATAGGCCAGCATTTTATGGTGATGCCCCGATCACCCTCATTGATTTGCTAAATCAAAACAAACGATGGGCCATTGGCCTCCTTGAGGTGACCTTTTCTAGATATAATCCGATAACTTTTGGAATCCGAGCTATGGGTTGCTTAATGGGACTATCTTATACCCATTATGCATTCTGGCCCATTTGGTCTATTCCTACCACGTTTTATGCATTTCTCCCCCAGCTTGCTCTCCTCAATGGAGTGAGTATCTTCCCAAAGGTATGTTAATGTTCCTGCATGACCATTTTCTACTATCTTATGTAAATTTAATTAAAAAACATTAAAATAGTTTTATAAATAATGTGGTGTAATAATGAACTAAATGACATGTTTTGTAGGTTTCAGAACCATGGTTTCTCTTATACTTATTTCTGTTCCTTGGTGCCCATGGACAAGACTTACTAAATTTTGTGTTAGAAGGAGGAACCTATGGGAGATGGTGGAATGATCAGAGAATGTGGATGATAAGGGGACCCTCATGTTTCCTTTTCGGAAGCCTTGAGTACTTATTCACGTCCTTGGGAATTTCTGCATTTGGTTTCAATGTGACCACCAAAGTAGTTGATGATGAACAAAGCAAAAGATATGACCAGGAGATCTTTGATTTTGGAGTGCCATCACCCATCTTTGTGCCACTAGCAATGGCAGCAATCATTAACTTATCCTCGTTTTCCCGGGGATTCTTATGGATGATTAACAGCGGCCAAAAGGAGGGACTACTCTTGCAGATGTTGCTAGCAGGTTTCATCACGGTGAATTGCTGGCCAATTTATGAAGCTACGCTCTTGAGAAGTGACAAAGGGAAGATGCCCGCCAAAGTTACTCTTATTGCTACATTTCTGGCATGGACTCTTTATGCTGCAGCTTCTCTTATTTTTTAAGTGAAAGCTTTAGGGGCTCTATTTTGCATATTTTCTTTCACTATATATTCTACATTCCATGCTGCAAAATATGTAGGATACCCATCAACCCTAATAATCATTTCTATTTGGAAGAAACAATAAATACTGCAGCTTGTTATAGTATATATATATATATACTTTCACTATATATTCTACATTCCATGCTGCAAAATATGTAGGATACCCATCAACCCTAATAATCATTTCTATTTGGAAGAAACAATAAATGCTGCAGCTTGTTATAGTATATATGTGTGTGTTATATATATAAATAGTATATATATATATATATATATATATATATTTAAAGTGGCTTGTTATAGTAACTAAAAATCTGTTGGTAATGGTAAAATTCACGTCATATGGGTCTATAAGGTTAATTTATAATTTTATAAAAATTATAAAATTTTATGAAATTAGTTATTAAAAGAATTGATTTTCATAAGTACATATTAATTGAAATAGAAAATTCGTTTTTGTTTTTAGAAGAAAACAGAAGGTAGAAGGCAGAAGGCAGAAGATAGAAGGTAAAAACAAAAAAAAAAGAGAAAAATGAGAGGAAGAAGAAAAAAATAATTTAGAGTTTTAATTTTTTGTTTGATGATTGGATATTAATTTAAACTCTGATTTTACTGAAATTTTAAAGGTGAGTTTCCAACATCTGCTCTACACTTCTATCGGATTTGATTTTTAATTTAACCTTAGATATAGTATAATCTAATAAATTTATATTTGAGAAGAATTTGTTAGATTCATTATTGTAAAGTCAAAATTAATATTTTTGATGTTGTGGCAAGCCTCTAGTGTGATTCTAGAGAGAACATTGTTATAATCCAATTATTATTGCATAGTAAAAGTGTTGATATCGGACTACAGTCCCGTAGTTTTTCTCAAATTGAATTTTTCACATAAAATTTTGGTGTTCATTGTGATTGATTGATGGTTTATATTTGTGGTAATATTATTTTGCTAAATGTGGTGATACATTGCCTATTTTAATAACATAAAGTGGGAGAAAGAATTGTTTTCGCAATGTAGTATTTTGTGATCTTTCCCAACAAAGTGGTATCAGAGCTAGTCAAGTTGTGCAGTACTTAATTTGTGTTGATTAAAATAGATGAAAATTTTGCATGCATAATTAAATTGAAGGCATGAAATTATGATATATGGAAGTCTAGAATGGAGGATTTACTTTTTGTAAAAGACCTACATGAACCCATTGAAGAGGATGCTGTAAAACCCGAGAAAATGAGTGATAATGAGTGGATCCAATTACATAAAAATTGTGTTGGCACCATTAGGCAATGGATAGATCAGAGTGTGTTTCACCATATGGTAAAGGAGACCAAGGCTAATGTTATGTGGAGAAAATTGGAGTCTATTTATGAGCAGTCTACACCACAAAATAAAGTCAATTTAATGAAGAGACTTGTGAATTTAAAATATAAGGAAGGGTGTAGTATAGCTGAGCATACCAGCGAGTTTTAAGGCCTAGTGAACTAGTTGACAACTATGAATATTTCACTAGATGATGAATTACAAGTATTGTTATTGCTTAGTTCCTTACCGGATAGTTGAGAGACATTGATGGTGTCAGTAAACAATTCAACGCCAAATGGGAAGCTAACCATGGAAATGGTTAAGGATAGAATGCCAAATGAAGAAGCCAGAAGAAATAATGCAAGTATGAGTTCTTCTGAAACAAAAATACTTGTTACAGAAAAGCATGAAAGACGTGGAAGAAGTCAAAGTAGAAGTTCTAGTAATAACTACTACAGAGGAAGATTCAAGTCTCAACGAAAAAATGTCAAGTGTTACCATTGCAATAAAATTGGGCATATAAAGAGAGAGTAAGAATATGAAAAAGGGAACAGGCTATGGAAAGAGGTGAATAACAAAAAAAAAATAAACAAGTAAGCAATACAGTAGTTGCTGATGGGGATATGACTATTGTTTATGATGGGAACTCCATAAATCTCATATGTCATACAAGTGATTGGGTAATTGATTCGGGTGCTTCATTTCATGTTACTTCAAATGGTGATTTCTTCACATCCTACACTAATGGTGATTTTGGCTATGTCAGAATGGGAAATAATAATGCATCTAAGATTGTGGGCATATGAGATATCTACTTGGAGTCCAGTGTTGGTAGCAGATTACTACTCAAGGATGTCAGACATGTTCTAGAAATGCGTCTGAATTTGATCTCCACTGACAAGCTTGATGATGATGGTTATTGCAACTATTTTAGTGAAGGTAAATAGAAGCTCACCAAATGTTCTATAATTCTAGCCAAAGGAAGGAAGCTAAACACTCTCTATGTTATGGAAGCTAAACTCATAAAAGAAGATGTCAATGTAGCAGCAAAAGAATCTGACATTGAGTTGTGGCATAAAAGGCTTGGCCACATAAGTGAGGAAGGACTTCAAGTTCTAGTAAAGAAGAATGTTCTACCTAACTTGGCAAGTAAGTCTCTCAAACTTTGTTATCATTGTTTAGCAGGAAAGGCACATAGAGTTGCATTTTGTAATTCTTATCCATCTAGAAGAGCAAACTTACTTGATTTGATACACACTGATGTATGTACTATGCAAACTAGAACACGTGGAGGTACACTTTACTTTGTAACTTTTATTGATGACTGTTTTAAAAAAGTGTGAATTTTTGCTCTGAAATCTAAAGACCAGGTACTTGATGTCTTTAAAGATTTTCATGTTAAGGTTGAGAGAGAGACAGGGAGATTGTGAGGATACCTTTTCGCTTGAGGATACGCACCCAGTTATCCTGACAAGCCGGGACATACCGGTCCCAGTGGGCCATCACTGGTCCAAGCCTCCCAAGTGGCCTCCATTCACTCAAAGCATACCCCCAAGGAATCGAACCCGGGTGGGTTATACCACCTCAAGATGCCTAACGAATCCGTCCTTGTACCACTTAAGCTGGCCAGCTTAAGTGGTACAAGGACGGATTCGTTAGGCATCTTGAGGTGGTATAACCCACCCGGGTTCGATTCTTTGGGGGTATGCTTTGAGTGAATGGAGGCCACTTGGGAGGCTTGGACCAGTGATGGCCCACTGGGACCGGTATGTCCCGGCTTGTCAGGATAACTGGGTGCGTATCCTCAAGCGAAAAGGCGCCAACTCAGGTGGTACAAGGACAGATTCATTAGGCATCTTGAGGTGGTATAACCCACCCGGGTTCGATTCCTTGGGGGTGTGCTTTGAGTGAAAGGAGGCCACTGGGAGGCCTGGACCAGTGATGGCCCACTGGGACCGGTATGTCCCGGCTTATCAGGATAACTGGTGCGAATCCTCAAGCGAAAAGGCGCCTTTTAATGTGAGGATACACACCGTTTAGTCTGACAAGCCGGGACATACCGGTCCCAGTGGGCCATCACTGGTCCAGACCTCACAGTGGCCTCCATTCACACAAACGATCACCCCCAAGGAATCGAACCCGGGTGGGTTATACCACCTCAAGATGTCATACAAATAAACCCAATACTAATCGTATATCCTTAACCTATAAAAATATTACTAATAACAATATATAATTCAAGTATCACCAACATACAAATAAAATACGTATATTTATACATATATAAATACTTATTCTTACCAGTTGTAGATACTGGTTACTACAATTCTCCCCTTCTTATAAGAATTTCGTCCTCGAAATTCATGACTTGAGCAAACATATGAGGATACTTAAATCTCATTTCTTATTCTCATTCCCAAGTTGCCTTTTCAACAGTATGGTTTATTCATAAAACATTTACAAAGCAATCTTTTTGGTATATAAGATTTGCTCATAACTTAGTCTGTGAGAGAAGTACGAAATATTCATCCATAAAATAAACACATGACACACATTATGGACTTATAAAATTATACACACATATTTTTATTCTTTTCTCCCATTCGTTCAATATTTAATGTGCATCTATACACTTCACCTTTTATTCATTAAAGAATAATATAGATGTAGAATACCCATACTAATCTCTTAAATAAAATTCTTAACTCCTCTGAAAATTTTAATCCCTTCAACATATACTCATACGTCATAATATCATTCACTATCTTGATATCATTAAAAAAAATGTAGCATTTCTACGCAACTAAGTTGTCATTCAAAATCAGAATATTGAAGGCATTATCTTAAATGATCAAAAATCAACTTCAATAAAAAGACCTTTAGTTCAACTGATTCTTAAACTATAGATCTCAACATTATATTTCTTATTCTAGCTCTTTAAAAAAAATAGTCCACCTTATTGGACATCATTTTCTCATTGAGACTGACATGCCTGCTTTTTCTAATATGCTCAGTTTCAAACAGAAAAGATTCCAGTAGCACAATTACTGCGATGACAAATATGATTTTCAACTATTCCTTTAACGTTATCCACGTAAAAGGAAAGGACAAAACGATTATTGCTTTTATTTCACAAAACTCTATAAATAGCCTAAACCTCATAATCACTTTTCTAGCAATAAAGAAAACCAACCCTCTTACCATCTTCATAATGAATCCCATTATCATAACTCCTCCTGTTCCTTTTACTCCACCACAATTTTCAGACCTAATCAGAACCAGAACACTCCATTCCCGTGCCAAAGAATTCATCAGACACTACGCCATCTTGGCAGTCCAAGAACACGGCCTCACAGTTCTTGGTGGCCCTTCGTTCAACTTGGAATACCCTTTCTTTCACCTGCACTATTTTTTCCCATTTTCCCAATGGTCCAAATCTGTCATTTACTTGTTATGGTACCTATTGGATCTGTATAGAATCGCCATGGAATTCCCATTACTTAGAACCGTCCAAAAATTAGAAAAATGTGATGAAGATCATCCAGCCCTGATTTTTCTCCAATGGTTTTACCCAAAGATATGGTGGATAACTAAATTTCAACACATGATTGCAAACAACACAAATGATGCAGTCCCTAGACAACATCTTTGGTCTGTTTTACTTCTCCAACGAAAGGGTATGATTGTTTCAGATCATGAAATCCATTATTACCCCACTGTCAAGGATTACCTCACCTTTACCCTTTCACTAAAGGGATCAATTAAGCTCTGGCCTGAAGAAGTAATCCAGCAAAAGAGAGAACTTGAAAGAATTCTTGCTCAAGAAAACCAGATAATTCCTCCATCCGTTTGGATCTCCCCAGAAGATGCTGCACCTTGGGAACAGGTTGAAGATGACTTTGCAGAAGAACTGAATTTTGCCAATATACTCAAATTCCAACAAAGACAAAAACATCATCTTTCACATCATAGAAATACAAATTACTCTACCCACCATCACCATATCCCAAACATGACTTATTATGCCAGATATAGACAAGAAATCGATAACCTTCGCCAATGGCCTCAGCCACCTGTCTCGACAGAACCTACTCAATCTCAGCCAGTTGTCCCGACAGAACCTGACCAACACCAACCCAATCTTGACTTATCCCTCTTTCAAGACTCCCAACCCTATCCAACCGACACCCAAATCCAAGAGGAAGCCAGCACATCCCTCATCCAGACCAGCTCACCTGGAGAAGATCAAGATATGGTAGACCCACATTCCACTCAGCCAGAGCCCTCATTCAATGCATGGGAACAACAACTCTATAAGTTCCTCTCTCACGGATACGACACAGATGAAAGCGACCAAGGAGACTCATTTTGACCTACATTGCTGTTTCTATTTTCATAGAAACTAAATCCGTGTTGCTCTATCACATCAAAGAGAGACTGACTACTGCTTTATCTTTATGTCAAGTGTGCTTTATCTTTCTTCATATCTGCTTTTAATCTATCTAAAAATCAATGTTAAGATCACAAAAATCCTTGAAATTAATAAAGTTAATTTGGCCTCATGTCCAAAGTCCAATTGTTCGCTTAAAAAGTCTTCAAGTCATAGATGCATTGTCGGCCATTAGTGCCAAAACGACAAAGTCCCTAAATCCATAAAATAGGCCTTTATTGACTTTTCTTAATTATCTTACCTAACTCATCACGCTTCCGACACAATTTTTATCACACTTACATATCAACATATATTTATTCAAGATTTTGCGGCTTATTGTCCCTTATAAAATGATAAAGTAAAACTGATTCTTTTTTTTTTTTGCCTCACAAGAATCGAGAAAAATATATACTTGAACATACTTACACATATGCTCCATAGCTATTATCAATTTGTTTCTCTATAAATACATTATTTTTGCATCCTTATACAAACTCAAAAACATTCAAAGATTAGGGTGAGCGTAACAATGGAGGAAACCTCAGCTCGTCGATTCACAAAAATTTGTGTCTTTTGTGGATCCAACCCTGGGAATACTGAAGAGTTTACAAAAGTTGCAGAAAATCTTGGTAAGGTATTAGCTAAGCGAAATATACATTTAGTATATGGAGGAGGTAACCGAGGGTTAATGGGGTCTGTGGCAAAAGCTGCATACAATAAAGGTAGTCGAGTTTTGGGTATCATTCCAAAACCTCTAGCTATTGAAAATATTGTAGGAAAAATAGTTGGGGATGAGTTACAAGTCTCATCTATGCACGAGCGAATGGCTCAAATGCTTAGGCATGCGGATGCTTTCATAGCTCTACCAGGAGGTTTCGGGACCTTGGAGGAAATTTTTCAAATTGTCTCATGGGCACAATTACAAATCCACCAAAAACCTATTGGTTTGTTAAATGTTAATGGTTTTTACGACGGGTTGATATCTTTTCTTGACTATGCAGCGGGAACACAATTCATCCCACTTCTAGCACGACGGATTCTTATTTCAGCTCCAACTGTTGATCAACTGATTGATCAATTGCAGTCTTTTATTCCTCTGTCTAATCCAACATTGCATCAGTTAGATTGGTCTACTCATGACAGTCAGAAGAAGCGCAAAATAGACTTAAATCTCACTCCGTAGCCTCTATTGTATTTTTGTTGCTGCTATTGTTGTTGTGTTGTTGTTTTCCTTTTCAATAAAAGTTATTTCAATTGATGTCTTCAATACGCACCCAGTTATCCTGATAAGCCGGGACATACCGGTCCCAGTGGGCCATCACTGGTCCAGGCCTCCCAAGTGGCCTCCATTCACTCAAACGATCACCCCCAAGGAATCGAACCCGGGTGGGTTATACCACCTCAAGTTACCTAACGAATCCGTCCTTGTACCACTAGAGCTGGCCAGCTTAGGTGGTACAGGGACGGATTCGTTAGGCATCTTGAGGTGGTATAACCCACCCGGGTTCGATTCCTTGGGGGTGATCATTTGTGTGAATGGAGGCCACTGTGAGGTTTGGACCAGTGATGGCCTACTGGGACCGGTATGTCCCGGCTTGTCAGACTAAATGGTGCGTATCCTCACAGAGATAGTTGAAATGTGTAATGGTGGACAATTGTGGTGAGTACAGAGGACCATTTGAGCATAATTGTAGATCCCATGGTATCAGATTTTAGAAGACCGTGCCAAAAACTCCTCAGCAAAATGGTGTGGTAAAGAGAATGAACAAAACAATTCAAGAAAGAATCAAGTGTATACTCTCTGATGTAAAGCTACCTAAATACTTTTGGGATGAAGCAATGCAGACTGCAGTTGATTTAATTAACCTTTCTCCTTCAGCTCATTTGGATGATGATATACCTGAAAGAGTTTGGACTAGGAAAGATGTTTTATATAAGCACTTAAGAGTGTTTAGTTACAGGGCATTTGTTCATATTCCAAAACATGAGAGGTCGAAGCTTGACAATAAGGTTAGGGAGTGTATCTTTTTAGGTTATGCACATGAAGACTTTAGGTACAGATTATGGGATCCAGTGAGTCAGAAAATTATCAGAAGCAAAGATGTTACATTTCTTAAAGATCAGATAGTTAATGAGGTAGATAAAGATGAGAAGCCTCAAGAATGTGATGAAATTCCTATTCCTCATACTTCCAAATTAGTTCTTCCACTTTTAGTTTATGATAATTATGGGAGAGACGCACAAGAAGATTTTGATGATGGTCCAGCAGAACAGGTTGAGCAAGCACCTCCAGAATCATATGATCCATCTGTTGAGCCTTAGTTAAGAAGATCTATGAGAGAACGCCATCACTCCTCCAAATATCCACCACATGAGTATGTGATGCTTATAGACGGGGGAGAACCTGAAAACTTCCAGGAAGTTATGTCTCACCAGTACAAGAATGAGTGGCTTAAAGCTATGCAAGATGAGATAAAATTCTTACAAGGCTAGGTTGGTTGTGAAAGGGTTTGGTTAGAAGAAAGGAATTGATTTTGAAGAAATTTTTTCTCTTGTAGTGAAGATGTCTTATATCCGAGTTGTCTTTGGTTTAGCAGCAAGTTAAACTTAGAGATTGAGCAGCTTGATGTAAAGATAGCTTTCTTTCATGGTGATTTGGAGGAGGAATTCTACATAGAGCAGCTTGAGGGATTCATAGTCAAAAGCAATGAAGATTTAATATGCAAGTTAAAGAAAAGCTTTTATGAGCTGAAACAAGCATCGAGACAGTGGTACAAGAAATTTGATTCTTTCATGAAAAATTATAGTTTCAGCAGGACTACATCAGACCATTGTATTTTTATAAAGAGGTTTGTTGATAATGATTTCATTGTTCTCCTATTTATGTGGATGATATGTTAATTATTGGCCATGATGGTAATAAAATTGAAGGGTTGAAGAGAGAACTCAGTAAGTCATTTGCTATGAAGAATTTAGGACAGGCTAAATAAATTCTTGGCATGAAGATCTCCCGTGACAAAAAATGGAAAGTTATGGTTATCTCAAGAAAACTATATTGAAAGGGTTCTTGAAAGATTCAACATGAGTAAGGCAAAACTAGTTAGTTTACCACTTGCAGGTCACTTCAAGCTTAATTCCAAACAAAGTCCTACAAGTGAGAAAGAAAATGAAAAAATAAGTGCAATGCCTTATGCATAAACTGTTAGTAGTTTGATATATGCTATAGTTTGTACTAGGCTAGATATTGCTCATGCAGTTGGTGTTATTAGTCGGTTTCTCTCTAATCTTGGCAAAGAGTATTGGACAACAGTGAAGTAGATTTTCAGATACCTTATAAGCACCTCTAAGACATGTTTGTGTTTTGATAGTGATAAATCTATGTTGTATGGGTACATACATGTAAACATGGCAGGAGATGTGGATTCTAGGAAGTCTACATCAGGATACCTAATTACCTTTACAGGGGGAGCTATGCCATAGCAATCCAGACTTCAGAAATGTGTTGCTTATACCACAGAGGCTGAGTATATTGCAGTTACTGAAACTTGC
Source organism: Ailanthus altissimus (assembly GCA_946807835.1). Lineage (NCBI taxonomy): Eukaryota > Viridiplantae > Streptophyta > Magnoliopsida > Sapindales > Simaroubaceae > Ailanthus > Ailanthus altissimus. The sequence continues at coordinate 28,327,694 of OX327699.1, forward strand.
AAGGAAACTTTGTGGATGAAGAAGTTCCTACAAAAATTGAGAGTGATCCTACAAGAATTGGGAGTGAAGCAAGAGAACTACATAGTTTACTGTGACAGTCAAAGCGCCATTCACTTGGCGAAGAACCCAACATTCCACTCAAGATCCAAACACATTGATGTTAGGTATTATTGGATACGTGACGTATTAGAATCAAAACTTTTACAACTTGAAAAAATACATACAAGTGAGAATGGATCGGATATGATGACTAAATCATTATTTAAGAAAAAATTTCAAATTTATAAAGAGAAAGCGGGTCTAGTGGATCCTTTCACATGACGTAGAGGGGGAGATTTATTGGTGTGATCTACATCATATGAGTCTATGGAGCTAATTTATAATTTTATAAAAATTATAGACTTTTATAAAATTAGCCATAAAGGGAATTGACTGAAAATTTTTATAAGTGCACCGTAATTGAAATGTAAAATTTGTATTTTTATTTTGAAAAGAAAACAGAAGACAGAAGATAAAAAAAAAATAGAAAAGAATGAGAGGAAGACGAAAAAAAAGAAAACTTAAGGTTTTAATTTTTTTTTTTTTGTTGATTGGATATCAATTTAAGCTCCGATTTTGTTCAAATTTTAAAGGCAAATTCCCAATATTCTGCTCTACAATTTATTGGATTTGATTTTTTATTTAAGATATAGTATAATCTAACAAATTTATATTTGAGGAGAATTTATTAGATTTATTGTTGTTAAGTCAAGATTAATATTCTTGATGTTGTGATAAGCCTCTAGTGTGATTCTAGAAAGAATATTACTATAATTTCATTATTATTGCATAGTAAAAATGTTGATATCGTACTGCGGTCTCGTAATTTTTTTTAAATTAAATTTTTTATATAAAATTTTAGTGTTTATTATAATTAATTAATGATTTATATTTGTAATATTTTGTGTTGTTTCCCAACAAAATCCATCATAAATAAAACCATCTATTGATATTATAACATGTGAATTTTCATTTGCTGTAACTACTAACTTTGATCGTCATCTTCAAACACAGTGATTGACTATATCATTTGCTTACAGTCGATCAATTTTGGATATTGGCATTTCCAGCAGGCTGGTAGCCCGATGGGGGCAGAATTGTCAAGTAGCTAGGAGAGCCAAACACAGCGACTTGATAATACCCCATCTGATATTTTCACAGTAACATATCTTTACATTCCAATGAATTTCGAGAAGATAGGATTTTCATATCGATGCCAGTGATTATAATTTCTTTTTTCTTTACCGGATGATTTAAAATAAGAGAAATACTACATAAAGTTTCAGATATAAATAATTTACTCAAATTATTAAGAAAATTTTGTTTTGAAATCAATATATAATTCCAGGAAAAACATTTAAGACAAACTTCTCAACTAATTAGCATACATCTATACGTAGAATAGCAAGTCTCTTTATTTTATTTTATTTTATTTTTTATATAGAGGAGGGAGGATTTAAACATAGAATCTCTTCTTCGGTAGAATTATACACTACAAACTTTTACTGGACTATTCAAGCAAGTTTATTGTATCATTAATATTCTTAATATTTTTCAAATGTCACAAATATCCGTTTTAAGTAGAAAATCTATTAAAAGCATTGTAACTCTTTAGGGGCTTTAAGGTCATTTCAATCGCCACTTAAAAGCGTGTTTTGAAACTTGAGTTATTTTTAGTGCTTTAAAAATTATAACTCTCATTTTTTTTTACTTCTGTTTTTAGCATCATCGTAAATTGATGACGATATTTGTAGAAAAACATATAAAAGAAAATTCTTAAAAGGATTATAAAACTTTATAATAATCCAACTCTACTCTTATTAAGTCATTATATCCAAATTTAGAAATATAAAATTTAAGTTTTGTTTTAGGAAATTACTTAACATGTGGCGTTATTTTATTCTGTATTTTGAATAATATTACAATTGTAAATTAGTTAAACAGTATTACATGACAATTCCATTTATTATAATATAAACAATATTATTCATATTAAGATCATTTCTCTATAAGTTTTGCAACTCCTTACTAAAATAAAGCTTTAACCATAAAAATTGACTGAACATTTGTGTTTCAATTCCACATGACTTTACAAATCTGGGTTGATGGAGATTAGAGCAATGCAAATTGATGACAATAACCCCATCACCACATCAAAACAAAAACTTAAGGTAATGTAGAGATTGGCTAGTGATATTGTAAGGGAACTCAAAGAAATTATTGGAAGGCAATTTTTGATTTGTGATTTTGTGTGTTTCAAATACTAAGAGAGACCAAAAAAAAAAAGAGATAAATAAATATATATATATATATATATATATAAATCTTTATACTATAACACATTAAACTTACTGTCAGTAATAAGGTAAAATAATCATTTAATATATTTTATAGAAACTTTTATGCAGTGTATTATTTTTTTATTAAAATAGAGATTTTGAATTTAAATCTTTTATTCCCATATAAAAAAATTATTAATTAAAAATAATTTTTTTTAAAGACTACATTAATAATAACTTAATCTTATCTTAAATCTTGGGGGTAATTAAAAAAAATAGCCTACAATCAACACCACTGTTTATCTTTGCCTTTTACTTCTATTTCTCTTTGCATAAGCATAGTAGAGTATAAACATCTAAACAAAGTGAACAACTCTATCTTCGAATTACTCTAAACAATTACCCTATGTTTGGAAGCTGAATAAATGAAAAAGAAAATATACTATCAGACATTTCGAGCCTCTACAGTGAACAACTTAAAAAAGCAACTTCAAATTTCTCTTTTATCTCTTAGTAATTGAAATTGATGGCTATGAGCTTGTTTATAGCTAGATATTAATCTTAATAATAATTTTTTTTTAATAAATTAGTTCTTGACCTAATACCTAATTGTTGCATAAGTATTCAATCACAAGTAAACAAGAGTAAAAATAAGAATAAAACTACAAAAAAAGTACACACAATCAATTATGTAGTTTAACATAACAACTACGTTTACGATAAATCAAAAAAATTTAGCATCTCTTATTAAAGTTCATAAAAGAATTACAGATTACCACGATCCCTCTCAAGAAATTATTAAAAAATACAATATAAAAAATTCTCAAATAATTTATTAGTACTCATTTTATTTACACAGAACAAAGATACTCACTATGATTTTTTTCTAGTGCACTCAAACTTTTAGTGTCTACCTAAATCTCTTTTTTCTCTTGTAACTCTTCTTAATGCTTAATGAATCTTAAGGGATTATAAGAGTTTATATAGTATTTACAAAGGTTTAAGAAACTCTAAATCTATTTAGAATAAGAATTCTTGTATGTGAGAGTCCAAAACCCACTCACATAAGTTAATTTGAATCAAAAATGAATTTTTTTCGAACAAGCAACGCTAGGGCAATTAGTATCTAACATTGGGGCGTTAATGTGACCATTCTAATGCTATGATGTTCCTTGATGAATGTTGGGATATTGGTGTGACCTTGTTGCAACACCGCGATATTCTTTGGCAACACGAGGCCATTGGTCTCTTCGGAATCGACGAGGGGGCGTTCTGTCTTTTAACGCTAGAGCGTTCAGACTTGTATGAACCTCTTTATGTTTCCAAACCCCTCTTTACTTTCAGCTCTATGTTTTATTCCTTCCTCGTACGACCTTCACGTACTAAATTTCTTGTTAACTCTTTATTTATATCCATTTTAAAATTTATACTCAAATATGATTGTTGAATCACTAATTCTAACAAACCACTATTTGATTCAAACTTTTCCTACTAAAAGGCTTCTAGATCCATCCACGTTAATGCTCTATCACTTATAGCTAATTCCAGTTAAGTCTTTGTTTAGACTTAACTCATTTTATACTTATGACTTTGGTCTCTAAATGTACGAATGCTTTTTGCATGGGGTATTAATGTCACACATTCCCTTTCAATTTTCGTCACTTTAGTAAGTTAATTTTGGATGTCGTATTCTGGTTTGTATTCCCTCAACAACCTATGTTGAGCTACCTATGACCATCCCATCAAATACATAGAGCATTTCCTTGTGATTTTCACCATTTATCATTATAGATCATTTTACTACTCTTAATATTCATTTTTTTTGCTCAAACTAAACACCCTCTTCATCTAACTTTCCTAGAGATATCAAATTTTCTCTCAATTTATGAATATACCTTACACCAAGTAAGTCTCTAAGTTTTCCATCATACATCCTCATCCTTATATCGCCAACCCTATAATCTCATAAATTATGTTATTTTTCATTAGTACTTCACTCCTAATGGCTTTATAGTTAATGAACAACGATCTATTAAGACACATATAGACACTATAGCCAAAATCTAGTACCTAACGTACTTCCCATCATAGGCTACTAGTGATTTTACAATTTATAGGCATCTTTATGATATACTATTACAGCATTTTCACCCATTCCTTTTATTTTTGGACAATACTTTATAAAGTTCCATTTTTTCTTATAAAGAAAACACTTCTTAGATCTCTCTCTAGATTGATTGTTTTTTTTTCTCTTGCAACCATAACTGTTGCACTATTGGATTCAGATCTCTTTCTTAATTCTTTTAACTTCAATGAGGTCTTGATATCCTTCATAGTTAAAGTCTCCCTAACATATATAAGCATATCCACAAAGTGCTCATACCTCAATGGTAACAAACATAACAAGATGATGACTTTGCCTTTATCTTGGATCTTGATGTCTATTATCTCAAGATCTAATATTATCTTATTGAAATCGTTAATATGATCTTTTATTAAAGATCTTCAGACATAGACAGCTGATACCGTTTTTTTTTATAGACAAACGATTCACCAAAGACTTCGTCATGTATAAGACATCGAGCTTCTTCCATAGATCCATCGTTGTCTTTTCTTCAGTCACCTTTCTTAATACTTCGTCACTCAAAGATAAAACTATAGTACTATGGGTTCTCTTCTAAATAGTGTCCCAATTTAACTCGCCATACATCACACATTTCTTCTTTTTGCTAATAGTTACTTGGGTTTCCTCTAAAGTTAAGTTTAACCCTTGACTGACTAGTAAAGCTATAACATTTACTTTTTATAGATTAAAGTTATTCATCCCATTGAACTTCTTTATATCTTGTTTGAGAGTTGTCATGGTTAGTACCACTTAGGTATATTTTCTGACATTGGTTCTGATACTAATTTGTTGAAAGATATTAACCTTAGCACTAATCTTTCTTAGCAATTAGCCTTTATATTAATATCTAATTATTGCAGAAGCGTTCAATTACAAGTAAACAAGAGCAAAAATAAGAACAAAATCACAAAATAACAAAAATAATCAATTAGGTGGTTTGGTATAATGCCTACATCCACGGTGGATCAAGAGATCACAGCGTCTCTTATTAAAGTTCATAAAAGAACTACATATCACTACGATCTCTTTTAAGAGATTATCAAAAAATATAATATATAGAACTCTCAAATGATCTATTAGTGATCCTTTTATTCATATAGAACAAAGACACTCATTATAGTTTCACTTAATGCACCCAAGCACTTAGTGTCTACCTAATTCTCTATTCTCTCTTGGAGTCTTTCTTAATACTTAATAAATCTTAAATGATTATAAGGGTTTATATAGTATTTACAAATGCTTAAGAAACCCTAAAGCTATTTAAAAGAAGAGTCCTTGCATGTAGAACTCTCAAACCCACTCAAAGAAGTTAATTTTAATCAAAACAAATTTTTTCGAATAAACAATGGTGGGGCATTCAGCATCCAATGCTGGGGCATTAATGTGACTATTCCAATACTACAATATTCTTTGACAAATACCGAGGCATTGGTAGGACCTTGTCGTAATGTCGCAATGTCTTCTGGCAACGCAGGGGCGTTGGTATCTTTGGAATCGACACGAGAAGGTTATGTCTTTCAATACTGGGACGTTCAAACCTATACGAACCTCCTTGTTGTTTTCAAGCTCCTCTTTACTTTCAACCCTACGTTTAGTCCTCCTCGTAAGACATTCACGTAATAGATTTTTTGTTAACTTTTCATTAATATCTATGTCAAATTTATGGTCAAACATAATTATTGAATCACTGACTTCAATATTATTGTTGAAAAAACAATAGGATTAAAAATAACGATTGAAAATATGAATAGGAAAAAGATTAATACTTGTGACTTCCCTTACAATATCAGCTTAAAGACATTCTTTAAGCTGCATCCATTTGCTTTCTAATAATTTCTTTGAGTTCTCTTACAATTCTTTACGCTGCATCAATGAAAAATCTTGCTCTTTTATGAAGGTTAAAAAAAACAAAATTGAGGGAAAATTACATTAACTATAATATCATTAGTAGTTAACAATGACCTCTCCAACATTTGAAATTACGCTCTCCAATATATATATAGTTTGCCTTCTAAGATGCTTTGTGACAAATTGATGCAGCTTAAAGAATGTGTGTTTATATTTGCAACCATTTATGGTTGGAAAATATTTTGTGTATAATACATCATTTATTCCACTTGAAAATTTGGCTTCATTAACTATGTATTGGGACTCTGGGTGTGGAGAACAACTGATTCTCGATCCGAAGAACCCTCAATCCCTCTGCTATGTGAGAACTCAGACAATCTTCCAGAGCTACTTAAACATGTACTGCTTGCACTTGATGAGCCTTCCATAGGTATAGGAAGCTGCTCTCTACAAAGATTAGGCACATTTGAGCTACCAGTACCACCATCTAGGTGTTCTTGTTCCGGTTGCTCTGATGATATGTTATGTCCATTCTGGTAGGAGTTGGCGCCGCTATCTTGTGGCGCCCTTGATGATGAAGGCGATGCTGGATTGCGAAGTTTGGTAACAGGGATGATGAAGCATCTACAGAGCGGACATGTTGTGTTTGAATGCAGCCAGAGATGTATGCACTCGGCATGAAACACATGTTTGCAAGATGGAACTTGGAGCAATTCTTCTTTGATCTCGAATTCCCCCAGGCAAACACAACATCTATAAAAAGAAGTTCGATTCTTTTAGCAGGAAGTCGTGATGCTGCAATAATTTCTATAATTCACGCATCAAAATTTTGAGTAGAGAGAATTTCCTGTCTTTTTAAAAAGGCCGTATTAGAGGTGAATAACATTGCACGCCAGAAAGAATCCTACAATGGGGCCACGTCATTGGAACCTCTTAGCAAAATTTATTTATGGTCTTAAACTTCCCTGAGCTGTAACTTTTTGAGAAAGAATCTTCAACCCCAAATGCTCAATGCTTTTACTTTATTTACAAATTGTCTATCACTGTCGTTTTGAAAAGCACCTTGAACAACATAGTGGATGTTAATAGAATTCTGACGGACATTTGAGAAAGAAATGGAATTTTCGCCTTTGAAAAAAAAAAGGAAAATCCCCAAGGACAGGTGATTGATAACCCTGTATGATTTCAAGGGATTTCAAGGGATTTCAGGAATGTGTCTTTATTCATCTGAGGCTCTTTGTTACTGGGTCCTGGAAGAAATTTTCCCGTTGGTCGATTTCAGTATTTCAATGTCAACTAGTAGGGACACGATTTAACACTATCATGTGATCACATGTTGTAGTGCATGCTGCATATAGATTATATGGAAGAAATTTTTTATGTCTTTTTATAAGATCATGACTTCTCTATTTTGGGTTGTTTTATATTAGTTCATTGGGAAGTGAGAAATATGAGCACTTACTGTGACTCCCTTGCCCTTAGTTCTTCATCAAAAATGGTTATTGGAAGCTTGTCTTTGATCTCTCCTTTCCCAGCAATATGCTGACAAGTCTATAGAAATCATACCAAGCGAAAAGAGAATTAAGTCATACAATAAAGCACTAATAATATAATTAACAGAAAAAGCTTGTACATGATGAACATCAAACACTGATGCTAGATGTGCAGTTCAACTTAACATTGACAAAACCATACATCAAATCCTTAAACTCCACTTATTTTTATGCGTGTGCCAGTGCATGACAGTGAGTGAGAGTGAAGAGATCTTACAGGTTGGAAATAAGTGGAAGCCTGATTAGAGCTCGTTGGAAGTATTGGGAGTGTGGAGATAAGAGTGGTAGCCCTTCTCTTGAGATAGAACAAGTAAAACAACAAGAAGAGAATAATGGAGAAGAGGATAGGAATAGAGAATATGAAAGCCTGGTAAAGTTTAAGTTGAATAGGTTGAGGATACAGGCGAGGAATTTCACTTGGACTTTCAGTTTGAGGAAACCCCATCAATCAACCCCCGAAGCTTAATTTGTAAAACCAGATAGATTAATGTCTTACAGCAAGTTGAAGAGATAGGAGAGGCTCGAAGGCATTGTTGGGTGCATTTATGGAGACATTTTTCAATGAATAGGCAGAGAAAAAAATAATGGTGGTTAAACGTTGATGTGAGATTAGAAAGGACATAATAAATAATAATTACTTTGATTTTTTTCTAATAGTATAGCTTTTGAGATAAAGTTTACAAGATAGTAATGATATATATTCTTTCTTTTTCGATGATGGGACAAGCCCAAGACTCTCCACTAGTACCTGGACCCTCAAAGCAATCACCATGACCCATCGCGGAAGCAATCTTCATATGTCTAAGACTAATGCTGAGAATCAACTACTTCATTATTAAAACCAGAAGCAAAAGTAAAAATGATTTATTAGTTTGTTTGATACATATGTTGCCGTCTGGTAAATGGTTAGCTAAAGCAATTGTTCACCATCGTGACTTCGTAAAACCCCACCTACAAAAATTTAGCCAAACTTCTTGGTGAGTTGTTCTTGTTCAAGGAAGCTTTATATCAATATTCTGAGCTAATAAGCTGATATTTGTTCGGTGATCAATGGCCTAACATCCTTCTAATATTGGTAGGATTACAGGTTTTGCAGAGTGGGTTTGAGTCAATTTCAATTAACTGACACGTGTCTCATGTCTAGCTTCAAATCTCTTTGCTTTATCAAGTGCCATAGTTAGGATTGTATGATCCCCTATGAACATGGGGTCTGTGGGCGTTATAGATGTTAACCTACCTCAACAAATGCTTTAATCTGTCTAAACATTTCAAACCATGTTAATCTTTCACTTTCATGTCAGAAAAAAAAATTGAAACTTTTGAATGGTTTGAAAGAATTTTTTTTTAAAAAAAAAAAAGGGAAAGAGATGGGCCTGCTGTGCCCATTAAATGTTTATTAGAGCCAAACCTGTTCTTTTTCTCTTATAAAATCAAAGAACTTATCCTGCTTGGAAATGAAAAAATGAATTCTTTTTCTTCATTCCATACATTACAAAAAGTAATGTTTCTGCTTTCTTTTTCTCTTATAAAATCAAAGAACTTATCCTGCTTGGAAATGAAAAAATGAATTCTTTTTCTTCATTCCATACATTACAAAAAGTAATGTTTCTGCTTTGAACTTTTTACATTACATAAACACTGGGATCAAGCAATAAAGCATTATGCCAACTATCTACGCAGGAACTATTTGCCACAATAAAGTTCGGTCAATTTCCTAGTGACACCTTTCCCAAAGTGCAGAGCAAAGTGTTCCATATAATGCAAATCCAGTTTTCTAATTATCATATTCATCAAGCAAGGCCAACATATATACTTTTCTTCACTTTTCTGCACTATCTTGATGGATTTCACATTTTGTTTTATGATATATGATGCAACTTGTCCCCTTTTTAAATAATCTTTGCAGGAAGCAGTTTGATTTTTGGCACGTCCTTTTAATTTTATGAGGAGACCTGAGTGTTGTTGGTGGATCCTGAAGACGGCTCCCTCACACAAAGTGGAGAAGAGATAAGATCTCAAACTGTACCACTATAGCAGATTCTCCGTGATATATAGAAAAGTGCTAATGTTACTGTTTCATACATTTTTTTTAACTAAACAAAAGGCACTCACATTTTATTCCTATAACACCCAGAAATCTGTAACCAATCAAAAAAAGGACAGTCCAGAATTATTAGATTACGACCATAATTTCATCAAATATACTTCACTGAAGTTACGTTCATACTCCTGGCAACTGCTGGGACCAGAAAACTTATATGATTAGGGAAGGAGCGTAAACCCTTATCAAAACAGATTTTGACTATCTGAGCAAGATTTGGAGAGAATAGTCAAGAGGCTTATGCAGTTCTTGATGGGAAATTTAGTGTCATCATAGCATTTGGAAACAGTATCCTTTATTGTAGTGGGTGATGATATATGACTGGTAGTGGTTGGTATTAATTTGACTGGAGAAAGTGATTCCAATATCGGTGTCACAGACTAAAGACCTACTAGAAAGAATGAAATTCCAAAGAGCCATTCCAGGAAATATTAGGAAGAAATTCAAACGAAAATTTACTGGCTTAGTCCAGTAAGCCAAGAACAGAGTTGCATTTCAGCTGAAATGTGGTACTGTTAGAATCTCAACGTCAGCTAAGTATGAAATTAACTGGTGGTTTATTAATCTTTTAGCACTCTTATTTTATAAATTGATTTTTAGGAGTGAGTTCTATTAAAAAGTTCGTAATATTTAGTATCAGAGCCAATCCCACGTAGACGCCTACGTTGTGGAAGGGACAACTTGAAAAGGTCAGAGTAGGTCACTCAGAATAGACCACCGTGGACGTCAATGTTAAAAGCGTAGTGATATATTAAGATCCCACATCGGTTAAATATGAAATTAACTGGTGGTTTATTAACCCTTGAACACATTTCGCTTATAACAAGGAGCGACTTGAAAATGTTAAAGTGAGCTACTCAAAATGGATTGCTGTGGATGTCGGTATCAAAAGCGTGGTGGTATATTAAAATTCCACATCAATTAAACATAAGATTAACCGGTGGTAGAATCTCACAACGGTTCAATATAAGATTAACTGGTAGTTTATTAATCCTTAAATACCCTTTTTAAAATAGACCGCCTTGAACATCAATGTCAAAAACGTAATAATATATTAGAATCTCACATTGGTTAAATATAAAATTAACTAGTAATTTATTAACTTTAAACACTCCACGACATCAAAAGCGTAGTGATATATTAAAATTCCACATCAATTAAACATAGAATTAACTGATGGTAAAATCTCACAACGGTTTTAAACACTCCACGACATCAAAAGCGTAGTGATATATTAAAATTCCACATCAATTAAACATAGAATTAACTGATGGTAAAATCTCACAACGGTTCAATACAAGATTAACTAATAATTTATTAACTTTTAAACACTCTTCTCTTATAAGCGAAGTTTTAAGGTGAATTCTATACAAAGATCCGTAATATAAGTACATATTTAGAGTTTGGCAAATTTCTTGGCAAGACGCATTTTCATGGCATTGCGGACAAGGATAACCACGACTATTAATCCTGCTCTCGTTTAATAATACCAAAAATGTTTACAGTATAAAAAAATCATACATTCTCTGCAAGCACTGATCCGATTTTTATCAACCAAAGAACATAAAAGATCCATTACACGTACGATTACAACATCAAATCGAACCTTCTCTTATACACAGGATGCAAAATAAATTTAACGCCGCTGCTTCTGCTTCTTAACTTTAAAGCTGGATGATCGGATAACATCATCATCTGTTTTCATTGTTGCCTCGAGAAGTTCAATGGACTCGGGTTTTGTGAAATAGGTGAAGAGGAGATAGATACCATCCAAGTAAGTGTTGGACTCTCCTGCTTTGTTTCTCTTCCTGATGCTATAGGCCAATGGAATAACCCCTCTGTTGAATACCTCCACATACATGCCACCCCCAGCAACAAGCAACTGTAAAAAGACCAATGTCAGTCCAAGGAAAATTTTGCAACAAGATAGCACTTGAAGTTTGACAAAACTCGATTACAGTAGCCATGCTCCTTTGTTTTTACCTTACACAAATATATTATAAGAAACTTCGATTTGTAAGTACATTAGAAGCATTATAGTCAGATGCAAATTTCAATCTAATCCGCTAAAGTACCAAAGAAAGGTTCTCAAACACAGACCTCAATGTCTTTCACTCTTTCTAACCAAAATATGTAAAGCAGCATTTGACGGCAGAAAAATTCATATAAAACAATTAACAATTTAAGGTTGCATTGTCAACCTAGCAGCTACATAATCCCAAAAATCAACTTTGGCGTCAGACAAAAATACACAACATGATGCATTTCAGCCCTCTGTTCAAAACCTATAAAACATGGACACAACACACTAAAATAAAAAATAACAAGGGTATCAATTCATTACTATTAAACACGAAAACACATCTATATAAGATTGAGTCTAGGAGCTTCATAAAAATGCACACACATCTACATTAGCTTGAGTTTTCTCCCAGTGAGAGCCAAAATTCGAAACTCAAACATGAAAATAGTATCCCTAAAACACGCAAAGAAATGCCATAATTCTCTTATTTTCAAATAAGTTTAGGCAAAAAAGTATCCACATTTTTTACTTCCAAATAGAAATCTCTTTAACTTGCAAAAAGCAAGTAGAAACTATATAGATAGGGAATTTTACATATAAGTTCAGGAAATACTTTACCTCCTCGTACTTTTGTGTAAGAGCGAGCCTTTCGTCTTCCGACATGTCGGGCCTCAAAACCATCATTGTCTCGTACTGTCTTAACCCAGGTGGGCACTGTGGCTCTTCTTTATCTTCAACAGCCGTTGCCGTTCCAACCGACCCAGGTGGCACGGACGTTGGGTCGCCATCCGACCCGAACCCGCCTCCTTCGAAAAACGAGCCCGAGAAGTTTAGGGTTTGGGCTCTGACGGTTAAAGAAACCGAGTGGCCGTTGTACTTGCGGAAAGCGAGAGATTCTGATATTGTATCTGTACGGAACAGTTTGTGGGTGCGAGTAAAGGATAGGAATGGTGAGGATGGGAATTGAGAGAGATTTTGAGGGCAAAATGGAGATTTTGAATGAGTAGTGAGAGTTGATGTGAGTGAAGAGCTCGCCATTTTTCCTTTTTCCTTGTATTGAGCTCCGGTTCAAGAAGACAGGCTACGGGGTTTTGTGATGAGTGGATAACGAAGTTGCGTCATGCGCACCACGGTACATGGTAGAACTTCTTTCTTTTTTTAACACACGTGTGAAGAGTAAATATGGTCTCTAGTAAGAAAAGCCCATTAGAATCTTATTGTGGGTTCGAGAGGACGCCCGTATGATGTCACTAGCATCTTTTTGGGCTTTTACAGGTAGAAACCCGAACTCGAAACCGGCCCCGGATGCGAACCCCTATAAAAGAGAACTCCTTTCTTCGAAACCAAGCCAAAGCGAGAACAAACACTGAACAGAGAGAAGAAACGCACTGCAGCAAAAGAGAAAAGTAAAGAGAGAGATGGATCCGAAACAGACAGAAGTTTCTCAGATGTTCGATCGATTCAAAGCTGCAATCACTAGAAGAGATTACGACACGTGTACCCAACTCCTCTCTCAACTCAAGGTCCTTTTTTTTTACCTTTAAATCTCTAATTTTAAACTCATTTCTTGTTTCTGTAGCTTGTTTCGACGATTAAATTCGGAGAATTTTTATTGTTTGTGGCATATTCTGTGGGTTCTTTAGCAATTTTTTGTTTCAAATCGGTTATTTTGGACTGTGATTCTGCGGCGTATTTGGTTTAGGGTTTATTATGATTTGTGTTTCGTTGGGTTAATTTTTAGGGTTCTTTTGTAATTTCTTTGTTTTGAATTTGTAAATTAATAATGTGTTATAGATTGAGAGGTTATTGTACAAGTTCTATGTGTATGCCTTATGATGAAGTTGTTATTTGGCTGAGTATTGCGATTCAGGCTCGTGTTTACTGGTTTGGATGGAATTGGGTCTCTTGTTATTGTGGGTGGAAATGTGATTTGTTGGGAGCTTTTGACGTGGGCTGAAACCATTTTTGCTGGTTGATATGCTACTTAGTTGATTTGTTATATTGATATGTGGTATGGGTTATATTGAATTTCGTCTTGTAGGTTCTGCTGACTGGATACAGAAGCCTCCCACCATTGTTTGAAGCTACACCTAATGCAATTCATGAATTGACATTAGCAAGTAACGTTCTTCGTTCAACTCTGCTGGCTATGATGTGTTCCTTTTGTTGGTTTTAGAGATTTATTTGTCCAGCCAATCCTTTTTTCATTATTGAACGAAAAATATATATCGAGAAGTTGTGCAATAAAAGAATATTAAAATGAGGATCATATTTATTGGAAGACATTTCATAGTTTATGAAAATGCTTTCAATTCATGTTTCCAAGGCTTTTCCTTTCCTGATATTCTTGTTGCCTTAATGTTCAGGGGATATTTATGAGCATGCTGTCCTCTTAAGTGTAAAAATTGAGGATCAAAACGCCTTTGAGAGGGATTTCTTTCAGTTGAAGCCCTATTATACAGATGCCGGGTAAGTTGATCCAATTCTTCCCGTCGGAGCCCTATTTATGCTGCCCAAGTTCCATTCATTTCTAATTGCTTAAATAACATGCCGCTGGACTCATTATTCTTTTGGCTTCAGTTTCTGATGTAAACTACCATTTTTATTCTTAATTTCCTGAAGGTGATATTAGTAACTTCATTCTTTCTATTGATGGAGCAGGAGTCGCCTTCCACCATCCCCAAATGAGTACATGATTTTGGGTCTCAACCTTTTGAGACTTTTAGTCCAGAATAGAATTGCTGAATTCCACACTGAACTTGAATTGCTTTCATCCAGTGCTTTGGAGAATCCTTGCATCAAGCATGCTGTGGAGTTGGAGCAATCATTCATGGAAGGGGCTTATAACCGTGTCTTGAGTGCAAAACAGAACGTGCCTCATGAAACTTATGGGTATTTCATGGATCTCCTCGCGAAGACAGTGAGGTGAAGTATGAGACTTCAATGAATGGATATAGTTTGATGAATAACAAAAGCTCAGTTAGAAGTAGCAACAAATAGCAATAAGTAGGCATTTACAGATGGTTCCAAGTGGCAATGAGAAAAAATATGGATATACTTCTACCCCCTCTGCATTTTGATGGTCAAAATCCTCTTCTCGACATCATCTCATCTCTTATATTTGAATTTGCTTGTATTATCTTTCATGTTTTTTAATGCACATCTTCTCATAGTTCGTCTCTATTCTGTCACTTATAGAGATGAGATAGCCGGATGTAGTGAGAAGGCGTATGATTATCTTTCAATCAACGATGCTCGCCAAATGTTGCTGTTCACTTTGGACCAAGAACTTTTGGAATATGTCAAGGAGGTAAAGTTAACATAGCTCATTTTCCATGCATTCATTTTTTTTTGTCCAATTTAACCGGCCAACATGCCAGAATTGATGTAAAGATATGTGTGCTTGTATCATGTTCCAAGAATAGAAGAGTTGTGAAATGTCTTCTTTTCAGTTGGAAATAATTAGATAATCTTATTATTTATCATCTTATCCCATCAATGCTTGCATTGAATTGATGCAGGAGCACCCTGAATGGGAGATAAAGGATGGATTTGTATTTTTCCAGAAGGCAAAAGATTCTGCCCCCTGCAAGGAGATACCATCATTGCAACTTATCAACCAGACACTCAGTTATGCAAGAGAGTTGGAGCGGATCGTGTAAACCAAACTGCATTTACTTCCTGATTGTGTCTGCTAGTATTTTCATCAGTCCAAGCTGTTTCTGATATTGTTCCTTACTTTCATCATTTTATATGAAACTTAGAATTGTTGTTCATTTTGTATTATTACTCGGTCACTTGAATGGTTCATATTTTCAGCAAACATGGTTGCTCAACTCAGTTTGGAACTTTGGCAAATGACTCCTTCCTTTTCATATACATACATTTATTTGATTAATCTGTTAGGGGAAAAAGGGAAGAGCACTGTGCTTTGTCTTATCGGCAAACTGAGGTTTGTTTTGCACAGGATATCACTTCCACGTACCTTGTTAACCAATTCAGATAGTGATGCATAACATTTTGACTACAGCAGTCGCCCTCTTATAATTAACCAATGGCCGACTGTTGAAAGGAGACCATCAGTCACAAATTTGTTATAATAATATTCCAACCGTCTGACAATGAATCCTCAACTACTGCACGATTCACGATTTGAAAAGAAAAAAAAAAGATCGTCTTTACTATCAAGCGAATCCTTGTATTTATTGGTAGCACAATGCATGTAGATGAAGAATTAACTTTCAATGTCTAATCCATTTTAAATTTTTAATACATGACTTGAGGAAGATGGACTAGCAGTTGGAAAATTTATTAGAAATACAAAAAGGGAAAAGGAAAAATAAAAAAAGAAGCATAAGGATCTATTGGTTTCAGATGCACTCCCTCATGATTGTTACTGATGAGAAATATGAAACAAGATAAAGTGGGTAAACATTAAAACCCATTCATGGGTCTTTTGCATGCTTTGTACCAACTCCCATCTTTCCAAATTAATAATCTCTCTGAAAAGTAGTTAATTTGCTGAACTCTTGAAAGGATTCACCGTAACTCCTGTAATCAATACAGTACTTGGGTTTGTTTCTTTTAGCAATTGGGTCCCAATTTTGGAAATTAATCAAACCCACCACATGGCTGACATGTGGCTGATTTTGTTCAAGTCAATACCGTCCCATATGCAGAGGAACCATTTCCCCTCTTCAGCTCACAGAAGCATTAAGAAACAACCAACTCAACTGTTTGTGTTACTTTTGCTTTCATAAGGGAAATTGAAAAAAGTTTTTACTCCAATAATCAACGTTTCAGATTTGCCTACCTTTATTCTTGTCCCCTTGTTGATCTTTGTCCGTTTCCAATAATTACACACTTCATAGCCAGGAGCCAACCCTGTATAATATCTCTATCTCAAAATAAATACCCATTAGTTTAGCCTAAAGAAATATTATCTTCAAAAGGATCAACGAGTTTAGTATTGTAACCATTTGGGTATCTTTATGGAGACGATCGAGCTTCAATGAGATTGTGTGGTTTCAGGATTGCAATTCTTAGTTAAAGAACGAGAAAGACCAGGTGCAGTCTTTTTGTCTTATAATGATTTTCTTTCATGTGTTTGATTGATCAAAAGAAAAGTTTACTATGTTTTGTAAATAAAGTAACGTAGCTTTCTTGTAGTCTTATGCTTATGCTGTATTGGTTTCTTAACCTTTTTAACATAAAATTCTGAGTTTAGTTGAAAAGTTCAGTTGCAAATATGGCTTCAACATCTTCATTTTATGCTCCTCAAAAAGCTTCCAACACCCATGATGAACTCTTCATGCAGCAGAGCTTGCTATTTTCAGATACTCTCAAGGTCTCTTCACTCTTGCAAACTTCTCATTTGTTATCTACTACTTCTATGGCAAACTGTGATTGTGTTTTGTGTTTCCATTCTTTTCAAGCAAAAGGGTATTCAATCATTTCTTATATCAGTATTCATTTTCTTGGCACATGGATTTTAGGATATGAAGAACTTGAGGAAACAACTGTACTCGGCCGCAGATTTTTTCGAAGTATCTTACATCAAACAGAACCAGAAACAAATGTGAGTTACAGTCGAAAATTGCTTGTAGCTGCAGCAATATGGAAGTTTCATTTTATCCTTTTTTGCTTTTTCTAATTTAAGTAATAAATTTTGATTTGTTAAAATGTTTAGAGTGGTGGAGACTTTGAAAGATTATGCCGTCAAAGCTTTGGTCAATACAGTGGACCACTTGGGTTCAGTAGCATTTAAAGTCAATAGCCTTTTGGATGAAAAGATAGGTGAAGTTTCTGAAACAGAGCTTCGAATCACTTGCCTGGAACAGGTAGTACTCACTCAACCTTCACTTTTTTCTTGCATATTGTAAAAAGTTCTTTTACTTTTTAGTTGCTTTGCTTGAGAATGTCCCAAATCTGAAAGATCCTTTCACTTGAATCACGTCATTATTATTCTAGAGAGTAAAATCATATCAGGAGTTCATCAACCAAGCAGGGCTTTCTCAGCAGTCATCAGTTATAATAACTCCCAAGTACCACAAGCGCTACATCTTTCCAGGCAAATACATACATCCCTCTTACTCTTTTTTGATGTTTTGCTTTCAATGAACCTCTGGGAAAATTGTGATCAGAGAAGAGAGATTTTTATCTGATCATGCAGATGAAGAGATCATTCATGGTTTTGGCCAGACCACATCAAACTACCACAGCAGTAGCCTGAGTGCTGAAGAAGATTCACATCATTTCAGTAGTGGTAATTTGTTTTTGAAATTGCTTTAAGGAAAGCTCAAGTGGCCTCAAAATTTTGGCGACTCAATATATTTGCTTTTAACCAAACGGACTTTAATGTTTCGTGATTGATAATTCCAATATTGAATCATTAAGAAAAAGCTGATGATTTGTCGTTGTGATTGTCTTTCCAAGCTGCCGAGGCAACAAATATAAAGAGCCCTTCTTTATATGTCAGGTAACATTTACCGCTCCCTGTACTGTTCATTATTTCGTTAAACTTGTGTCTCTATTCTCAACAAGATGATGTTTCCGTCCGCAAAAAATTTTGATGCAGAGAAATGTATTCCACGTTAAAATCTCCACAGCCTTCCCCACGCCGCCGAGGAGCCTTTTCCTTCACTAGAATTTCGAGCAATAACAAAAAACCAGGTCTGTGTAAATGGATTTCAGGATTTGCCAACTGTAACACTTCTCATATTATAATGTGCAAGTTTATGATGATCTCTAAACTCTTGCTTTTCGGACTACTTTTTTTTTCACTGATGACATTGTTCCGTTTGAGATCAGAGGGACGATCAGCGTCTCCCCTTCACTTTTCACTTACACGTGCAGGATCTCTTCTTAAGAGATCCCCCTCACCTAGCTATGGCAGTACCGATCGGCGTGTAAGCTCAATTTTGTTAAAAGCATTTCTTCTTCTACATAACATGATCATATAGCAAGATGGTTGCAGTCAAGTCTTGACTTGCATATATTTCTAATTTTCAGTTTTATCATATTCATTGAGCAATATGCTTGCTAACTCAGAGCAATTTGTTTTAAATCGCAGTATCCATCCGAGCCCCGGCGGTCAATATCTTTGTCTACGTTTACTGAAAAAAACAGGAGTAAAGATTTTGAGCAATGTTCCAGCAAAAGCAAACGCCTGTTTAAAGCTTTGCTGAGCTTGCGCAAGCCGAAAAAGGATGGCACATTATACAAATTTTTAGATGACAACTGAAGGACCAAGGTGGTACGAAGAAGAGAGCGGCCATAAGTTAACAAGCTCTCTCTTATGCTCTGATATTTCAGATTTTGGATCAATATTTGTATTCGTATTTCCTTTCAGTCAAGGTTCATTATTGATGATATTTTGTATACCAAATGTAATGTGTTTCGCCACATCAAAATTGTTGATGATAATTTCCTTGATGTGTCAAATCTACAAGTCTATGCCAATGGGACAAGCTCGCCTCCTTTGACAGCCAATCAGACGATTACAGTTTACAAGTGAGCCCGGTGCTAGCATCATCAGAAGAAAGATTGGGTGGCAAAATCTGGCGCTAATTAATTGTAAAATTCCTATTCAAAATAATGTCTTCCATATTCTATGAAGCAAAATACAACAAAGAGTTGCATGAACGATTGCTTATATACACAACTCTCTAAAGATGGGGACTACAAGTATAGGCATTCCAATAATTCCTGCCCCTAAAGCAGGTGTTGCTATTGATAGTGTTGGAAATGAAACGTAAGGGAGTTATTATGCTGTTGCCCTTACTCAGAATCCAAGGTGGAAGCTTGGTAATTCATCCATTTCACTTGAACTCTTAGGCTCTTGAGAACTAATTCTTCCATCATCGCCAGGGACATTAGATATTGCTGCAGAATGCAACTGACATCAGATTTTCTCTAATTAATATATCAGTATCATATAATTTGGTATTAAGAAATGGTAAATAATGTTGCAGAAGCACATAAGTTCTTTAAAACTTACATGTAGAAGACAAAAGATTATCAGGATTCCCACAGTTTTGATCCTTGTTTTGTATACCAGTGTTGATGCTTTTACATGGTTTTTGACTACCGCCATGAACATCTACAACAGCAACTGAACCTCTAAGGCCTTTAGTGGAGGAAAGTTTCGTGTTGTTATCAGTAGAACCAGCATCACTGGTCTTCACAGCCATTGGTTTCCGGAGAATGGACAATATCTGATTGGCTGCACATATAGATACTTCACATTAGTTGCAGGCAAAAACTATGCAGAGTTTCTATGGGAAGCGCTGTTTCTATAAGTTTAAAAAAGAAAAGAAACAAATCTAAAGCTAACGATAATAATAGGCATTTTGAACCTCGTGATTTGCATTTCTTTTTTCTTTTAACTGGCTATAGGCAGTTGTACTACATACACATACAAAATAAGTACTTTTAAAAGGAGATGATGAAACAAAATAAGTACTTTTAAAAGGAGATGATGAAACAAAATAAGTACTTCTAAAAGGAGATGATGATTCAAACTCATACGAAAGTTGTTGCACTTGATGGACCCGGGAAGAATCAACATACCATCTCGTAGAGGTTTGTTTGTGGGGACACCCTTGCTCAAATTGACCCCATCTACCAACAAGAAGCTACCAGTTGATTCTGCAATTTCCCTTGACTGAGTGTTGTTTTCTGGTTTTTCTGTGCATTTAAGACAGTATTTCCAGGAGGGTTGATCAAAGACCTTCAGAAGAATCCGATTGTGACAAAAAAATGCAATGGCAAGTACCAAAGTGCAAGAGCAGGAATACCACAGGAAAAAAGGAAAATCGTAAACAGATAGTGAGGGCATCTCCCAACTGTAGAAGACTTTTGCATTGATGCTATCCAGAGTAAAGCAATTTCACAATCATGTTGTAAAACATGTTATATTTAGCCACCTTAAGTAACACAAAAATTTGACTGGTAAAAGCTCATGCTATCTAACCTTTTAAAACAGACTTATCAGTTTTAAGACAATTTTGATGTCCATGCATTATCCCCGCTTTTTGAAAAACTGTGTGATTGTTTCCCTGAGTATTCACATCCATTTGGACTTCATGGTCTTTTTGAGGTTCTCCGATGTCAACCAAATGAGCATCGAATGCTATTGATTCGCCAGATCTTATTATTTCATCTCTTCTTAGGAACCTACAGTTTAAGAGGTTCTTGCTATCATCATACAGCTTGACCTAAATAAAGATCCAAAAGAGAAATTGTTAGCATCAGCTTTGAGTTTGTCTGAAGGCTAGAAAAGGTAACTGAACATATATGCAGCTGCTTCATATGTAACAGAATAAAGGATCTCTAACATCACTGGGGAATGACTAAAGATCAACCTGTCTCTGTTGGGATCCGGTAATAGAAAGTCGTAAGAAACCATCATGATACATCTTGGCCTTTTGAGTTAAATGTGTAGTGTACATAGCCTGCCATTCTACATTGAAAGTAGAGCCGTTAAATGGGGAAAGAGGGGGAGGGAAAGAAAGAAAGTGCATTAAAATGCAATAAAGACCCAAAGGACAACCCGGCACTATCCAAGCATAGAACATCCAGATTAAGAAAAAAAATAAAAAATAAAACAAAACAAAAAGCGAAGAGGGAAGAAACAACAAACTAAAGCAGAGACCATTTGCTACATCTAATAACTATTTATGCAAAGCATGAAGACTCCATTTTAATTTTAATTAAAGAAAGTGTAATTACACGTAATGCATCTACTAGTCATTTGTAACAATGACAAAATTTTGAGAATGAATCATACATTTGTAGGAGTTGCGAAAAGATAATCTAATAGCATAAAACAGCAGAATAACACTTCAGATATTTCAACTATTTAATGCAGCAGCATATTCACAAAGCCACCTATTATGTAATCTTTTCCCATGTCTGGACTATGCTGTGGTGCTCCATTCCCAGGAACTTCAGTCTTCTTGAACTCTGAAATAATACCAAGAATTGTAAATTTGGCTATAAAGCTTCATTGAGAATCATGAATGTAATACAATGCAATAGTTGAAAGGCAGACTACCTTTAGGCATCCAAGTGAAATAGGAGAAACAATATGTATCAACAATCTCCATGAGGCATTCAATGGTTTCAAAAGTCAAGGATACTTGGGCTAACCTTTGCCATCATACTTATTGCTTTTAAGGGAAATCTTCTTTCCATGCATTTCTTCCAACTTCCCAGCAATGTTGCAATCATTTCTTTGAACATTCAACTCTGCCAGAGGTTTATGGTTATCTTCACACGCACCTATATCAACTAAATAACCATCAAATGTTGTTGATTCTCCAGAACTTATTACTTCGTCTCTCCTAAGAAATCTGCTGCCTAAGAGTTTCCTGGCTTCATCAAACAACATGATCTGAACAGAGAGCCGAAATAATTGAAGTTAAACCAAGCATAATTCTGTTACATATCACTGAACCACTGACCCTTAATGACATCATCAAGGAATATCTTTCAGAATAGGTAATAGACCAAAAGCAATTCAGTAAAAATTTAGACAGCATATTGGGTAATTTATTTAGATAAAAAGGCAAGATGATAGACGTTGAGTTTAGGAAAGTCTCAAGAAGTTAAGGAATGCAACCTGCCTCCCCATGGATCCACAAGCAGCAACATGTAAGAAACCATCATGGTATTTCTTGGCCTTCTGAGTTATTTGCGTAGTATATAGGACCTGCCACTCTGCATTGGAGAGCAGACAAGTTAACCGAAATATAGCATAAAAAAAAAGTCATATAAGTTGAACAAACTGTAATCATGTGCGGAAGCTATGAAACAAATGGGAGATTATACAACCTATGTGAATCAATGAGCCAGAATTGACACATTAATGCAAAATCCTACATTTCCTTAGGTGCACAAAATAAATAAATACTAAAGAGCCTATTGTTGACAAATTGGAAAACAAATCCTTGGTAGATGCAGAGGCACCTGCAATAACGGACCTGTTGTTTCAGATTTTGTTGTATCTGGACTGCTCTTTGGTGTTCCATACTTTTGCATTTCCCTCTTCTTAAACTCTGAAACATAAACAACAGTTACAACAACACTGCTATGTGCTCAAAAGACAAAGTTACAAGCCTTGTAAATGTTAGGCTTGGAGGCTGAAGCCATCACTATGCCACATACGAGGTTGCCTTTTTATATGTGCAATATCTACAATTACTGAACAATTCCTGCATTCATCAGATTAGGCAGCATGTAATCAACTAACCTCTGATAAATTTTTGCGATGGACTTAGACTATTTGGCTGTGCTTTTTTCTTCTCTGTGTTACAAGAAACACAGAAACATGATAAGTACTTTGTAACCTGAAAATAGAAAAGCAAAATGTTTAATAAACTCAGAAGATTAATGTTGAATGTGATACCAGATGAAATAGAATTACTCATCATCTTCTTATCTTGGCCTTGAAAATTCAAATCAGGTGCAGGCTTGCAACTGCAATCTCCTTCGGGATCACCAACATCGACAATATAAGCATTGAACGTTAGCGTTTCGCCGGAGCTAAGAACTTCATCTTTCTTCAAGATTCTGCATTCCAGTAGCTTCTCACACTCATCAAACAACTTCACCTGTGTACCAAAAACATGTTAAAAAATTTAATAAAATGTTTGTAGTATCGCTTGCAAATTAAACAAATCAACCTACCAATAATTTCATACGCTAATAAGCTATAAATCTGAACAAATTACGTGACTATTAAGTTCAAAAATTGACCAAAAATTTTAAATTTCTTTTCACTGAATAATAATAATAATAATAATACCTTGTTGGTTGAGATGTGAAGATCTAAGAAACCGTCTTGGTAAGCTTTCCTCTTTTGTTTAATCTGCTTCGTATAGGTCACGCTCCATCTCTTTTTCGGGTTCTCCATGTCCATCGCTCCTCCAATCTCTCGAGATTTCGGGCTTTTGGGCATGAGTAACACTACGTCTGATAAATGATATTTTATATATTTTTTATTTAACTTGATGTATTAAATAATTATTAAATAATAAAATTATATAATTTTTAAATTATTAAATATATTATTTTAAATAAAAAAATTAGAATACGTTTGCAAAATATAGTATTATTCTTTGAGCATTTGTTTTTTCTTGGCAGCACCTGATTTAAGGTTAGGGTTGAATTTTGAAAAAATTCAAGTTCTGAAAAGATTTGAGAGTTTTATTTAATTGTAATTTGATAATTATAATTTAATATTTAACGGTTATTTATAATTTGATAGTTATATCTTAAATATTTGTATACAAAATATTTTCTTTTTTTTTACATGCATACTTATTAAGTATTTTCGAAAGCTCATTTCCACTTTATTTTGATTAAACATAATAAAATGGGCGCACTAATTTACACACGAACCGGAACGCATGTTTAACATATTTTCTTTCTTTTGTAAAAGGTTTATTATTTCTTATGTTTTTGCTTAAATAAATCAGTTACAATAGAATTTAGATAAATTAAATAACATATCTAGTATTTTTAAATACATAAAGTAGTTCCATGATTTTTTATCACAAATAATAATAAACATTAAATTATTTTTTACAATACAAGAATGGTATATTAAAATTTTCTGCCATATAACAAAAAATTAAGAAATGAAATTCAAATCAACATTACTTTTAAGTAAGAACAAATAAAATTAAATATATATTTAATGAAAGCTTCGAATATATCATATAAATTTAATTATATATTCATTTATATAATAATAAATTTTATATCAAATTATAATGTATTATTTTATAAACTTATCAAATTATTTATTTAATAAGTTAATTTTAATTTAAAATTAATAAACTAAATTTACTATTTTAAATATTAATTTAGCAAAGTTGTACTCTATACTCTCTACTTACAGCTTTCCAGTTGCAATCTCGTTTGGTTGAATTTTTCAAATAAAGTTTGTAGAAGTAAAGCTTTTAGATATAGAATTTTGAAAACTTCTTCGAGTTAACCACTAATTTAATATAAAAATTTTTTTTGACCGAAGTCAAATATTTTAAATTTTATTAATCAAATAAATGTTACGTTGACTATTTTACCCTTATTATAATTTTAATAATTTTTAATTAATTATAAAAAAATATTATTTATAATGATAATAATAGTTTTAAAAAAATAATAATATAATTAAATAATATAAATTATTTAATATTTTATTTTTTTATAAATAAATTAAAAATAATTAATATAAAAATAAGTAAAAATTAAAAATATAAAGGAAAAAAATACTTGTTGGGCACGCCCCCAGGCATACGCTAAGCGAGCATTTTGCTAGCTTGGCGCGCGTGCTCGGCGCCTAACAAAGCTTGGCTTTTACCAAACTTTGTTTTTATTTTTTTAATTTAAATTAATTATATTTTAATTAATGTATTAAAAAATAATTAATTAATTAAAATAATCAATTTATTTTATTTATTTATTTTAATTAATTTATAAAAAAATAAAAAAATTATTCAACTAAATAATTTATATTATTAAAATATAAATTTTTTATAAAATAATTAATTTTAACTTTTTTATTAAATTAATAAAAAATTATATTTTAATTATATAATATAAATTATTTAATAAAATAACTTTTTATTTTTTATAAAATAATTAATTTTAACTTTTTTATTAAATTAATGAAAAATTATATTTTAGTTATATAATATAAATTATTTAATTAAATAAATTTTTATTTTTTATACTTAATAATTTAATAATTTTCTTTTTTAATACATAAATTAAAAATAATTAATTTAAATTTAAATTAAAAAAATAAGCAAAGCTTGACAAAAATGCCAAGCTTTGCTTGGGCGCATACTACGCCCAGCGGTGGGCGCATGTTGCGCCCACCCCCTCCCCAAGCAATTTGCTTGGGGCGCATGTGTGGGGCGCGCGCCTCATGTATGCACCCCAAGTTTTTTTTTAAATTTTAATTATATTAATTATTTAAAAAAATTAAATTATTTTATTTTTATTTAAATTAATTATTTTTAATTTATGTATTTAAAAAATTATTAATTTATTAATTTTAAAAAAGAAAAGAATTTATTTATTTATTATAAAAAATTATTTAATTAAATAATTTATATTATATAACTAAAATATAATTTTTTCATTAATTTAATAAAAAAAAGTTGAAATTAATTGTTTTATAAAAAATAAAAAAGTTATTATATTAAATAATTTATATTATATAATTAAAATATAATTTTTCATTAATTTAATAAAAAGTTAAAATTAATTATTTTAATAAAAAATTAGATTTTAATAATATAAATTATTTAGTTGAATAACTTTTTAATTTTTATAAATTAATTAATTATTTTCTTTTTTAATACATTAATTTAAATTAAATTAAAAAATAAATAAAGCAAAGCTTGGCAAAAGCTAAGCTTTGCTAATGTGCCCAGCGCCTTTGCCCAATTGTTGGACGCGCGCTAAGCGATGACCCAGCGCCTTTACCCAGTTGTTGGGCGCGCGCCAAGCGATGCGCCCAACAAGCAAAATGCTCGTTGGGCGCATCACTTGGCGCGCGCCCAACAATTGGGCAACGAGCATGCTTGGGAGCACGCCCAACAAGCTTTTTTTTCTTTTATGTTTTTAATTTTCACTTATTTTTATATTAATTCTTTTTAATTTATTTATAAAATATTAAATAATTTATATTATTTAATTATATTATTTTTTTTAAAACTATTATTGTCATTATAAATAATATTTTTTATAATTAATTAAAAAATTATTTAAATTGTAATAAGGGTAAAATAGTCAACGTAACATTTATATGATTAATAAAATTTAAAATATTTGACTTCGGTCAAAAAAAAATTTATATTAAATTAGGGTCAACTTTAAGAATTTCCCTAGAACTTTAAAAAAAAAATCATTGATCGTTTAGTTGTCAATTAAAAAGTTCTTTTGAAATATTAGATCGTTTGGTTATACAATATTAAAAGTTCTTACTTGTTATTAAATTACTAAAAATGACACTTAATAAAATTTATATTCAAATTTTAAATAATTTAATATTATAATATATGTTTAAATTTATCATGTATTGTCTCATATTCAATTTCTTAAAACACAATAATCAAGTAAAATTAATACTTAGTCATTAATAAATCAGCATAAATTATTATATTTGGTACAAAAATTAAAAATAAAATAATAGTTATTTTTATTTAAAAAAATAAAATCATCAATAAAAGATTTTAATAGTTTTTTATAAAACTATGATGATTGTAAAAATATGGAGAATTAGAAATATAATGACTTTTAAGAAAATATTAAAAATCTGTTAGTTGAATATGTTTTTATTAGTACACTGTAAAAATAAGAAAATACTATTATAAGTATGTATGTCATTACACACATATTAAAAAAGCTCAAGAAGCTCTACTCTAAAAAATCTAAAATTTGACATTTTACAAACAGAGGCAAACATAACTTTTTTAATCTTTAATTTTTTTTTTAATTGCAACCAAGCGTTATAAAAAAAATTAAAAAAAGCTTTTAGTATTAAAAAAAAGAATCACACAGAAAGAGAAGTTAGCATTACATTGTTCTATTATTTTCTTGATATTGAATACATTATTGTACAGCTTTATATACTTGCTGAGTTACATTATTTACACAAGCAATCTTTAACATTATCATTTTATTTAAAGGATTACATTGTAGTTTTGTGTCTATCAGATTGTTGCATAATTATCCAATAATTATCTTTAGCTAAGTGTTTAACTTGCAGATAGTCTTTTACCATCAAAACTTATCTTTTATCATTTCCCCTCAAGTTAGAGTGAGTTGAATGAACATGCAGCTTATCTTTAAAGTACTAAAATTTACTTCTAGCAAGTGCTTTGGTAAAAAGATCAGATGTTTGCTTATTTGTGGGTTGATACTGAATTGCAATTTCATTGTTGTTGACTTTCTCCCAAATAAAATGTATATTAATTTCTACATACTTTGTCCTCCCATAATGTGTTGGATTAGATGCTATAGAGATAGCACTAGTGTTATCACATAAAATAAATTGAGTTCTATCTAGGATTGCCTCCATTTCTGAGAGCAAAAATCTTAACCAACATATTTCAGCAGTGGTTTGTGCAAGTGCTTTGTATTCAATTTCACAGCTCAATCTGACAATCACTGTTTGCTTTTTCAAATACCAAGATATCAAATTATTTCCTAGGTAGACACAGTAGCCTCCAACTGACCTTTTGTCACTTGTATTGCATGCCCAGTCAGCATCACTATATGCTGTCAAAATAATTTGCCATGTGGTTGAGAAAAACAAGCCATGATATTTGGTACCTTTTAGGTATTTGAGAAGTCTTTACATGCTTTCCAGTGATCCGTTGATGGCTTATCCATAAACCGACTTAGTTTATTTACAGTTTAGGCTATATTTGGCTTAGTAATGGTCAAGTAGTGAATGGCATCTATTGTGCTTTTATAAAGTGTTGGATTTGAAAAAGTGTATCTAGAGTCTTTGTTGAGTTTCTGACCAGTGATCATGGATGTCAGACAACTGTTAGCTTGGCTGAGATTGGCTCTATAGAATAAATCATTGATGTATTTTTTGTTGAGATAGTGTCATTCCCTTTTTATCTCTAGCTACCTCAACACCAAGAAAATAATAGAGTGACCCTAGATTTTTCAGTGTGAATTGGTTGTTTAAATCATTGATAACACCCTGGAAGGTTGTTGGATTATCATCTGTTACTAGAATATCATCAACATATAGTAATATGACCTTGTCTTTGCTGAATAAATAGTGTGGGATCAGATTTAGCATTATAAAAACCCCATGTAACCAAAGCTCATTTTAACTTTTCAAACCATGCTCTAGAGGCTTGTTTTAGGCCATAAAGTGTTTTGTTTAGTTTGCATATATGTTGAGGTTTATCAAGATCTGTACAGCCTTTTGGTTAAAACATGAAAACATCTTTCTTCAAGTTATCATGCAAAAAGGCATTATTGACAACTATCTGTCAATTTTCCCACTTTTTCATCAATAATAAGCTTAAGAGAACTTTAACAGTAGGTGTCTTGGCAACAGGGCTATAAGTCTCATAATAGTCAAGCCTTGTTATTTGAAAGAAGCCCTTGATAACTAACTTGACTTTGTGTCTCTCCACACTTCCATCAAGTAGGTATTTGATCTTATAGACCCATTTGTTGTCAATGAGTTTTGATTTATATAAGGTATCAGGTCTCATATATTGTTCTGTATTAAGGCCTTATATTCTGCCTTCATAGCTTCCTTCCATTTATTCAACAAGATCTTCTTGTACAATGACAGGTAATTAGCAAGTTACATTTGTATTAGGTAAAGTATTATTAAGAAATGCTTTTGGTTTGAAAATACATGCTTTAGCACGGGTGATCATTTGATGAGTTCGTACCAAGACATTTTTAGGTGTGAAATGTTGATCAATGTATTATGGGATTATGTGGATTGTTTGAGTGAGGTTGAGGATTTAGGAGAGGATATAGGATTAGGATATGGTGAATATGGCGAGGTTGTAGTTTGTGGTGATCCTGGAACTACTTGCTGATATGTGTCTTGCATCGATTCACTAGTCTTTGTCCCTTCTCCTCTTTGGTGCACAAGCTTTGGAAATAAAATTTAGGGAGAGTGGGTTACAGTGAATTTAGTAAGAGATTTATGTCCAAAGTTTGGATCATCCTGAAATAAAAATTCTTATTCATTGCTTATAACATGTTTAGCTATGTAAACTTTACCTAAGACACTAAGACATCTATATCCTTTATGATGTGGATTGTACCCAATAAATACACACTTGCTAGTACTATATTACAGCTTGATATTATTGTAGGGTCTAAGAAAGGCATAATAAGTACAACCAAAAGTTTTGAGAAATTTGTAGTCAGGTTTAATTTGATATAGCTTCTGAAATGATGATCAATGATTTAGAACATGAGTATGAAGCCTATTAATGAGACATGCAATTGTTTCTACTGTTTCCCACTAGAATTTTGTTAGCATAAATGCTAGTGAGAGTAAAGTGAGTGCAGTCTCTATGAGGTGTCTATGCTTTCTTTCTATTTTTTTATTTTGGTGATGGGTGTGTGGACATGAATGTCTAAATATAACTCCTTGATGGTTTAGATATTTGGGGAGAAGTCTAAATTCTCCTCCCCAATTTGATGGTATGTTTTTTATAGATCTCTTAAACTGTTTTTTCACTAGAGTTTTAAAGAGCATGAAGATATATTATGTTTCAAATTTGGTGGTTAAGAGATATACCTATATGTACCTTGTAAAGTCATTTAATAAACTTACATAGTACTTATATCCTTAAGTAAAGCTTACTACTGCTGGACCCTATAAGTATGTATATACTAAATCCAATGATTTTTAAGTTTTAGATATAGAGCTACTGTGATGTAATCTATGTACCTTTTCATGCTGACAGTGAATGCAAAAGCTAAGTTCAGATTTTGAATGTAAGAATGTTTTATTGATATGAAAACTATCATTACAAGCTTTGACAACTTCCTTTAGTACATTATGACTAGAATGTCTTAATCTACTATGAAACAAGTTGTAGTTGCTTGTTGTCTTATTGCTTTGTAGATTGGGATCTAATGCAGCTTTGAAATTTAAACTGATAGTAGACTCTGAACTAGTTTGAAGGAATTTCCTCTTATTGACTTCAGTTGAAATAGATAAAAGATAGTTGTGCACCTTTGAATGAGAGAGCTTATTTGTTGGTAACTGATATAAACCATTCTTAGTATAGCCTTTCAGCAACACCACACCCTATTTTTTGTCCTTTATAAGCCAATAATTTTTATGATATTTAATAAAAATTGAATTGTCAGTTGTCAGATTTGAGACACTAATAAAAATTTTGAAAATTTTAGGAACAAATAGTACTTGATCTAAAACTAAGTTCTTGTGTGTGTGATCATTGACAGGTAAGTGTTAGAGTCAGTGCTTACGTGTCATCTATAAATGTACATATACTTGTGTATTTATACAAGTGTACATTCACATTAAATCGCTAATACCCAATTATATGATATTATGCATGTAACGTTGCAGACATTATAGATCTGAAGGATTTCGGATCAGATCTAAAGGGTTTAAATAACAGCTCATAGTTAGTCACGCTGAGAGATATAAATACTAAATGTTAGCACAGTTAAGTGTTAGCTGGTTATAATACTCAACAGATCCAAGAATTGGAGCCTTGTCTATAATGGGACATAGACTTTGGAGTATACTAGTAACTGCATAGTTACAAGAGTTGCAATCGGGTGCCAGAAAATGCAAGTTGCGTAAGTATGTTCTCGAATAATTGTGTTTGATCTACTTCTGTCGATGCGGGTCTGTCGGTGGATACCCTTATATATATAGATCAGCATATGTCGTATCTATTGAGTATAGATGATTGTTCCTGACCGACTGTGAGCTTGGAGCTCGTATTGACATATGGGTATCCAATTAAGACTAGATATGAGACAGACTCACGAGGGCCTCCAATAGACATCCTATATAAGCCATCAACATAGGGTCTTCTCGATTTGAGTAGTATATGTGGTCCTTTAACCTGAGTGCCACGGTGGGCTTGTAAGTGATCCACCATACTTTGGTTCCACGCATGTCACAGACTTTTCATGGTGTAACTGCTGGATGTCGCTGGGTATGGTCCGATGCTTATGGAGTCTAGTGCGTACAGATACGAGATCCGTTAGCTCTTATAGGGAGTTCGATATCCAGATGCTTCGAGATTGTATCTTAGAAAATTTTGTGGCCACAAGTATCAATCCTGGGAAAGAGTTCCATTAGGGTCGAACAATATGGTAAAGGAGTTTACGCATATTGTTCATTGAGATACAAGTCTGGATATAGGACATGGATGAGCATATGGGGATTTGACGGTGATAATCTATATCCTCGCACATCTAGGATATCATGACGGAAGGACTATACGTATGCGTTGTAGCCTCAGCTTGTATGGTTCAACTCGTTGATTTGTATATCCGTGACGTGTGCGTGGGGCATTGCTCACGGACTCATGAAATAGTTCCATTTGACGAATCAGGTGCAGGACTTAGGGAGTCCCGTGATATAAAGTGTACTCGTTGTGCATTAGGGCAGTGTGCTGGATTAAATTGTTTAATCCAGCAATATTCAGCAATACCATGAGAATGCATACGTGTTTGTATTTAAGTGTTAAATACAACAATTAGTTAATAATTGTTATTTACTAATTGTATAATAACACGTAGCGTACTGTGGACCCTCAGTTGAGTGTATCCAAGTGTGGGATTTAGTGAGACCCACTAGAGGGGTAAACTTGGTAACTATTCATGAGGGATAAAATGGTCATTTCTCATTTAAATTATTTAATTGTTAAATAATCAAATATATTTCTTTTTATATTATATATTATATTATATTATTATATATATATAAAGAAATAAAGAAAAAGATAAGCAATTGAAGATTTGGCCAAACGGTCGAGGGAGAGAAGAGAAGAAGAAATGGAGGAGAAAGGAAGAGGAGGAAGAAAGAAAGAAGAAGAAAAGAAAAAGAGAAAAAAAAAAAAAGAAAGAGAGGAAAAATGAAATTGTTTCATTTTTTCCTTTGCTTCCGATTGGAGCAATTATGAATTGTTCCAAACTCTCTATTTCTTATCATTTTGGAGAAAATGATGTAAATTCACTTCCGGTCATTTTAAGAATTAAGAGTTAATCCCAAGCTGAATATGGAGCTACTGTTCTAGCTCACCATGTCCACCGAGTTGTGAATAGAACTACACGCGAGTTGATCTCCATGCACACTCCAGGAAAAACACATGTATAACATTACACATTTAGTGAGTTCTCTAACTTTATTAATATATTAATGTGATTAATATATTGAATTTATTGTGTTTATTGCAAAAATTATACTTCCGCTGCATTAGGCAATAGACACAATTGCACATGCATATACCTACGTGCCTAAGATCCGACATCGCCGATAGTAAGAATGATTTGCCAAAGTGACAGATAAATAATTTGTTACTACTACTAACTGTGACTTACTCTTTTCCTTTATATTTACTTCTCGAGCTAATGTTGTTGGGATCACTTGTCAAGTGGTTAGTGGCACCACTGTCCACATACCAGTTCTGATCAATGGAATCTTCAGGTGCTATTGTGTAGGTTGCTCGAGTAGACCAACTTCCTGCTTAAGGATTAGTGTAGCTGTCATCAAACCTAGGCCAATACTTTACCGCCATGTGACTCGTTTTACCATAAATTTGTACAAACTAGTTTAGGGTTATTGTTGTTGAATTTTGATGAACACTTAAAATTACATATTTAATAAGGGTTTTATATCATTATTTTGTATTACTAATGTCTTTAACCCCTCTAACTTAAGCATGTTTACAATATTGTACCTAATTAGCTTTTAACTATTTTGTGGTAGGTACGGTAAAAAGGGCATAAGTTTCTACTTATGAATTCAACTGGAGTGATTCTTGATTTTGTGAAAAGCTGACTCAATGGGCTAACATATTGTATTTCACAAGACTTTCGAAATTCGAGCGTTTAGAATGTAAAAATAGTTTAAAACAGAACTGATCTGCAATATAGGCCTAATCCGAACAGTCATCAGTATTTAGCCTATAACTATAGAAATATATATCTAATATGTATTAGACAACTCAATTTGAAAATATAAGAGACTTATTTACAACTTTGATGTTTTGAGTGACAGCTAATTCGAACCACATCAATTTCAAATTGAATAAGTAAGTGGGTATATTAATGATAATCAATGTAAATTATTTACCACAATTCTTGACTTTTATCATCTATTTGGTTCCCTCTTTACTTGTCTCGATTTATCCATATTTTTTTATAAATAGGCAGCATGTTTATGCCCAAAACATGTCATTAGAAAACTAGATTTTAGTTCAAAATACTTGTCTTTTGTATTATCTCTTTGTAATATTATTTCTCTTGTTTACTATTGTAAAATCATGTTACCTCTTCATCAATTTCTTTTCTTTTTCTTTTGTTTTATTATGTTCAAGTAAATTTTTTATGCTAAAGTGAAAGGATAAAATTCTTGGTAAGGTAATACTTAAGTCTTATTCATGAATTTAATGTCTTATTATTAAGTTATGCAAATTTATATATGATGTATTTATTTTATTTATAATATTAATATTATTTCTTTTAAGTGGTGTATCTTGATTTATTATTAATAAACTTTATACTTGGCACAATAAATTTTTGAACCATTTACAATATTTGGCGTATATACCTTTTTTTGTAAAGTGAGAGTTTTGATTTATTATAGACAAATATAAAGATTGACATAATAAATGTTTGAACCAATTTATAAGATTTGATGTATAATAATTGAAAAAAATAATTATTAATTAATATATAAATGATGATGAACTTTAATTGTTATATTTTTCGGTTGGAACCTCTTTTGTATGAGAATTCTAATTGAGTTATAAAAAAAATTAAATATATTCTTACTTCTTATGTTAAGAGTGAATTCTCCTAATCTTAACTTTTATTTAAATTGATTAATTGAATTAATATTTACAAACATCTTATACTACATTAATTATTTTTAAAATTATTATAGTTTATAATTTTAATTATACTTATTTGTAGATCAACCTCATTTTTATTGACTTATTTATTACTTCAATAATTTTATACTTAAAAATAAATTTTTATATTCTAAATGTGTCAATTTTATTATTATATATGTTTCTGTCCTCAATAGATATTCTTCTGTCTCTACCTTCGAAGGAGTTACCTGATATTTGAATTATCTTAAATAAGGTTAGCTTGAACATCTAAAATGGAATAGGTAGAGTGTTGATCTATTCTACTTTCATGGTCGAGAAGTATGACAAATGCTCTCTGCGGATAACTCATTTTTGGAGGTGATGTTGACTACAATAGAATTAAAATTTGAACCAAATCCAGTTAAAATGTACCAGATCGATTGATTATTAATTAAACCTTAAAACGGATGAAAATGACAATAATACCCTCAAATGTGACTAAAAGACCCTCTAAATATCCAAATTTTGACGCACGGCACGGGCATCCGCTGCTATGGCTGATGAAAAATAAATTAAGATAAACAAAACGTAACTTTTCGAAACAAAGCAAATAGCCCTCTTTATAGTCACGACTTCACCGATCCTTCATTGTCGCCGCTCGATCGGGGCAACGACTAGCCTCACCGTTGCATTCCAACCAATCGTCGCAGTCGTCGAAGCAACCAACCCTAGCCGTTGCTCTCAGCTTGGAGTTCTTCTCGGGTCGATTTCGACGGTTCAGCAGCCGCCTTCACCTCCTAGCAGCCGGCGACACGAAGTAGCCGTGACTCCAGGCTGCCGTCGGCAATTAAGTTTCGCGTTTTTTGTCGGGTCGCCGCCGCTGGACAAATGATATTGGTGCTCAAATCGCCGTCGGCATATGTTGCTCCGCTAAATGACCGCCTCGCCATAGTCGGTTAACCGTCTCACCATCGTCGGATCGCCTTCATTTCGGTTCGTCAAATATTGCTAATTTTATTTATTTAGATTAATTCAATAATCAGTTTGTTAATAATTTCGTATTTAAATTAATTACATTATTTATTATTTACACTCAATTAAAGAGATATATTTTTTTAAAAAATATTGGTGGTTTTTTATTATTTAAGTGGAGAAACCCGCAATCGCGCCGACTTGAAGACTCCCTCTTCCAAGCCGGTGGTTGATGTTTCGACTTGAAGCAATAACCAATTTTGGGTCTCGGTGGTTGATGTTCGACTGCGGCAGGTTCTTTTGATGCTTCTCATGTGACTGGGTCTTTGTTTTTTCTTTGAAATGTGAAGGATTTTGGAGATGAAAACTGTTTGAGAAGGGCTGGAAAGTGGTGAAGAAACAGGATGCTGGTGATTTATGCTTGGATAGTGAGAAAGTGAAGCAAAATTGTGAATTTGGAAGACAAAAACAAAAAGACGTTTTTGTCCTTACGGCGTTAAAAAAGTTGTTAATGGTCAAAGAGACCTATTTGTCACAAAGCTGAAATAAGAGGGATTGATTTTACTGTTGAAAAATAAAAGTTAATACATCCTTCAAAATAAACAAAACACGCGACCTCATCCATCTTCTTCGAGCTTCATCCCTCTCATTTCTCATATAGCCTCCAGATCAAATCGACAATTTTTTTTTTTTAAATTCTTCTCCTGATCGGTTTTTTTTCCCTTTCCGCTTCTTATTTTTGGTTGATTTTTGTACTACGCAGACCGCTGTTTTCTTCCTCACGTCTGCCATTCATCGCAGGTAATTTTTCTTCCTCGGGCTTTTCTTCTTCCTCTTCATATTTGCGGTTTCTTCTTCAGTTTTTTTTTCATTTCTTTTTTGTTCTCTATTTTTTTTCTTCTTACACCTTTACGCATATTAGTGGCGATGGAATTGTAATGCATCATGAAAATCATTGTTTTATTTATTTATTTATTTATGCAAATTAGTTTGATTTAAGTTAAATATTAACAAATATTGTTCGTTGATGTTTGATTTCTAGTTGAATATTAACAAAAAAATGTTTGGCTTGTATAATTGTCTCACTTGTTTGACCATTAGGATCCTTCCTGAACCACCGACTTTATCTGGCTAATTCTCTACTGGGATATTTTGAGCAACAGAACATGTTTCAGGGATCGTGGACAAAATGTGAATTTCTTTTAGATGTTCACTATCAAGTTTTTGTTTCCCCAGCAATTAGACGTTCTGAAGGATTCATTGTTGATCTCTGTGTCCTAGATATAGGCTGTGATTGTGAACTAGTTTTCTTGTCCAATAACCAAGATGGAATGCCAAGTTTCTGATTGTCTTGTCAGTTGCCTATTGTAGTGTTCAAGGAAATTAACCGGACTATTTGGTAATTTCTGAGCATTCAATGCGAACTGCTTATGTGTCAAGTTTTGGTGGAAGAAAGAGAGTTACGTTAAGAAACAAAAAATAAAAGGAAGAGATGCAGAACCCAGTGGGTAGTCACCCAAAATAATGCTTTTCCATATTGGTCTCTCAGCAAAAAAAATTTAGCTTCCAGAAAGTTTTGCGTAATTGACTCAGCATCGTTGTGAGTGTGACGTGTTCTTGAGATACACTTTCATAATCTATTTGATGACTAAATTTTTGTGTTTTCTAGAATTATTTCATGTTCTAATTTTTCAAATTTCAGCTCAGTTGCTGTTTTGAATTTTTTTCTGTTAGTTAAATAACAACTGAGTCATAATATCCGTGAATTAGCATGATCTGGTGTTAATTCTGAAATTTTTGGATTTTGTCTACAAATTTATTCTATGCGGTGGCTGCCTTAGGTTGATATCGCTGTTTAATATTGCACCGTTGTAATGGTCGCGAACTCCCTATTTCTAGTTATGATCCCTGCAGTTTGTAAGTTCCTGTTGATTATTTCCCCATGTAGTCTAGTATACTAAAGGTTGATAACTATGTGTAGTTAAGTACAATGGTAACTCTCATTTTATTCTTATTATATATTAGTCGTTGCAAGATCCTATGAGCTTCTAGCTAAGCCTTTGAGTTATTTTGTTTTCGTGTCTTCATGGTTGAAACAAAGATCTCTTTTGAGTTATCCTTTTATGAGTTACTGTTTGTTGCTGTTTTTTTGGAACCATGAAGACTATGTCATTGCTAGATGCCAAAGTGAAGCTTAAAAGGATATTAAGGAATAAGCCATTTGTAAGCTTATCTTGTTGATGCTTGATTTCTTTTAACTTTTCAGTTAAGATTGTGATAGTATACTCATAAATGGTTTTGATCAAAAGAAGAAAAAAGATATTATTCTCATAAATTTATCGCGTCTTCTGCGGAAAATTTGCCTAATTATTGGTGCTCGTGGCCTTTTTTTCTTTCTTGGACAGAAGGAATGACTTATGTTTTTTTGCCAGTTTTTTTTGCCAGTTTGTTATGCATCAAGGGAAGGCATGATAATCTCAATGACGATCAAAATTTTTAGGAGCAAATAATTATGTTGGTTTATCACAAATTAAAAATTTTAGGAGCGAATAGTTATGTTGCTTTATCACAAATAAGTGGACAAAAGTTTGTCTGCTGGTAGATGGGTATAGACATAATCTTTTTACTCGCAATCTGGTATGGTCATTTATCTCTTTTACACACATGTACAGTTGGTAAATGCTGTCCTGCCTGCAGAAATCTCTGATTGAATGTAAAGTAATTTTTGTAGATTGCGGCATTATTTCATTTAGCAGTGCATAGTTTAATACATTTCTACTGAGCGCCATGCATCTCCAACCGTTCCGACTTCTATAGTTGTTTCTTCTTTAGCTTTTTCCTTTAACTTCAGGAAGCTGACAACTACTAGCAGTGGCAGCAAATTGGTGCTATATTTTCTTCTCAATTCTAGCAAAGTACATTTTCAGAAACGATGGGAGATGGCAACACCAGCAGCAACAGAGGTGCCACTGGGGGAACTGGTTCCTCCAACAACGGTGAGAAGCCAGAATGGCTGCAACAATACAATCTGATTGGCAAGATTGGTGAAGGCACATACGGTCTCGTATTTCTGGCAAGAACCAAGTCTCCCACAAATCGTGGAAAATCGATTGCCATCAAGAAATTTAAGCAATCCAAAGATGGTGACGGTGTCTCCCCCACTGCCATCCGTGAAATCATGTTGCTTCGAGAGATTACACATGAGAATGTTGTGAAGCTTGTTAATGTGCACATTAATCATGCAGACATGTCACTGTATCTGGCTTTCGATTATGCTGAGTATGATCTCTATGAAATCATTAGACATCATAGAGACAAGGTTAACCATACCATCAACCCATACACTGTGAAGTCGCTGTTGTGGCAGCTGCTAAATGGACTGAACTATCTGCATAGTAATTGGATCATACACCGTGATCTTAAGCCGTCAAATATCTTGGTTATGGGTGACGGAGAAGAAGGAGGAATTGTCAAAATTGCAGATTTTGGACTTGCAAGAATTTATCAAGCACCCCTCAAGTTATTGTCTGAAAATGGGGTTGTGGTAACTATTTGGTATCGTGCACCTGAGTTGCTTCTTGGAGCAAAGCACTATACAAGTGCTGTTGATATGTGGGCTGTTGGATGCATATTTGCTGAGCTTTTGACTTTGAAGCCACTATTTCAAGGGGCAGAAGCCAAATCCACTCAGAACCCATTCCAGCTTGACCAGCTTGATAAGATATTCAAAATATTAGGGCATCCAACACCAGATAAGTGGCCAACTCTTGTAAATCTTCCACATTGGCAGTCAGATTCGCAGCACATCCAAGGACGCAAGTACGAAAGCAATGGACTTCATAGTGTTGTTCATCTCTCTCCAAAAAGTCCTGCATATGACCTTCTTTCTAAGATGCTTGAATACGATCCTCGAAAGCGTATAACAGCTGCACAGGCTTTGGAGCATGAATATTTTCGGATCGAACCGCTACCAGGGCGCAATGCACTTGTACCATCCCAGCCTGGAGAGAAAGCCGTGAATTATCCAGCTCGTCCAGTAGACTCGAATACAGATTTTGAAGGCACAACTACCCTTCAACCTCCGCAACCAGCATCTGGAAATCCTGTTCCAGGGAACATGGCAGGGCCTCATCCAATGTCAAACAGAAATGTTCCTCGCCCAATGCATGCTGTTGGCATGCAAAGGATGCAACATGGTATGATGGCATATAATTTCCCCAATCAGGCAGGACCAGCAGGTGGAATGAATCCCGGTGGCATGCCAATGCAGCGGGGTATGGCTGCCCAGGCCCATCAGCAGCAACAGTTAAGAAGGAAAGACCCAGGAATGGGGTTGCCTGGATACCCTCCACAGCCAAAGTCAAGACGCTTATGAGCAAAGCAAATGACATCTAATTACCAAAATTCAATTGGATAACCTTTATGGTGCAAGATGTAATCATTGAGGAAAATTTTCTGCTGTGAGCATCTAAGACCAAGTAAACCCAATAAAGATTAGGGTTGCGCTGAGTATGAATGAAAATGAACATGCTGCATTTGGAGTTCCTTTTAGGTACTCGACATGCTGCATGTGAATTTCTTTCTTTTTCAACTCAGTGACCCACCTTGCCTGCTGAGGAGCTCAAATGCATGCTCACGAGGAATCAATCGCCTAAGTGCCTGTATAGGGAGAGAACGAATATGAAAGTTCTTCTTCTTTCTGTCTATGACAACATTTGCAAGGATGAAGTGGAGGTACATGGGGAGAGGAACTGTAATTTCGAGGGATTATGTGTTGTAATTGAACTCTTAGGAGCCCATGCATCATCCTTTGATGTTAAGTTATGGAATGTATTCGAACTTCAAACTTCTTGGAAAAGGGAAAAAGAACAAATTCTGTGGATCTTGGACTGAATCTCATTATTTCGTCGATTTTTATAACTTAGATATCATAATGTTAAAATCGCAAGGCGTCTACTATTTTACATATAATGTTAGGATTCTTCAGCGCTAAGGAATTGAGAATATAGAATAAAAAAGATTAATGAAGAAAAAAACCCAATTAAAGCATTCCAGATAAAATTTATGTAGATCAACAATTGAATCACAATTAATAATGATTGCTCATAAAAATTTCTATTGGGATTATAATGAATTTTTAACCAAAATAGATGTTTATTTATAACATTTTTTGTACTATACAAATCTTTGTCTGTGTTATACAAAGTAAGAAACTAACTGAAATACAAAATTTTGCAAAAGGGTAATCGCACTAGCATCGTAATGTTCATTTTGTAATGCTAGTTCTCTAAGCTCGAGTGCTGTGATATTAGAGGTTTTGACTCTTTTGACTTGGCATTGTGGTAGTTAAATTTGAATTTAATTTTCAAATTTTAGATTCTAATTTTAATTTTGTTTTTGTTTTTTTTTCTCTTGATTCCGTGCCGACTCTTCCTCTATAACTTGATACAAAATTATTTTTTACAAAAATTTTAATCACTACTCTTCGTATATAAAATGAGAGTAAATAAAAAATAAGTACAATAATGAGTTTTTAGATGCCCTTGAAGTAAGTAATTTTTTTTCTTCTTTTTTTCAAATATTTGTGTTCTCTCTTAAAAATCCTTTTCTTTCTATCTTTAGGTCCAAGGGTTTAGGAGTAATGGTCAATGGGTCTAAATCCAACAGAGCAACAGAATCGGTTCGAATGCGGAGAATCTGGTTAGCTAATGATAAAATTTGTTCGGCATATGCTGACCTTAATGCGACTACGGGTGAGTAAATACTGACTACATTCTACAATTTTGTTATGGGAGTTCCGTGTCAATATCAAACCAGTAAAGGAGAGTTATTTGAAATTTAACCCGAGCCGATCAAAATAAGTCTCGCTTGAATCAAAAATGCCGACGAAGACAAACTCGAAGAATATGCTTAGCACATTAAAAGTGACATCTGACATGGGATAAGAACGGAGACAAAAAATATGTAGAAAGATATTCAACATATGTCGGGACGGACAGTATGAAGATACTTAGCGTGTGTCAGAAGCACAACAGAAAATATCCAGCGCAAGACAAAAATACTGTAAAAGAAAAGCTAAAAGAGTCTCTGAAAGGTCACTACTATAAAAAAAAAAAGAAGGAGACATAACAAAAAATAATGAAAAAAATTCTCATATAACATAAAGAGAAGAAAAAAGGAAAAAGAGTATCCTCCGTCCCTAGAAGAACATTTTATTCCTATTTATTAAGAGAATTTTTTCTTTATTTTTTGACTTAAGCATTAGAGCGTCGGAATCCACCTCGACAAAACCATCTTTGAGTTTGTGTGTGTGTTGTCATTGCATGCCCTTCTCCACAGTTCATGAAAAATAAGAAATTCGCCTGTATCTATTGATTCAGTTCAAACGAGGCTCAAAGTTCGATTCTCCCTCAATAAATTTAAAGCTCGTTGATCCAAAAAACTATTTCTTCAAATCAATAATTTGAATCAAATTTATATTTAAATAAAGACTCAAGTTCTTAGTTTATTTTTAAAAAAAATAAAAAGGAAGTTCTTAGTATTTGTGTTACATTTATTCTTTCTTTTCGATATAATCCCCTCTATTCAAAGAAGAAAAAAATCCGTCAATATCATAAAATTTAATGAGTGAGGTTGGTCTATTTCTTTTTTTTAAAATTTATTTGCTTTTTTTTTAAGGTAAATTTATTTGATATGCCACTTACATAAGTAATTTAATAGGAATTTAAAAAGAAAAAATAACAGCGTTAATCTCATCTACATATTAATGTCGACGTCTTAAAAGATGTGATATAATTAAAATATTTTTTAAAATAAGTAACGCTTGTAATAATAATAATAATATGAAAAAATAAGGATTATTATCTTGAATATATTTAAAATATCGCCTAATCTTAATAATGCTCATTAGTTTAAAAAAATAGTGATATTCAATTGTTAAAAAATATTATATTAAAATTAATTAAGAAAAAGTAATATCATTGTTTTATTGTTGTTTGATTCAAACTATTGTTATTATGTGTCCAAATACTTTTATTTTTGTGTCCAAATATTTTTATTTATATATCCAAACACCTTTATTTATATTCAAACAATATTATCCTTGTATCCAAATAATTAATTTTAAATTTTTAAACACAATTTTTTTTAAATCTAAAATAAAACAAAAGAAATTTTAAAAAATAAAAGTGGTCATTACTTGTAGGCAAAAGTGGTCTACAAGCGCAACAACCATAAATGACCGCCATTGCAGCGACCAAAAGTGGTAGAGAGC
Organism: Ailanthus altissimus; assembly: GCA_946807835.1. NCBI lineage: Eukaryota > Viridiplantae > Streptophyta > Magnoliopsida > Sapindales > Simaroubaceae > Ailanthus > Ailanthus altissimus. Next base: position 28,370,508 of record OX327699.1, read on the forward strand.
ATAGCAACAAAAAGTAGCTTCTACAATATTTGAACTAATAACTATTTTAATTATTTGCACTAGTAACTATTTTGGCTGTCGAACTAGTGGCCGTTATGGTTGTCGGACCAATAAGTTAATGCTCATTGAAAATTTGTTTTAATTATTATTATTATTATTATTTTAAAAAAATTAAAAATAAAAAATTATTAATTTATTATTAAAAAATTAAATTTTATTACGAAAAAATAATGTTGTGTAGGAATAAAATTATTATTTTATTATTTTTTATATTTTAAAAAATAATTTAATTATTTTCACATAATTCTGTTAATTTTAATAAAATATTTTTTAACAGTCGAATATTAATACTTATTTTTTAAATTAATAAATATTATTAAAATTTAACGATATCTTAATAATATTTACCATAATATCTCAAAAAATAATAATAATAACGTTAAGAAAACGACAACGTTTATAGTTGTGCTTTCGCTCGTATGTTCTCTCCAGTGTAGATCTACAAGAAAAGAAGCTAACAAAATCGAAACAACACCTGAAAAACGAGGACGATCAGTTCAATCACAACCAGTATATAATGGTAATGGAAATTCCATCTGGCGAATTTAATTATTATTTGTTTTCTCAGTGGTATTTTTACCTGTATGTTAGTTGATTGAATCATTGAAATTGAAAGTGAAATCGAGGAGATGCTTACTCTTGTCCTTATAACAGTCGGCATTGTTCAATTTCCACTCGTTTTTGACGGTGGTGCTGCTCGTGATTTGCACGTGCACTTATGTGAAGATGCAGTTTCCCACTATCCTCGAACAGAAAACCGGGTCCGTATTTCGTTTATTTACTAATTGCTTTTCATCATCGATCATTTAGTATGTGCTCTCATTGGAAGTTCTTTGGATTCATTTATGTTAGCAAATTCTAATAACTTCTTTAAAGATAAGGATTAATTTGAGTACCGAGTTCGAGAAATTGTTTGTTTTTAGGTTAAAGCTTTTCTAATGTTTAATAATATGATTCTTCTATGTTCTTGGTTAGCTCAAAAGTGAAATTCATATACGAATTAGAGATCCAACTATTCATTGAACAGAACAATGAAGTGAAAAGGAGTTGGTTGGTTGCCAATCTGTTTATTCGGGAATATTTGCTTAGTAGTGGTATTTGCTCGTTTGATGAGATAATAGGGTTACATTTGTGGTGAATTTATGTGTTATGCAATATGTCTGAGTTTGTATTTGTTTTGTAATATACAACCCGAGTTGCATTCTTAATGGCTGTTTCTTGTCTCAGGTTTCGGGGTTTCTTTTGGAAGGCAGCTAGGATAGGTACATACACGTTCATTGAGTTTATTGTTTGCATGATTGCTATTTTGTTTTATGAGTGATTGCAAACTAAAGAAGCTTGTATTTAGAGAGACATTAGTAAAGTTCTTCTCACAATGCTAATTGAAAAAATGAAGTCGTACATCATTTGTCTGAGGATTGATTTCATTTTTCTTGGCACCTATTCCTTTTAAAGGACCCAACCCATAGGTGTAACTGAAGAATTGTTACCACATATAACATCTGTGAATGTTTTTTGACAGATTCTGAGAAGATGAAAGGACCTGTGATTAGGAAAAAATTTGGTCTATGCTTATTGCCCCAACTTCATATCTTCATTTTTTTAAGTGTGCATTAAATAACAAATGGGCCATCAGCTGGTGGAAGTGTGAGTGTTTATATTGATTTGCAGAAGCCCCTGGATTCAAATCTTGAAAGTGAAAGCTGTATGCAAGGACTAAGATTTTCAAAAAATTCCCTATGCCTCTCCCACAATCCTGCCTTGCATGGTCAGCTCTAGGCGACAGCCTTCTTATGAAGGAATCTTACATTAGTTGATGACTTTAATTGTTTCTTTGAAACAGGTGAGCGGTTGAGCCCCTGGGTGGCTGCAGGATGCTTTGCAATGGGTGTGTCAATAATTTTTTGCTGAGTTGGATTTTCTTGGTATGTTGGAAGTAGGTCTGTCTTTTTGATACACACAGTTGGCCCTTTCATCCATTTTACTTTTGGTTCTACTGATTGGTTTGTATGATAAAAGATGTCTTGATTTCACTAATTCTTAATTTGTTTCCCTTGTAGTTGGAGATGTTATCGTTAATAGTTACATGCATCCTAGTTTGCTATCAATTGCATATGTATAAACTAATATATCAAGCATTCAATTTGTCTACCACGCAAGGTACTGAAAATATGACTATAAATAGCCTCAATACAACTGGGACTTTGAGGTAGCTGCAGCTATTCCAACTACAACAGAAGATGAATCTGCCGACCCTATTTTCTAGGTTTGAGCATTCTACTTGATGATTCTCATTCTTTGAACTTTTAAATAAACAGGGTGTAAAAAAAAAATTCTTTTTAGGTTTTGTTCCAGCCATCTATTTGGACAAAATCCTATAAAGAATAGTAAGAGCCATGATAACAAGTAGGATAATTATCACTTGCCCTTGGCTTTCTTCTAAGATCTTTAGTTTATAAGAAAGGATGATGAACGCATCGGCTTAAAGCATTCCTAAGTGTTCAAATAGCAAGTTACATTACGAGAAATGAAAATTTTTTTGTTTGCATTATTTATGAAGTAGCAGTATATTTATTATAATGAGTTTATTTTGTTTAGAAGACAAGATATGACTTTCATCGTGCAGTAGTAAACTGTACTTAAGACTGTACATTAGATTGATGTCAGTCAATCGTAGAACCAAAGGCCTTTTCACACCATATAGCAGTATGAACAAGTAATATTGTGAAGCACTTTGGGCTATATTAGCTCGTTGTTAAATTCTTTTGTTTATTTTATTTGTTTATTTGTTTGAGAGGTGTTGGACTCCAATTGGGCCAAAACTAAGTTCTTCTTGGGCTGGGACGTGGAACCTAATTTCAATTGAAATTGTACCGCGGCCCAAGGTTGCTGCAAGGTGTTTTATCCTTTTTCCTTTTTTAAGATTGATCCTTCTTTTTATAGCTTACTGATTTGTTTTACGATCTTAATGTATGAATGATCGTACCATACAATAGACAATCTTAGTATATGTATTGAATTTGTCCGTACCTTGTATATGGCCAAATTAAGGGGGGAAAAAACACAATTTGTTATTTCATTTTTTATTTTCAATTTTCATAGTTTATGTCCTTTAAATACTTTATCATGGTTTTTTTCTTATTAAATTTATTGGAGTCAAATAGTTGTGTGGCTCATCAAACTCAGGCCAGCTGCATTTGTTTAGTTTTATCACGCAATAACTATCAACTTGTTTCAAGTTGACCCCAAACTCTTGGAAAATTTGACCATACTTTTATCATTTGTTGTATTTGTGATTAGAAAATGTAATGGAAAATTGGCAATATGTTGATATGAATCAAGTCCGTCTACCTCATGAATGGTGATGGTCACTGAATGATCAAATGGCCAGCATGGTCCTTTTCCTTTGCTGATGCTGCGCCGCATCACATTGAATTTTGGGGTTATGTTGTCAGCATACACAATATAATTTGCCATGTCCCTTTCTTCTTACCAAGGATAAATAATTTTATGCTTCCCAATTTGGTTGACTTTGTGTAGTTTTGCTAGAAAGTTTCTTCAATTTATAATGTTATTTTTGATGTGATCAAGCACTGATAAAAGTTATTTGAGCACTAACTAAAGCTATTGTCACTGAAATCTTTTTCTTATTTATTTGTTTTTTAATTTACTGCTGACCTCTGCTCGATGTTTACTGCTAATTATTTATTTTTGATTCAATGATTCTCCATTTGGTTTTCCATTATATTTTAATCGTTCATTACACAAATTCTACAACATAATCAAGCAAATCTTTGTTTTTATTGTCCAGTCCCCTCATTTGATTATAATAGATGATGGTAAAAAATTGCAGTGGCCCTCGTGTTATGAGATTCTGAAAGGAAAATTGCAATTTGCAAGTTACACCATGTAGTATTCAGTAAGTACTACTTTCTCCCCTGACATATCAAAAATGTTCCCCCACTTCTTTGTTGGTCATGACATGAAGGTCCTAAAATCACTCGTTAGAGCAATTCAGTTACCCACAAGAGGGTAACAAAGTACCTTACAAATGTAAGAAAGAAAAGCGACAATTGCCCTGAACTTTCAAGTGGGTAACTAGCAATTTTCCCTACTATCTATCTAGCTGCTACCATGGATGAAAATTTTGTTACTCTCGTTTATTTTTCTGAAACTACAATGAACTTGGAATCACTGACCCTACTGCGAATTTGTACAATTATTGCATTCTTTTATCTGATTCAAAAAAAATTTACTGTCTTCTAGAATTATACTTGGACAGCAGGCCTCTGTAAGGAATTTCTTCACAGCATGTGTAGATTGTGATCAAAGAGAGCATAATTAGCCATGATTTTATGGTTCCCAGAAGATCCTCCAATCACAAGAACTTTGTATTCTATGCCAAAGTAATTTTCTTTTTTCTTTTAGCAATTTTGCTACTTTACAATTCATGTAACCGGGGGATTAGGATTTATCAACTTCAACAAAAGGTAGGAAGAACATTTTTACCTCACCATCACCGGATTCCTATTGGCATATAGATTCCATCTCTTGTCATAGTTCTTGGAATATTTAGATATGCTAAGGATATTTTGACAACATTTGACCAGAAAGTACTAGATAATGGGGAAAACAAAACACTTGTGCATTTGGTTGGCAAATTGCAAGGTTTGGTGAGAAATGCATCAGATGAGAGCATTTTCAAAATTGAAACCCCTTAAACCATCACCAGTTCTTATTTTATTGGAGAACCGAATAAAATTAAGGGCTAACTGCTAACGTGAGCTTTCAGTAGAATATATATATATATGGTTACGTAGGTTTTGCCATTAGCATTTAGTAATGTGTGTGTGTATATATATATATATATATATATATATATATATATATATAAATTAATTTTTGAGTGGTTGCAGATTCAGCCTCAATAAAGATTAAAGATTTACAAATAAGCTTTGCCATTGCGGACAGACACAAACAAGTAGGAGACAAGTGGGATTAGTGGGACAATATTTTCCCCACTTGCGTAGTTGTAATTTTGTTGTCATTTACGCATCTAAAAAAGCACAAAGAACCACACGTTATTTCTTGTCATCTTCCCCTTTTTACCTTTTCTACTTTCAACCAAGTGAGTATTTCTAGTCGCTTTCGAAAATGACTTGGAAAGTGAAACCTATGTTGGAATACATATCCTTATCCTTTAGAGTCAGTTTGGTAACAATAGTGTTTTAGTTCAATTTTAGAAGTACATTAATTAAAAGTGTTTGATAACTTTTTAATGTCAAAGTGTTGGGATCAAGCTTAGGTCAAAGTCTCTTTTTATTTACATAAATGATAGATTTAGTTTGAAGTGTTTAAGTTTGAGTTTCTCTATTTGTATTGAGAATTATATATACTATACTAAGTTGGGATATTATAATCAATTAAAGATACGAGTCATTTTTCTATATCTTCAAAAACAAATGTTTGAGAAATCCTTTTTTTTAAAAACAAAAAAAATTAGATGTAAAATGAACCTTTAGTGTTTGTTTTTGATGATTTTTAAGAGCTTGATTTTTTTTTTTTAAAAAAAAAAGGAAAAAGAAAAAAGAAACAGAGGTTGGCCTTCGCTCTTTTGTCCTTTTTGGGGGCAATTGTTAAAATTTTGTATGACGTCAGCTGCTCTTTGTGTTGCAATGAAGACGATTGAAGGAGATCAGTCGGACATGGTGATTTTCCGGATGCCTCACGCAAAGTGATGACTGGCTTAGAAGCTTCTACGTGGCTACTGTTGAACTTCATCAGCAGTCAAATTCTATTGCAAATCAACTTTTTTTTTTGAAAGATATTGCAAATCAAATTGGATACAAGTTCTTTCTAAAAAAAAAAATTGGATAAACATTCTGTGATTGGTATGGCTCGTTTTGAGGTGGTCCTATTCACCTCCTCCCCCTTCGTTTTGTGATAAATTTAGGGTTTTTGAATATAGAGGTGCTGTGATTTTGAAGTCACGTTTATCGTAAAATGTAAGTGGGCAAGTGTTTAATAAACAGCTAGTCGTGAATTAAAGAATAGTATTTTCAAACACTTTTGTTATTATACTTTGAGAGCATGAGAGAAACACTTATACACCAAATAGACTTTTAATTTTTTTTATAAATTTTCTTCATTTTTCAATTAAGTGGTGTTAATGTGTGGTTATAGATGTGGTTTAGCAACAATTGTATTTCTAGACTAATGTCAATATCCCAAATTTAAATACTCTTTTTTAAATTTAATAATAATAATGATGATGATGATGATGATGTCAATGAATTTTTTTTCTCAAAAAAAAAATATGATGTATATTTATGGGTTCACTAGTTGTATGATAATGCAAGCCTGGCAATCCAACTTTGTAGCAACAGAAGCAACACCCTGACCCCCAACACTTAACCTATTGTGTTGGTTAAGGTTCCCCACTTAAAGAATTTGATTATTATTATCGTTATGATTATTATTATTATTATTATTATTAGTATTGAAGAACACTTAAAAATATACTTTATTAATAAGCTTGGTCAGTCATTATCACTAATGGCCCCCATTAAATCCTCATAAAAATCCTCTTCTATTGATTATGTCTTAATATTTTTAAAAATCCCATTTTCTACACTTTATGCCATTTTCAACATTATGTATTTACACTTATTAGAACCCTCTTATTACAATGTTAAGAGACAGCTCATTAATTAAAAAAAGGGGTAGTAAAGTCAAATTACATCGCTTGAATAATAACCAGTGAGGGATATTATTGTCATTCTACTATCAAAGATTAGTCACTAAAAGACAACTAAACTTGGTCTAAAGACTTTTAAAGCTAATCATCATATTAAAGCAAACAACCTTTTTTGTTTTATAATTATGTTTGATTAAGAAACTACCATTTCCAATAATAGCTACCACTTTGAGCATGGGGCTTAAGGACTCACATCCCCATTTGGGTTTGACCTCCCCTCCTCTCAGGTGGTACGAAAATGATGATAAATATTGTAATCCTTCCATTTAAAAAATAAAAAATAATAATAATAATAACTACCACTTTTCTTATAATTATTTTACAACACAATGATGTAAGGTGTTAGTGGAGTCAGCAAAATTTTGATTAAAAAAAATAAGAATAATATTAATTTTTATATTAAATTATAGTTAATTTTTAACATAGGCCATTCGTGTTTATCGCATTTGTAATTTTTCTTCTTATTTTTCTGCAATGGTGTTTTTAATTTTCTATTAGTTGTGGGTTGTGTCCCCATTTGATGACAAAATATTTTTCCTTAAAATGAATGTAAAGACATACCATTGCATTTCTCATTACTGCACATTTAAAAGAATGTTTCAATTTCACTAAAGATGAAATAACTTTTGAGAAATTACGATTATATTAAGGGCAAATACTTTTGAACCAATTCTTGTGTGTTAATAAATTGATCGATTTGATTTCTTCTTAATTCGATTTAGTTCAAAATCAATAAAATAAAGATAAAATTAAAAAATAACAATAAAAACTAAGAATAAATCTAAATCAGTTGAATTCAATTTAAAATGTCAAATTCAATCAATTTTAATATATATAAAATTAATATATTCGATTTTGAATTGATTTTAAATCAAATTTGTAATATGCGATATTCAAATTTTTTACAATCATAAATAATAAGATCAAAATAAATAAAGTGAAGATCAGATATTAAAATTTTACATCACTTGATTAAAAAAAATTTATGCTACATATATAGAATTTCTTCTCAATTAATATAATTTTTTTTAAGAAACCTATAAATAAAACTATGCAAACTAAATTCTAAACAAATAATAGAAAACGAACCGTTACAAACCAACCAAAAAATAAAATTATCGGCCTCTAATTATTGTACCATCAAATTGGTGCTTGAGATGAGATTCAAATCAAATGCAAAATGAATTACGTAAGCAAATTAAATTCAATGCGATGTAAAGTTAATAACTCAATGTGACGTAATTGAAATCTACCTTACCCCACATTAATAGAAAGCAAATACAAGAAAAACAAATAAACAAGATTGACTCAACCCACAGTTTTGTTCTAAATTATATCGACATTTCATATCTTTACATTAATTAATAATTATGAACAGATAATAAATCAATTATAAATATTGTATACAATAAGTAATGCATACATCAATTTGTACGCATTAGGTTGCGCAAATTATTCGCACATAAAATATTTATTTACGTAATAATTTCATACTCTTTTTTTAAAGATTTATTACAATTTTAATTAATAAAATTTATATTAAAAACAATAACAATGTTACTCACGTTATGAAAAAATAACATTGTAAAATTATTATTTGATTAATTCATAAAATTAATTTTACAATTAATAGTCGTGAAATCATTAAAATTGTTTGAAGTTAATTTTAATATTATTTGAATCCTTATTACTTAATTATCATCACCATTTACTTCAGAGTTGATCGATTTATAAAAATAAAATTAATCTATAAAATTAATAGTGACCACATTATATCACTTGTCATTTATAAGCGATATTATAAATATTCTACCACTTGTTATTATTTGATAACTGCAACAATTCAAAATTTAATTTTGATTTTTTGATAAATGAAATTTCAAAATTTTGATATGAAATTAAAAATTTTAAACAAGTTTTTTTATTTAAAAAAAGAAGAAATTAAATTTAGTTTTATTAAATACTTTACAAGGAGATATATCCCATCCCATACGATGGAAATGGCAGACGTGCATCAAAAGTTCTGGCACTTTCGGAGCTTCACGCAGTCGGCGCAAATTTCAAAGAAGCGAATCCATAAATATTGCAAAAACTTCAAAATTAATATTTTAGAAGAAGAAGACAAAAGAGTACGTCAATTGCAATAATAGTAGTGTAAGTAGCAGCAACACCTGATCATTGCTCATGTTTTTTTTTCGTCTTTAGGGCGCGCGCAACTGGTACCAACTGTTGGATTCCATGGAAAAAAAAAAAATGGAATCACAAAACAAATTCACACCCCTCCCATCTCTTTGCGTTTTGCAAATTTACCCATTACCCACTCTCTCTCTCCTCTCTCTGTCTTTTTGCTTCTTAATGTATCCATTTCTTCTTACTATAAAACATTAACCTCTCATTAGCAACCGGACAGAATGCCCGAACCGGACGAAGAGAACCGCACCTACGTCCCCCATCCTCCTCCGACGACGACGACCACGAGGTCAAAGGACGTGGCCACGGTCATGGCTGCGGCTGCTGCTTCCTGCATCATGGACTTGGACGTTGATCTTGACCTCGACAATATTAATCCATGGCCGTTGGATCAGATCGGCGGTTTTATATCCTCCAACCCCGTGTCCCCATTTCTTATATCTACCTCTGAACAGCCTTGCTCTCCTCTCTGGGCTTTCTCTGACACTGACAACAACAACAACAACGACGACGATAAAATCGCCGCCCACGTCAGTTATCCCCTCTTTCTTAAATGTTAAGTGTCTCTCGTTTCCTTTTTCTTTTTAAATTATTATTATTAATGGTTTTGTTTTTTCTTTTTTTTTATGGGAATGGATTTCTCTTGTCAAATATTTTTGGCCGTGTCTTGTCTGAATAGAAAGGTGTATCTTTTCGTGTTAAGTTACTGTTTTGGTTTGTGTTGGGTAGTTTTGAGTTCTAGTTTGAGCTTATGTTTTGGTTTGTGTGTTTCGGCTTTGTCCTTGTTATTGTTATTATTATTATTTTTTTGGCCTGTTTCTGTTGATTTTCATTTGTCTGAAACGAAAATCTGGAAACTTAAAGCTCAAAATTTGTACAATTAATATTGAGAGCTTCATTTGTTCTTTTTTTTTAAAATACTGCAAGAAAAAGAAGTATAGGTTTGTACAGCTTTATAGGGCAAAAAAAATTTACATACGAAATTTAATTTTCATTTGTTTTGGTTGATTATTTACATCATGAAATATAAGATAAAGAAACACCGGACTGAAGCATCGTTGTGGCTGAATTAGCCTTATAGTAGAGTTGAGTATTCCTTGATTTGAGAACGGGCTGGCTTAATTTAATGGCTTTAAGCTGTTATTGGTGAAAAAGAAGATAGTATGAAGGATGAATCTGCTTCTGCTTGTTCTTACTGTTTAGCCTGGCCTTAATTCAAAGATTTGGGATCTCTTGTTGTAGTGATTTTCTTTTTTCTCTTTTTCTTGTATATTTTGACTAAGCTATTTTGAATAATAACAAATCAACAAGTAGTTTGATACAGCATATGCAGCTCTGGATTTCTTTTGTTTAGTTTTTGAGTTAAAAATGTTATGAAATACAGGTACTCAGAAATCAGAAACTGAGATTCCAAAAGAAAATGATGAAATTAGAAGGTTACCTTCTCCGCTTTTGGGACTGATGCCCTTAGAGAACTCGGATGGCTATTGTATGATTAAGGAGAGGATGACTCAGGCACTGCGATACTTCAAAGAGTCGACTGAGCAACACGTTTTAGCTCAAGTGTGGGTACCTATGAGAGTTGGGGGCCGGTATGTACTGACAACTTCAGGGCAACCCTTTGTTCTTGATCCACATAGTAATGGACTACATCAGTATAGGATGGTCTCTCTGATGTATATGTTTTCTGTGGATGGGGAGAGTGATGGAGAGCTCGGGCTTCCTGGTCGTGTTTTCTGGCAGAAGTTGCCAGAATGGACGCCAAACGTGCAGTATTACTCCAGTCAAGAGTATTCACGGCTTGATCATGCTTTTCATTTTAATGTTCGTGGAACCATGGCTTTGCCAGTCTTTGAACCTTCTGGTCAGTCCTGTATCGGTGTTATTGAGCTCATAATGACATCGCAGAAGATCAACTATGCACCGGAGGTTGACAAAGTCTGCAAAGCTCTTGAGGTTTTCTTCTCCCCTTGCATCCCATATTAAATGTGAATTGAGTTCTTATTTGATGAGTTGTTGGGTTGCTCTGATGTCTTATGTTTCGAAATTTTTTCTTTTAGCTTGTATAATTTGTATATACTTTTAATCATGTTACATGCTCCTTGGTCAATGGGTTTAGAACTTGTAACTCAGTCACATTATTTCTGTTTCTCTGCAGGCGGTAAATCTCAAAAGTTCAGATATCTTGGATCATCCAAGCACACAGGTGAGTTATGACTCTAATTCATGTTAAATCAGATGCTCATTTGAAAAAGAAGAAGATAAATCTGGTGTTCTTCTTTCATTTCTTCCCCCTTTGTTCTCACAGATGTATCTACTTGGCAATGCTTTTAAACCAGATTTGCAATGAGGGTCGCCAAAATGCGCTGGCTGAAATTTTGGAGATACTGTCAGTTGTGTGTGAAACTCACAAATTACCTTTGGCTCAGACCTGGGTACCATGCAGGCATCGCAGTGTTCTGGCCAATGGTGGTGGTTTGAAGAAGAGCTGTAGTGGCATTGATGGCAGTTGCATGGGACGAGTCTGCATGTCCACAACTGATGTAGCTTTCTATATAGTAGATGCTCACTTGTGGGGTTTCAGGGAGGCTTGTCTTGAGCATCACTTACAAAAGGGTCAGGGAGTTGCTGGGAGGGCTTTTCTCTCTCACAGTTCTTGCTTCTGCAAAGATATTACTCAGTTCTGCAAAACTGAGTATCCCTTAGTACACTATGCACGCTTGTTCGGATTAACCAGTTGTTTTGCAATCTGCTTACGGAGCACTCATACTGGGGGCGATGATTACATTCTAGAATTCTTTCTGCCCCCCGTCATTACAGACAGTTATGAGCAACAGACTTTGTTAGGCTCCATATTGGCAACAATGAAGCAGCATTTTCAGAGTCTTAAAGTTGCCTCTGGGATCGATCTTGACGATGGTGAAGGATCTGTCGCAATCATTGAGGCTTCTGCAGACAAGAAACTTAATTTAAGAGTTGAAGCTATTCGAATACCCCAATCCATGAGATCACCACCTGGGTCTAATGCATTACCAAATGGGGCAGAGCTCGTGCAGCCGGAATTACCAGAGCAGCAGCTAATGGCGAATTTTGATGCTATGAATGATGGAGGCAATATTGTAAATGTGGGTGGGAGCCACAACCCTGTTTCTTTTCCTGAGAACAAAATTGCAAGAAAGCCTTCTGAGAGAAAACGTGGAAAAACTGAGAAATCAATCAGTTTAGAAGTTCTCCAACGGTATTTTGCCGGGAGTCTTAAAGATGCTGCAAAGAGCCTTGGTGGTATGCTCATACATTTTAAAGATTTTGTGTTCATATGACTAATGTGTTTCCAGAGATGGTAGAATATTTATATAAAAATGGTTTTTATTTATTTTTCCAGTGGTAATTACAATAGGTTGTTTTGATAAAGATTCTTGCTTTACAGTTTGCCCTACAACAATGAAGCGTATCTGCAGGCAGCATGGGATTTCTAGGTGGCCATCTCGCAAGATCAACAAGGTGAACCGTTCGCTCTCTAAGCTAAAGCGTGTAATTGAATCTGTCCAAGGCACTGATGGAGCATTTGGTTTAACATCCCTCACTACTAGTCCACTTCCAGTTGCTGTTGGTTCCATTTCTTGGCCCTCTGGTTTGAATGGTTCCAATCAGCAGCATTCACCAAGTTCTAGACCCTCTGAACCTCTCGGTGAAAAAAATGAATCTCCAACCTGTAGAACACCAGGAAGTGATGGACAGGCTGGGCTGGAAGATCGGTTATCAGGAGGAAGGATGCCAAACAAGGAATTTATTCATGAGCAAAATGCACTTTCACCAGAGATAGGTAAAGGTGCAAACAGGTCCAAAGCAGGGAGTGGGTCAAGGGAAGAGAGTGCTGGGTCACCTACTTCTCATGGTTCGTGCCAAGGGAGCCCTGCAAATGAAAGTGCACCTACAAAGGATCCACTTGTTTCTTCTATCCACGAGGCATGCTTCAGAGTAGGGGGTTCGCCTGAATTGGTATTTCAACCGACAGGGGAACTGAATCTAACTGCTACATTCTCGATACCCGATGCTCTTGAGACAACAGAACCTCAAGAACCATTTGGAGGACTGCTAGTTGAGGATGCTGGAAGTTCTAAAGATTTGAGAAACCTGTGTCCAGCAGCAGCAGATGCAAATGTGGATGAGCGATTTCCAGACTCTAGTTGGACAAACATTCCATGTCCCAATCTGTCTCCTAAACAACATCTGGCTACTCTTACTCAAAAAATGCCACCTGTACATGCTGCCCAGGAAATGAAGAGTGTGACCATAAAGGCAACTTACAGAGATGATATAATAAGGTTTCGGATCTCTTCAAGTTCCAGTATTCTGGATTTGAAAGAGGAAGTGGCCAAGAGGCTGAAACTGGAGTTGGGTACTTTTGATATTAAGTACCTGGATGATGATCACGAGTGGGTTTTGATAGCCTGTGATGCTGATCTGCAAGAGTGTCTGGATATTTCAAGATCATCGGGCAGCAATATAATCAGATTGTCAATTCACGACATAATGGCCAACCTCGGAAGCTCCTGTGAGAGCACCGGAGAATTATGACTAGATTGTAAATATGGTAAGTTTTAGAGCATCATTTTTATAGTCAATAGGACTGTAGGAGGGTAAAGCATTAGATTTTGCTTCTAAGAGGCTGCTTTGGCAATTACAGTAATATATTCATAAAATTTTTAATAAGCTTGATTGATTTTAATTTAAATAAATAATAAATTTATATTCATATATTATATCTTTTAAATTATTATAGATTGAGATTCATATAAACAGTTAAAATTTTAATATCTTAAAGATATAATTTTATAAATCGTAAGAACATATATTTGTAATATAAAATTTAATAAATAGTGTGCACATAAACTGTTTTCAGTACTTGATCATTTGAATTTGTGATTACAATTTAGTTAATAAATTATTTATTTATAAATTTATTTATAAATATAGACATATTTAAAGTGATAAAGCATTCAGTGATTTAAGGGCAAATAAGTAATTAAAGAGACAAAATATTTTTTTCTATGATCTATATTTAATTATGAACATCAATTAGATGATCAATTAAATGATTATTATTAGTATAAAGATTAAACTTAATTTAATTAAAATAAATTTTAATTAAATAAATTTTTATTTTTTTAACATGGATTATTAGAGTGCAGTCTTTAACTTTTAATGAAATAGTCTAAGGTTAATTATAAAAAATTGGTATATCATGAGATAATTAGGACTTAACATTATAAGTTAGAGTTAAAAAGTCTTAAATTTTTTTTTTATATATATAAGAGATAAGAAGTAGTAAAAAAAATAATTTTAACCATAACTAAAAAATTTTTTTTTACATATTCTTATGTAAAAAAAGAATTTAATTATTACTTTTCTTTCAAATTTAAGTACTAATAAATTTAAAGATTGAAGAGAAAATTTATGTGACTATTTATTGCATGAGTTTAAAGATTGACAATAATAAAAAAAAAATTACAGGTATTAATTTAAAATTTATTAAAATAAAAAATTAAAATAATTTTTTATCTTTATATATTTAATTATAAATAAGATGACGATTATGTTTATTTTGTTAAACTTACTTTTTTTTTATTTACTGCCACCAATATCTTCGTTGCATTCACGTGTCGGCAAATGAAAAAAAAAAAAAAAGCGACCACAAAAGTTGACATGATTTTAGCAGTGTGATGGCAGAGAAAGTTAAAGCTAATTACTGTTATATTGCTTCTTCTTTATTAGAATTTCATTTATATTACGAAAAAGTTGATACATAGCTGACATGAATATGACAAATTAAGACTGTCAAGTGACAAGTGGGCGGATGATGTTGCATGGATATCAGAAGCACGACCAATTCGGAAGTGTGCCGCCGAGTGAATATTTTCTTAGTCAGCAGTCATAAGTCACAATACCACTTCCGACAAATCAAAGCCTTTCATCAACAGACTATAGAGTATCATCAGCTGGCACGGTCCAAATAGTAGAGAGACAGCACAAGAATTTGAAACCAACAGAACCAATTTGAACGATTGGCTACGAGACAAGAAAAAAAAAAAATAATTTGCCTCTATTTCGTGAAGGTGTGAGTGCGAGGGTTTATTCATATATGATGTTAAGTTGTGATTAAGATTCATGGAGGCGTGAGTGTGATGGGTTTAAATCATTGGACGGCTTCAAATCTGGACGATTCATATCTGATGCTAAGTTGTGATTAAGAGACACGATGTTAAAGCTGCTCAAAAACACAGACCAGAACAACCTGTTGTACTAGGCAGAACTAAATTTGCCCATTTACTATTTAAGTAAAACATGCACTATTCTCTCTCTCTCTCTCTCTCTCTCTCTCTCTCTCTCTCTATATATATATATATATATATATATATATATATATACACACTAGAGTCAAGAACAGGCAACACCTAAAAAATTTACAAGTCTCTTGTAGAGAAATAATTAAATTAAATTAAAATAAACACATCTATATATATATACACAATAAGGATTAGATTTTGAACAGTAGTATTGCGCTTCTGCAGAAAACCATGGATGCACATAAACCGAAGAAGAGAAAGCCTAAGCAAAAGGGATTTGTGTTTTTAATTTTTATGAAGATTAGAAAAACTCGAAAGAGAAAGAAATGTACAAAAGCTTGTATACCATCCACAGAGAAGGAGATAGGGTAAAGAGAGGCTACTCATAAGCTATTTCACATATAGAGACTACTTTATTGATAAATGATTTAGCGAATTATATAATGAAGATAAAATTTTATAATATGTCATAAATTATATTAAAATTATAAATTAATTAGATCATAACACTTGGCTTGCGATATAATGAGTTATGTATCTTACTATATCATTTTCATATATATATGTATGAGACAAGTGAAACTACAATACATTGGATGAAACATTAATAACTTCAATTTTTTTTTTTGTACCATATCAAATACCCACTCATAAGCTTGTATACCATCCATAGAGAATGAGATGGGGTAAAGAGAGGCTACTCGTTAGCTTTTTCACATATGACTACTTTATTGATAAAGGATTTAACAAATTATATAATTCATTATATAATAAGTTATTTAACATGTGATAAAATTTTATAATATATCATAAATTATATTAAAATTATAAATTAATTAGATCATAACACTTGGCTCTCGATATAATAAGTTATGTATCTTATTATATTATTTTCATATATATATATATGACAAGTAAAATTACAATGCATTGGATGAAACATTAATAACTTCAATTTTTTTTTTGTGCCATATCAAATACCCGTTCATCTGTTAATATATTGTGAACCTTTAGATAATTAAAATTTGATTCAATAATTGTTAATTTTTTATTTCTCTAATTTGTTATAAAAATATTTTTTTCTTTTTTTTTATAAAAAAATATTTGAACTATATTCTAATGGCCATTTGATCTAATCCATATGGATAGCAAATTAGTGACTGATCAATAAGTGTCAGCACCAAATGAAATAATGTGAACCTAAACAAGAAGTTAATTTAAAGCACAGTTGTATATTTTGGGTCGAAGAGGATGTTGCTTCATCAATAACAATTTTTTTTTTAAAGGGATTACATACATATATGTCTACTACACACACTATTAAAGAAAAAAAGATTCAAACCCAAATGAGAATACGAGGCCTTAAAGGGTTTAATAACAACGTTTTTGATAGTTAATATATATGTTAAATTTCTAATGGGTCAATGTACAAATTAGTAATAGCTACGTTTATTATCAACATTTTATTATTAAACTACTAAATTGTTAACATGAGTACAATTCGCTTATTAGTTTTTCTTTATATATATCTAAAAAGGAATTTAGAATTCAAACACAAAATTTTATTTTAATAGAATTATATACTATTAACCTTTTATTATTAAACTATTCAAACAAGTGCGATTCACTTACTGATTTTAGTGCTTAGAGTTTGTTTTTGTTCCTCGTAGTTTTTTCGTTTGTCTAAAATTGTTAACTCAGTACAAATTTTAGACTCTTAAACTATCTTTGATGACTAAAGTCAATAAAAATGTTTTATTTTAAATTAATAAAATTAAAGAAAATTCTGTAAGTAAAATAAATACTGAAAGAATGAAATAAAAAGTTAAAAACCTAAATTTTAATCCAACATCATTTTTTTTTAAAGAATAATTCTATAACCAAATAATTTTTACTTTTTAGTATCATAATTATGTCTTTAATATGATATATGCACAAACACAAATAGTGGCAGGAGGAATTTCAGCCTTCGTTCTAAGTGAGGGCTTGAAGAGTGAATATCGAAGTTTTATATATATATATATATATTTATTTATTTATTTATTTATTTATTTTTACATTTAGAGCTCATATTGTTAAGTTACTAATATATATTATAATTTTCTTACAGAAAAACTATGGATTAGTGGGTATGGAAAGTCTGTGAAGAGGGTAATAGTTTGATAATGGTGAAGTATTATATGTTTATGGATATTAAAGATTTCTAGTTGTTGTTTGATGAAATTGATGGAATATTTTATATTTTTGTTATTTTATTGTGAATTTGTGATGATGGAAAATAATAGCATTTACAATTTTATGTTTAAGATTTGTAAACTATAGTTTTATTTGTCATGTTTATTAAGCATATTAGTTTATTTTTGTTGGTGTTTATGATATTCAAAGTATTGAGAGTTAAGGTTCAAGGTTCAAAATATGGAGGAAAGAGTGTTCTTATGACTTGGTCAATTCTGTTTTAATCAACTCTACCATCCAATCAATTTTATTCTACTTAATTTATATTTTATAACTACATATCTTTTCAATTAAGTAACGATAAATTTGTCTTCTAATACATGAATACAATTTTTATTTTATATAAAAAAAAGTCATTTTTTTTAATAATATCTTTGTCATTTAATCCAATAATATTCTATTGAATAAAATATATTTAATAAATACTTAAAATTCTCAAATGGGGTATTAGAATGAAAAAATTCATTAGATAATAAAATATTAATTCTAAGCCATCTCTTGCGAACAATTCAAAAAGTGCTTTTTTTTATATATTCTCAATAAACTAACATTTATAAATAGACAAGGGAGGAGAATTTATTTAAGGCCCATGCATAGCACTTGAATAGGAAATCGCCGAATACATTAGTTATGTCTAACATGTGAAATTGGTGCATAAGAATGTTGTACTTGGCTTAAAATACAATTAAAAAATATTAGAAATTCTTAAAGATATATCATTGAAAAAACTTTCCTTAGCCAATTGGATAGATTAAGGAAACAGTAGTAACTGCTGCAATTGGAGCCAAATAATAATCATAATAATAATATTCATATACTTACAAATTTATTTTAATGGTTGTTCTCCACCAAATAAATCAATAGAGTTATAATAGTAAAATGAAAAAAAAAAACACATTAAAAAATCAGGAATTGATGATTGCATTTTAAAATTGGAATAAAATTCCCGTCCTATACCCAATTAAAAGAAGTCAGGAATCAGGCCGAGGACTATAAGCCGGGGCGGGAATGGGGATGATAATTTTGGAACCGTTGCCATTCGCAACTAAATAATACGACGAGGACGAGGACGAGGAAGACGACGACGACAACAATAATAATAAGTTAAGCAAACAATTTCAGCAGTGCTTGTAATTTGCAGAAGAAGATTTTTCACGGTATCTTACAACAAGGTTATTTTAATGTCCCATGCATACAAATATGGCTTTGACCAGGACATTATAAAAACACACGAACTAAAATTAAAACACAAAATATTATAACAATGTTTGGCTTTGGCTGATGACTTTGCTCACACGATTTGCTACATATGGCCAACTAATATTATATGGATTATAAAATGTCATGTTTCTATTAAAAAAAAGGGGGGGTATAATTTCAACCGCCCGATCTGTGAATTGGACTGGAACGGACGGTGAAGAAAGGAGGGTGCATCACGGTCCATGGATATTAGAAGCATGGCCATTCTGAAGTGAGCCGCCGTCCTTCTTAGGGTCACCGGTCACTTCAATCTCCGACAAATCCACTTCCTTGCCCTGTCTCGCTGCTTTTTGTTTCTTTGTAGATTCGTAATAGAATGCATACAGTAACAACTGGGCCACCCCAAATAATGTGCCCAGCCCATTTGGTATCTGATACCCAACAAAATAAAATTAAAAAAAAAAAACATAATTATCGGATCAGAATCCTCTCTTAATGCTCCGGAAATCTTATATATACACGCATATATAATATATAAACTATAATAAAATTATAGAGAAAATGAGATTGAGTAAATGACCGCGATGAATTGGTCGAAAGGAAGGAAGGCGTAAGCAGTCCAGGCAACACCGTTTGCGAATGAAGACAATGAGAGGAAAAATGGCATGTACTCCACACTCTTTGTCGTAACCACAAGTTTCTGCACCATAAAACAAATCTCATTTTGCTCGGCAAACACACAATTATGCATTTCTTTAAGGGTTTCGTTTAATATAGAAGTAATTCTGTAACTTTAGAATCACGACTGTTATTATAACGTGAAAGTAAATTTTAGCTGTTGTGTTTTTAAAGTTGAGCTAGAAGGCGCTAGCTACAGGAATAAAAACAAAAACTTGAAAGAAAAACTCACCATGACCGATAATGGCGAAGCATACATCATGATGTTGAACAGAATGCAAACGATACCAACAGCCATGGATCGTTGCTTGGTAGTGCGGAGTAGGGTTAGAACGAGAGCTGTAACAGTGGCGATCAATATGAACTCAAGAAGCACAACCAACAAGACTTTGAGTCTCTTCTTTTTGTCAGAGTAGATCACGTAGAGGGTTATGTAAACCAACTCAATGGCAGTGCCAGCGCCATTGATGGTTATAACGAGGATGCTATGCGGGTGCACGATGGGCAGCCCGTACAGGACCCAAACCATACAGTTGATTAGGGTTGCCAAGTACGGAGCCGCTGAGTATTGCTCCACTGACCCTTTCTTCACTATTCGAACAAAAGTTGGCCTGCAAAAAATGATAATCATTCATCAATATGAGTTATAAGAGATGATAAAGTCATCAACTTTGTAAAAGGATCATAATAAGCAAAGTTATGAATCTTTTCTTTTTTTCTTTTAGTTATAAAAGATTTAATGTCCATCTAGATTGTGTTTTAAAAACAAATTGGTTCTGATGCAAACAAGTATAAAGGTTTATACCTTTTTTTTTTTTTTTGTAAAAATAATAAGAGAAAATATCTATAACCAAGTTTATCGTTCGATAGGAAAAACTAATTAATGCTTTTAATTATGGCACTCGTCTCAATAAATATTATTCAAAAAGTCAATAATATCCTTCATTATATTCCAAAGGTGGCAACCAAAAGTGGGTTTCTTATTGTCTTTTCACCAAGGACGGTATCTTTCTTTTTCTTATTTTATTGAATGAAGAAACATATGGATCGGAAAAAAAAAAGGAAAAAAACTTTATTCTGAACAAAATTATAAACCAAATTTGGCTTACACTGGTGATAAGAACAAGACGAGGGCGATGATGTTTCCTGCAAATAAGCAGATTAAGAACCCATATCAGTTTAATTTAATCAGACGAAATAAATAAAAAATTAATAACATTAAAAAAAAACGAATGAACGAGTGATGTAATTAATAACACACCATTATAATTAATTTTTATTACTCTAATAAATTAACAAACTAAACACATTTTACATGCATATATATGTGATACATGAAAACTCAGTTAGCCATCTACTACAAACGAAGCCTATGCACTATTCCTCTCTATATTTTATACTAAACAATCAAGAACCCCCAATTAACATAATACAACACCCAAGAATTTTCAAATCTCTTGTTGAAGGAGACATAATTAAGTTAACACACCTATGATACCCACTACATTTCGAACTGTATTCACTACTGCAGACACCATGGATGCAGGCTAAAGAAGAAGGCCAAGAAGAAGAAGAAGAGGAGAAAGCTTCAGCGAAAGGGGATTTGTGTTTCAATAGAGGTACTTGAAGAACCCTGATGAAGGAGGGAGTACAGAGATGGGCTATATTTATAGAAAATGAGACATGGTAAAGACTAAAGAGAGGGGGTTACTTACGGTGTGGGTCTGTCCTATATGACAAGTGAAGTTAACTTTGGCAAGTATATCCAATATCTGGTTGGTCACCTTCATGACATGTAATATTATAATATATATTTTGTAGTGAAAAATTATACCAACACTTGGAAAAGAACGTGCCATTCATCTGTGAGTGAGAGTTTGCCTTCAAGATTCTCTAGTACAGGTTTCACTCATTCCCTTATTTGGTCTGTTGCCGTTTCATAAGTAAATGATGGCCTGCTGGCCAATTGCCATCGTCCCCTCATTTTCATTGAATTTATTAAGTCCAAGTTATCAAAACTGCCCACTTAGGCTTTAACTTTATGTGCCAGAGCAGTTACCTTTGCTTAACCTGTGGCTAATGCCTGGATTAACCTCATTTCGTGCAAATAAAAGTAATATAAGGTATTTTTTTGTAGAGGGTGGAATAGGGTTTTGTGATTTGAGTGACCATTTACGAAAAGTTATATATAAGGAATGAGATTCATAAATAGAAATTTATACGAGTGCTCAAACTACTTCAAACAGATTACAGACTCATTAATGAAGTTACAAATTTTTACACGATACAAATGTGGGTAGCATTCGTTTCCTTTACTTATAGATTAAGCGCCACATGATTAGTTGTTCTTGAATATGATTAAATGATATGGGCCATTGGATTTCATTAACCGTGAATATCATGATTGTGCACAGGTGGGTCATGGCGAAAATGTGAACTTAATTAACATGCATTTAGAGTTGCAAGCAAATCTGAATTTGTTGTTAACATAAATATATATATATATATATTAATCTTAAGGAGATTTGCAAGGTTATTAATTTTAGCAGCATCAGATTTACCTAAACAGTGTACTAATAAAGCAATGGTTTTCAGAATCATAAATAAGTCAAATCATGTGCCTAAAATTCCTTATAAAGCAGTAATCATCATATATAGATCGCATTCTTTATCTCCATGGAAACTGAAAAAGGCTATAAAAAAAGTAAAATTTTCAACACAATAGTGACATTGGATTAACATCCATCAAGTGTTTAGATAGATAAAGAGTCAACGAAGAAGGAGATCGAAATGCCCACTAAAGACATGAATTGATGGGAGACTCCAAGAGTTTGATAAAGGCAAAGATTAAAGAGATTGGGATGGGCATCAGGTTCTGTTTTCCTTTCGAATTTGTAATTTTGTCTATTGCAAAAGCCAAGACTTATGTGTATGTACTAAAAAAATTGGCTAAATTTTTGGTAATGCATATATGAGACTGTTTCAGAGAATATATTTCGTGCTGCACTTACAACCATTATTGCTTTAAGCATTTTAGATTGAGCTCCATGGATAAAAGTAGGGTTGGCCTGGCCATTAATCGGATTCGTAGATGAGAATATCAATATGGGCAGGTACTTTTTTTCATAAACCAACATGATATATTTTTAAGTTCAATATGCAAAAAGAGGAATATGTATATGAATGCAAATGAATAAGATATTTAATTCTCATCTTGTCTCTTTTAACACCAAAATAAAAAAATGAAACAGAAATAAGACCAAGATGGAACTGAAAATGTATAATCGATTTGTTAGTATTAGTCGGTGCACGTGCAAGACTTTGTTTCTCCTTATTCAGATGGAATTCGCAAAGTCAAAAGTTACTTCATCTTCCTAATCTATGTTGATCATCTTGTCAAGCTAAAAAGCGATTCCCCTTGTTTGTAGAGCTAGCATGTTACATTTGTCTTGATTTAGCCAGGTTTCTAGTCACTACAGAATGGATGCTCCCCCTAAAACCCGCAAATTATCATCATGAGAGGATCCCATATCTAATTTTCAAGGTTCTCTCTTTGTTAAGAACTTATCAGAACTCATCACCATTTTTACTTTTTTCTAAGTTCCTTCAGAAGGAGTTGTCTTGTCTTGTCCAATGGTGCCTTTACAATACAATGAGACATCAACTAGTGGCAAAAGGGATTGAGTCTCCATTCACAAACAGGCGAAAACTGAAACCAATCTTGCAAGTTGCAACTTATTTTGATTCATAAAATCTTTATTCCTCAGCCTCTCAAGGATTTGTAGAATTTTTTGGTCTGCTGAATAAAATTCTGAAAGAGACTCACTTTCTACAGTTGAAGTAGATGAGAATGAAATAATAGAAGCTAAAGCAATGAAGATGAACCCTTTGCATAAAAATGGAAATATGAAACGGAAATAACGAGGACCTTCAAAGTCACACGAGTTTCTAAATTAAGTAATGGTACCCCCATACATGGTGCTCCACTAACATTTGTATGTCGAGAAAGTGTCACGTGTAATCATGAAGAGACATTTGAACGTGTATTTCTTAACCAATCATAAAAAAATACATGACACGAATTTAAAGAAAGCTGCGTGATACACTATAAGCCTCGTCTCTTTTTCTTTTTCTAGAACTGGGAATATTTATGGGTATAAAACCTTTTACTGTATCATCCGAAAGTGGGCTAGTAATTATCAAAAAAGTTCCATAGCCTTTCGCCTTGGCACCCTATTTTATTCTCCCTTTTTCTTTGTCTTATTAAGGTTCATAATTCATAAACTTACATCAGAGTAACAGAGAAATTCTAGAGAAAAAAGATAGTATTCCCAGTTGGTTTATAACCAGCCAATAACATTTGTAATCATTCACAGGATTCCCCACCAATTTCCGGTACAATATTTCATAAAATTCCCTGTCAACTATGAATAGTAAAAATTCTCTCGCAATCAGCCAGTGATCAGAGGCAGCTTGCTTTTGCAAAATGCGCGAGGACAAAATGATGATTGGTAAGTGATAACTACATTAGTGATAAGGATCGGTTCACGTGTTAATTCTGAAGGTTCATAATGAAATGATCGGAAAAATTGTGACAGCTTCACCATACGTATTTATTTACATGTATCTGGTTAATAAAAGCATGGCGGCCTGACGAATTACGGAGCCGGATGCAAGACAATTAGATTCGGACACGCAAAAGTATTCTCTATCGGGATATCGATTTGCTTATTTTAAAAGATATTAGTCCTTGCTCATAAAAGCAAGTTCTAATAAACTATAAGCATATGCATAAGGTTCATAGAGAGCTTTTTCGGATCAGGATTCCGAGAGACTTCTTACCATGATGTCATAAGTGTATTTTAGTAATAACCATATCTCTCTACTAACCTATGAACGCCGTTTAACTGGAGTTTTACTTTAGGTCGTTTGTAGTGTCAATTTGGAAATCACTAAACAAAGACATCATCAAGACATCCTTCTGAAGTTTATTCACTCAAATGAATGTTCTTTTCAGCCAGCAATTTGAAAGGGGCACAACACAGAAATAAAACAATTGGAGGGGGGTGTGGGTGGGGTTGGGGCGGAAATCAAATGGGGGATCTCAAAGCTCGGAAAAAAAAAAAAGAAAATGGAAAGCTCACCAAATTACAACATTGACACTATACATGATAATGATATTCTATGTTACAAAGTGGGAAAGTCTGCCAGTGAAGTGATATGGATAAATCGTGTATTTTCTCAAATTCTCAAGCCCAGGCCTGGCCATCTCTTTGTCACCTCTTTCTTTGTTCTCCTTGAGTTGGGATCAATGAGATTTTCCAGTGATTTTGCCTTTCTGTTCCGGGACCTGCCAGCTTCTTTCAGGAGCTCCGCTAGCCTATTCTTCTCACCCTCAAAATCAGGATTTGCAATTCCTAGCTTTTCTTCTCTCAATTTAAGAACATGCTCCAAGATCTCGATGGCATCTTCCACTCTATAGTAATTTCATCAAATATAAGGTTCAGCACCGGTTAAGAATTTCAGTTGTGACTTTTAGCAGTACTTATACAAACAGATGCATCTAGGATCCTTTTTTTTTTCAACAATACAGGGTCAGAATAGATAGAAACTAGTCAGGATTCACATCTTTAAAGATATCAGCATCCAAGATGCATCATAAAACTAAAATCCACCCCAAATCAAACTCCCAGTCTTGATATTTATGACTCAAAAGTACGGAAAATAGTGGTCGAAACATGCATAAGAAAATCAACTAGAAGCTTAATAGTTTTAAATGATGTATTACCTCCCCATAGCATCATATGTTGCTGCAAGATTGCTGTATACTGCAACAGTATCTTGGTGACATGATCCGGACTCCTGTTCAAGTATCGCCCTTGCTTCTTCAAACAACTCAGCAGCCTCATCTATCTTGAACAACTGTACACAAGCCAACCCCATCTGGTTTAACACAACTCCAAAGAAGGCTGACTTCCTCTCTCCACTCGCTCTAAGTTTTGCTACAGCGCTCTCGAAAGAGCTCCTTGCTTCTTCATACTTCCCAAGCATGTAAAACATTACTCCCATTCGTGCTTCTATTCCAGCAATTGTGCTTTGCTGTCCTGGTTTATCCTCCAATAACTTCAGTGCCTTCTGCAAGAGCTTCAGAGCCTCCTCAGGCTCGTCTACGGACTCATAAATGGCGGAAATTTCTGTCAGCCCACTAGCAATCTCTTCAGATGTGGTTCCTGGCACAGGTTTTGCGAATATTCTCAGGGCATTTTCACAATAGGACTTTGATTCACGGAGCTTTCCGGTTCTGTGGTATAGGTCGGCAAGGCGTACAAACACGGAGGCAACTGCAGGGTGATTGTCACCCTTTGACGATTTGAAGACAGTGAGAGCCTTCTGGTAAGAGAATATAGCCTCATCAAAACGACAAAGAGACATGTAAATGTTGCCGACGCTCACATCAATAGCAGCAACTTCATTATCCTGTCCATTTGCAATCATTGCCATGCTGGCTAAGACAAGGTGCTCCAGAGCTGCTTCATAATCTCCCTTTGCCTCACATATGAGAGCCATTAATCGGCGGTCAGCAGCCTCTTCAAGAGATGCTGGCTCACTGTGTGCACGATGAATTTCAAGAGTTTTCTTGCACAATTCTTCAGCTCTATCAAACTGCATTGCTTGAACGTGAGCCTCAGCCAAGTATCTGCCACATTCAATATCAAGTTAAGACTTCACTCTCTTCCCTGAACTGCAAAAACTAACTTAAGCAAGGAAAGACTATCATGTCAAATGTACTGCCACCGTGAAACATCCAAACATATAAACACACAATTTTTAGCTTAGAGACGATAATTACACAAAAATCACACTTATTATAACTATGTAGATGCAGCTTTATTTCACACTATCTTACTGCCAATGTAGGATATCAGAGGTACTAAAGCTTGTGGCTTATAGTTATATAACAAGTTAACTTCACCATTCCATTCTGTACAAAACTAATAGCTATAATATAATAACAAAAGATGAAAGTAATCCAGTGTATTAGTATCTAAACTTTCACAATTGTCTTAAGAGTAATGCTATGCTCCCAAATTTTATTCCAAATTGTATTCCAAAAAGTAATGTATCAATCAAACATTGAGTGGTGGAATAGTGTAGATTCCAAAATCATTTATTACACTCAATGTTTACTTGACACATTACTTTTTGGGGTACAATTTGAAGCATAATTTGAGATGTTTAACATTACTCTTGTTTTAAACATCTCAATATCCACCTGATCATTTTGCATATGAATCCGAATCCCTTAAAAGTTTTCAGCTTTAACAAATCCCAATACTAACTTTCAGACTTATTCAATTGTTAATTCGATTTGTGCAATCAAACCAATTCTTTACTGAAAATTCCAATCTCGTACTTCTAGAGTAGCATTAAAAATCTAGTGCTTAAGAAACAAACCTTATCCCAGCAATTTCAAAATTTCAACTTTCTTTTCCCTCAAAGTTCCAGAGATCCAAAGAAACCATAAATGTTTCACCTAACAATTTCAGAACATTTATTTCCCCAAAACACTAGAAGTAGAACACAATCATAAAACAACTCTGAAATACAATAGTGGGCCTTTTTTGAGATTTTAACCTAAATGGCAATTGATCCAATATTCTAAATTATTCAAATTTTAAGTAAATTATCAATAATCCTCGATTTTTTGTTCTAAAATTATCAACCCAAATCCAACTTCAATTCCCAATTAAATAATCCTAATTATGTTAACACTAAAACTAAATCATCTCTAACACCATACGTGTCGCAATTTCATTGGAATTCACCCAACTTACAGTAATAAATCCAACTAAAAAATTATTAAAAAAAAAAACCTGCAAGTCTCTCCAACTCTAGGATCGGTGTCTCCCAAGGCATCTATCTGAATCTTCAATCCTTCCTCGTAACACCCGATAGATCGATCCACCTGACCCAGCATCGAATACGTGTCACCCAATTGCATGTGCCCCGAAAACGTCGCCAGCGCGTGATCCGCACCGCAAGTGACGTCCGGGACAGAAATCGCGCGCTCCAGAACGGGAACGGCTTCGTCAAACCTCCCCAAGCTACAATAAATCGCGGCCAGCACGTGCAGGCTCATGACGTAGTCGAGGCTCGGCTCGGCTTCAGCCGCTGCGCATCGCTCGAACGACTTGGACGCGCGGATGGCGTAGTCCAGGGCCTTGGAGGGACCTTCGCCGGAGGCTATAGTGTCACGCGCGAGCTTCAGAAGAAACGGACCAAGATCCGGGTTGTCGAGGGAGGAGTCGTTGATGTCGGGCGGCGGTTTTTTGTTTCCGGACCGGGATTGTGTCGGGCTCGGGCCTGGCTTTGTCCGGGAAGAGGGAGATGGGGAGGGCGGCTTGGGGCGGGGAACCGGGGTGGTGGGGGGTTCCGGTCGAATCTCGGGGACGGTGATCCGAGGCGGGGGAGCGTCGGGCGGGGTCTTGACGGAAACTAATCCCGGCATGGTTTCGGGCTTGGGTTTTTTATGAAGTTGGATCTAAATGAGAGTAAAGTTGGTGAAATCTTTTGATTTAAAAGCGAAAATATTTAGAGAGAGAGGGGGAGCAGTGGTGTGTTAGAGAGAAAATTAAATTAAGATTACAACTTGTTACCAGTCTCAACTGACAGGAAGGTTTAGTTTGGATCTTCTTCGGACAAACTAATTGGTGATGATGAGGGTGTAAGGGGTAAAATGGTAATTGTAATTAATTGCATGTTAGTGAATGCTAACGCCGTAGTAAAATAGTAATTTCGTCTGGGAAATATAATATAGCGGTAAAGGTAACTGCTGTTCTGTTGGTCGCTTCCACTTGGTACTTTTTTCCCGCTTGTATGAACGGCGTCGTTTTTGGGATGATTTTCAATCCAATTGACAATTTTACCATCGAAATAAAACTTGTCTTAGTTGACAATGTATACCCATTACGTAACAATCTCGATTCTTATAATTTGCTTCATTTATCGTTCATTTTCTGTAAATTTAAAGAAATTTTATTGAATGTTATAGTACACACTATAATCTCTATTATTGCCCAATAAGGCCAGAGGTCTTATTATTTACAGTCATTTTACTAACCAAACTTGAAATATATGCAGCATTTAGGTGATGGTATAGTCTCTTCCTCAGGAAAGGCAACGTCTTATTGTAATTAGAAAGATCAAGAAGAGGCACTGAAATTGGCTACAAAGCATTATTATAATATTTCTAAGGGTTGCCACCTTTGGGTTGGTGCTTTGGATTGGCCTCTGCTTTTTCATAGTCCTCTACTATGGCATTGATCTCTGTAAGCTTTCTCAGATTCAACACAACGAACGCCTTTCAAATCAAAGCGTTTCATACGGTAATTATTAATCAAGTCAGCAAAAAAGGGATAAAGAAAGTGACTTGCGCATAAAAAAAAATTAAAGTAATAACTCAAAGAAAACTTCATGCATGTGCATGCGTTTTTCAAGTTACCTCACTGGTGGGTTTGCTAGATTCCCGCTTTGGCTCTACTGCCTTATGACACAAAGTGAATATAATCATTTGAAACAAAATAAAAAAATTGACTAAAACACCTGAAGATCATTTAATTATCTTACCTGTAGATGAAGCGATAGAGATGAGTACCAATAGAAGAATGAACGTTATAGCTTTGTTAATAAGGGAAGTCATGTTAGCTTAATTAGGTAGCTAGCAAGTTTTTTCTGAGATGGGGAGAAACAAATGGTGGCTGCATGGGGGATTTATATTGGTTTATTTGAATATGGTAACATGAAAAGGTACTGTTCATATTGCATCCCTACTCAATTCTTTTTGAAAGTTCCCTACTCAATTCTCAATTAGCATAAAGATGGTTGAAACCTGAGAATGCAACATCCATTATCTAGCAAGTCAACTTGCACTTACTTGATCTGTCACCTCAGAGAGAGAGTTCTT
Organism: Ailanthus altissimus; assembly: GCA_946807835.1. NCBI lineage: Eukaryota > Viridiplantae > Streptophyta > Magnoliopsida > Sapindales > Simaroubaceae > Ailanthus > Ailanthus altissimus. The sequence continues at coordinate 28,399,939 of OX327699.1, forward strand.
GTAACGGATGTATCATGCATGGCTCAAGCTAAAGCTGCTGCTAGGTTTTGCCTACAAGTCTCGACCATTCTCTATATACCCATTGTCTAAGTTGGCTTCGTTTCGCTAATTAGTCATCGAGTGTTTGTCTTTATTGCTAACATGATGTTTACGCCCATTAAATTCTAGTCTGTTAATACGAGGAGCAAATTAAATTAAAAGCATGAAGAAAAATACGCAAAATTTATAATGATTATCTCTTAATTTAGGACTACGTCCACTTTGTCACTACAAATTTTTATTATAAAAAAAAGTAATACAAGATATAAGAGATTGTTCTCACGCCCCTCTTTTATCTACACACAAACACCCTCTTAATATGATAATTTACATAATAAAAAATTAACTTAAAGATGGTATCTTTTATTTAATAGAAAATAAAAATAAAGACAATTCTATATATGCGTAATGAATTTATATTAGGGTGATAATTAAGCTTTGTACCTCTAACACTTATTTACTTGAGCCATTCACACAATTATATTAACGCCTCTGCAACGTTCAATTCCCCCTTAATTACTTATCAAGAGTAAATGCACCATTTATCAACATTTCATCCTCAAAACAACGCTTCCTTCACACTTTCAAACCAAAAAAAACAAAGAAGAACCTAAAGAAAAGCCAAAATAACTATGAAAGCATTTGTAAGCTTGTAAAAGGTGAAGCAATAGAAATGAAGAGTACTTTGTAACTAGACAGCATTAAGTTCCATGCATATATATGGAGCTCAGAATTCATCTGGGATAGGCTATGCCGAATATTAAAAACTAATTAACTTTTCAAACACTCGCAAATATTACTAAGAATGTGGGTTTTTTTTTTTTTTTTTGTGTGTGTGTTCTGAAGATGATAAGAACCATGATACTGCTAGCAGCAACTTGTGTTTAGTTTGCCCGCAGGCTCTTTTAGTGTTGAAAGATGTAGAATTAATCTGTATCTTTATTCGTTTGAGTGGACTGAATTCAGTTGACAAACTGCCCCACCATCATTCAATCGGCTTAATGGAAGTATAATATTAGTCACTATTCTTGCTGATTTACTAGTCTATTTTCCATTAATTGCATGCATTGTCTTATCGTGATTAGTAATGAGGCATTAATTATGTGAACACGGCTCATAATTTATGAAAAGCACCTATGCGTGTAGAGTACCTTTTAGTACATTTGCACCTTTTTTTTTAAATGGAACCAGATGCCTAAACTATTTAGTATATATTAAAATGACGTCGTTTTACATTTACTTTGAACTAAAACGACATTATTTTATTATAGTGATCATATTTTAAAATATGTAAATATCTGCATCTAAAATATATATATGTTGAACATTTATCTTATAATGTGCAATTTAAAAAAAAAAAAATTACTCGTCCAATAAATATATGTGAATGAATGTACACAAAGTAAAAGTATACATATAAGATAAGTCTTTAGCAGGCAATTAAATTCATCTTCGGCTGGGATCGGTGGAAAGGCACATCGATTGAAGCAAAGATGGATTAGCTTACCAACCATTGCCAAAATCTGCTGAACTAAGATAAGGACTTACAATATATATGTATATACTAAGTAGCACTGCTCATGTTGCATGCTTACTTTATAGTCATTTTCTTCTCTTTCTTTTTTTCTTTAAATATTTTTGGCTTCAAATCAAGTTTATACTGCGTATCATGAATCATGATCATGATCATGATGAACTCTCCAACTCTTGAGTCTCATTAATCCAACTTCTTTTAATATCATATTGTAAGGTTATAAGGATTGCAATAGGAAATGAAAGTTTCATCTGCCCATCAACATGATTATGATAATTTGGATGGTGGCAGTCATGTCAATCACCTTCTTGAAAGTTGACCACCCAACCTTCCCAACTTTTTCCTCATCATAAATTTTAATTATATTTAATTTCTTTATCAAAGCTTCAATCAATGAGACAGCTAAGCAAGCATTAAATTATCATTATTCCATTTTTGCTACAATATATTGTGTGCCGATAAATATATACACCTGTCTCTCTTAATTAACCATTGGGAGATTGGATCTGGTGCTATTCAAAGGGCTGGTTTCTAATAAGGCAAAGGAAACTAATTGCAGTTCATGCTACATATGAAGAGTTTGAGTTTCTGTATCAGTTCTTGCTTCTGGGAAGAAATGGCTCGCTTTCATAATATTGGTGTTACTTTGTTTTCAAGCCATTTTTTGTGGGTGATGAGTTTTCTTGTCTATGATGGTTTGATGTTGACAACCCAAGTATTATCCTCACCTTCAAATAATTTAGAAACACAAATCGAGCTGATAATATATTAATTACTTAGCTAGAATATGACATTTATCATGTTATATGATTGTTGAATTTATAGGTAGTACAAGATACACTTTATGAGCTATTTGAAAATGATGCATATTTGCAAACGTGGATCAGTATATATATAAAATTTTACCCCTCTCCATCTAGATGTGAGTAGAGTTTCTGACACCCATAAGGATCAGTAAATTTTATTACATAAAATTTAAATCATACCCATCTATCTATTCCAATGTAATCAGAATTTGAACCCTAAACTTCTTGATTTCATCTTAAGAAATTTTACCAGTTAAATTAATTGACACCCATAACATCAGTATGGTTGTGGTGGAGAATAATCGATCATTAAGATCATGTTCATGTATCTGCATTTAGTGTTAAAGACTATATAGAAAAGTTAAGGGGAATATGTATGGTGTTGATGAGAGTTCGAAGCAATATTGTTATTCGGAGTTGGTAGCCATACAAAGCTTAGCTTGTATTTGTCTTAAAAGAGGCAAGCTAGCTGGAAGTGCTGGACCATTATTGCTTTCGAGTTTTGAGTGATTATTATCGCGGCCCTTATTGCACAGAAAGAGGTAAAAAATGATAAGACGGTTTTGATAGTATGTAACATTATTATAGCATTCGAAACATCAAACATAGGTAATAAAGATTTATATATGGACAAATTTTGGGTAGATTTTAAGCATGCCACAGCATCACTTTATTCCATTAGAAAGTAATGAAGATGATCACAAGACATCTTACTCCCCGGTGAAGGGGAAAAGATGTACAAGATAAGAATCCAACCAATTGCAAAAATAACAGGAAGGCAGTTTATGTACCATCATATACTAATAATCCCGGCGCCGATGAAACTCATAACATTCTAAAAAAATGAGGCATTATTACACATTTCACAACAACAGATCAGAGATCATTGTTTATGTATAGGAATATACACAGCAATTGAAAGGGATGAAGAGAGTATACGATCCGCCTTGATGGTGTAAATGCTATATTTCATTCACTAGCAATATGCAAAAGCCACTCCAACTTTTGGAGCATCTGATGTGGAAGAAGGCCGTATGTCACCTCTAAAATCTAAATTGGCTCGAAAAATACTGCCGTCAGACATCTGCCTCACAAAACGAGTAAAGCGAACCCAGTTGTGGTATTCGAACATGTTCTTATCCATCCTCACAAAGTTGAACGTGAAGGAAGGCTTTTCAAGACCATCTGAATAGAACTTCGACATCTTTAGCACCTGTTGAAATGCAGCATCATCTAAACTGGTTGCAGAATTTTCACCTTCGAGGGGTATATCACAAATTCGTGCGGCCAATAGGAGCTGTCTGAGAAAACCCTCTGGGCTACTGAATGGGTTCATCTGTTTCTCATCCACATCTCGCATTTCAAAACATGAGCAACACATAGTAAAACCGTACCGACCAAACATTCGAGCAATCGGCAGGTACCCATCTCGGGTTGAAGTATTGTAATAGCCAGCTGTTAGCTCGGAGGGATGAGATTGTGTGCCATAATGCCAGTGGATTCCGCCAACTTTTGCAGATGTATTTACTCTAGTACCCCGAAATATGGTCTCAGCTTCCCTACATATTCTTTCTCCATGAAGAAGCAACATGCCTGAGTACCATTCCAAGAAAAAATTACCATATGCTGTATTCCAAGAACCGTCATTACTTTTGAAAAAATCGGTACGTTCAGGATCTTGCATCAAATTGCTAGCACCAATAGGACCCCTGCTTTCCCATTCACACATTCCGAACTCTCGAGCACAAGCATTCAAAGAAGCAAGCATATACTGCCTCGGTCAATGAGGAAGAAGGCAAATCAAAACAGAAGATATCAATATTAAACAAGTCATTCAAATATAATAGTACATCAATTGAAAAGTACAATGATCATTGGTCACACGTTAATTTGTAAATAATGCTCAACCTTTCAGCCTACCTTGTCATAGCATTGAAACTCTCCAAGTTCACGTGAGCGCCAAGCCCAAGTTAGCTTTTGGGAAGGACATGAAGGATATCTTAGTTCACCAGAAGGACCCATACCAACTTGGATTCCCTGTAAATGAGCAATTATAATGATGAACCTGATTTACGATCAAACGAGCAGCACAGTTTGGCATCAATGACAAAGACAGAAATAAACTAAAACTACAATGGTGTAGTCTCACCGTTATAATAACTCCAAGCAAAGGTCTAAAGGTGTCTCTGAAGTTCCTCATAAAATCTGTATATGCTTGTATTGGTGATCGCCCCTGCAGGACAGGTAAGACATCACATCCCAGGGAAATATATTCCATATTTCTTCTTCCAAATCTGTCAGAATATGCTAAATCTGGATCTTTATTGATTTCTTCAAGCACCCATTGAGGAAGAGGAATCCTTCAAAAAAATGAAGAAGTTTCATAGCCACTATCACATAGCCAAAAGGTGTAAGACAATACGAGGTACTTAAATATAAACGTAGAAACACAAGCCATAAACCATGATCATGGCATCTGGAACTGGCTAGAAATCAATCAGATAAACTAGAACCAAAGCTTTATGCAATTCTTCTCGCTCTGAAAAACAAGTAAAGAAATGCCAAAATGTCATATACAAAATCCTAATGCATGGTTGCACCATGATATCTTGGAACATGATTATAACACTTTTAAAACCCAATGAAAAATAACCCAAAGTAAAACTGTGAAAACCGAAATAAATCCAATGTCCAGGAACTACTTACATTATAATCCACAACAAAATTGTCCTAGTCACGACAAAATTATAAACATTTGAAAATGCTCACAAGCCCAACATCAATTTTGCTGGATTTAAGTCCAAAAAAAGTGGCTTTTGCTTTCAATTTGTTTCCTTTCTGCACAAACATATTATAAATTATACATTCTTCCTTCAATTTTTCTTATGTAAATACGAATTCCCAATAACCTATGCATATATGCAAAACGAAAGAAAAACAAAGTAAAATATCAAGAATTCACCTAAGTTGTCTATTGTTAGATTTTTCTGCAGTTAATCAAAGCCAGTCCTTTCTGGTGCGGACATCCGCTATTAAATCCCACAAGTGAAATTTAGTTGAAAATTAGCTTACAAAAGAATTCCACCCGTGAATTCAATACGTCTGCACCTAAGAATTTCTAACCAAACCTAATTATCAATCTCTTTGTCTTCAAATATCAAGAAAATGGGGGAAATCACATTATTACCATTTGGGGTCACCAGGGCCAGTGCCGCACTGATGAAAGGCCAGAAGTGCTCGAACCTTCAAACCACAGTTACTAGCCAAAGCAATTAAGTCCAAATAGCCTCTCCAGTCATAAACCCCGGGGCGATCCCTCTCCACCGCGCCCCACCAAACCTCCACCACCACTCCCTCCACACCCGCCGCCGCCAGCGCTTTGAACGACTGCGCCATCGCCTTCCGTCGCTTCACCTTCCCTCCCGTCGCCGTAGTAGAATCTTTCGGAAGCTTCACGAACACCGGGGACCCGTTCCGGCAGCCCTGCGACGAGGCGGCGTCGTGGAGCTCGTGCTTCTTGTTGTTGTTGTTGTTGTCGGCGGGGGACAGCGAATTGAATGAGTTGAGACGGCAGGAGATGCTGCTGATTCGGGATTGGAGTTTGTGTGAGTGTGAGTGAGTTAAGCGGAACCGAGTCAGACGAGTTGGCTCGGTGCGAGTGCAGCAGAAGGAAGGGGAGAACGTCGCAATTGCCATTTTTTTTTTTTTTTTAGGGTTAGGTTTAGGAATCAAATGCTCTGCAGAAATTGAGAGAGAGAGAGAACGTGTGAGTTCGTTAACGGAATGACTTAGTTTACCGTGGGAGGAGGGAGTATGTACTCCACAGGGGGACTAGAGAAACTGCAATCACATTTTCGTCATGGGGAATATTGTACAGTGGAGCAAAGCGCCTCTTGGACGTTTCGTTGCAGGCTTACGTGGACTCATTTCATTGGACTCTGCGAGCTGTAAGTGATATAATGAATGATCACGCTGAGAGAGAGAACCAAAATGGGAGTGTCAATTTTGGAGATGTCCATTTTTATAAGGTCTTTGTCCAAGAAACTACTTTCATTGGCGAAGTAGCCATTGCAATTGCAATAATGAATCAGAAAACAATTTCGTACACCGAGGAACGTTGTTCGTATGATTAAAAGAACCAACCATCAACTAGGGCTATAGATGTCCAAAAGTGAGAAAAAGCACATTTTACAATAATTTATTTTAGCCCATTATAGGCCGTGATTATTTGTCAAGTCTAAATCCAAAACAATCAGCATCATATAGGCATTGCTCTAGACACATTACTTACCTGTATCACTTCACTCTTTAAAACGCCAGCCACGCACAACATAGAATTGTTGTCACCAAATCACCGTAGGAAGGAAGAGGACGAGAGAAAATTCACATTCTTCTCTTGAAATCGTGAAAACCAATCTTTATACAACTGTTTGCTACTACATAAATTTTCGGAATGAAAATCAAGCTAATCGACTAATTCCATGTACGAAAAATATTTAATTGAACATTTTATTTACACAAAACATTAAACCATCTCAAGCTTTTCTTGAACAATTCAAAATTGAGGTTTAGGCCATTTGCAATTTGAGAGAGAGAGAGGGAGAAGCCCAGACTTCACGAATCAAAACTATATTTACAAAACCTAAGCAACCAAAAAGAACTTGAAGAATGGCTAGAAAAAAAGCATATGAGACTTGATGAACAGCTATGTTAAATATAATAATGATGAAATATGACAAATGCATGATGATTTGAAAGCCCCAATATTATGTGGTTGTCACCAATCCACATAACGAGCAAGTATACAGATTTGAGTACATATGAAACGATACCGAACTCTATGACAATTGACATGTGATAATGCAATACTTTAACTGACTCCATATTTTGGTGAAGGAAAGAAAATAAAAGAAAGAAGAAAGAGGGGGAAAATGTGGTTTTACCACTGCCGCTAAAATGCCCCAATTTCTTAACTCAAACTTCAGCACCATTCACTCCCATAAAACTGCTATTGCTGACCCACTCGAGATAAACCCTTGTTCCATTTCTTCAATTTCAAAAAAGTCCATCTATTTCTGCCAAGTTAGCAGATAGATCTACGAGCCATCACCAACAACTTCCTCCATGGCAAAGGAAAACAATGAAATGAAAAATTGAAAGGAAAAGACTCCATACTGTTCATGTGAAACTGATTGCCAAACAACCCAAACATCTGTGCCCAGAAATGGTGATGACCTGACTCAGAGTATGCAAACCGGAGACCCAACTCAACACACCCAAAATGCATGCAAGTACTAGAATACATGGAGTAGCACGAGCCTCAAAAAGAAATTGCTTTACTGATGGCCAACTTGGCCCATTCAGCAGATTCCTTAATCATATGATCATCTGACGATAAACATTCATTTAGAAAGTCTTTGCTTGACACAGACTGCTGAATCAAGGTACCCGCATTACTACCCAGTGTATCTGCAAGATCTCCAAGAACCCCGATTGCCGTCTTAGTCACCGCATCATCCCTAAAGAAAACAAGAGACAGTCAGGTACCTTCAGTATTAATTAAGATATTCAGAAAATAAACAAAAAGGACCAGATTCCAGAAGAGCTTACATGTCTTTTGCCATGTACAAACTATCTAAGAACTGAAGAATATGAGGTGCATAGGGCATCAACAGCTGGGTCTTTGGAGAGCCCTTAAAACCTTGAAAGATCCCAGAGTACGCCTCCAAAATCCCATTTCTCAAGGAATTGGTATACTCCATCATATCATCATCAACACCTGATGTATGAACAGATAGCTCTGCCGCGCTCTGAAGCATGGGCATAGCATACATCAAGTACTTCTCAAAGCTTTCTCCAATTGCCAAAGCAATGTCGCCAAAGCATGAAAAGATTGGAGGCTTCACAGATCTATGCAACTGATTGCTTGACAAATCCTTCAGAAGTTGGGTCATAATGCCATCACAGTAAGGCAATATCTTCTCCTCCAGCGCCCTGCATATATCCCCCACAACACCTACGGTGATGGCACAAACCTGGTAATCCTCAAAATTCTGAAGACCCATTTCCAAATACTTGTAAAACTCTGTCATGTATTTTACAAAATCTGGACCTGTTGCATAGGCAAGAGCTCCAATGGCAAGCATGGCCTCCTCATGAGCTGTGGCACTTCGAATTGCAAATACTCTTAAGAAAAGACCCATCATCTGGTCTGCATACTGCATGAAAACATACTTTGTTTGCTCAGATGATCCAAGCTTCTGTATAATGACCTGCAAGCAACCACAAAGGAGACCTTGTAATTCATTTTGCTTCTCCCTTTCATCAGATGAAAGTTTTTGTGCTTCAAGACTTTGGTGGAGCTCCATCATAATAAGTGGAACTAGTTGCATCACCATAGGAGCCATCTCCTCAGTGGAACACCTTACAACTTCATTCAAAGTTTCATAAGCAGCAGTTCGGAGGCGTGATTCTCCGGCATCTTCTCGGTGACTCACAGTGAGAAGGGCCTGCACAATTTCCTGGAAATAGGGAGTTAGCGGGGATGATGATGATCCTGCATCCTCATAACCTTGGGCCAAGAAATAAAGAGCACCACAGGCTTTCTCGGCAACATTTGGAACATCTTTCATGCTCTGAAGCAAAACACTAATTATCTGTTGGCAATTCGCTTGGTTAATTATGGGCGTCTCCAAAGTTGAGCCATGCAGAAATTCGAACATTCTTCCAAGAGTCCATGCAGTAGTGTCCTTCACATGGTTATTTGGATCTTTCATTAGGGCAGTAAGCATGAAGTTTAGAGCAATGTTAACAAGAGGGACCAACTTCTCAGGAGATGGGCCTTCCAGGATGGAACCAAAAGCATAAGTGGCAGCCTCCCTTTGCCTCCAATCTGGTTTTGTTATATTTTCTTCAACAAATGGCATAACAAGTGGTACGATATCATCTCCAACAGTCCGAGCAACCAAACCCAAGCATGTGCCTCCAGCCATTGCAATATTCCATGCACCTTCATCCTGATCCTGATCCTCTTCCTGCTTAAGTAGAGTCTCTAATAACATGGGGGCAAGGGCAGGGAGTGCTTGCTTAATAAAGTAAAAGCAAGGAATATCAGAATCCCCAGTGAAATCACCTCCATATTCTTCTAATATATCTATTTCCTCATCACAGATTGAACTCCAAAACTCAATAGCTTGGAGAGCTACAGGTTCCTCGTCTTCCTTCACAGCCTTTGCAGTGATGTTGAAGATATCTTGAATGTAAGGAGCCAATTTCTCATAGTAGGTTGAAGATATCGCAACCAAACACTCAAAAGCTGCCTGCCGAATCTTCACTTCTGGAGATAGAGTAGCCTCGCAAACAACTCTCATGATGTAGTCACGTTCCATATCGTTCGAGAAATTTGCCTGAGCGAAACCCAAAGCATTATACAACGCTCGTGTAGCAGCAAGCCTAACATCATTGTTACTCTCGGAAGCATTCATACCCTGGACTACAGCTGTAAGTATCTTATTTACATGATCCTGCTCTACCGCATCTGAGGAAACTTCCTCACAAATATATCCAAGAGTTTCAAGGGTGGCTTGCTTGGTATGAGCGGGGAGCTGATGAATATTTGACAAAAGAGATCCAATTAGTTCTGGCCACTGCTTATGCGGCAACTCAATACCTGCTACCTTTGCAATAACTTGAGATGCAGTTGATCGAGCATCATGAGCAGGAGAAGATAGGGTTTTTAGTATGTATGATTTGATCTGGGTCTTCACAGAGGCATCCAATGACAACCATCTTTGTACAAGCTCATACTTTCGATGTTGTTCTTTGGCATCCAATGCATTCTTGAGGATCAAGCCCGCTAATTTACGACTCTCAACAGGTTTCTCGTCATTAGCCAATTCTCCAGCAAGAGAAAGCAAAAATCCAGGGAGATTTTGCTCCTGATATTGTTTAAGGCTTTCTTCTGCTTGCTTGCGCACAGTGCCATCCACTGCTTGTGCATTTAAAAGAATTTGAGTGACTTCCGCTGCCATTTGAAATCTGAAGGCTGACACAATAGACAAATTAATATGACAAAAATATAAAAACAATATCATGCATAGTCCTAGACTTAGGTTACAAGATGAAACAAGGTTCAAAACCAATTTTTCAAGTCTTGACAAGTAGCACCTAGACAGCTTGAAGCTGGTCATGAAAAATTAGAATCGACAAACCATAGCACATGGCAGAGAAGTAAAGGTCCCAAATGATACAATCAACCAGATATTCCTATTAACCTCTATTTATCGTTCTAAAGCAATCGAAAATCAGATAATCAGATTTTCTCTCGTTTTCCCACTCTTTTTCAGCAATCAAACAGTAAAAAATTACTTCATATTGTTTTCTTATTTTCAGAAAGTTCATTTAACCTACCAACCTTAACTGCTGTCAGTACAAAATAATCATAAATCAAGCATTCTGATTTTTTTTTTCTTTATTGCAATTATTCATTCATTATCTTTCAATTTCTCAGCAAGCACACTGCAAATAACTAATTTATTAAAACTCAACGAAGCTCTAAAATCAAACTCACTGTGATCCCAAAGCCTCTTAACTGATTTCCGAACTCTATCTTAATAACCAAACAGTGAAAAACTAATTAATTATAAGAAAATGTTAACATAAATTGGATCGACAAAAACTCACTATGATCTATTTAAAAGGGAAAAGTATCTGACAGTGCAAAAACAGAAAATCGAGATCAAGAGATACTTACACCGAGTTTGATGAGTTGACTCGGAGGAACACGGCGAGCGAGCTAGCGATCGATTTGAGACAAAGATAAGTAACAGAAGCGGCGACTCTGAAACCCTAGCAGAGTGACAAGAAAAGCAAGGGGAGACTGTCTATGAATTGTAAAAAAGCTTTTGCATTTAAAAATTTAAAAATAATTGTTATTATCAACAAACACATCTGGATTTTCTAATTGGCTTTCAGGAATTGCCACGCGTTAGTCTTTTTGCCTGAGCGCGTGGTAGTGTGCGTTGGCAGAGTGATGTGGTGGGACCCGGGTTCGTACTGTCCCAATTCCTGAATATGGAGATTTGATTGGTTAAAATATTACACGCGCTCCCGCTGGTAGTGGGATTAAAGTGCAACTGATATCATCACGGTTATTATTGCAGTTGTTTATTTATTTTCGTACGGGGTTAAATGTGCAAGAAGCCTGGAATTACTACTGTACTTTCATTTTTGCTCGGTTCATTTCTTATTAAACCCAGCAAAAATTAAAAATTAAAAAATCCAAACTAAATTAATTATTCCAGATCCCCAAAGTCTTTTGGCCGATTGGTTTATTATTGCAATTCCTATTTTAATATTTTTAATAACAATCTTGTATTTATAGTAAATGCAACTTTATGTTGAACCAAAAATAAAATAAAATAACTGTCACTAGTACGTGGTGTTGCCTGTTTGGTTTCGATTTTGGTCCGTCTGTACAGTGAAGATTCTTAACTTGTTTGTCATATGACCTTTGAAATAATAAATTATAAGATTGAGATTATTTGTACTAATATATATCATAACAAATTTTATAATACATATGATTATTTAATAAATTAAAAAAACTAATTTTTATTTTGTACATCTTTTTAAATATCAAACTATCTTTCTATATATATATATATATGAGACAAAATTTATGACACTATTTTTAATACCAAATTTTCACACAATTTTATATTATTTTAATTATTAATTTTTCAATAACCATAATTTATGGTGATATGACATTCTTTGATGAATCAACCTTACACTAATTTATTTAAAAAAAAATATTAGCACACATTTATTTTAATACCAATTTGTTAGGATTTTCAACATGTACTCTTAAAACTTTAAGTGAAAGTGAAAGACTTTGATCACAAATAATAAAAAATAAAAATAAGATCACCATAAAAATATAAAATAATTATACAATTAAATTATGTAATTTAAAAATAAATATTTATATTCACAGTGTATCACAAAATTTTAGTTTTTTTTATTAAATTTACAACTAATACAAATCACAAATAACTCTCTTAAGATATTATCAAATAATACAATTAATAAAATACTCTTAAATGATCTATTAATAATATATTTATCACTTATATCTCCAACACTCTCTAGTGTATTTAATATTCAGACTATTTATTTTCTCATTTAGACTTTTTTTTAATACTTTATTAATTTTAAAAAGTTATAAGAATTTACAAAATTTTTATAAATTATATTTTTAATTAAAATAAAAATTTACATATTATAAAAATTTATAAACTAATTTTAAAATGCAATACTCGTCAAAATAGAAAAAGACTCTTGCATTGGTGCTTAGGCGCCGCACATTTTACCTCGAGTGGCACCTACGCTTGCAAATTTATGTATTTGGTTAATATATATTATAGAAAAGTTGACTTTGGTCAAAATAGTATAATAACAAAATAAATGGGTCAATTTTGAAAATTTTCCTTTAGTTGATACTCAGTGTGAAGTGACGGTGACAATGCCTCAACATCGATATTGTGAACATTTTTTTAGATTTTTGCATTTTACTCAAAATCGTATGACTTATTAGATAGGAATTAAAAATTGGTATATAATAAAAGAGTAATGTTATAAATTTTAAACAATATTTAAATTTATTTTATTTTAAATATTGCGTTAAATAATTATTATATAGTAAAATAGTATTTTAAAAATAATCAATTTTATTATTTAATAATTATTTAACACATCATTAGATAAAAAAATTTAAAATATAATTTAAGCAGTATAAATTCAATGCAATGTAAATAAATAAAAAAGAAAATTTAAGGCAATAAACGTAAAATTTAAAAAGTAATGTCACATTTTTTAAATGATATCTTAAATTTATTATTATAAATTAATGTGTCAAATAATTATTAAATAACAAAATAATATAAATTTTAAAATTATTATACTATTTTATTACTTGTTAAACATAATTTAAAGTAAAAATAAAATAAAATAATATTTAAGAATTGCAGCGTTATTTAAGTTTTAATCTCCCTTTGTTAATTGGATTGATGGTATCATCTATATCAAATTTCCAAAAAAAAAAAGAGGTCAATTTAACGCAACGACATGCCGTTCAAACGCTGGGCTTAAGAGTTAGGTCGCTGAAGTCTTTTTTCCATTTTCGGCCCAAAAGAGTTGGGTAGAAAAAGTAAACAGGCACGCGAAAGATCTGGAAGAACTGACGGCTAGGATCATCCCAACGCTAGATCTAATTTCATTGGCTCAACATATCCATCTCTCAACATTGATTGGTCCACGTCATCAACGATGACATGTTCTCTCGTATTCGCATTTTGCTTTTCCATTCAATAACGAAACGTGCACGGGGCCCCGTTTATACGTAAATTCGTCGGGCTCTATATAAAGCCCAACGCCTCACCCGCGATGTTCCATTGAAACTAAAACGGCAATTCGAAAACCCACCTCACTTTTAAACACGAAACTTCGCAAAACAAACAAACTTCGGAGAGAGATAGAGAGGAGGAAGATTGTATCTGTATACGCGCGATGGCCGGCTCGTGGAGAGCACGCGGGTCTCTTGCTGTGTTAGCGATCGTCTTCTTCGGTGAGTGTAGTATTAGTTTTTCGTTATTATTATTATCATTTAAAGTTTTGAAAATTTAGATTAGATCTGGTTCTTATTTGAAGGTTTGAGGTTAGATTTCAGCTTTGAAAGCGGACACGTGTTCGATTGACGTAATTGTTGTTTTAGATCTGAAAATATTCAGTGATTATGATGAGTTAGATCTGAAAACGATGACGTTTGATAAGTTTATTAGTTTGCATTGATTATGCATCAGATAATCTTACTAAGCTGATCAGTTGTTTTTGTAAGTTTCATGTTGTTTAAAATAATTACGTCAATGCCGTTTTCATAATAATTTAATAATGTTATTTATTTCGGCTGTCTATTTTTAATAATAATTACTTAGCTCTTAATGTTTTAGTTAAAATTAAAAAGATCGACCATTGCGTCGTTGTCAAATAAATATCGGGACTATCATTTTTATCATCAATTGATTGTGTTAGTTTGATTGAACATGGTTTAAATTTCTTGATAAGTATGTTGTATGATGTTTTTAATGTATTTGCATATGGTGCATAACAGGGGGGTTGTTTGCAATTTCGATTGCAAAAGAAGAAGCTACCAAGTTGGGAACTGTGATCGGTATTGATCTTGGTACAACTTATTCCTGTGTTGGTGTTTACAAGAACGGTCACGTTGAAATCATAGCCAATGACCAAGGAAACCGTATCACCCCTTCCTGGGTTGCCTTCACTGACAGCGAGAGGCTGATTGGTGAGGCAGCAAAGAATCAGGCGGCTGTCAATCCAGAGAGGACCATCTTTGATGTCAAGAGACTTATCGGAAGAAAGTAAGTAATTCATTGTTTTCAATGTGTGTTTTGTTTTCTTTTTCTTTGTTTTGTTGTAGATGAATGGTGCTTACTGAAGGTTTTTTTTTAATTTTTTTTATTTTGACAGGTTTGAGGACAAGGAGGTACAGAGGGACATGAAGCTTGTTCCTTACAAGATTGTGAACAAGGATGGAAAGCCTTACATTCAGGTTAAGATTAAGGATGGGGAGACCAAGGTGTTCAGTCCTGAGGAGATCAGTGCTATGATACTGACTAAGATGAAGGAAACAGCGGAAGCATTCCTTGGCAAGAAAATCAAGGATGCTGTAGTCACTGTTCCTGGTTAGTAAAATCATTATTACTTCTCATTTATATTGAGGATGATGGTGTACAACTTTACTCATATATATATATTTTTTATATGCAGCTTACTTTAATGATGCCCAAAGGCAGGCCACCAAGGATGCTGGTGTTATTGCTGGACTCAATGTTGCTAGAATTATTAATGAACCAACAGCCGCTGCCATCGCATACGGTTTGGACAAGAGAGGTGGTGAGAAGAACATTCTTGTCTTTGACCTTGGCGGTGGAACATTCGATGTCAGTATCTTGACAATTGATAATGGTGTTTTTGAGGTCCTCTCCACTAATGGAGACACTCATTTGGGAGGTGCGAATATCTATTTTTTTTCCAGTTTCTCCTATGGTTCTGTGTATCTATTGAATCCATTTCATCTGAAACAATTCTATAGATCAAGAGTTCGTGGGATATTTTGTTGTGATGTTTGAAATATTGGTAAGCTTATTGGTCATTTTATTTCAGGTGAGGACTTTGATCAGAGGATTATGGAGTACTTCATTAAATTGATCAAGAAGAAGCATGGTAAGGACATCAGCAAGGATAACAGGGCTCTTGGCAAACTCAGGAGGGAGGCTGAACGTGCCAAGAGAGCTCTTAGCAGCCAGCACCAGGTCCGAGTGGAGATTGAATCACTTTTTGATGGCATTGACTTCTCTGAGCCACTGACCAGAGCTCGTTTTGAGGAGTTGAACAATGATCTGTTCAGAAAGACCATGGGACCTGTGAAGAAGGCCATGGAAGATGCTGGATTGGAGAAGAACCAGATTGACGAGATTGTTCTTGTTGGTGGCAGTACTAGAATTCCAAAGGTTCAACAGCTTCTCAAAGACTACTTTGATGGCAAGGAGCCTAACAAGGGTGTGAACCCAGATGAGGCTGTTGCTTATGGTGCTGCTGTTCAAGGTGGCATTTTGAGTGGAGAGGGTGGTGATGAAACCAAAGGTATGAATTTTGATTTGCTATCAATTTGGTGATTATGATTACTTTGCGGATGAAAGTGGTTCTAAATGATGGAACTGACAAATTCTATGGTGTTTTAAAATGCAGATATCCTTCTCCTGGACGTGGCCCCACTCACCCTTGGTATTGAAACAGTTGGTGGAGTTATGACCAAATTGATCCCAAGAAACACTGTCATCCCAACCAAGAAATCTCAAGTTTTCACGACTTATCAGGACCAGCAGACTACTGTCTCCATTCAGGTATGTGCTCGTGTTTATTTTGTGGGGGCTTGTTTATGATATTCATGTGCTTGATTTATTATTTTGCATTTGCTGAATGGAATCTTACTCGTTTCGCATGTTTTATGTATAGGTCTTTGAAGGTGAGAGGAGTCTCACTAAGGATTGTCGATTGCTTGGGAAGTTTGATCTCAGTGGAATTCCTCCAGCTCCTAGGTATGCCTCACCTCTTTCTTTTTCGGTTTTCATTATTTTTCATCTCTCTTTGTTGGGAACTAATAGGATTTTATATTGCGATTGAACAGGGGAACCCCTCAAATTGAAGTCACATTTGAGGTTGATGCAAATGGTATCTTAAACGTTAAGGCAGAAGACAAGGGCACAGGCAAATCAGAGAAAATCACCATCACCAATGACAAGGGTCGCCTGAGCCAGGAAGAGATTGAGCGCATGGTTCGTGAGGCTGAAGAATTTGCCGAGGAGGACAAGAAGGTGAAGGAGAAGATTGATGCTCGTAACAGCCTCGAGACCTATATCTACAACATGAAAAACCAGATCAATGACAAAGACAAGCTTGCTGACAAGCTCGAGTCAGATGAGAAGGACAAAATTGAAGCCGCCGTAAAGGAGGCCCTTGAATGGCTTGATGACAACCAGAGCGGTGAGAAAGAAGACTATGAGGAGAAGCTCAAGGAGGTTGAAGCTGTTTGCAACCCCATCATCACCGCTGTGTACCAAAGATCTGGTGGTCCTGGTGCCGGCACTGGGTCACCGGATGAAGATGATTCACATGATGAACTCTAAGAATCTGTAGTTTGATCGACCCCTATCTCAGACGAGGGAAGGCAAAGGCAAAACAACGAGAAAAATAGGCTTTAGATTACGTGAGGAAACTTACTGTAATTTTTCTGATGGTAGAAGTTAAGGGAGAGGAATTTTTCCCCTTCTTCGCTTGTGTTTTTGGATGTGAAGATGCTTTTTGTTTCATTAGTATTTTGCTCTAATATTAAAGAACTTTTTTTATACTTCCTTTACTCTCTCAAATTCCTGATGGATGATATTGTTAGTCGAACAATCAAAAAATTAAGAGCCTGTTCAAACGGTTAACCTGATTAAAAGGTGAGATTCTTGAAATGGAGATTTCTCAGATTCGTCCGCGCATTCTTCAGCAGTTATTGGGTCAGTCTTCTTAGTTACTGTTTTCAAATTAATTACGTTTCTCTTTTTCTAATTAATCACGTTTTTTTCTAAATTAACCATATCAAATTCGCGTTCCAGAGAAATGGGAGACGAAGCTAATCCAATCCTTCTAGTTCTATTTTGTGTATGCAAAAGGTGGTTTTATTTCTCCAAATAGCCTAATCTGTAATCGGGCTTATAAAATTAAATTTTAAACTTTTTATGATCGAATGCGACATCAAATTGCCTAATCAAGAGAGTTACTGGTAAATTGAACCTTTGATTCTCCTTAGCACTTAGTTTCATTTTTCACCAAATGCCCAAATCTCGTAAATCCGAGACCAACACCGAACTATCCCAATGTTCCAACTTGCTGGGAAATTGACCTAATCTCAAATTACTCTCCTGCGTAAACAACTGATATTTTGATTCTGGCAGTTGAATCAGAACTGTGCTAATTTCAATCTTCTGTTCACAATAGATGCACACAAATGGGCATTATCTTTTTCTATTGAAATTAATGAATGATTATACACTTGGTGTGAAATTATGGAACTTCTACCTTTTGTTATACGGAAGTGTACCCCATTGAAACCAATAAATGGATTTGATTATTGATTACATAAATTAACATGACAGAAACAGAAATACATGAACCTATCTGCTTAATCGAGGCTTTGTTTTAACCTCTAATAGCCAGCTTTTTTTGTGTTTGGTTACTAAGAAAATATAGAGGAAAATCTTGAATTTAAAACAGAATTCATTTTTTAGTTAATTTGCTTCATTGTTTTTGCACACACGTAAAGTAGCAATGTTGCTTCCTTTTATAGTTACAAACCTAATCATTTACACGTGTCAATTCGTCATTAATTCAAGAAAATATCTAACTAATTCATAACAATTTGGACGGGAGTTTTATTTCAACATAATACAGCCTACCTTCTTCTTCTTTTAACTGATCAACCTTTCCACCTCAGCAGTTGAACTCTAACTTCCACGTCAGCTGCTGAGTCAGCTTGAGTAGTCTTCACAGCAGCTTTGCACTCCATCCTCTGTAATTGCTTTTGTTGTCTGAGCAACTTCAAGCATTCTACTGCTTGTGTATTTTTTTGAAACATTTACTCCATTTATGCAGCAACATGGTATACTGCAACATCCTTCCTCAAGCTCAAGGTCGAGAGGAGACATTGAGCTTGGCTTGAAAAACAACAAATTGATCATAAGCTAAAAGTTTAGTGAGGACATCTGCAATCTGATCAGAACTAGGAACATAGTGAACTTCAACTTGCTGATTAGCTATCTTCTCTCGTATGAAGTGGACATCCAACTCTATATGCTTTGTGCGGGAGTGAAACACTGGATTTTGTGCCAATTCTTAGGCACTTTGGTTGTCACACCAAAGAAGAGGTGTAAGCCGAGAGGTCATATGAAGTTCTTGAAGTAAGGATTGTAACCATATAATTTCGGTGCAGGCTGAGGCTAGTGACCTATATTCTGCCTCTGTGCTACTTCTGGAAACAACTTATTTTTTTAAAGACCATGAGACCAAGTTATTGCCTAGATATACACAATATCCACTGATGCTTTTTCTGTCATTGGGATCATTACCCCAATTAGCATCTGCATACCCTACAAGCTGAAAATCACAAGACCTATTGAATTCAAGACCATATGTTACAGTAGCTTGTAAATATCTCAGGACTCTCTTGCAAGCTTGCCAGTGTTGAGTGGTGGGTGAAGCCAAAAACTGACTGAGTTTATGGACTGAAAATGCCAGCTCAGGCCTTGTCAAGGTTACATATTGAAGAGCACCAATAATACTCTTATATTTAGTTGGATCAGCAAGCAGTTCATCTGTATGAGCAAGTAGTTTTTGACCAAGAACCATAGGTGTATTACTGCCTTTACACTCTATCATACCAGCTTTGATGAGTAAATCCTGAATATACTTAGTTTGGGATAAATGCAAACCATGCTTTGTTGTCTGAACTTTAATACCAAGGAAGTAACTGAGCTCTCCTAAATCTTTCAAAGCAAAAGTGATGCTGAGAGTGTGAATGAACTGTCTAGCATGGAGGAATCATGGCCAGTGATGAGAATGTCATCAACATACACTAAAACAAGAATCAATTTTTTAGCAACACTCTTTATAAACAAGGAGTATCAGATTTAGAATTATGGAAACCCCATCTAACCAAGGCTGTTTTCAGTTTATCAAACCATGCCCTTGGAGCTTACTTCAAACCATAGAGAGCCTTTTTCAACTTACACACATAAGAAGGATGAGCAGAATCAACAAACCCAATTGGTTGCTTCATGTAAACAGATTCAGTCAAATTGCCATTTAGAAAGGCATTATTCACATCAATTTGTCTAATTTTCCATTGATGCATGACAGCCAAGCTAAGTACAACTCTTACTGTTGAAGCCTTAACAACAGGACTGAAAGTATCAAAATAATCAATTCCTGGGATTTGTAAAAACCCCTTAGCCACCAATCTTGCTTTGAATTTGTCCATTGTGCCATTTGGATTATATTTCACCCTAAACACCCATTTATTGTCTATAACCTTAGGTGCTTCTGTTGCTGGTACAAGCTCCCATGTATCATTCTTCATAAGTGCTGTATATTCAGCATTCATAGATGATATCTAATTTTTATTCTGTAAGGCTTCAGCAACTGTCTTTGGTTCAACTATAGTGTCTGAACTCATTATACTACTTAGATACATTTTTTGCTTGTGAATACCTGATTTTGCTATAGTTTTCATAGGGTGAACTAAAGGGATATTGGATGTTTGAGTTTGAGTTTGAGTTAATGGTTGTGTGGTTAGGTTAACATTGGCAGCTGTTGTTCTATTGTGTAAAGGAACTGATTGTTCTGAGAAAGTATCAAAAGAGTGCAGGTTGTGAGACTTATTGCGAAAGAATTCTGTGATGTCAGCTGGACAAGTTGCTGTGATGGGGTTTTCACTACTCGAGAAAGTTGTAAAATGAAATGCATCAGTGTACTCAAAAGGAGATAAGCACTCAGAATTTTTAGAATTCAAATGAGCTGTTGAAAAAAGTTGGACATAAGGAAAATCTTTTTCATTGAAGGTAATATGTCGTGCAAAATACACTTTCTCAGAGGAATGCAAGCATTTGTAACCCTTGTAATCAGTGCTATATCCTAGGAACACACACTTTTCAGTGTGAAAATTAAGTTTATTTGGAAGATAAGGCCTAAGATATGGGAAACATGCACAACCAAAGACTCTTAGAAAGGAGTAATCAGGCTTGTATCCAAAAAGTTTTTCAAATGGTGATTTGTTATTAAGAACAGTTGTGGGAAGCTTGTTTATCAGGTATGAGGCTGTGCTAAAGGCATCCCACCAAAATGTAAGAGGTATAGAAGCATGAACAAGTAGTGACAAACCAGTTTCTGTTAAGTGCCTATGCTTTCTCTCAATGACATCATTTTGATAATGTGTACGAGGACAAGGATGTCTGAATTGAATGCCTTCTTGACTCAAGAAAGGAGTAAAAGACCTGAACTCTCCTCCCCAATCTGATTGAAGAATTTTAATGGATCTATCTAGTTGTTTTTCAACAAGTGTCTTATATTGTTTGAAAATGCTGAAAGCTTCAGATTTATTTTTCATGGGAAACACCCAGTTGAATCTAGTGTAGTCATCAACAAGACTAAGGTAATACTTATAACCTTCTTTAGTAATGACTGAAGCAGGTCCCCATACATCAATGTAAATAAGATCTAAAGGGTTCCTGGTTCTTATACCTGTATAAGGAAAATGTAGTTTGTGCAGTTTTCCCATTTGACAAAAATCACAAAATTCAGCTTTGATTTCTGTATTTTTCAGTAGAACATGACTACAGGAATGGATTACATTCTTTAACACAGCAGGATTTGGATGACCAAGTTTTTTATGCCACAGAGTATAATCTGAATTGTTTTGTACACTTGACATTAGAGTTAAAGCATTACAAGCTGAATTCTTATTTAGAATACTAGAATTGACAGATGAATCAATTGCACAATGTTGATTCTTATTTATGAACAATGTGTATCATTGGAACAAAAGGACAACATTGATAAAGGATGTGTATTTAACAATGATTGAGAAACAAAGGATTGAACATGAGCAGATGGCCAATTGTTCAGAGAAGGTTCTGACAGTAGCTTATAAAGCCCCCTCACAGCAATACCCTTGAGCAGCACTTTCCCTTTCTTTTTATCCTTAACAAGGCACACATGTGAATGAAACTCAATAAGTACATCATTATCATTAACTAATTTTGACACACTTATCAAGTTTTTAGTTATTAAGGGAACATAGAGTAAATCTTTTAAAACTAGAGCATCACCAGAATATGACTTAAGCCAACTATGACCTGTAAATAGTATTTTCAAACCACATCCATTACCAATCATGAGTTGTTCATTACCTGAATAATCAGTCTTTGTTGCAAGGTTGCTTGGATCATTTGTCAAATGATGCGTAGCTCCAGAATCCAGATACCAATTTTGATCCAACTGACCTTCCTGATCATCATGAGTTGTAACATAAGCTGATCTGTTACTAGCCATATTGGATAAACCACCTGGTCCTTGAGTATTGTAGTTGTGTGAACTATTTCCACCATAACCAGCTTGACTTCTTGAATCATAGTCCTTGTAATATCTATAATTGTAGTAACCAGTATCCACGACTGGTAAGAATAAGTATTTATATATGTATAAATATACGTATTTTATTTGTATGTTGGTGATACTTGAATTATATATTGTTATTAGTAATATTTTTATAGGTTAAGGATATATGATTAGTATTGAGTTTATTTGTATGACTTTAGATTTATTTTAGGGACCAAATTGTTATACTTTGAAAGTTTTGGGGGCAAATTCGTAAATATCAAAAATTAGCCTCTTAGTATAAAAATACACTTTTAAACCCTAATTTACCATTTTTAGGTCGAGCTACCCATTTTAAGAGAGAGAAGAGAGAAATAGAGGAGAGAGAAAGAGGAGAAGAAGAAGAAAAAGAAGAAGAAATTGGAAATTTGAATTTCAAGAGGTATATCATACGTATTTCTCAATTTATTGGTATTAATTAAGTTAATTCCTTTAAGTTTTTATTTCTGAAAATATGTATAATTGAGGATTTGTTGTGTATTTCGTAAGATCATATGCGAATTGATGATGATCTATAAGATAGTTTGATAAATCATGATGAATTATGGAATTTTGAATTTTGAGTATATGAAATTAGACATGTTTAGGATCATCTGAGACTTTGAATCGACTGAAAATCTCAGAAATTGAATTTGTAGTGAATTTACCAAAATGACCCTGGAATTCTGGAAATTTCCTGTGTAAACAGTATGATACAGTGGAAAATAATTTTTGACCTGCTGAATGATCTTTAAAAATTACGAATTTGTGGAATATGATAATTTTATATGTCTAATATGATATACTCGGAATTGAGAATTTGGATCAATGTGGTTGAAGTGTTATGAATTTCTAAAGTGTATCAGCTCATTGTAGTATTTGATTAACAGATTTTTAAAGTTATGAAATAAAATAGTTTTAAAATACTTTTGGTAGTTATTTGGAAGTAAAATATTTATCATGGACTGAGATATGTGTCAAGAGTAATTATGTGGTAGTTTTATAATTTTTGAGTTAGTATATGATTTTATAAAATTGGGAGATTGAATACTGTTCAGTAAGTATCTTGATCCTGTCAGGTTTGTAGTTTGGATTCGATGGTGTGTATGGAATGGATTGTGTAGGAATTTTGATATAATATTCATATATAAGAAGTATATACGAGTCAAGAATGATATATTCTGATTTCGGAGTAATTGGACATCATTTGATGTATTAGAAATTTTTGTTAAGTGTAAGTGGTCAGAATGACAGGTTTTGAGAAACCAAATATTTAGACCAATTTGATGTGATAAATGCATTGTGTATAATTTTGTAAGCTATTTAAAGTATTTTGTGTGAATTGTGAAGCTTATGAAAGGATTAATCTCCATTGATAGGTTAAGGAGATTTAAGCATTGTAGCTGAAAGTGTTAAGAGGTAAGTATACTAGACTTACTACTGGAATCACAATAAACATAATAATTGTTTTGTATGATTTTGCAAATGGGGTTAAGAATATGTTTATGTTATGTCAAAGTATATTTTGATATGAAATGTGAATATATGTGTCACGCCCCAGACCCAAAAGATCTGACACACGACATCACTTACATTCATTCAATAATACTTAAACATTCATTGTAAATTCTTACTTAAAATTAATCCATTACTATACTTGGTAAAACTTAAACTAAGTCCAACCACACACAATAAAATAATACATAGGTATTTATTCACTAGGGACAAATCAAATATCTTATCCCACGTGTCCCTAAATGAAACACTTAGCAACCTAACAACTTAGGGAACCCAAGGAACAGCAGAAGCCTTGCCAAATCCGCTAAGCACACACGTACCTTATTTACCTGAAATCACCATAAACTATAATGAGTATAAAACTCAGTAAGCATACTAGTTTTTCATATATCAAATACAAATACATATATGTACACAATGCATATGTATGATATGCTGTGATCAATCAAAATCATAATCTTATCAAATCACATATCATGTAAGCGCTTACACATTCTTTCAAAACACATAATAGGAATACCATTACTCAACTACTACTTAGTAGGACTTACATATCACATATCACATAATGAGCCAAATGTCACTCGTAGGTGACATACCGTATGAGAGGAATAGTACAAGTGAGGTCTTTAAATCACACATATATAACGCTTATGCCCGAAGGTAAAAGCCAAACCCTCACCCTGATCATCGGTGAGTCCTCTCACATGTACCAATACGCCACCACACGAATGTGATGACTCACACTTCCTTTAGGTACCAATAGGATCCTCCCTACATACGGAACACATAACATATACCAATCCCGAAGGAAAGGCCACACATAAAGGCTCCACAAATCACATAAAATGCCTACTAAGTTAACAGTGAGTTCAAGTACCCTCAAATCACAAAATATTTCTCATGGACATCTTACACTTCAAAAGCTTTCTTTGTTAAACGCATCTTATTTTGGAAAGCTCACTTTCAAAAACACATGTATGTCCATGCTCAATGTCAATGCTCACATTCATAAACATATATTCACATTTCATATCAAAATATACTTTGACATATCATAAACATATTCTTAACCCCATTTACAAAATCATACAAAACAATTATTATGTTTATTGTGATTCCAGTAGTAAGTCTAGTATACTTACCTCTTAACACTTTCAGCTACAAGGCTTAAATCTCCTTAACCTATCAATGGAGATTAATCCTTTCATAAGCCTCACAATTCACACAAAATACTTTAAATAGCTTACAAAATTATACACAATGCATTTATCACATCAAATTGGTCTAAATATTTGGTTTCTCAAAACCTGTCATTCTGACCACTTACACTTAACAAAAATTTCTAATACATCAAATGATGTCCAATTACTCCGAAATTAGAATATATCATTCTTGACTCATATATACTTCTTATATATGAATATTATATCAAAATTCCTACATAATCCATTCCATACACACCATCGAATCCAAACTACAAACCTGACAGGATCAAGATACTTACTGAACAGTATTCAATCTCCCAATTTTATAAAATCATATACTAACTCAAAAATTATAAAACTACCATATAATTACTCTTGACACATATCTCAGTCCATGATAAATATTTGGCTTCCAAATAACTGCCAAAAGTATTTTAAAACTATTTTATTTCATAACCTTAAAAATCTGTTAATCAAATACTACAATGAGCTGATACACTTTAGAAATTCATAACACTTCAACCACATTGATCCAAATTCTCAATTCCGAGTATATCATATTAGACATATAAAATTATCGTATTCCATAAATTCATAATTTTTAAAGATCATTCAGCAGGTCAAAAATTATTTTCCACTGTATCATACTGTTTACACAGGAAATTTCCAGAATTCCAGGGTCATTTTGGTAAATTCACTACAAATTCAATTTCCGAGATTTTCAGTCGATTCAAAGTCTCAGATGATCCTAAACATGTATAATTTATATACTCAAAATTCAAAATCAGAATCGAATCACAACAATTTATAAAATTCCTAGATCAAGAGGTTATCCAGCAGAAATTCCATAATTCATCATGATTTATCAAACTATCTTATAGATCATCATCAATTCTCACAACATCAAACGAAATACACATCAAATCCTTAATTATACATATTTCCAGAAATCAAAACTTAAAGAAATTAACTTAATTAACACCAATAAATTGATAATTAGTTGTGATATACCTCTAAAGATCCAAAATTCTCATTTTCTTCTTCTTTTTCTTCTTCTTCTTCTCTTTCTCTCTCCTTTATTTCTCTCTTCTCTCTCTAAAAATGGGTAGCTCGACCAAAATGAGAGAATTAGGGTTTTTAAAGGTGTATTTTTATACTAAGTGGTTAATTTTTAGTATTTACGAATTTGCCCCAAAAACTTTCAAAGTATAACAATTTGGTCCCTAAAATAATTCCAAAGTCTTGCAAATAAACCCAATACTAATAGTATATCCTTAACCTATAAAAACACTACTAATAACAATATATAAATCAAGGATCACCCACATACAAATAAAATACGTATATTTATATATATAAATATACATATTCTTACCGGTTATGGATACTGGTTACTACAATTCTCCCCTCCTTATAAGAATTTCGTCCTCGAAATTCATAACTTAAGCACATAGATGAGGATACTTAGATCTCATTTCTTCTTCTCATTCTCAATTTTCCTTTTCAACTGTATGGTTTATTCATAAAACATTTACAAAGCAATCTTCCTTGTATATATGATTTGCTCATTGTGGTCCAAAATCCTAATAAATACTCATTCATATGTTAGATTATCTCTACGTTGGCTCATAGCTGAGTATACGAGAGGAGTACGAAACATATATCCATAAAATAAACATATGACACACATTATGGACTTATAAAATTATACACACATATTTTTATTCTTTTTTTTTTTTTCATTCGTTCAATATTTAATGGGTATCTATACACTTCACCTTTCATTCATTAAAGAATAACATAGATGTAGAATACCCATACTAATCTCTTACATAAAATTCCTAACTCCTTTAAAAATTTTAATCCCTTCAACATATACTCATACGTCATAATATCATTCACTACCTTGATATCATTCAAAAAAAAAATGTAGTATTTCTACGCAACTAAGTTGTCATTCAAATCAGAATATTGAAAGCATTATCTTAAACGATCAAAAATCAACTTCAATAAAAAGACCTTTAGTTCAACTGATTCTTAAACTATAGATCTTAACATTATATCTCTTACTTTAACTCTTAAAAAAAAATAGTCCACCTTATTGGACATCATTTTCTCATTGAGATTGACATCTCTGCTTTTTTCTAATATGCTCGATTTCAAATAGAAAAGATTCTACTAGCACAATTACTGCGATGGCAAATATGATTCTTTTAACTATTCCTTTAACGTCATCCACGTAAAAGGAAAGGACAAAACGATTATTGATTTTCTTTCATAAAACTCTATAAATAGCCTAAACCTCATAATCACTTTTCTAGCAATAAATAAAACCAACCTTCTTACCATCTTCATAATGAATCCCATTATCATAACTCCTCCTGTTCCTTTTTCTCCACCACAATTTCCAGACCTAATCAAAACCAGAACACTCCATTCCCGTGCCAAAGAATTCATCAGACACTACGCCATCTTAGCAGTCCAAGAACACGGCCTCACAGTTCTTGGTGGCCCTTTGTTCAACTTAGAATACCCTTTCTTTCACCTGCACTCTTTTTTCCCATTTTCCCAATGGTCCAAACCTGTCCTTTACTTGTTATGGTACCTGTTGGATCTGTATACAATCGCCATGGAATTCCCATTACTTAGAACCCTCCAAAAATTAGAAAAATGTGATGAAGATCATCCAGCCCTGATTTTTCTCCAATGGTTTTACCCAAAGACATGGTGGATAACTAAATTTCAATACATGATTGCAAACAACACAAATGCTGCAGTCCCCAGACAACATCTTTGGTCAGTCTTACTTCTCCAACGGAAGGGTATGATTATTTCAGATCACGAGATTCATTATTACCCCACTGTTAAGGATTACTTCACATTTACCCTTTCACTAAAGGGATCAATTAAGCTCTGGCCTGAAGAAGTAATTCAGCAAAAGAGAGAACTTGAAAGAATTCTTGCTCAGGAAAATCAAATAATTCCTCCGTCTGTTTGGATCTCCCCAGAAGATGTTGCACCTTGGGAACAAGTTGAAGCTGACTTTACAGAAGACCTGAATTTTGCCAATATACTCAAATTCCAACAAAGACAAAAATATCATCTTTCACATCTCAGAAATACAGATTACTCTACTCATCATCACCATATCCCAAACATGACTTATTATGCCAGATATAGACAAGCAATGGATAACCTTCACCAATGGCCTCAGCTAACTGTCCCGACAGAACCTACTCAATCTCAGCCAGTTGTCCCGACAGAACTTGACCAACACCAACCCAATCTTGACTTATCCCTCTTTCAAGACTCCCAACCTTATCCAACCGACACCCAAATCCAAGAGGAAGCCAGCACATCCCTCATCCAGACCAGCTCACCTGGAGAAGATCAAGATATGGTAGACCCACATTCCACTCCGCCAGAGCCCTCATTCAATGTATGGGAACAACAACTCCATAAGTTCCTCTCTCACGGATACGACACAGATGAAAGCGACCAACGAGACTCATTTTGACCTACATTGTTGTTTCTATTTTCACAGAAACTAGATCCGTGTTGCTCTATCACATCAAAGAGAGACTGATTACTGCTTTATCTTTATGTCAAGTGTGCTTTATCTTTCTTCATATCTGCTTTTAATCTATCGGCCAAAAATTAATGTTAAGACCACAAAATCTTTGTAATTAATAAAGTTAATTTAGCCTCATGTCCAAAGTCCAATTGTTAGCTCAAAAAGTCTTCAAGTCATTGATGTATTGTCGACCATTAGTGCCAAAATGGCTAAGTCCCTAAATCCATGAAATAGGCCTTTATTGACTTTTCTTAATTATCTTACCTAACTTATCACACTTCCGACACAATTTTTATCACACTTACATATCAACATATATTTATTCAAGATTTTGCGACCTATTGTCCCTTATAAAATGATAAAGTAAAACTCATTCTCTTTTTTTTTTGTTTTACCTCACAAGAATTGAGAAAAATATATACTTGAACATATTTACACATATGCTCCACAACTATTATCAATTTGTTTCTCTATAAATACATTATTATTGCATCCTTATACAAACTCAAAAATATTCAAAGATTAGGGTGAGCATAACAATGGAGGAAACCTCAGCTCGTCGATTCACAAAAATTTGTGTCTTTTGTGGATCCAACCCTGGGAATACTGAAGAGTTTACAAAAGTTGCAGAAAATCTTGGTAAGGTATTAGCTGAGCGAAATATACATTTAGTATATGGAGGAGGTAACCGAGGGTTAATGGGGTCTGTGGCAAAAGCTGCACACAATAAAGGTAGTCGAGTTTTGGGTATCATTCCAAAACCTCTAGCTATTGAAAATGTTGTAGGAAAAACAATTGGGGATGAGTTACAAGTCTCATCTATGCACGAGCGAATGGCTCAAATGCTTAGGCATGCGGATGCTTTCATAGCTCTACCAGGAGGTTTCGGGACCTTGGAGGAAATTTTTCAAATTGTCTCATGGGCACAATTACAAATCCACCAAAAACCCATTGGTTTGTTAAATGTTAATGGTTTTTACGACGGGTTGATATCTTTTCTTGACTATGCAGCGGGAACACAATTCATCCCACTTCTAGCACGACGGATTCTTATTTCAGCTCCAACTGTTGATCAACTGATTGATCAATTGCAGTCTTTTATTCCTCTGTCTAATCCAACATTGCATCAGTTAGATTGGTCTACTCATGACAGTCAGAAGAAGCGTAAAATAGACTTAAATCTCACTCCGTAGCCTCTATTGTATTTTTGTTGCTGCTATTGTTGTTGTGTTGTTGTTTTCCTTTTCAATAAAAGTTGTTTCAATTGATGTCTTCAATACTCTACTTCTCTATATTTTGTCATTGAGAAAATTATCTCAATTTGCTCTATCACATGCAAATTATCATTATAAGATATTCAACATCACTCTTACTAAGCATATTAGTCATAACTTAAAAGAAAATCTAAATAGTAACATTAAGATCCACAAGGTACCATTATCCACAACAACAACAGTCTTAGCAGCTCTTGCATAATGTGTCATCTTCACAAAATCATACAAAATTTAAGGAATATGTCAAACTTTTACACAACAAAGCTACAAATACGATCCTAAGGATTTGGCATCTGCTCGGTTCCCTTGACTCGACACTTAAAAGTCTACAGAATCATATCTTAGCTCTGATACCAATAAAAGCTGTCACGCCCCAGACCCAAAAGATCTGACACACGACATCACTTACATTCATTCAATAATACTTAAACATTCATTGTAAATTCTTACTTAAAATTAATCCATTACTATACTTGGTAAAACTTAAACTAAGTCCAACCACACACAATAAAATAATACATAGGTATTTATTCACTAGGGACAAATCAAATATCTTATCCCACGTGTCCCTAAATGAAACACTTAGCAACCTAACAACTTAGGGAACCCAAGGAACAGCAGAAGCCTTGCCAAATCCGCTAAGCACACACGTACCTTATTTACCTGAAATCACCATAAACTATAATGAGTATAAAACTCAGTAAGCATACTAGTTTTTCATATATCAAATACAAATACATATATGTACACAATGCATATGTATGATATGCTGTGATCAATCAAAATCATAATCTTATCAAATCACATATCATGTAAGCGCTTACACATTCTTTCAAAACACATAATAGGAATACCATTACTCAACTACTACTTAGTAGGACTTACATATCACATATCACATAATGAGCCAAATGTCACTCGTAGGTGACATACCGTATGAGAGGAATAGTACAAGTGAGGTCTTTAAATCACACATATATAACGCTTATGCCCGAAGGTAAAAGCCAAACCCTCACCCTGATCATCGGTGAGTCCTCTCACATGTACCAATACGCCACCACACGAATGTGATGACTCACACTTCCTTTAGGTACCAATAGGATCCTCCCTACATACGGAACACATAACATATACCAATCCCGAAGGAAAGGCCACACATAAAGGCTCCACAAATCACATAAAATGCCTACTAAGTTAACAGTGAGTTCAAGTACCCTCAAATCACAAAATATTTCTCATGGACATCTTACACTTCAAAAGCTTTCTTTGTTAAACGCATCTTATTTTGGAAAGCTCACTTTCAAAAACACATGTATGTCCATGCTCAATGTCAATGCTCACATTCATAAACATATATTCACATTTCATATCAAAATATACTTTGACATATCATAAACATATTCTTAACCCCATTTACAAAATCATACAAAACAATTATTATGTTTATTGTGATTCCAGTAGTAAGTCTAGTATACTTACCTCTTAACACTTTCAGCTACAAGGCTTAAATCTCCTTAACCTATCAATGGAGATTAATCCTTTCATAAGCCTCACAATTCACACAAAATACTTTAAATAGCTTACAAAATTATACACAATGCATTTATCACATCAAATTGGTCTAAATATTTGGTTTCTCAAAACCTGTCATTCTGACCACTTACACTTAACAAAAATTTCTAATACATCAAATGATGTCCAATTACTCCGAAATTAGAATATATCATTCTTGACTCATATATACTTCTTATATATGAATATTATATCAAAATTCCTACATAATCCATTCCATACACACCATCGAATCCAAACTACAAACCTGACAGGATCAAGATACTTACTGAACAGTATTCAATCTCCCAATTTTATAAAATCATATACTAACTCAAAAATTATAAAACTACCATATAATTACTCTTGACACATATCTCAGTCCATGATAAATATTTGGCTTCCAAATAACTGCCAAAAGTATTTTAAAACTATTTTATTTCATAACCTTAAAAATCTGTTAATCAAATACTACAATGAGCTGATACACTTTAGAAATTCATAACACTTCAACCACATTGATCCAAATTCTCAATTCCGAGTATATCATAT
The DNA here is from genome assembly GCA_946807835.1 of Ailanthus altissimus. Lineage (NCBI taxonomy): Eukaryota > Viridiplantae > Streptophyta > Magnoliopsida > Sapindales > Simaroubaceae > Ailanthus > Ailanthus altissimus. The sequence goes on from OX327699.1 coordinate 28,431,807, forward strand.
TAGACATATAAAATTATCGTATTCCATAAATTCATAATTTTTAAAGATCATTCAGCAGGTCAAAAATTATTTTCCACTGTATCATACTGTTTACACAGGAAATTTCCAGAATTCCAGGGTCATTTTGGTAAATTCACTACAAATTCAATTTCCGAGATTTTCAGTCGATTCAAAGTCTCAGATGATCCTAAACATGTATAATTTATATACTCAAAATTCAAAATCAGAATCGAATCACAACAATTTATAAAATTCCTAGATCAAGAGGTTATCCAGCAGAAATTCCATAATTCATCATGATTTATCAAACTATCTTATAGATCATCATCAATTCTCACAACATCAAACGAAATACACATCAAATCCTTAATTATACATATTTCCAGAAATCAAAACTTAAAGAAATTAACTTAATTAACACCAATAAATTGATAATTAGTTGTGATATACCTCTAAAGATCCAAAATTCTCATTTTCTTCTTCTTTTTCTTCTTCTTCTTCTCTTTCTCTCTCCTTTATTTCTCTCTTCTCTCTCTAAAAATGGGTAGCTCGACCAAAATGAGAGAATTAGGGTTTTTAAAGGTGTATTTTTATACTAAGTGGTTAATTTTTAGTATTTACGAATTTGCCCCAAAAACTTTCAAAGTATAACAATTTGGTCCCTAAAATAATTCCAAAGTCTTGCAAATAAACCCAATACTAATAGTATATCCTTAACCTATAAAAACACTACTAATAACAATATATAAATCAAGGATCACCCACATACAAATAAAATACGTATATTTATATATATAAATATACATATTCTTACCGGTTATGGATACTGGTTACTACAATATGTTTCTGAATGTGAGCATTGACATTGAGCATGGACATACATGTGTTTTTGTAAGTGAGCTTTCAAAATAAGATGTGTTTAATAAAGAAAGCTTTTGAAGTGTAATATGTCCATGAGAAATATTTTGTATTTTGAGGGTACTTGAACTCACTGTTAACTTAGTAGGCATTTTATGTGATTTGTGGAGCCTTTATGTGTGGCCTTTCCTTTGGGATTGGTATATGTTATATGTTCCGTATGTAGGGAGGATCCTATTGGTACCTAAAGGAAGAGTGAGTCATCACATTCGTGTGGTGGCGTATTGGTGCATGTGAGAGGACTCACCGATGATCAGGGTGAGGGTTTGGCTTTTACCTTCGGGCATAAACATTATATATGTGTTATTCAAGACCTCACTTGTACTATTCCTCTCATACGGTATGTCACCTACGAGTGACATTTGGCTCATTATGTGATATGTGATATGTAAGTCCTACTAAGTAGTAGTTGAGTGATGGTATTCCTATTATGTGTTTTGAAAGAATGTGTAAGCGCTTACATGATATGTGATTTGATAAGATTATGATTTTGATTGATCACAGCATATCATACATATGCATTGTGTACATATATGTATTTGTATTTGATGTATTAAAAACTAATATGCTTACTGAGTTTTATACTCATTATAGTTTATGGTGATTTCAGGTAAATAAGGTGCATGTGTGCTTAGCGGATTTGGCAAGGCTTCTACTGTTCATTGGGTTCCCTAAGTTGCTAGGTTGTTGTGTGTTTCATTTGGGGACACGTGGGATAGGATATTTGGTTTGTCCCTATTGAATAAATACTTATGTATTATTTCATTGTGTGTGGATTGGATTTGGTTTAAGTTTTATAAAGTGTGGTTATTGGATGATTTTAAGTAAGAATTTGCAATGGATATATTCTGGGCTCCCGGTAACAAAGTTGCTACTGGTGACGTAGTAGAGTGTTAATCTCTGAGAAAACTCTGCGTATCTCCGGTTTAATAATTGTCCCAGTCATAATTCAATTGCTATAATTCTGAAAGAAATTGAAATTAATGTTTAAATATTGTCAAGAGAAGTTTATATTTATATGTTAGGTTATGGTTGATTTTAGTGTTGAACTTACTAGCAACTTGCTAAGGATTTCTGTGTTGAATGAAAGTTGAAAATTTTGTGTAATATTATTTATGAGTGCACATGCAGTGAATGAATGTAAGTGATGTCGTGTGTCGGATCTTTTAGGTCTGGGGCGTGACAATAATAGCATTTAGACGCATGATGTCCTTCTTTTTCACAAATCTGACAAATTAATCTCTGAAAATTTCCTCTACCATACTGATTAAATCTTCTTGCACTTTGATTCCTACCTCTTCCTTGCTGACTTCCTCTACCAAAACCACCAGAATTTTCATTGTTATAGTTGTTATTATTATAGTAACCAGCATTACCATAGGCATTGTTGTTGTATGAACTGTTTCCTCTTCCATTTCCATTGAAACCTCCTCTTTTATTTGCCTTTTGAGCATAATTTGCTGAGAAACTATTTTGATCTGTATTTTTGTTTCTAGAATTCTGCAACACTCTATCTTATTGACGTAGAAGCATAGCATATGCCTTGTCTAGACTAATTGAACCAAGTTGACTTGTAATTAATACAACCACTGGATCATAATTTGAATTTACTTCATTCACCAGATATTCAATAAACTCATCATTTTCTACAGGACAACCTGCTGTAGTTAATTCATTTACTAGACCTTTCACCTTTAAGAAATAGTCTGACATTGAAAGTGATCCTTTGTTAATGGTTGCTAGCTTCTTTTTTAACTGAATAGATCTAGCTTTAGATTCAAAACCAAACTGTTTTTCAACTGATAGCCATAAATCTCTAAAAGTTTGACTGGATATTACAAGACTTAGTATTGAATCATGAATTGTGGATAATAACCAACCTAATAAGGATTGATCTTGCCTCATCCATAATTCAAATACTGAATCGTGTTCTTCATTCTATTTTGGAGCCTTCTTCTTGCCATTGATAAAATCTTCAAGCCTATTTCCTTTAATGGCTATCAAGACTTGTGAATGTCAAATGACATAATTGGTTCTTGTGAGTTTTACTGTTAAAGGAAATGAAAAGATTGTGCCTGATATGTTGTTAAAACTGTTTGAAGGAAGATTAACACCAGAGATATTGGCATTAGCCATAACAGGCTCTGATACCATATAAAGAAAGCAACAAGTTTGTGTTTGGTTACTAAGAAAATACAGAGGAAAATCTTGAATCTGAAACAGAATTCACTTTTTCGTTAATTTGCTTTATTATTTTTGCACACACGTAAAGTAGCAATGTTGCTTCCTTTTATAATTACAAACCTAATCATTTACACGTGTCAATTCGTCCTTGATTCAAGGAAATATCTAACTAATTCATAACAACTTGGGCGGGAGTTTTATTTCAACAGAATACAGCCTGCCTTCTTCTTCTTTTAACTGATCAACCTTTCCACCTCAGCAGCTGAACTCTAACTTCCACGTCAGCTGTTGAGTCAGCTTGAGTAGTCTTCACAGCAGCTCTGCACTCCATCCTCTGTAATTGCTTCTACTGTTTGAGCAACTTCAAGCATTCTACTGCTTGTGTATTTTTCTGAAACATTTACTCCATTTATGCAGCAACATGGTATACTGCAATAGGGATTGCCTGAGCCTGCCGCTACAACTCCCATTCCACCTCCGCCATTAGCCCCAATTTTTTCATGGTCACTTGATTCACTAAAAGGAATTTTCTCACCATCTAACTCATCAACAAATTCATATATTTTGTGGAATTGATATGGCCATCTTGGGTTGTAGAGAAATTGTCTTAGATCAAACCTGTTATCCTCTGGTGAATAATTCTGCAAGAAGTAAGATATGTTAATTATTTCTTAAATAAGGAAAGATGAAACTATTGGAAATTCCTGCCAGAAGAACATTCTACTCTGTTCTTAGCAAGTTTGAGTTCATATACCTCAGCATGATATGAAGGAGTCAATATGTTCATTTTGTGTCGATTAATGGAATAGTACTTGAAGTGTTTAACTTTATCGGCCACCTCTGATGGAGTTAATCTTGCACCCATCTGTAGCAGAGATTCTGTACTAAGCAAGGTGGCACCAAGGATGAGTGTCTGACAAGCAGAATGGGTAAAATCCCAACATTGTACTGTACTCCAATAAAATTTGTTTTACAAAATTTTCTTCACATGGTAGTTCATTTTTTATATCTCCAAGAAGAAGAAGGATAATAGAGGTATTTATACATCTATAGATCAGTAAGTCAAGAAAATGATATTTATGAACATAAACAGGAGTTCAAAGTCAAACCTGGAACATTGATACTGGACCACAGCGGAAAATTTTCCGCAACCTTCCTTAGACTGAGAGCTCCTCATATGTCATCCCCATGTCTACCTCATCCAGCTGTTTCATGCATAAGGTAATGTTACTATCTCTTCAGCTCAAGTAAATTAATTATCAATACTAGATCTAACAGAAAATTAATTAGCAATACTGGGTTCAGAAAAGTACGGAAAGGAGAATAAGCTTGTAGTGTACAACTAAAGGGGTGAAAAAGGAAAAAAAACATGTCAAGTAGAATTTAGAAAGGCAAATGGAACTTAACAAGGAAAAGAAGAAAAAAGAGAGAGAAGTGAAGTAATACTTGGCTATAGTTTGACTGTATAGGTTCCAGTTCAGCAGTTGGTGGTACTGCTTCAATTTCTGCCAAGGATGAGTAACCAAGGTGAGTAGCAGCCCATCACAGAAATGTCCGTAGATCCTGCTTACTAATGCTTCCAATGGGATTTATGTCAGCTGAGCTGCAATCATACTGGAAAATAGAGCAAAAGTTACCATTAAAAAATCATTAAACAGATAAACACCGTCAGTCACTACATCCCACTAACGGATAGAAACCCAACCCTATAGTCATGCTGAATCAGAACCTAAGAGTGAGAACCAGAAAATGGGACCAGATACCAAATAGAAATAAGAATGATAAAGACATTAATAATATTAATAATATTTGCTCATAATAAAGCTTCTTGCTTTAGAACCAAAAACTTATCATAAGATCGTGCAATATCTGATTTCCAACATATGTTAAAGATCATATACCTTTGTCAGGTATCCACGCAAGCCTTTGTCGACATTGGAGCTACCCAAAACAAGATAAAACCCTGGTTTACTGTGAACCCAAGGCAAAAGTGATGCTAACATGAAAGCTAGCACCATTCTGATTCGAGCTTGGATGTTTTGCAAACCTAGGTTCTCAACGTTAGATCCCCCATCCACCTGTTAAAGAAGAACCATAATACACAAATAGTCTAAAAGGACACACAGATAACTATGATTGTGATCAATCCTAGTTGAACAGCCAACTGCAGGCTAAATGTACAGATTAAAGACAAGACACTGGACAAGTTTTTTCCTGACCCATCAGTATGTTGGATTAGCTGGTGTTTGGGTTTCATCTGGAAGAAAAAGAAAAAGGAGGAAACTGAGGTTTCAACCATCTTTACCTTATAACGTGGGCGCTGGACAAGTTTTTTCCTGACCCATCAGTATGTTGGATTAGCTGGTGTTTGGGTTTCATCTGGAAGAAAAAGAAAAGGGAGGAAACTGAGGTTTCAACCATCTTTACCTTATAACGTGGGCACTTTCCTGTAAGTGTTTGAAATAAAGATAGAAGTGCAGAAACAACATTGTCTATGCAAACATCAAGATGCCATGAACCAATCTCATCTGTTAGCTTCTTTGCCCGCATCTTTGTTTCTTCAGAGCTGTAAGAAACAAACCCTATTAATGTATCACATTGACGGCTGATTTTTAGCCTATGAACTTTCAAAAATCTGAAAACTGAGAACTTCACCTGAGTAACCAATGAGCTATTTTGAATAATGTCATCAGGTAATGAAAAAAAATTAAGATATCAAAATTCGTGTAACACAGGAACTGTCTTTTACAAAGTCCTCGAGGATCCATTACAATTTTCAGTACTTGCTGCTTTGGAAAAAATCACTGTGTAATTTTGTTTACAGGACATGGGCTTTGATGTTGGGGTATTTATGTAATTTGATATCCAGTGACAATAGGTCTTTAGAAGTGAGAGAGAATACTAGTGGAGAGCAACATACGCTTATTTGAAGTTTTTGCTCTTTGCTTTGGAGTTTGATGTATACATGGGTTAATTATATTAGTGGAGATCAGTTTGTGCTCTGGGTTTCTATATTAGCATTATGTGACAGTAACACAACCGTGCACTATGGTCCTAGATTCATGTACTCACCTGTTTTCAGATCCCATAAAGACTGTATAAAATATGCGTTTGGCGATTTCTCTGCTGTCAGTAGGAAACTCTCCATCACTATAATGTCCAATTCGTATTGCATCAGCTTTGACTTGTTCATCCCCATTTGCAATCTCTGCATGCAAAACAAATGAGTTATAATTAGAAGATGCACTCTTCTTTGTTTTCATGAGACAAGGTAAAAGTTGTTTTTTCCATGTCTGCTTCACCCCTAAAACTTGTGCTAGCTGGCAAGGGATGGAATAATTAGACTGACTCAAGCTAACCATAAATAATTACTCAGATTTCAATTTTTATCTATCTCTAATTCTCTATCTAAGGTCGTGAGCATGATCATCCTCATCCTTGCTTCACCTAACTCACTCAATGGGCTAAAACATCCTCTAAACACACCCTTTTATATGGCTAAAAGCAATCAAATGAAAGAAACCATAGAAATTTCTCTGGACCACTCATCCAGGAACAAGTATTCCTTATATAAAAACCAAACTATTCACACCCAAACTAATTCAATTGTTAGCTAGTTAAAGTGATGCAGGGATATAGAGCAACAGAAAAGATATAATAAAACTGACCTTTTACAACGAGTTGGCACATGCAGCCAACTATAGCAGCTACAGAGGAACTATCAGCACCACCAGACAGTGGAAGCAAAAATCCAGAAGCTCCACTTCTTCTTAAATAGTCCCACAGCCAGCAAGCTGGCCCAAAGGCTATTTCCTCCTCAGGAGAATGATATGAGATCTACAAGTAACCAATCATGGCTGACTTAGCAAATTCATTTTTTCTTTTTAGTGGAAACTTATGGCTAGAGATGGTTCATCAAACTGCAAACATATCATACTCCACAAAGCTTCTGACCAAACCGTCTGGGAATAGCTGCATAAATCTCTCAATGCAATTCAATTTTATCTAGAACAAAGCTTCCACAATTAGCCTTATCAAAAGATTTGAAAAATGTATTAAGACTAATCGGCTGCTTGGTTACTATTGATAATTTGTATCAAGAAAACAACTTTGCAATAAACTATCTTAAGATCAAATGATCTCGACTATATAAATGCTCATTGTAACAATGACTGGCCTTAAGTGGACTGGAAAGTGACATTTTCAGGCTGAAAGATCGACAAAGACTGTATGGCACTGCTACAGATGGTATTCTGGTTTTGCAACTTGCTTGTTCTTGAAAACTACTGATAGATCCCCTTAGACTAGCTATCTGCCATTAAATAAACATGTAAAGAAATCAAAGACAGAAATATGTGCACAGACATTCCACGAAACATTCACTGAGCAAAGATATTTTTTGAGGCACTCACACATTACACACAAATAACCACTAAAGTAATGTGAGATCATAACATACTGCATCTAAATCTACTTGGGCATCCACAACCTCCACATCTTTCAGGGAAAATTGTGAGCCTTGAGCAATCATATCCCCATTCATAATAACACAAGAACATCCATCTGCAAGGAGTGAATCATTCACTCAATTCTAGTAAACAAAAAAGGCTCAGCACATATATTCTGATAAATAACAGAACAACTTATTAAGAAATATTGTATTGAAAGATGAAATGTAAAAGAATAGAAATATTGTATTGAAAGATGCAATGTAAAAGAACAGGAATATTGTATTGAAAGTTGTAATGTAAAAGAATAGTACTGTTTAGATACGAGTTTGATGAAAACGAACTTTCTTTATACTATTATTCAAAGCAAAAGAGAAAAAAATCAACAATAAAACTAAACAACATGTCTAGTGTCTAGTGTATGAATTATATACCAAAATAAAGGCGACCGCCATCACATCCTTGTTGATTACTGTACATGTAAACCCCTCCATTAGTATGAGTAGCACCTATAAAAGCCCGAATCCTATAATCAGGCTTTCTTAGCTGGTGGTGACTACCACTGGCATTCATAAACACTTCAAAACCATTCAACGCAAGGTCAGCATGAGGTGGAATAGGAGTAAAAAGCTCTTCACAAACTTCAGCAGCAACAGCTCTAATGAGGAATATAAAATTCTATAAGTTAGCATTTTCATTCAAACCTTTACAAAAAGGAAAACGAAATCAATCATCAAGTTGCTGATTACAGAACTATTGGAGCCGCTGCTTACGTATCTATAAACTGAACGAATCCATAACCAAAAGGTACTGATTTCTGCGACAAAGCCTCAGATATTCCATTTGGGAGTTGGAAGTCAACAAGTTGATCCTTTTGCTTCCATTCAGTAAACCATCGAAGCTCCCTGTAATTTCCATCATTTGCAAGCCACATTTTCGGACGTATCATGATAATTTTCCTATTTAACAATTATAACGCTCCGATCCTTTAAGAACAGGCATTCCAATGCTGCATAATATTCCATCTGTCCAGTCACCAACCAGTATTTCCTTCAAACACTCCCATCTACAAGCAAAATTAATCACTTCAATTATTAATACATTATAAAAATAAATAAATGAAATACACTACACTAATTAGATTGAATTCCATTAATCATTCATTATACCGCATAATCACAATTAACCGTAACAGAAATACGTAATCATTTCTTAATTATTTAACATATTACATTTCCTTACAAATTCAAAATTTAGAAAAAAAAAAAAGAAAAACTCACGCGTGAGTGACAGTATCTAGTTCCAAGAAGTGATCTTCGCAGCCATAGCCAGTGATTTCAAGCTCAGGACCGAGCCTAATCACGGCTCCGGCTTCCTTAGCCCTTGCTATTGACTCCTTCATGTTCTTCAAATTACAGTCGAAGTCCATCGCCCACTGGCTCAAGTTACACATCGCCACCTTTAACAGCCTCATCTTCAAAATCCTACAACAAAAACAATGAAACGATATCGTTTCAAATCTTTGCACACTCTTCTTATATTTGCGACACTCTTTAACAATTTCGTACATAGAAATGAAGAGGAATTATTCTACCTTTGTGCTTGTGGCTGGAATTGCGAGGTGGAGAGTGAAATTTGCTTTTGACCTTCTGTTTTGGAATCTAGAAACTGGATTTTATTGGCGGAGTATATAAGCTGTGATTTATTTGGATTTTTTTTTTTAACGTCGTTAAGCCGCCAGGATTCTTGGACGGGGCCGAGGACGTAAAGGTAATTTTTTGTTTTGACACGTGTAGAAGTAACACAGTATGAGATTGACGCGTGTCAAACTTGAATATGTTGACCGGAACAAGACAATATACACATTAGTGAACTCAAGACTTTTTCTACAAAGGGAATCAACTAACCCCATCGAGGAATAAGCCTTAAAACTAGGGCAGCATTTTTGGAGAAAGAGATTTTATTACTCTCACGAAAGAAAGACAAACACTATCTTCATGTATGATGAATCAACTATAGTAATACATAAGGATAAAAATTATCATCACACAAAAAGAATAACTCACAATATTAACGCTTAAATTATGATTATCTATTAATATTTCAGAAAAACAAACCCTCAGACACAATCAACCACCTACATTTTTTTAAAGAGCAAAACAACACTCAATATTAAATAACTATGCATAAAACTAAAACACGAGAAGTGTTGGGCAGTTGAAAGTGTTGAGCCTTTAATTATAATGATATGCTTGTACGAAATGGCGGTAATGTTGCTTGCACCGATCGGTAGTGAGGGAGTTTGAAGGCTCTAAAGGGATATTTGTTTACAAGATCGGGCAAGCGTGCATGGGTAGCAGTGAGGCTGCTTTCCCAAGGCAGCGACTGGTGGCGATTGGGGTGAGGGGTGGGGAGATGGGGGAGGGGGAGCATAGCTACAGAGAAAGTTCAAACCTTTCAAATCTATGGCGGTAGCGATTGGATACCAGTTGAGATGCGACCTGTAGAGATAGAGATAGACTAATAGCGGCCGGAATTCAATGGAGATGGCAATGACGAGTGAAATTCAATAACAATAAAAATAAAGAAAAAACAAGAAAAATAAAATGAGAAGTGGAGAGAGCGTGAGTGACAGCCAAAATTTAGAAGTCTCTCTCTCTACCGAAAGGAAGAAGTGATGGTAATTAAGTTTTTGTTTTGGAAAATAGCTCTTTTTCCCCTTAATGAAAAAGAAAATGAAAAGTGTAATGTATTGAAAGTTGAATGATAAAGTATAATGTGTTAAAAGGTAGAAAGGTGAAAGTTGAAAGTTGATGTTTTGACTGTCCAGTGATTTTTTCCCTTGAGTTATGGAGTTGGAAAAATGATTGTCATAAAATTTATATATTTATGTAATTAAAACAAACCTTAGGGGAGGTTTCTATAACTTACTCCTTTCACATTTTTATGAATTTTTTTTTTATATCAAGAATAAGTACAATTTTAAAATTTAAAATATTTAATTTTATCTCAATATATTAATTATTTTTACCGTGGTGGAAGGATGAAGAAATAATATAATTAAAAAAATAAATTATATTTTAGACGCGTGATGTAATTTTACTAATTTATTGTCTTTTAAACATATAGCGTGATGTCATCCATTAATATAATTTAATATAATTAAAAAAAATTTAATAAATGACGCTTATCATAAAATGATTAGTTTCCTTTTAAACACATGTCATCGTATAAATGATTTATATTTTTATTAAATAATTTTTAAAATAAATTAATTATATAAAAATAAAAAAAATTCAAAATAGAACAGTCCTGTTGCTGAAAAACAGCAGCCAGCTGATAGTCATCACACTTTTTTGGCGATACTTTGATAACAAAATAATGATCAAATTTTACATCATTAGATTTTATTTTTCCTGATTTATACAATGGTGGGTCAGCAGTAGCCGCTATCTCTCTCCACTATTTTTGGCCGACTTCTAGTATTTATTTTATAAAAAATGACCATACTATTGTGTAGATCATAAAAAATAAAGTCTAATAATATAAAAGTTAATTTTTTTTACTATTCTTGTGCCTAAAAACAGTGACCGACTGGTCACCGTTTTTTGTAGACAATGAATTTTTTTTTAAATTATTATTTATTCAATTTATTTTATTTTAAAATATAACTAATTATATAATGACATGTGTCTATTCACACAAATTTCTCATATTTTTATAAATATGTTAACAATGGAGTAAAATGATAAATGAATATTAAAAGTAAATTTTTCATCTCAATAAATGATAAAAAGTAACGAAGTGGGATAAAATTTGATATTTTAAATTTAATTGGGGATAAAATTATATTTAAACCTAAAATATGTAGGTAAATTTGTCCTTATAATTATGACAAAATTTCCATTCTTTTAAATGGAAAGCAAAAATTACAAATTATCGTTAAATATTTGATTTATCATTTATCTTCCTTCCTCGTGTGCGAAACCTCCTTCCATTCAACCAAACGTCATCGTTAGGCCTCTACATCTTTTACATATTTTCTCTCTCCGGATAGAAGCCCTTTTAGTGCCTTTTTCCTTTTGTAGTCCGTTAAGTTATTCAGTGCGTCCAGTCCAATGATCGAATTGGCGAGCTCAGTGGTGCAACTTGCAAGAGGTATTGGGACGGAGAATCCAGAAATGTAGACTGGCCGATTATTGATCATAATCTTACCGTCCTCGCCTGTAAGGACATTGATTTCGGCGAGGAAGGCCTAGGCGCTTTCTAAGCAGAAATTATTGGCGAGCTCTTCATCGACGTCGGATGAGCCATCGACTTCAACAAAAGCTGACTAGGTCAGCTTAATTTCACGCCTAATCATTATTAATTGCAGTCATGATATCTTTCGGAAGGCATTGTGTTGGAAAATTAGTGATTTAACAATCTTGGTTGGATAAGAATTGAGATGAATACCAAAGCGAAGAAAACATGCAGGGGGAACCAGGGCTGAGCGCTACGGTGATGGGTGCGGCATTGCCAGCACCGCGATGATGGGCGCGACATGGCTAGCACCGGCGCCAGACACGATAGGGAGTCCGTTTTTTATCTAAATTTCAAGTTTTGAGAAGTTTTTGACTTCCAAAACTTGTAGACTCTTACTCTAACAAGGAATAGAGTTAGTAGGCACGAAATACACCATATATAAACACTTGTAAGCCCTTTATTTCATATCAAGCATTAAGAGAGACTCTAAGAGAGGAAAAAAACTGGGTAACACTAAGTGCTTGTGTGCGCTAGGGTGGAACCGTCATTTAGATGATCATTGCTCGTGGTAGAGTAAGGGTTCACTAAACATTAGGTCCTTTTAAAGGTTCTTCAAATTGGGTTTTTCTTGTAAAATCTCTAGGGAGTTAATAAGAGAGGCTAGGATCCTTGGATCTATCATGGACATAGGCAATTAGCTATGTCCTTTTAAAGGTTTATGATGTGCTTTTTTATATTCTACTTTGGATTCTTACTATTTTGCTTGATTAACAGGTTATTCCACTGCGCAAAGAGGTTAGGGTTCTAGGTTGAATCTTGGGTTCTTCGCTTCAATATAACCTCAAGAGGGAGAAGGGCATTCCCTCCATCAATAAACTGGTATTAAAGCTAAATGTTCGATAATACACACATGAGGTATTTAAACCGTGACTGCAATCAAGCAAGAAATAGAAAAGTTCAATAGGATGAATGACTTCAATATTTAGAGGAAGAAGGTTATGGCACTTCTAGTGAAGGAATGACTAGACTCAGCCTTAGAGGAAGCCAACTCCTCAACTAGCGATGAGACGACAACTTCAAAGTCCAGACAGAAAGATTGGGACACGATTCAGAAAAAGGCTCACAGTACCATAATCCTGGTGTTGAGCGACGAAGTATTAAGGGAAGTTGGTAATGAGAAAATCGCTTTGAGGCTATAGAAGAGACTTGAGGCATTGTACATGAAGAAGTCTCTTGCAAATAGACTTCTTATGAAAAAGAAACTACATCAGCTAACAATGCACGAGGGATCTTCATTGAGAGCTCACATTGACGAGTTCAATAATATCATCATAAGTCTTGAGCAATTGGGCATCAAGACTGAGGATGAAGATAAGACCATTATCATGTTAAGTTCGTTGCTAAAGAGTTATGAGAGCTTTGTGGATATGCTGTTATATGGTAAAGATTCTTTAACGATGAATGACGTCAAGGCATCATTGAACTCAAAAGAATTGACAAAGAGATCTAAGTTTGAGAGTGGAGCAGCATTGCTTGCACAAGGGAGGAAGAGCAACCAATTAAGGAGGAGATCCAAGAAGTGTTTCTTTTGTAATAAGGAAGGGCATTTTGTGAAGGATTGTTTGAAATCAAAAGGCCAAGAAGGGTGGGCTGTAATTGGTACCGAGAAAAATACCGAAGTTGTATACATATTAGTAGCCTCAAGGGAAAAATACATTGGCAAATGAATATTAGATTCGGGGTGCAACGTCCATATGTGTCCCGACAGATTGATGTTTACTAACTATAAAGTCAAGAGAGGTAAAGCTCTAATAGAGAATGGCATAACTTGTGAGATCATGAGAGTTTGTGACATAAGGTTGAGGATGCAAGGTGGAGAAACTAGGGCTTACATGGTGTAAGGCATGTTCCTAAATTGAAGAGAAACTTGATATCCCTAGGCAAGCTTAATGAGGAAGGGTATTCGGTTAGAGCGAAAAAAGAAAAACTAAGGGTAAAGAAAGGACCTATAAGGTTTGAGGGTGAGAAGCACAATGAGGGGCTCTATGTGTTTACTGGGATGGTCATGTATGACCTAACGTAGGGTGTTGGGGTAATGCAAACCACTAGGCGACATCCAAACCGTGCTCACCGAGGTGATAAGGGTCAGCAAGGAGTGCAACACATCTATACCCTATGCAAGGTGCACGAATGCCTTTAGAGACCAAAGTCACTAGCTCGGAGAAAGTTAAGTCTTGGTGGAGACTTAATCAGACTCAACTTTAGGTGATAGTGTATTGGTGTGGATCAGATCCAGAAGCCTTTTTACTTGGAAGATTTTGAATCAATGAAGAGTTTGTTGAAAAATTGGTAATTCAGCAATCTTGGTTAGACAAAAATTGAGATAAATAGTAAAGTGAAGAGTCACAAAAAGTCTACAATGTATGAGACACGTATGAAGAAGTCTAGGACGTGTGGGACACAAAAGGGGAAGAAAAATGAAACTCGAAGACGCGAATGAAGTGAAGAAAACATGCGAGGGGGCCACCAAGGCTGGGCGATGGGCGAGACATGGCCAGCGTCGCGGCGCCAGACGCAACAAGGAGTCTGTTTTTTATCCGAATTTTAAGTTTTGGAAAGTTTTGAACTTCCAAAACTTGTGAAATTTTACTCCAACAAAGAATAGGGTTAGTAGGCACGAAATACACACTATATAAACACTTGTAAACTCTTTATTTCAAATCAAACATTAAGAGAGACTCTAAAAGAGGGGAAAAAACTGGGTAGACACTAAGTGCTTGTGTGCGGTGGAACTGTTATTTAGGTGATTATTGCTCTGGTAGAGTAGGGGTTCACTAAACATTAGGTCCTTTTGAGAGTTCTTCAAATTGTGTTTTCCTTATAAAATCTCTAGGGAGTTAATAAGAGAGGTTAGGATCCTTTAATTTACCATGGACGTAGATAATTAGCCGAACCACGTAAGATTGTGTTGTGCTATTTTATATTATGCTTTGAATTCTTGCTATTTTACTTGATTAACAGGTTATTCCGCTGCACAATGAGGTTAAGGTTTTAGGTTGAATCTTAAATTTTTTGCTTCAACATAACCTTAAGAAGAAGAATGGCCTTCTCTCACTCAATACATTGTGATGCCAAGGTTCTTTTCATTTTCATATTGCTGCTGTTGCTCACTTGCTTGCCAAGATAATGAATAAGAGAAAAATTTTAGTCGAGGAAGGCAAAAGATAGAAAAGATAATACTGCTATATTAACCAGGAGAAAAGATAAAAACCAAGAGAGGCTCTAAAACATTCAGTCAAAAAATAATAATGCCCTTTTACCAGTAGTTCAGAAGTTAAATTTGAAGGAAATTTAAGGGAGTTCATATATGATCCCTTGGAAAGGGTTATTAATTTAGTTGGAAACCATGTAAGATATTGTTCACCCCTAATGAAATCAAACTTCATTTATGTTTTAGTTGAAGAGCACTGTTATTAATTGCTAAAGGTTACTTTCATAAACTTTAAGAATATCATTGTTAGGTTTAATAACTTCTTCTTGCTTAGGTTCATTCTCATAGTACTTATAAACAATCTCGCTATCGGCCTGGGCATTTTCTAAGCGGAAACTATCGACGAGCTCCTCATCAACACCGGATGCGCCATCGACTTCAACGAATGCTGACCAGGTTAGTTTAGTTTCACGCCTAATCATTATTAATTACAGTCACGTTATCTTTCGGAAGGCATTGTGTTAGAAATTTGGTGATTCAATAATTTTGGTTAGACAAAAATTGAGATGAATACCAAAATGGAGAGTCACAAGAAGTTTAGAATATATGGGACACGTATGGAGAAGTCTATGACGTGTGAGACATAAAAAAGGAAGTGAAACGGGACTCGAAGATGCAAAGGAAGCAAAGAAAACACGCGAGGGGCCACCAGGGCTGAGCGCCACGGTGATGGGCCCGACATGGCCAGCGCTAAGGCGCCAGACGCGACAGAGAGTTCTTTTTTTATCCGAATTTCAAGTTTTTGAAAGTTTTGGACTTTCAAAATTTGTGAACTCTTACTCTAACAAAGAATAGGGTTAGAAGGCATAAAATACATCTTATATAAACACTTGTAAACTCTTTATTTTAGATCAAGCATTAAGAGAGACTCTAAAAGAGGGGAAGAACTGGGTAGACACTAAGTACTTGTGTGCGCTAGGGTGGAACTGTCATTTGGGTGATTATTACTCGTGGTAGAGTAAGGGGTTCACTAAACATTAAGTCCCTTTGAGGGTTCTTCAAATTGTGTTTTTCTTATAAAATTTGTAGGGTGTTAATAAGAGAAGTTAGGATCCTTGAATCCATCGTGGACGTAGGCAATTGGCCGACCACGTAAGATTGTGTTGTGCTCTTTTATATCCTACTTTGGATTCTTGCTATTTTGCTTGATTAATAGGTTATTCCACTGTACAAGGAGATTAGGGTTCTAGGTTGAATCTTGGGTTCTTCGCTTCAACATAACCTCAAGAGGAAGAAGAGCGTTCCCTCCCTCAATACATTATGATACCGAGTTTCGTTTCATTTTCATATTGCTACTGTTGGTCACTTGCTTGTCGAGATAATGAATAGGAGAAAAGTTTTAGCCAAGAAAGGTTAAAGATAGAAAAAATGATATTGCCACATTAATCAGGAGAAAAGATAAAAACCAGGAGAGGCTCCAAAACATTCAGTCAAAAAATAATAATGCCCTTTTACTAATAATTCAGAAGTTAAATTTGAAGGAAATTTAAAGGAGTTCATATATAATCTCTTAAAAAGGGTTATTAATTTAGTGGGAAACATGTAAAATATTGTTCACCCCTAATGAACTCCCATTAAGATATTGGGAAACCATGTAAGATTTGTTGAAGAGCACTGTTATTAATTGCTAAAGGTTACTTTCATGAACTTCGAGAATATCATTGTTAGGTTTAATAACTTCTTCTTGCTTAGGTTCATTCTCATAGTACCTATGAACAATCTCGCTATGAAAATCTTTCACTTTTAAGAGTTGTTCACAAGGTGAGTTGATGATTTCGAAGGTGGATTGGTGATTTCAAAAGGTGTTTCACGGATAAATAGAACTAGATGCACAAGTTGGGCTAGATATTTTCTTAGGTGTTGGAAAAATGAGAGGTTGGGCATATTTGGAAGATGGTTATGCACTAAATGAGTCATTTAAAGGTTCCAAGCCTAAAGCTTTGGAGAATTTGTAGGGAAGGTCATCTCAGTTCTCTCGTGATGAATAAACAATCAAAGTTAATGTTTTTGGTGATTTTATTGGGAAAGCGTATGGAATCGATGTTGAGCTTTGATACGGATTGATATAGGACGAATTTTAAAACTAAATAATAAAAGAGGAAAGGTAGAAAACTATAAAGAGAAAGGGAGAAGCTATAGAGGAATAACGGGAGGAAATAACCCATGATAACATCAAAATCCGAACATTAGGCCCGATATATAGTGACCAAAGACTTCAGTAACCTAGGAAAGTAAAAATCAATTTACATTAAGTAACACAAGTCCAACTCAATTAAAAGGTGGCTAAAGACATAATTAAACTAGGAAAGTAAAAAATCTACTTACATTAAGTAACACAAATCGATTCAAATAAGAAAATTACCCCAAACATACTAGTTTCCTAAAGACAAATAGAATCAACTCTTGAAATACTAAAATCAAGATTTCCTGTTCTACATCACATGGATTTGTCTACAACTAATTGACCTAATTGCAGCTTTATTTTAAACGAATTGCCAGCCCGCCAGTACAACTCCCGTTCCATCTACGCCATTAGATGAAGCACCCATCTTTTCATGGTTGCTTGATTCGCTAAAGGAATTTTCTCACCATCCAACTCATTAACAAGTTTCATCTATTTTGTGGAACTGATATGGCCATCTTGTGTTGTAGAGACATTTTCTGAGATCAAACCTGTTATCCTCCAGTGAATAACTCTGCATGAAGTCAGATAGGTTAATTTTTCTTAAATAAGAAAGAAAATTGCACTGGAAGAACATTCTATTCTGTCCTTAACAAGTTTTAGTTCATATACCTCAGCATGACATGGAGGAGTTAATAAAATCATTTTGTATCGATTAATGGAATAGCAATTGAAGAAGTGTTTAACTTTATCAGCCACCGCGGATGGAGTTAATCTTGCACCCCATCTGTAGAGAGATTCTGCAACAAAGCAAAGTAGTAACAAACATGAGTTTATGACATGCAGAATGGGGTAATATCCCGACACCTTAATAAAGTTCATGTTTTACAAGTGAACAAGTGAACCTTTTCTTGACATGGTAGTTCATTCTTTACGTCTCCAGGACCCGGCCAATTTTATGTGGCATCTGTTATCTAAGTTAAATTTTCAATGTGACACATTGACAATTTATGTTTGAGCTCGTCATATTCTAGCCAAGTTATGTATACATTTAAATATCAGTTAGTTTAGTAAATGCCATTTATGAACATAACTAGGAGTTCAAAGTCAAACCTTGAACATTGATACTGGACAGCAACGGAAAATTTTCCGCAACTTTCCGAACACTGAGAGCTCCTCATATGCCATCCCCATGTCTAGCTTATCCCGCTGTGTCATGCATAATGTAATGTTACCATCTCTTCAGCTGAAGCAAAATTACTTCACAGTACTTCCAAGGAAAGAACAGACAAAAGAAAGGTTACTGAAGTAATACTTGTCTGTAGTTTGACTCTATAGGTTCCAGTTCAGCAGTAGGTGGAGCTGCTTCAATTTCTGCTAATGATGAGTAACCAAGATGGGTTGCAGGCCATCAAAGAAATGTACATAGATCCTGCTTATTGATGCTTCGAATGGGATCTGCTGAGCTGCAATTGTACTGCAAAAGAGATCAAAAGTAAGTTATTCACTAGAAAATCTCTAACACTAATGGATGCAAACCCCAACACTATAGCTTACATGTGAAATTAGAACACAGAGGACAAGTTTTTTCCGGAGTCATCAAGGTGTTGGATTAGCTGGTCTTTGGGTTGCATTTTGAAGAAAAAGAGAAAGGAGGAACCGAGCTTTCAACCATCTTTTACCTTATAACGTGGTTGCTTTCATGCAAGTGTTTGACATAAGGATAACAGAAACTACATTGTCTATGCAAACATCAAGATGCCATAAACCAATCTCATTCGCTAGCTTCTTTGCTCGCATCTTTGTTTCTAGAGCTGCAAGAAACAAACCTAGTTAATGTATCACATTGTTGGCTTATTAATTTTCATCACCATGGTACTTGATGCATATGCATGCACTGACTTGTTTTCAGATCTCATATAGAATGTGTAAATTATTTGTTTGGCAAATTCTTTGCCGTCAGTAGGAAACTCTCCATCAATATAATGTCCAGTTCGTATTGCATCAGCTTTGAATTGTTCATTCCTGTCTGCAATCTCTGCAATGCAAACAAAAGAGCTGTAATCAGAGCATGTAGCCAATTACAACAAGTTGGCACATGTAGCCAATTATAGCCGCTGCAGAGGAACTATCTGCGCCACCAGATTTAGCAACACCTGAGTAGGCTATTTCCTACTCAGGTGAGTGATGTGAGGATCTACAAACAACCAGCCATTGCTTGATTTAGCAAAATTCCAAATATAAATAGTTTGTTTGATAACATTTAAATAGTTAAGTTTCATTAAATTTGTGAAAAAATCATTCCTAGTCTAAAAGTGGAACTTTATCTTAATAGTTATTCTTCCAAAATCAATTGTTAATTAATTTAACTTTATTTCTATTTTATTTTTTGCCCCAAATAAAGCCTTTTTTTTTTAATTATAAAGATGCTATAATCACAATTGGTTTACAATTTTTATCATTTATTCCCTTTTCAACCTCCTGTAACTTTTTTCTTTTTTAGTGTTTTAATTAAAAATACAAATTTGCTTGTTATTTTTTAATGTTTTATTTGTAGCGTCTTTCTAAAATTAACTTTCAATTGACATAATATGATTAATTCACATTCTCTTTTTTGCTTCAAATAAAGTCTCATCTAAAGATGATCTCTTGAGAGATCTTATGATACCATTCTACAATCACAATCGATCAATAGCTTTTATCATCTCCTTTCCTTTTAATAATCTCTTAAGACTCTTGTTCTTTGCAAAGTGTTTTAGTGATCTTATTTTGCATTAAAAGAATTGCTTGTTTACAAATCTAGAATATAGAAAGTTAATTAATAACTAATATCTCAAAAAAAAAATTAAAAAATTCTGTTAATAAAAATAATACATTTTTATGATCTTGAGTAAGGCCTCAAACAATGAAACTCTGTTGAGCCTGGGCACCAAACTGAACCATATAATACATAAACAAAGCTTCTGACCAAACCATGGTGGACTGCACACAATGGACCAAGGACTGACCTTAAAACTACTTGTAGATTCACTTAATACTAGCAACCCGTCATTGAACAAACACGTTAAGGAAATTTCAGACACAGATTTATGTCAAACAAAACGAACCACACACACAAATAAGTGTTGAAGTGCTGAAGTAAAGCAAAAGATTATAGCATATGCCGCATCTAGATCTACTTGGGCAACCACAACCGCCACATCCTTTAAAGAAAATTGTGAGGCCTTGAGCAATCATACCCCCATCCAGAAAACCGCAAGAACATCCATCTGCAATTAGTGAATTAAAGATTAAAATCGTCTGTTCTCAAATAATAGTTCAGTTGATTTGGTCTATCGCAGTGAAAGTAAGGGATTAAGGAATCGATTTTCTTCGTACCAATTTTGAAACGGCAACTTATTTATGTACGTAAGGTGGGGTTGGCAATGTTGGCACTGAATAATCGGTTTGGTCCCGACTGATATGGAACTGAACCAACTAGTTATTAGAAACTATAGCCAGCCTTGAATTAAAAGTAGAATTGACTCAGTTTGGTACGGTTCGTTATTTAATCTTAAAATGACTATCATAAAAGCAACAACAAAATGAAACATGTGTGAAGTATCAAGTATGTGCCTTTATTATGTACTAAAATAAAGGCACCCACTGTTGCATCCTAGTTGATTACTGTATATAAATCTGTGTCTGATCGAACTTTTTGAGCTACTGGTGACTTGCACTGGCATTCATAAACACTTCAACCCCGTTCAAATGCCAGCTCCGCATGAGGAGGAATAAGAGTGCAAACACAAACGCATTCATAAACGCTTCAGCAGCAACAGCCCTGACGAGGCAAACACAAACTTAATCCACAATTATACATGCTCACTCACATCCAATCAATATAACGAAATTGTTGTTGACTTTTTGTGGCGAATACATCATACATGTCTATTTATTCAACTTCTTTTTACAAGAAAATATCACGTTCATTATTAATAAAAAAGAGACAAACATCTCCTCACCTCCAACACTCAAAATATATAACATAAAAAAAATATATATAAATAAAAAATCAAACTGAAAAACTAAATCGGTAATTGCGCATCCGGGGAATCGAACCCCGGTCAGTACCGTGGGAGGGTACTATGATACCACTACACCAGATGCGCTCCCATGTCAAAGATCGTTTGATATGATTATTATGATTTTAAATTAAGAGCAAAAAATGGAAATGTAAAATTATTTTTTATTACCATTATTTTTTATTGACATGAGAAATTATTGCTATCATTCGACTCGTGAAGGCGGTATCTAAGAATAATAATAATAAAGATATTATAGGACATAATTATATACTTAGTAGAAATGAAAATATAATGAAACTACTATTTTCATATATAAATAAATAATGTAGTTTTTTCTTGACTCGAGGAGGAGGTATCTAAAAATCATAATAAACCCAAGTCTAAAGATACCAACTTCCATTTGACTTTCGGATCCCAAAAAAATAATAAAAAAATCTGTCGTCAAAATCAACATAAAAATCCAGATTCAATCATTTGATCTTCCCCAAAGTGATTTGTAATGGAAGAAAACAACCCAAGTAACAGCATCATATCACGAGACGGCCTGAACAGCGTGGCGAGCTGGGTGAGCTCCACGGTGGTCTCCGCCTTCTTCGCCTCCCTGGAGCGTTGTTCTTGCGTCAATCTCGCCACCACCGATCCCGACGACGACGACGAAGAAGAGGTCAATGGTCGCCCTCTTACCCTTACCAATAACTCTCACGATCCCCAACCTGAGGATATGGTTTAAACCCAACAACCAAAAGGAAAAAAAGAAGCCAAGCCAAAGCGGCAACCCTTCCTCCCTTTCAGCTTCGTCTTCTTCGTTTTGATCGTCCGTCCTTCCTTCCATGTCCTTGGTATCATGAATCTGATTGATCAATCAATTTTGCTTTTTTTTTAATATGTGAACGGCGTTGTTTAGGGGTTTTATATGGATTAACAAATATTAATTAATATGTAATAAATGGTATTGTGATTTGTTGAAGCTGATGTTTTTGATTGTTTGTTTGTATATTTTGTGGTCCGTTCCGTTTGTTTATTTGAAGCTTTTGCTTGCTTTGTGTATGTTTGTGACCGGAAATCTAAACGGAAGGTTTGCTTTTATTTTGCCTAATCTTTGTTCTTGTGGGAAAATGGAAGTGTTGATTTGATTCCTGTTCAATTGCTATTTTCATTTTTTTTTTTACATTTATGCCATAGCGGTTGTTGATCTTAGTTTTTATTTTTTTTATTTTTTATTTCCAGATTTTCACTATTGAATTTGATATAAAATCTTTGATAACGCCCTGAAATTAATCAATTTGTTTGTGTTTTCATCTACTTAGTCTTGTGTATAAAAAATGCTAGGTGTGAATCTCCATTAGTAGGACATCTCTTTTCAGACACCCATATATTGAAGTTTTACATTTCTAAACTAGATGTTGCTATACTTGTTGTCAACATATACTTTCAGGCACGGGGTGAAAACATTTCGTTCACTTTCAATGCCTGTGCCCTGTAGCTAAAAGATCTTGCGTGTACCGCAAACAGCAGATTGTTGCCCGGACCATTATTGCATTAGAGTAGGTGTTGAATTTATCCCGCCTTGACAAAGTATTGGTTAAGAGGCTTTAAGATCATTGCATTTTATGATATTTGGAGGATTTGTTGCTTTTATTGGTCCCTAATGTGTTACTGCAACTCTATTTCTGATTTCCATAAGCAAAGTGTTGCCCTTTCAACTACTGGTTATGTCAACAAACCTAACAAAAATTCTTAAGCTGATCGTTCCCTCTACTTAGTGCTGTTTTCCCGATTTGAATCCTAGTACATGTAAGATATCATTTCTCCTTGATTGTCTTTCTTTCTCTCACTTTTTTTTAGAAAAATGAATCTCTTTAGCTTTATCAGTAGCTCAAACATAAGTGTTTTGGCAGGCATAAACCTTGAGTGCGACTGAAAATTGAATATCTTATGTTATTGACCATTTGTACCATAGAAAAGTATCCCATCAAAAAAGAAAATCATAGCAAAAGTAGCTGATAGGCCCTTAACTCCTGTACATATGAGGTGGTACTGGAAAAGCTCTAGGTTATGAATCTGGAATGACAAGGAAGAACAACTGAATGCATTCTAAAGTTGTAAGCTCTTGGGCCAAGACGATGGTGAACTTAACATGTGATGTTCCTTTGATAGGCTTTGATTCCTTTTTTAACCCCTCCATCTCTTATTTTTCTCCTCTCAGGGAGCTTTTCTATCTATATGTTGATATTAGTATTTACATCGTTCATAGGCATGATTGCCTCTCTTTTTACTTTAGGAAGCATAGAACATGCAGCATCGCTAGTTTAGTGCTGTTTGCAGCAATTTCAAAGCTTGAATCTTGCCAAGCAAAAATGAAAAGGAATCATAAGATAGAAATAGAGGAAAAAAGTATGTATTTGCTTTGCTTTCTAAAGACTTCCATTGAAGGAGCATTACGTTTACCACTCCCTCTCCCCCTCCCCCTCCCTAACACACACACACACACACAAAACTCCCCCTCCCAACCCAACAATCCTCCCTTACACTCTTCTCTCTCCTCGTCTTAAGATACATACTTCATTATCCCGACTCCCGAGTTCTACTAGCACAAAGATCCTTAAGTTGAGACTTATTCTATACCTAGTATAAGAGCAGCAGTAGTATGAATGTGTAATTTACCAGCATCACTAATCTCCTTCCTGCTTCCAACATAGTAACATGTATACACAGCGACGAATTATGTAGAACCTTGCTTTCTTCTCTTTCAAAACTCTAGTCTTGGGTGCCAAAACTCTGGCTTGCTTTGGCTGGGAAGTAGACATTTTGAATGGCCTTAGGCCTCTCCTGTGTGTTCCTTCTGCTGCTACACCCACACCTTGATAACTTCTTGGATTATAAGGGGTATCTTGATGTCTTCCTCTGTGGAATCTTTATGTAGGAGTTACTAGAGTTTGTTTCAGTTTTGTTTGAAGTCGGTAAATATATGGTCAAATATTATAGATGCCTAGAGGCTTGACTCTGCTCTGCTGGTGCTTATGCAGTCAACCAGGAAGCTGGTTTTCTGCTTTCAAAAGCTGTGCCTTCTGCTACTGTGATTAAATGTCCGGACTTCCAGGTTAATTGTCTCCTGACCGACAAAATTAGTGCTCTGCATCCAGGATTTATTGCCAAAAAGACAAATGGACCACTTACCCTTATCAGATCCTACAACAAAAGGTTGGATACAGTCATCACTTATCAATCTCTTCCTGTAAAAAATAAAATAAAATGATAATGGTAACTGTAGCACAGATAACAGAACATCAGCTGAGATTGGAATTGTGGTTACTCTGGTCCTTTCTCTAGTCCCGTGGGAACGTGAGGACCTTCATTTTGATATCTATGTTTCTGAATTCTTTTTTCAATTTCAATGGTTAAAGATAATCTATATATTTTCTAACATTACCTTCAACTGCTTAAAAAAGAACACAGAGAAGCAAGGGTAGGTTCTGCTTGTTAGAGAGAAAATGGAAATGCCTCACAAGCCTGTTGTAATGTAAATGTTGGCCCCTGCCCAAGTCCTGGCTCAGGTTTTCCAGTTGTGTGTTGCCTGTTTTCTTGTGTTTTGGACCTTGGCTGGTCAAATACCCATCTGTATAATTTGTCTTATAGACTGCATCTTGCACATGTTATCAATAAAGTGCTATAAGTTCATCTTTTTGTCCCCTAATGCACCAGAAATTCTCATTTACTCTGCCGTTTCAACTTCTTCAGTCCAAGAGTTCAAAATTACCATCAACGCTATGTGAAATGTAAAACAAAATCTGAAAAAAATAAAGCAGTGAATGCCGGGAAATTACTACCACCAATCCATCTCTCTCTGTTTTACAATGTCGATTAATTAACTGATAGAAGAGAGGAGAGTTTTGTAATTTTACAGTCGCGGACAAAATAGTGAAAGAGAGAGATGGGTCTAGTTAGACGGTGGGGTTCATTTAGTAAATGAAGCAGTATGTCCTCCCAGATCTGTAACCATGTTTCAAGTTTCAACGGCCAGGATTTGATGCTCCCTTAACTCAAAAGCCGAAGCCCTAAAGCAATTTTTAATTGTCCTCTCCAAATTCAATCAAAACCCCCATCCCGTTCTGGAGTTTTGTCTGCTCAGCTAAAGGTTTAAGATCTGAGTTGGTTTTTTTTTTTTTGGCTTTGGTTATCTTTTTCTTCATTTTCTTTTTATTCTCCAAACAATCTGAGATATAGGAGAGCTGCTCCGGTGATGATTTAATTGAGATGGCTATGTCGTTCCAATTTCCGAAGCTTTTTCTAATTTGTGGAAAGGAAGAGACATCTGAGGAGCATTTAGTTAACTTATATTTCCCTGTTCTCTTCTTCTCCCATTGGAGAAAAGGGTTTCTTTTTTCTTTTTTTAATTTTTTCAATCAAGATACTGCTAAGGAGTAATAATAATACTATTAACCTAAGTTCAATATGTAAAACTTTCGTGTGAAATGATTGAAAATTCGGAAACAAAACATTTTGAGGAACTTGCCTGGTCTTCTAACATTCGCATAATGGAATTATGTTTTCACTACTGGCTCGAATGCATATACTTGAGAATTTGTAAAACGATTCTCGTTCTCATATTATGACGAGCTGTTGTTAGTGTTAATTCCTGACGGAGCTTGAGACATAGCATTTCTGGTAAAAAGTTATCTGCAGACAACACCTCCTTCTTGTATGGAGTTGTATTAATAATTTGCATCCTCAAAGTCAAAAGGAGTTTGGTTCGCCAAAAACTACCCAATTGATTATGGTATTTCCTATTGGTATTAATCTCCGTCTTATGTCTCGTCACCTTCTCTTACACGCTTCACAGTTCCTTTTAGATTTCACCCAAATAGAGTAGTAATCGGCTCCTGCTTCTGCTTAGTAGATGTTGCTTGTAGATATCACCTGAAAGAAATCTACATACTGGACTTCACATATATAATAAAATAATTAGGAAACGTGGGATTTTAGCACTTGATTACCTCATCCAATCTTGGACGTTTCGGTAAGACTTTTTTATGTTCATGTAATATAGGAAAATGGTGTAGGCTTTGTTACGCCTTCTGCATGCATTGCTTATGAAAGAAGTTCTTTCCAAATTTTATGCACATCGACTTAAAATGTACAATGCTTAACTGAACTCATATTGGCCTGACTGCAGTTCTGATCTCTGAACCATAGAAACAAATATTGTGTACATATATTTGCGGTGTCATGTTAATGTTACTTGGCCGGTGAAGTTCTATGATTATATGACCCACTCTTAGTTCTCGGATTGTATTTAAAGAACTGAAACTAAATGGGAATGGTGTTTGGAGTTCCAGAAAGAACTAGATTGATCATTAATGAAGTTCCTCTCTCTGCCACTCCGTACGATGAACAGGTTTTGAAAAATGGTGAAATGTGATTTCAGATCGTGTCATTGTGATCAATGCGATCTTATCCGGTATGACCAATAATGAGAAAATAAACAAACATTATTGTCAGAGAATACGAATATGATTTAACTTTTTGACTTGCTAGCAACTAAATGTGAAAATGAACCAAGCATGATCTATTTATATGGGTCATGGGCGTGATTCAATATACTCGTTATACAGGGGCTTGCTAGCAAGTAAAACGCATGAGACAGCAAAAGCAATTGCGATCAATCTCATTTCTATTACAGATAAATATGGTTATGTCCTTGGTGCAAGGGCCTATCACACAAACCGAAGGTAATTGCTTGTTCTTAACTGATAGCTGAATTTAGGTTTCCATCGCTTACTAAATACAATATATTGTAAATTAGTTCTTGTTAAATCTGTGCGTTTTCAGTTGCTTTAATTAGCAAGATGACTACTTGTAGTTTTCAGCTCCTTTAATTAGCAAGATGACTACTTGTAATTTTCTGATGGTACTCAAAAATAGCATGACCGTCTTTTCTTGCAGCCAGCCTCCCATTCTGAGTGCTTTTCCTGAGATATACAATCGAACAGGTGACTTGGAACTGGTTGAAAAGGCTTTTCCTGCACTGTTGAAGGAAATGAATTTTGGAATTCAGGTTACTAAACTTGAAATCATGCTCTATTTATTTGCTTAATCTGTTTGCTAGAACTTAGTTATGCAGCTTATATCTTGCTCCGTAGTTGTAGGAATACATAAGGTCATCATCCAATATGGGCACGGTATCAATCACACATTAAATCGGTACTATGCAATGTGGAACCAACCCACGCCTGAATCTTTAACCATTGCATGTTCCCATTTCCAGCAGAATTGCCTTCGCATCATCTCTCCTTTGTATTTAATTATTATCTCGTTCTGTCCACCAGGACAAGGTGGATGCTTCCAAGCGCATGAATGATTCCGAGAAACGAGAACTTTTCCGCGAACTGGCTTCAACGGCTGAATCTAGATGGAATTTCAGTACAGGATGGATAAGGTAAATTCTTTTGAGCAACAATTATTTTCTCTCCTATATGATTCAATGAATCAATTGCACGACTAAATTAAAAAGTGTGTTCAAGGGTTTAATTGCCTTGTTGCAGGAATATCTCAGATTTCACCACTTTGGCTACGACATCAATTTTACCTGTTGATTTAAACATTTTCATTCTCAGGGCATAACTCTTTACCTTCATAGAAACTCTCAAAACCTGCAATCCATGCATTTGTCATATTAAGTGCTATTTGTATGGCGGTGTGGATGGAACTTGACATTGCTTTCTTTGCAAAAGCTGTTGATGACAATAGGAAAGTTGAGCGTTTCTTGGAAGCTTCTCGAGCAAGAAAACAGGAAGCGTTTTCTGGAACGTAGAGATGGGGCAATGGGTAGATTGCTGGATCACCTCATATGTAATTTCCTCCACAGTTTTTCCGAATTCACTGGTTTCATACCTAAAAGAATTCCAAGAATCATAAAACCTTTGCTTCAAATTATGTTCCCATATGGATTCATTTGTTCAACTCAGGTTTGTGACTCTTAATCTGTACTCCTGGATAAATGAGCATCACTCTTCTATTAATGAAAATGGACTCTTTCAAGTTGATGAATCCTGAGAAAGCTTAACTTTCTATGCCAATCAGATGCTTCTTTGGTGGAGAAAGTTAGAAGAAGCCTTCAAAGTTCAGGCCTGATTTGCCCTGCTGGAATTGCAACTTCTTTGACAAAATCAGGAGAACTATGATTAGTAAACACGATCCACATTCATATATATACGCATTAGATTAATTTTCCTTTATAGTTGTTTGTCGATTATTATCTTAATGTTACCAACAAATACAAAGCAGGGACTTTCCAAATGGTGGGCTCCAATTCAACATATGATAGTAGAAGGTTTGGCAAGATCAGGATCACAAAGAAACCAAGTCAATGGCCGAAGAAATTGCTGTGAGGTGGATCAGAACGAACTATGCCGCCTACAAAAAAAGACTGGCACTATGCATGAAAAATATGATGTCGAAAAATGTGGAGCTTACGGAGGTGGTGGTGAATACATACATACCCCAGGTAGGGATGCATTGCATAATTTTCCCTAATTTAAAAATCTAAATTTTTAATAGGAGGGGGATTTTTTTTTTAACTAACCGACAAAACAGAATTAATTCGTTTTGGTTTTACTTTTGATCAGGGTTGATTCTTATTTGTAAAAACTAATTCATTCGTTTCTATTTCAATTTAATTCGATTTGAAATTAAAAATTAAAAACTAAAATTTAATATAAATTAAGCATCGAACCAATTCAATTCGATTTACAACATCGGTTTTAAAAGTGGTCGAGAATTGACCCTCAACATACACTACCAAGGACAAATAAATACATCAAAGCATTTTTCTTAAGCATTATATAAAGTGAAAATTGTTTATGAATTATTCAGATTTTTTGCTCATCTTAAAGTACCTACTGGGCAGCTAATTATTTTCCACTTTTCTCGTACCAATTTCTAAATTTTACTCTCTTTTTTTTTTTTCTGGTTGTTGTGGTGTGTGTGCTTGGTGCAGACTGGTTTTGGCTGGTCAAATGGGGTTGTATTTGGCATTTTTGGAGGAGTTTGGATGGCCATCAGATTTGAAGTAAGTTTGTGGGCAAGCTACGGATTTGAAGAGTTGACTTTTAACTTGATTATTTGGAGGAAAAAGTGGTACTATTAGCTATTTTTCTCTTATAACTTTAAATGCTCATTAAAAATTTATTAAATATTATTTTTTTAATTTTATTTAAATTAGAGTGACCAATTTAAATGTAACGAGAAATCTCACCCACTAAATACTAATACTTCTTATTTTTACTTGAATTAAATGATTACGACTTGCATTCACAATTAATTAAGCTATGTCTAAGAACTTTTTAATCAATAACACTACACATACAAACTAATCATACATATTTATTTATATTACTTAAACATGACATTACATGCTTAAAGGATAAATATAAAAAAAAACAAAATAAAATACTAAAATAAATAACGAAATAATAACTTGATCAATCTTATCATACCACACTATGTAATATAAGTGAGTTTGTATAATTTAACATGTACATGTAATATTAGTTAATAATCATTTCTCTAAATTTTTTAAAAGAGAATAATGGGTAATTTAAAAAAATAAATATTAATATATACAAATTTTATTTTAAGTAATACTGATTTTCTTTAATAAAAAGTTAATTCTCTTCAAATTTTATACAGTAAAATTATGGATGAGCTGATGAGCTATACTCAAAAGTTGAAGCATCTCTTTAAAAAAATCAAATTAAATATATATAAAAAATAATTTATGTAATTTATTATATGATAAGTAATATTATAATATGTCACTGTCTAATAAATTCATAATTTTTATATAATTATAATATGCTATAAAATCTTTTCACGTGTCCACGAACTCATTATATAGTAAATTACGTAGTCCATTAAATTATATATATATATATTTATAACACTAATTAAATAAACAAGATTTTTGAATCCTCTGATTGCAAGTTGATTAATTATAAATACGCTTATGTTTGCAGTTATTTAAATTAAAATAAAAATAAAAATATTTATTTTTACAATCATTTAAATTTGAATAAAAATTAAAAAAAATAAATTTTTTCATCACATTCAAACATTTTAAATTTAAATAAAAAAATTCCAAAGCTTCTTTCTCTTTAAATCAAGTATTATAACAATTATATCTTTAAGAATTTTGTTTCATGTGCGTGAAACGATTTGTACTTTTTATGTAAAAAATTTATTATTTTTTGCTTTAAGATAAACCTTTTCATCTAAAATAAGAGTAAAGATCTCATTTATTGAAAAAACCTCAATAATAAAATTTATGTGTCTTTTAGAAAAGAGTTAAGTTCGGACGTAATATAATAAAATATCTTATATAAAGTCCTAATAATTTGTCTGACGATATATCTATAGACTTAAAATATAATGTTTTCCAATTTTTAATGATATCACATATTTAATGATTAAAAAAAAACCATTATGCCAAGTGCAACCACATTTTATTTCTTTAAGATTACAAATTCTTTCTACCAAAAAAAGAAAAGATGTGGCAAAGAAAAAGGAATGCTGTATATCGACATTTCTGAGTCTCAATAATCAAGCCGACTCGCTACAAACAAAACACAACCCCCCGGGGAGGTGGGTCGTAACTCACTCTCAGTATTCCAACCGCCAACATTTTATTTTGTTCTTCTTTTTTTTCCTTGATCTTATCCGAGTTAGATGTATTTATAAATGACGATTGATATTTACAACAATATAATTTTAAATTTATTATATAAAATTATTAAAATATATGTTAAAATTATAGCAATAAAAATACAAGAGTCAGTAGGTTTTGATAAAAATACAAGAATTTAATAACCTTTCGTAATTAAATTTGTACAACAACAACACGAGTTTTCTTTATTATAAAAAGAGGAGAAGAAACCTACGAATTATAATTTAATATGTGCGCCATGTTTAGAACACAAGGCATCAATCATCACACAACCAAACAACAACAACCAATACGTGTCCTTCACCAACCAATCACGGGCCAATTCACTCTCACAGGAGTGACCACGACTAACTCACTTTTTCCTTCTTGTTTCTGCTTATTCTCACTCTCATGAGCACCGCCGCCGCAGCTTCTTTGTCACCGCAGCATCAATGCAGTTCCGGTACCGGCCCCGTGGTACCCACAGCACCGTTAGTCACTTTCCTCGAAAGTGTACAAGAAACTGCACTTGACACTTATGGTCAAAAGGGCTTTGACCCGAAGCTTTACGTTGATCTGTCGTTGAAGTCCAATCTTTCAACAACTGTGAACGCATTTAGCAGGCTACCAAGAAACGCAACAGGGTCAGTTTCAGCTCGAGATTTGGATGAGTTCATAAAGAACCACTTTGAGGGTGCAGGAGATGATCTTGTCTACGCTGATCCATCGGATTTTGTGCCCGAACCGGAGGGGTTTTTGCCTAAGGTGGAGAACCCTGAAGTTAGAGCATGGGCTCTGCAGGTGCATGCTTTGTGGAAAAATTTGAGCCGGAAAGCTTCTGATTCGGTTTTGGACCGGCCTGATTTGCACACTTTGCTGCCCCTGCCTGGACCTGTTGTTATTCCAGGTTCTCGGTTTAGGGAGGTTTATTATTGGGATTCTTACTGGGTTATTATGTAAGCTTCGATTTTGTTTACCTTTGATCAATGCCGGTATCTTTGTCTTTTTGTGCTTTGCAAAACTTTTCCAGGATGATTTGGGGCTTATTTTAATGCTTTCTAGTAGTTAATTATCAAAGCTGTTTCTGAAAATTTGAACTTGTGTATTGGAAAAAGAGTCTTGGATCATATACTTATATCGGTGTGATTCAAATGTACTTTGTTGTGCAGGGGCTTGTTAGCAAGCAAAATGCATGAGACAGCAAAATCAATTGTGACCAATCTCATTTCATTTATAGACAAATATGGTCATGTCCTTAACGGTGCAAGGGCCTACTACACCAACCGAAGGTAACGCTTCTTCCATTTTGTGTTAATTGATTATTGAATTTTTGTTTCTATCATTTACCGAGTATAGTATATATGGTATTAGTTGCCAAATCATGCTTCTCTGGTATCCAATTTCCCAGTAGACTACAGTGCCTTTCATGCCTTTTACACTGAATTTATGTAATATGCTGTCATTTATATGTAAAAAATGGTGCAAAGGGAGAACCAATAATGTGATTTATATTTTACAAGCTCGCAGCTTTGTATGGTCCACTGTCCACATCATTACAAACTTCAGGCATTATCAATTTTTCAGTACAGTTATAGAGTTGGGTTCCACAGATTGAATTTCTCTGGAATCCATGGTACATATGTCGAATACCTTACTCATTTTAAAATCAAACAAAAAATGTATACATATATATACTTTCTCTCTAGTCTGTGCAGGATATTAGTGTTGATTACTAGTTGTAATTTTGCGGATGGTATTGAAATAGCTTGGTTGTGTGTCTTGCAGTCAACCTCCCCTTCTTAGTGCAATGGTTCACGTCATATATGATCGAACTGGTGACATGGATCTGGTCAGAAAGGCTCTCCCTGCTCTTCTCAAAGAATATCAGTTTTGGAATTCAGGTATTATAGATAGCTAACATGAACTTTTTGATAATCTTCCCTTTTCTGTCTAGAAAAAGAATCATGCTTTAAAACTCTCGGAGTTTCAATTTTCTGTTTTCTATATTTATCTAATTTCTTGGTTACCTGGTAGGAATACATAAGGTGACCATCCAAGATGGTCAAGGTAGTACCCACACATTAAGCCGGTATTATGCAAAGTGGAACCAACCTAGACCTGAAGCTTCAGCCCTTGTATGTTATTTTGTCCAGCAGACTGACCTCAGCATCACATCTTTGCCAAAATCTAGATTGATTAATATATACTTCTGCTGTCTACCAGGACAAAGTACGTGCTTCTAAACTCTTGAATGATTCTGAGAAACAGCAGTTCTACCGGGAACTGGCTTCCACTGCTGAATCTGGGTGGGATTTCAGTGCCAGATGGATGAGGTAATTTTTTTTGCATCAAAATGAGATATCTAATAAGCAACTAGCACATAAGCTTAATTGAAGGTGGAGCCTTTTCTCCACTAGATAGCTCAATTATCAGACTAAATCAAAATGGTTACCTTCAAGGGGCTAATTTTCTTGTTGCAGGAATATCTCAGATTTCACCACTTTGGCCACGACATCAATTTTACCTGTTGATTTAAATGTTTTCATACTAAGGGTATAACTCATTACCTACTTAGTAAGTCCGGAGATTGCAATCCATGCACTTGTTATACTAATGTTCGTTATATGTTGAATCCAGATGGAACTTGACATTGCCTTCTTGGCAAAACTTGTTGGAGACAACACAACTGCTGAGAGTTTCTTAGAAGCTTCTCAAGCAAGAAAACAGACAATAAACTCTGTTTTCTGGAATGAAGAGATGGGGCAGTGGCTAGATTACTGGATCTGTAATGGAAATACTTTCCAGGTGACATCTATATACAAGTTTTTCTCCCTATGACACAACTTTCTCTGAGATTTTCCTGTATTAAGCACTTTGATACTTGCAGGAAGTGCAAACGTGGCAAGCTTCAAACCAGAATCATAATGTATTTGCTTCCAACTACATTCCTGTATGGATTGATTTGTTCAACTCAGGTTTGTGACTCTTATTAATGCCTTGAACCAGAATCATCATGTATTTGCTTCCAACTATGTTCCTATATTAATGTCAACTCTGAGACTAGGTTTAGAAAATGAGCATGTTAGACTTATTTGTTATTGAAGCATTGATTTTTAATTAAGTCTGCAAAGAGTGAGAATGATTAACCAATGTATGTTATTCAGAAGCTTCCGTGGTGGAGAAAGTCAGAAAAAGTCTTCAAAGTTCAGGCCTGGTTTGCCCTGCTGGAATTGCAACTTCTTTGACAAAATCAGGACAACAATGGTTAATAACATTTTCAGCATTAACATTGAATTGGAATTCTCTAAATGTCTGTTGTCCATTAACTTTTATCGCCATTACAAACAGGGACTTCCCAAATGGTTGGGCTCCAATTCAACACATGATAGTAGAAGGTTTGGCAAGATCAGGATCACAAGAAGCCAGGTCAATGGCTGAAGACATTGTTGTTAGGTGGATCAGAACCAACTATGCTGCCTACAAAGAAACTGGTGCTATGCATGAAAAATATGATGTCGAAAAATGTGGAGCTTATGGAGGTGGTGGTTTATACAAACCCCAGGTATGACTGCACTCCATAATCTTTAAAAAGTAATAACCTTTTCCATTTAAGAGCCTAAATCCTTTCCAACAATGTGAGCATCAAAGAATTTTCTTAAGATTAA
This sequence comes from Ailanthus altissimus, assembly GCA_946807835.1. Classification (NCBI taxonomy): domain Eukaryota; kingdom Viridiplantae; phylum Streptophyta; class Magnoliopsida; order Sapindales; family Simaroubaceae; genus Ailanthus; species Ailanthus altissimus. The sequence goes on from OX327699.1 coordinate 28,466,427, forward strand.
GACAGATAGAAAATTGTTTTAAATGATTTAGTTCTCAATTATTATATTTATTGTTTTGGTATGAGTTGATGCAGACTGGCTTTGGGTGGTCAAATGGAGTTGTATTGGCATTCTTGGAGGAGTTTGGATGGCCAAAAGAACTGGAGATAGATTTCCAGTGAGCCATGGAGCTGAAGAGATGACTTTTGCCTTAATTACTAGAAACCAAAAAAAAAACAATTACGTGTTAATGATCTCAATAAGCATAAAGCATTGTGGATTTTCCTATAGTCGTTCATGTAATTTGATTATGTGATATATGGCACATTGCTGCCCCTTATGTGCAGGGGATGTATTTGAATTAAATCTCTAATTGGTTAAATAATAAAGCAAAAGTTGAATAGAAATGAAAATCTTCCACGTCCAATATTATCTATATCTGCAGTCATTGGTTTAACATGATGGTTGGTCGAGTACATCTCGCTCAACTTAACGTGGGTTCAAAAAAAATTCAACGTCTGGCATGAATCTTGTAATGGGCCTAATTAATGATGCAGAATGAACTCGCCGCAAGCCCGATCTCCTTCAGGGCCCAGAAAATATACTAAGCTGCGGTCAGCCTAAGCTCAGCCTGGCCCAATCAACCTGGAGAACTTCAAGCCCGGCTTACACTCTCTTCATCTGGTTCAAATGCTTTTCTGGTTTCATTTCCAAATTATTAGATTTACTTCCGATTGGCATATTTTCTTTCTACATAAACTTTTTACTTCTCTATTTCTACTTGATAACTTGTTTATCATTGTACATTCTTTTTTTCTCGTAAGATCCACTGCATGCACACTACTCTTTATACTTCTTTTTTTCTGACTTCTTTCTAACCGAACCTCCAACTTTTTTCAAAACCCTAATTCTCAGAATGAAAAGAAAAGCTTTCACTTCACTGTTGTTAGGTGTGAACTAGACCGTAGTGCAATCAGAGTCCGAATATTCTATGAATCTATTATTATTATTATATCATATGGTTTATCCATGATCATGCAGATGAGGATTCAGTATAGATGTGATCTTATTCTTATCAGATACCCATAATCTGTTACAAGTGCTTTTCTAATTCATCAATAAGGTTATATTTATATAAATATGTTAGTAAAGATTAGGTTTTCGAATACGACACTAATTCTGGATTTGCTTTGGAGAACTATGTATAGTTATATATACACACACACACTCTCTTATTATTGAGTGAGAGCATTGATAGCAAAATAATATGTTCCCAAGCTGGTGGAATTAGTTGCCATAATTGTTAATGATTTTATGTCTACATCTTCATTAAGGAAATGACAAAAGCTTTAACCATAATTTAAATTTGCACTTGCATATACATATAAGCTACTCAGACTCCAACTCATATATGGGCACCTTTATTTTATACATATATGGACGCATTTCATCACAAAAAGTGTTGGGGCCCTAGCCCCTGCATTTGTGTGTGTATATATATATATATATATATATATTTATAGTGAGTGACTGATGGTGGGTCATTGCATATATCCTCTTTCTGCTTTTTATTTTCCCACTGATAGATCCTCTAATCATAGAAGCAAATTAATACTCTATTTCAAGTGCGTCGTTAGGAATCATATATGCATTATGTATCTTTCTTGTTTGTTTGTTTGTTTATTTTTTCTTGGGAGAAATACAAAGAATAGAAAGCCAAAACTTGCGCATGAATATTGGACACTTATAACATCATGATAGAAGAAAGAGAAAAGGGATCCAGTAGTTATCAATTAATAGGACTCCCCAATTCTGTAAGCTGATGCAACTTTAATCTAATATGTTTAGCATGATGATGAATATTTTGTTAGATTATATTCGAATTTAATCACTAAAGAAACATAATTGAATTAAAAGCGGTTCATTATCTTTATCATATAAAGGATAAAAGATAATCATTTAACATGATAATAACTTAATCCATTTGAGGAATAGATAAATACTTAATGTGATTATCACTTAAGGAATGTGATAATTGTTCTTGATAAGAAAATGCTAATTATAAATTAAATGCATTCTTAATGGTGGTATAGTGGTATAGATCTAAACACTCTAGATCAATTTTCAAATTGACTAAGTTAAGCAATGGCGGGAGCTGTTTACACTTTCATTTTAATTTTCACACTTAATTTAAATGCTTTTAAGTTTATTGAGTGCGGTAGATTAGTTTTAGACCTTTCATTTGGTATCAAAGCTAAATATATATCTTCTGTCTTGTTTTGTAAATTTGAATTTTTTTAAAAAGATGGTCGAATTTGATTTTAATTTTAAAGTTTGATGTTTAGGAGTTTTTAATAAAAATAAAGTTAGAAATCATTGGAATTTTGGATTTCTAACATTTTTGTAGAATCAAGTCGTTAGGTCTATAATCAGGTCAAAACAACTTGGCTAAAGGTTGAAGACGATGCCAGACGACATGTTGTCTGGTAGCTGTTAGATGGACGACATGTTGTCTAGCTGCAATAAGGCCACTTCTAAAAGCGGCATGTCATTCGACCATTGCCCCTGGAAAGAAACGACATGTCGGTTGACATTTTTCATTCAACCCATTTAAGTTTTAGTAAATTTTATTTTTCCCACAAAATTTTTAGAATTTTATAATAGGCCCTCACAAAATTAAATATTTTCACCCAAACCTTCTAACTTTTGGGTAATTATTGTTTTGACCATACAACTTTAAAATTTTACAAATAGCCCTACATAATTGGATATTTTTATCTAGTTCTTCAAATTTTTAAGTAATTACAAGCTGGCTATAAAACTTTGAAGGATTTACAAATAAGTCTCAATTTGACAATTTTGAGAGGACTAATTTATTAAAATTTTGGAGATTTATGTGCTTAAATTATGTTAAATTTGTATGTATGATCTATTATTTTTATTATGCATACAATTTGAGTATAATGAATTTTTATACATAAAATTATATTATGTTCATATTTGTAAATGATGCTATTGTTGCATGCAATTTATATAAATAATTTTGTAATAAAATATCTAGTGATCTATATAATTTTAATTAATTAGGGATTAGCCATAACATCTTTAATTATACAAAATTATATATTAAGTGTTTAGGATCACATATAGAAAAAGACATCAATTATGGTTGATCATATTTAATATAATAAATTTTATCTTCTAATTTTTTATATTATATTTATAGATTAATTAGGACACAAACATGATATATATTTATTAGTCTCAAAATTTAAATTGTAAGCATGTTTGTGTAATTGTATGTAGTCATGCAACTAGCGAGCTTCTTTGATATAACTTGTCATACTCCAAAACTAAAGGGTGATAACTATAAAATATAAAAGAAATAATTCTCCTTCATTTGGGTAGATGGATATTGATTATGCTATTAGGTAATATGATCTATCTATAATTGTGACTAACACTTCAGAAGAAATTGTTCTTTATGAACAATGAGAGCCATCTAATTGCCTTAATATGATTTTCATAAAAGCCAAGATCTTTGTTGATATTTGTGGTTCAGTCGATCAACATAATAATGTTCAGGCATTACTGAAGGTTATTAATGAACAATTTGAGACTTCAGATAAGGCCTTTGTCAATATCATATTTATAGAGTTTTCATTCTTAAGGCCTATTAGTGTGAGAGACACGCATGTGTACATCATGAAATAAGAGATAAATAGTCAATCAATGAACTCATGACTATGCGTGTTCAAGAAAAAGAAAGACTGACAATAAAATTGGGAGAAAGTAAATTAATGGCAATACGACGAAAGAACCAGAAACAAGCAAAAAAAAAAAACGTAAAAAGTACCACCCTAAAGCGAAGTAAAAAATGAATCCAAATATTTTTTTCATTAAAAAGAAAGAACACATGAAGAAGGATTACACCAAATTTAAAAATGACTTAAGTAATCAAATCTTATTTGTCTATTATGAATCTAATATGGTTGATGTTATTTATAATATATAATGAATTGATTCTGATTCTATAATGCATATTTCAAACTCCTTACAAGGTAAGCAAAACTTAAGAAAGTAAGTGAATAATGCATATATGCTAAAAACAAGATGCATTTACATGTGAAAACTATTGGATCATGCTATGTAGCTCTAAGTAGTGGTTTTATTTTGAATTTGGTTATATTATTAGCTTTTCTAGGAATTTAATTTTAGTTTCAAGACTTGTATTTTGGGGTTATTCTTTCAACTTTTTAGATGCCTCTTTCAGTTTATTTTATAAATATGATTTTGTCAGGAATGATATATTGTATAATGGTCTTTTCTCCATTAATTTGCAAAATAAAACTGCTTATAATGATATTCATGTTTATATTGATATTAAACGATGTGTTATAAATGAAGATTTTTCTATGTTGTGGCATCAAAGATTGAGACATATTTTAATAGAAAGAAATAAGATATTAATAAATGATTAAAGACTTAGTATTTTAGATTTTACTAATTTTAACACCTGTGTGGACTATATTAAGAAAAATAAATAAACTACCAAGTCTAATAAATGTGCCAATAGGAGTACAAACATATTAGATATCATGCATTAAGATATTTATAATCTAAACATAAATTTGTATAGTATGAAATATTTCATCTTTTTGATAGATAATTACTCACGATACATGTATCTTTACTAGATGCCTTTCAAGTTTTTAAGGTCGAAATAAAGAAATAATGAGGAAAGAAAATTAAGATCATAAGAACAAATAAATTTGGAGCATATTCTGGTAGATACATTTAGAATGGACAAGCACTTGGTTTATTTGTAAAGTTTCTTCCCAATACACTATTTATAGTTTTCCATATCAAAATGGTGTAGCAAAAAGAAGAAACCAAACATCATTGGACATGATATGAAGTATGCTTAGTTGCTCCAAACTTCATAAATCTTTATGGACTAAAGCTCTCAAAATTGTAGTATGTATATTAAATCAAGTTATAACTAAAGTTGTCTGAAAGACACCATTTGAATTATGAAAAAATTAAAAATCGAGTTTATGGCGTACATGCATTTGAGGATTCCCATCTAAAGTAAGAGTTTACTACTCACAAGAGAAAAAATTGAACCCAAATACCATTATAGAGTATTTTGTTAGAGATGTTGAAAGGTTTAAAGGGTATAGATTCTACCGTCCATCTTACAATATTAAGATTATGGAATCAAGAAACATATATTTTTTTATAATAACTTGATTATTAGGAGTGATAAATCTCAAAACATCATTTCTAAAGAGATCATATTGATGCTTAACCTTTCACCTCAAATGATAAATTGATTGTTATTCACAACACTTTTCAAGTCCAAATAAGTTTTGTGTAACCAGTTGTTAAAGTTCCACAAGCTGCTGATAATAATACAATAAATCAAGTTATTCAAGAATTACCTGAAATTGTTAAACAACTAGTTGAACAACATGTTCGAAAAAATATTGATACAACGAATCAAATTTATGGTACAATGCCATGAAAGATAAGCAATTCTTAGTGATTATGTGTGTATCTATAAGAATTGGACTATAACATTGCAGTTAAAAGTGATCTTGAAATATTTTCATAAGTCATAAGTTGCAAAAAATAAAATTTATGGTACAATGCCATGAAAGATTAGATGAATTCTGCTACATTTAACATAGTTTGGGATCTTGTCGAGTTGCCTAATTATGCAAAAGTCATTAGATGTAAATGGATCTTTAAAATAAAGAAAGACTCATTGGGTAATATCAAGAGATATAAAGCATGATCGTTGCTAAGGATTCACTCAAAAGAAAAGAATTAACTACAATAAGATTTTTTCTCTTGTATTTAAGAAAGATTTTTTTCGTATTATTAAATTAATTGCCTATTTTCATTTAAAGTGGCAAAAAAATAGATATAAAAACAGCTTTTCTTAATAGAGATCTAAAGGAAGAAGTTAACATGAAACAACCAAAAGATTTTTTCTCTAATGATGGTGAGCATTTAGTGTGTAATCTTAAAAAAATCCATATATTGATTAAAATAAGCCTCCTGTTAGAGGTATTTGAAATTTCATGATGTTACCTTTTTATTTAGGTTCGTGGAGAACATCATGGATCAATGTATATACCAAAAAGTCAGTGAAAGTAAGATTGGTTTCCTTATTAAGACTTGTTTCCTTACTCTATATTTGGATGACTTTTTATTTGTAACTAATAATAAATGTTTACTACATGAGATAAAATAATTTCTCTCTAAAATTTTTGATACGAAGGTTATAGGTGATGCGTCTTATATTATTGGCATTAAGATACATAGAGACAAATATCGAGATATTCTAGGTATGTCTAAAAAAACTTATAGCTTCCATTATGAATGATGATAGATTTAATTTGAACCAGTTCCTAAAACATGATCTTAAAATGAAATAAATAAAGAATGTTCTATATGCTTCTATTGTTGGAATTCTGATATATGCTAAAGTTTGCACAAGCCTTAACATTGCATTTGTTATAGGAGTATAAGGAAGATATCAGAGTAACACAGGTACGAACCACTAAAGAGCTACAAAAGAAGGTAATGAGGTACCTTCAAAGGATAAAAGATCACATACATATGTATAAACGAACTGAGAATCCAGAGGTAACTGGCTACTGAGATTTAGATTTTGCTGATTATATTGATTCACATAAATTAATATTTGGATACATTTTTATGTTTATCGGTGGAGTTGTATCTTAGAGAAAGGCAAAAAGAAAGTTTAAGTTTGTATCTTATTTTGAGGCTACCTTATATGATGTATAGATGAAGAATTTCATATCAAGACTTAGAATTTTGGATTCAATTTCTAAGCTGTTAAGGATATATTATGACAATTCAGCTGCAATATTTATGGCTAAAAATAATGAGACTAGTAGTCAAAATAAACACACCAACATTAAGTAATTAGTCATAAGGAGACATGTTAAAGAGAAAATAATGATTGTCAAACACATTAACAGTGAAATGATGATTGTTGATCGCTTGACAAATGACATGCTAGCATTGAAATTCAATAATCATGTAAATAAAATAGGACTTGATTCTTTTGTATGATTTGTCATTTAGATGAATGTTATTTGTAATGAAACTTTATTTATGTCATGCTATTTTTTCATATTTATTTATTAATTGTATACAAATTCATTAATTTGAGAAATATCATTAATATTTATACCTATAATAAATATATAACTTATTTATTAAGTAATATAAACTAGTATTAAGAGACATAATATATTGTGATACATAAAATTTAATACTTATTTTTAGAAAACCTATCACTATGATTCGTGCATTTATTTCTTATTGTTGTGAATGATGAGATATATGAACCAAATAAGAGGATGTTAGACTTTTATTCAAATTCAATCACTTAAGAAACACGATTGAATTAGAAGTGGTCCATTATCTTTATCATATAAGGGATAAGGATAATCACTTAACGTGATAGTAACTTAACCCATTTGAGAAACAAATAAATACATAACATGATTATCACTTAAACAAATAGAAATACTCATAGATATAGAGGTATAGATCCTAAAAACTTCAAATTAATTTTTAGATTGCTTAAGTTAAACAATAGTTGGAGGTATATTTATTTATACTTTTATTTTAATTTTCACATTTAATCTAAATACTTTAAGTTTATTGAGTATGTTAGATTAGTTTTAGACCTTTCATATTTATAATGAATATTGTTAGAGATATTAATCTGTAAAATAATATCACCTTTTGGTAACTTGGACTCAGAGCAAAACTTTTTCGGAGGCTTTCATATTGTTTAATTCTGCTATATTGTTCCCTTTTAGATAGGAATATTTCTATTGTCCCACAATCGGGTGATAACCGGAAGTTGCTTATTTTTTAAGGAATCCATTAGCAAGATGCAATACCATTTTATAATCTAAGTATATTCAAATGACGGAGGTGGAAGGATGATTAGCCTCATCAAGCCAAAAGATTAATTTAGAGAAAGAGATATTGGAAACCATAAACCCTAATTTTAAGGGAGAGGGGGGTCCGTGCCCCTTGCAAGATTCGGGGCTCCCACAAAAAAGAGTGGCAATCATTTAAGAGTGTTATTATTCAAGTGACACCATTCATATTTGCTTTTGATATTAAAAATTCTCGTGTGTGTGTGTTTTATTTTAGATTGAGGAAATGAGTAAGCGGGAAGTAATGACCAGAGATGCACAATTTGTAATTGTACTCATAATAAAATATAGTCCCGTCTCCCGTGGCCATGGGATTGGCTTACACTATGAAAGAATCTAATTAGTCAAATAGAGTTGGCTGCTGCACAAAGGAAATGAAATGGAAAAAGCAAAGAGTGTTATAATAATTAGCACAATCACATATAACATCCAAAGTTTGATCCTATATATTGTTAACATTTTTATATGTGGCCAGACAAATCCAAATCGAAGCAACTTTTTGGCAAGAGATGGTGTATATCCAGGGAAGTCTTTCGGATTGAGGAAGGGTTTAATTTAAATGTTCTTTATAACTTTAAAAACATATATATATATATATATCTTGATAGAGTTTTAATTCAATTTCTTTAACTTTAGGACCTTAGGGGAGTAATTTAACATGTCATTATTACTAATGCATGTGAGAAAAACCCACTTTAAGCTATATTTTAAGTTTCTATACTTGTGCGGGGTTTAATTTTCTTTCTGGGTATATATAGAGCATGTGCATGAATATTAAGATTTTACAAACAAGGCACATCAAAATTTTAAACAATCGGGTATTTTTTATTTTTACTCAACTCTTTGAGTCTTACCACCTTCATATTGATGATGGGTATTCATTGTATGGCTTAAAAACCTTACCTTTACTCAACTTAATTATTAACAAAATAAAACTTAAATGTGTTTCTTGTTTTGACCCCTTCAAAAAAAAGGCATAAAGAAAAAAAGACTGGCATGTGTCAGCCTGAGAAGGATAAAAAAGAAAGACCTTTTCTTTCCTTTCAGGATTCTCTAGTAAACCATTTTTTTTAATTAAAAAAAAAAACTAAACAACAAAATAGAAGACTAGAGAGACAAGAAAATTTGGAGGATCAATGGGTACTCTGAAATTTTTTCTGATCATAGTTTAAACAAGAAAGTTAAATAATTAACATCAGAAGCTTTTTAACATAAATAAAGTTTTTCAAATATGAAGTTTGAAGTGGGGGCTGCTGATATACTGGATTTGCAAAGATTAGGATCTGAGCTCGATGTACTGCATCGAGTTTCTGCCTGGCGGAATCTGTGGTTGGGTCAATACCTTTCCCATGTGCCTGCTTTGAACAAAATTTTTGTGACCTCCATTTTTTGTACTTTTGGTTTCAAAAGGCATCTCTTTGAGCAATTTTTCTTTTGTTTATTCAATAATGATAATATTTTATTGCAGCAATTCCTCTTAGAAGGAATCAATCGGTCTTCCTGCTGCCGAACCCAGTGACTTCGCTAGCTCTTTGAACGCTCATTTATTTATTGATGTTCTTTTGATCTGATGCTTAAACTGTGAAATGACTTATAAAAATGCATTGATTGAAGCTATAATCATATGGATAAGATAATAAACCCATGTCGTCATGCACCAAAACTATTTACATATCATAGCCTCTCGTCACAAAAATTTCATTAGCTTATCATTAAATGGCCCAACACACAAGAACTAATGGAAATTATAGCTAAGATTTAAAACTATTAATGGCATCATAGGCAATGGATCCATAGGTCAATAGCAATTTATTTGCAACTCTATGAGTGACAACTGTTAGTGGCAACAAGTAGAGAGAGCATATGCTGCATGCAAATGCTTTTTCAATCTTCCGTTGCTCCATACACCAGCTGTAACACAACCTGATAAGTAGTGATCATAAGGAAGAGGCCTACATTTTTTTGCACCAAATATGATTAAATTTGCCTCATCTACCCCACTGTCCAACCTTTTTTTTTTTTTTTGGCTTATCTTTTTCCCTTTTCTTAGACCTAAATGATCCACTCTCTTTTTATTTCCCAATAGAATTAACAGTGATCTCTTGAAATCAACCACACAAAACACAACGAATTAAAGTCACTGTCTACTTGAGTTTTTGAAACCCAGATGCCAGTCGAAATGGAATTGACATTTTTTATTTTAATCTCTTTGTTTTGTCTTAGTCATTTTCTTCGAGAACATGAAACCCTAATTGCTAAGAAATTAATCAACAGAGAATATTGAACCAGAGTAAGAGGAATATGCTCTCCGATAAGTATTTAATGGAAAGGTGATGATATTAAAACTTGTATTAATGATTTTTTTTTTAAAAAAAAGAAAAAAGAAAAACGGTGATTATGGAGCAAGGAATATGATGTGCAACGGTCCCCGCATGGGGCACGGGGGCCTGTACAAGTGCTCTAAAAAGCTGAATTTTCGTGGCTTCTTTTACTTTGTTTTATTTAACTTTTGGCTCATAAGGGTCCTACCCACCTTTTAATTTCCTGAAACTATGACATTACACTACCAAACATGCCCTAAGAAAATGAAATCACATATACTTCTAACATTGCTTTATCATAAGTTTATTGCTGACTACATTTTTATCATTTAGTTCAAGTTTGTAATGGATTTTTTATAATATGTTTGATTATTCTAGGATTCTTGAGAAGAGAACAACTATTATCAATTTCATAGAAATATTAATTAAATCCATGATTGAAAGTTAATATCTTAGTTAATCATTGTTATGAAGAAATAATAAAATAAATAAAAGCTTATCTAAGAATTGGAAATAATCAATATGAACCCACATGCGTTTGCATGTGTTAGTCTTATGTTCTGAACAATGTTTGATAGGATCTCATGATAGTGAAATTAACTAAACTTATTTGCTAATTAACAAACAGAAAAGATTGACAAATTGGCACCAATAATTAATGGGTCTCTTCATGTAAATTTTTTTTATTTCAAGAAATTGTGAAGAAACTACCACAATAACCCCAATACATAAAAATTTGATTAGATGTGACTAAAGTTAAGATTGTATGATTACAAAAGATTAATGACTTTTTAAATGATAAAATGATTAACTTTTTATGTGATTAGAAAAGGTTAATTGTGCTCCAATAATGACAGTCCATACTCCATAACATGAAGATTAGGGGAAGAAAGAAGAAAAGTAATGTTTTATTTTATTATTATTATTATTTTTCTTAATAATCTAATGGGTTTGAACAAGAGTGAATGATTGACCAGGTAAATAGTACATCCCGAGGAATTGCCGGATTCGAGGCCGTAGGATTGACCGATCTGCAAACCCTCACGTGCGATTCCCTTTGACGATTCTTACAGCTCTTGCCCTAATTGCCTAGATATGGTGCCCTCGTGTATTTTCATTTTGATTAATCGCCGACTCGTTCCCAACCAACCAACATTATACGCTTGCCAATCACAACTAGCACCTTCATTTGTTTAATCATTTTCTCTCTTTTTTTTTTGTGTGAAAACAATTGTTTCATCACTTTATAAGTCGTAATAGTTTCTTCGTCGAGTAAAAACAAAAAAAAAAAAGATATCTCTCTTCAAATTTTTAATTCCCTAATGATATGCTACAATGCAAGGTAATAATCGTATATGAACCTTGTAGTAAAGTTCTTATTTATCAGTTTAGCATATAAATTTATGATGTTATTAGTTCTAATAGTATATTACTAAATTGAAAACAATTGATTTTTACTATATATAAATGGAATTCAATCTTATATTCAATAATAAAATCCTAAATTTATTTCAAAGGCAGAAGTATTGCCACGCGGAGTGCAAAGAAAATCCCATTTGCATTTATGGAAAAAAAAAATATTGAGTCTTAACCCATGTTAGAATATTTCTGATTCGAAATCATATTCTACGATTATGAAGGATAAAAAAATGTCGGTTTCTTAACTAATATGTAATTCAATGTTCATTGCAATTCGTCTTTTAATTGCATTTTCAATTTCCCCATAACCCACTGAAAATTTTTAAAATCTTACGTTGGTGAATCTTACTCCATACTCTAATTGAAACGTCACCGTGAAGTCATTACCTAACAAGAAGGTCAAACACATCGCAGTTTGACTGTTTATCGCCGGCACTAGTCTCATTTCCCAAAGAAAAAAAAAGGCCGATGAATTGCCGATTCCTTTAAATAAAAGCTCCGTCTTTTTCGATCCTTAGCCCCATTATAATAGACAAACAACTAATCATCGGTAAAAACCAATTAAAGAATTAGATTTTTAAGCGTTGGATTAGAACCCCAAATTAATAATAAAACCCCTTTGTTCAATCATGCACATTTTTTTAACTTGATCGATCAATGCCAAATATCCAATCCTCTTTTTCTCCTTCTCTTAGTTGATTCTCCACCAAAGACTAAGAGGCATTATAAAATTCCCATCTAACCCTCTCTTTCTCTTTAGCCCTTAACCACATTTCTACTCTTTCTTTTTAGCTTCTTAAATCTTGATCACAAAAATATAGTACCGTTTCTCTTAAATTCAAAGCGGCGGTTGCAGCAAAATCTGACAAAGAAGCAAAGCCCCTTCTATTGTTGTGTTGTCTTTAGTCTTTAGTCTCCAACTCTCTAGTACTACTACAAAAAAGCAAACGCGTACTACTATTTTCACCCTTTGCATTGATTCCTTCATCACTATACTTATAGCCCATTACCTTTCCAAGATTGCAACTACAAGAACCAGAACCCACAACTAGAATTTGTAAGCGCTGAAGATAGAGAAATATTAAAAACATGCTAGAAACTGTGAAGTACCTGATCGGCGCAGCTGGGGTCAGCGGCTATGGCTCCAAGACCACCGCCGAGCAAGTGACCGAGAGCTGCCCTGATTTGCGCTCCATTACGGCCATCATTACCGGTAAGCTTATCTCTGTTTGAAAGCTTAAACTGATATATTTATTAATCAGTTATAATCAATCTTGATGATGATGACTGAGAGGATTTGGATATGTGTCGGACTCCAGGTGCCACGTCAGGGATAGGAGCCGAGACAGCTCGCGTGTTAGCCAAGCGAGGGGCGAGGCTTGTGCTGCCGGCTCGGAGCCTCAAAGCCGCCGAGGACGCCAAGGCGCGTATCTTGTCCGAGTGTCCCGGGTCGGAGATTATTCTTATGGCACTTGATCTTAGCTCTCTCAACTCTGTCCGAAACTTCGTTTCAGAGTTCGAGTCTCTCAATTTGCCACTTAATCTCCTCATGTACGTAACTGGAAAAATCCCATATACGAATTTTCTTTTTATTTACTTATTTTAATGTTTCAATATCCCCATCTTGACTCCTGTTTGGTTGTTGAGAAAACGATGGAAAGTTTCGGGCTCTTATTATTATTATTATTCTGATTTGATTATTTCTTAAATTTTTTGCCAACTAAACTGATTTATTTATTAGAAGTACACTTTTTTTTTATTCGTTTTGGTTTGATTTATTTTGGTTTTGTTGATCTAGAAACAACGCTGGAAAATTTGCCCACGAGCATGCAATATCAGAAGATGGAATCGAGATGACCTTTGCTACTAATTATCTTGGTAATTTTTTTTAAAAAAACGAACATGTTAATATACGTTAATACTTGTTTAATGAACAACATATAGCTAACACTAGGCATTTTAAAAAAAATGGATATCCAGGTCATTTTTTATTCACGAAACTGTTGCTGAAGAAGATGATCGAAACGGCGAAAGTGACGAGCGTTCAAGGGCGAATAGTGAACGTATCCTCGAGCATTCACGGCTGGTTCTCAGGTGATATGATCCGATATCTCGGACAGATATCGCGAAACAAATGGTAAAGAGAATTAGAGGAACAGAATCATCAACAACAACAATAACCAGTGTTAATTAATAATTAATTAGTCAAATATCTTGGATACATAGTTGGACTGATCCTGAAAATCAATGATAGGGGATTTGACTTTCCACTTTATTATTTTGTTTTCCAGTATTTGTTGTTTCTTATTGAAATTTTTGTCTCGGTGTCTCCAGTCATTACGACGCGACACGTGCTTATGCTCTCTCGAAGCTCGCTAACGTTCTGCACACCAAGGAGCTTGCTCAGAGGCTCAAGGTATACGTGTGGTTTCATTATATTTAATGATGAAAGAGCGAAACCAAAGAAGAAAAAAAAGCGATATTTGTTTGTTTACTTTTGATTCTTCTTGTATATTAATTGTCCATCATAATTTCTTAATCTTTCTTTTGTTAATATGCAGCAAATGGAAGCCAACGTGACCGTGAATTGCGTTCATCCCGGCATCGTTAGAACCCGACTTACTCGAGAACGAGAGGGCTTTATCACAGGTGAGATCACAGAGCTGATGTTTTTTTTTTTCTTTTCTTTTTGTAATCATCAGTTTATTAACTTACTGCCCAACTGCAGATCTCGTATTCTTCTTGACCTCAAAGCTATTGAAGACAATTCCTCAGGTAAATTTTTATTATAAGAATAAAGCTTGATTCTATCGTTGATGATGCAAAAGAATGTAGACAATAAAGTAAATTTCGTTTTTGTATTTTGTATTTTGTATTTGTAGGGTGCTGCTACGACTTGTTTTGCTGCTATTCATCCGAGACTAACAAACGTGACCGGGAAATATTTTGCGGATTGCAACGAAGCTTGGACGTCGAAATTGGGATCCAACTCGAACGAAGCCGAGCGATTATGGGCTGCCTCTGAACTCCTGGTTTCTAGAGACCCTAAAGCAGTTTTTGATCCACTCAATATATATTAAAAAGGAAATCAAAGTAGCTAGAATTAAAAAAAAAAAGAAAGATAAAAGTTCAGAAAAAAAAAAACAAAGAGAGTGTTATTAGTTGTTAAAAGATCAATCAACGGAAGAAATTAAGAGGTAGTAAGGAGGAAGATCTCAGAAGCATATCCCCACTGAAAATTGTATACAAAGTTTAGAGTATAGTCTTAGAGAGATATTACTAGATAATTAATTAATTAGATAAACTAATGTTTAATGTACGTACTTTATATATATAGATATATGTTGGGCAAGTACTTCGAAGTTAGCTGTATATTTTAATGTGTTTTGTGTACATTAATCATAGCTATCAATATCTTGTTATAATTATTATAAAATGATTATATGGGATAGATTTTCTTTTTTGTCTTAAAATGTTTTTATTAGAAGTGAAAGAACTTGGAAACCCTAATCTTAAAATGTTTTGATTATAAGTGAAAGAACTTGGAAACCCTAATCCAAATTATTATATATATATATATGTGTGTGTGATGGTTTATTTAATAAATGAAATTAAATTAAGAATAAGCGAGGGAATAACAACGTGGGGTCGGTTTGTACCATGTGGTAGTGGTTGATTAAAATTTGAAGAGTATCTTCGAGGTTAGTGTATGGGTCCTACTAACATGCGCCACCGGAGTTTGGTGGTGATTGGAGGAAATTGAATTAAAACATGCGTTTAAGCAAAGGCAAATTCATCAGCAGCTCTTTTAATTTCCTCTCCTGTTGCATCATTGAATCCTTACTTAATTAAATGTATAATTTAAGTAAGCAACAACATTTACTAAAAATTATTAAGAGAAACCTTGTCATTTGGCAATGTTGTTGACATTGATTCTCGATTTGGGTGGAACTAAGATGTCTGTTGTCAACTTATATTCTTATTAAAAACAGCCTTGGTTGTATAATAAACACATTACATCCAGTTAGAAACCCTAATTTCTAGAGGTTTAATCATACATTTAGGCAAGATGCACATGCATGGACCTCTTTGAATTCACCCTTCCCTGTTCAATTTGTCTATTCCAATCTACTTCTCAATTCTAATGATGTCATATGATCATAATTGTTGTTTCTAGAAATCCAGATTGTGATAATTTAATTTCATTGTGACAGATCCCATTTCTTTAGTCATTGGGACCTATACTTCTTTACTATCTATGGGCGCAAGGGGGGGCCAAGACCATTGTTGATTGGTTCACATGTCTTATAAATCTGATGAATGTGTTTGTTGACATGTCCCTCTCATGCACATGGACTATATCTTATACTTAGAATTATTATCACCTTAATATATATATATGATGCTGTGGCATCTGCGTTACCTGTTTGATGAAAGGCATCATATGAATTGGCTTCAATGAAACTAAGTGAATATTGATTAGGTCAAAGGTCGGTAACATGGATTTGATGAAGCTTTGTGCCAAGGCAACGACCAGCAAGTGACCATCCTATAAGAGCCAACAGCAACGTTACATCCGACGAGGACATGAAAAATGAGATTTTTGGATTTCTTTATCCATATTGTTACTAGGTTATTGAGTTTCTTGCCAATCAAAACCAAGTTCCCCTTCCATAGCTTCTTTTTTCATTAACTTTAAAAAATATCCATTTAATCATTCAAATTTTATTAAATTATCCAATTAATCTTTATATATTTTTAAATATCTCTATTATAATTTCTGTTGGAGCTGGTGCTCACGTGCCATTCTAATATTATATGAATATTAATTGTTAATATTTATACAATAAATATTTCGAACGAAGATTGTTAATATCATATTAATATGGTAAAATGCTTGTAACATTACAGACATTGTTTGATCTGAAAGAGTTCAGATCTGATCTAAAGGAGTTTAGATCAGAACTAATAGTTATCAAAGCTGAGAGTTATAAATGCTAATAGTTAGCACTGTTAATAGTTATCAGTTTATAAGAGTCAGCGATGTCTAAAGAGTTAGAACTTTGTCTATAATGAGACAAAGACCTGAGAGTATACTTATAATGATATAGTTGCAAAGAGTTGCAATAGGAGCTAAGAAATATCACTATGTAAGTAAGTCTCAAATATAATGTTCCTGATCTATGATCACCAATGCGGGTCTATCGGTGAATTCACAATATATAGATTAGTGTATGTCTATATCTGACTAGTTCAGATGGTTGTTCTTAGTTGACCATGAGCTTGGAGCTTGTATAGACATGCGGGTATCCAATCAGGACTGGATACTGAACAGACTTAAGAGAACCCCAATAGATATCCTATGAAACCGTCAAAGGAAGGTCCTCTCGAGTTGAGTAGTAATCGTGGTCCTTTGACCTGAGCGCCACGGTGGTCTTGTGAGTGATCCATCATGCTTTGGTTCCACATATGTCAGAGACCTTTCATGGTCTGACCGCTATGTGTCGCTGGGTATGGTCCGATGCTCATGGAGTCCGGTGTGCGTAGATACGGGATCCATCAGCTTACGTAGGTAAGTTGTATATCCGATGCTCCGAGATTGTATTTCATAAAGTCTTGTGGCCACAAGCATAAACCCGGGAAAAGAGTTTCCCACATGGTTAAACAATATAGCAAAAATGTTTGCGTATATTGTTTATCGAGATACGAATCTGGAGATAAGATTATTGGATGAGCAAATGGGGATTTGATGGTGCTGATCTATATCCCCGCACATCCAGGGTATAAATGATGGAAGGATTATACGTATACGTTATGACCTCAACTTGTATGGTCTGACACGCTGATTTGTAATATTCGTAACGTGTGCGTGGGGCATCGATTACGGATTAATGGAATAGTTCCATTTGACAAATCGGGTGTAGACCTAGAGAGTCCCAATATGAAATGTACTCTTTGAGCACTTGGGCAGTGTACCGTATTGAATTGTTCAATACAGTATAATTCAGCAATTACTAAGGTTACGTTAACTAAAGTATATGGTTAAATGGTGGGACCCACTTTAGGTTAACTTGGTAACCGAGTAAGGATATAAAAGTGATTTCACTTTATGATTATTTAATTATTAAATAATTAAAATAAATATTTATTTGTTTAATTGTTAAATAAATGATTTAACTTAACTAAGGTTAAAAGTTAACCATAAGGTTAAGTTAGTTAACTTTACTTAATGGTTAAGTAAAGGTTAACCTAACCATGGTTAAGATAGTTAACTATGATTAAATTAATTAAATATTTATTAACTTAAAGGTTAAGTTAAAGTAATCTAACTATGGTTAAATGTTAACTAAGGTTAGGTTAAGCCAAATGAAATGCAAATGAAATTCAAATTAGTTTGGAATTTATGCATTAGTATATAAAGTGAAATGAAATTGAAAATCAAAAAGATTTTTTTTGAAATTGGTTTTAGTTTTTTAGGTTTTGCATTTTGGAGCCAATTCAATTTGAGAAATTGAAATTGTTTGTTTTGTGTTTTAAGTGTTAGAACAACAAAACAAACTAGATAAATGGTTACTAAATGTAATAACTAAAAACAAGATTTGTTTTATTTATTCAAGAGTTGAATAAAAGGAAAAACAAATTTAATTAAGTTAAATTGTTTAACTTTGAAAAATGTTTAAGAGTTAAACATATATGCTGGATTAAGATGCTGTCATTCTAAACAATCAAACCCACCCTTGTTAATTGCTAGAATTGATCAAAGATTCATTTCATGGTGGACTTCAAAGAAAATTAATCCAAAGGCTTCATTGGTGATATTTCTCAATTTCGAATTTAAGTTTAATCAAATGTTATTTTCTGTGTTCATTATATTTAATCTTCCGCTGTGCACATGTATGTATGAGATATGTATATTGTTTATATGATGAACACAACCCACATGTAAGCACCCTAAGTTTTATTTGATAAAACCCACATAACCCAACAATTTCAACTATTAAAAAAAATAGTCTCAATGATACTTTTTAAGGACAACAAAATAAATTGAAATGTCTAATTATAATAAATAGTCTTATATTTAATCAAAATTATCTTAAATGTTATTTTTTAATGACTATGACTAATCAAGATATTTTTAAAAAAATATACAATTGATCGAATAATTCAATTAAATTTTAAATACTAAACTGATAATTTTCATTAAAAATAATAAACTTATTTCTCTGTGTGACCTACTCATTTATATGAATTGTCGCCCCCGAATTTTATCCGAGGCCCAAAAGCCTGGACTGGTCTAAGGGAGACTCACAAACTAGCTTTTTTAGGCAAACATAATTCTTGCAAACAACACAATGCACAAAAAGCTGAAGACAACTACCCAACCTAAAGCGTCCAAAAGTTGTCCAAATTAGAGGTTAAGATTGACAAGCTTAAAATTAAAATGATCAATGAGAGTGTTCTGATGTATTTGGATGCTACCATTCTTAAGTAAAACCATAACTGAGAAGCATACTACAATAACCTAAGAACTAAGAAGATCGACAATGGACTAACAATTTTCTAAAAAAAAGCTTAAGGGTTCACACACAGGGTTAAGGGGGCAGGGAAAAAATATACATTAAAAAGAGAGGAGTGAAAACTTTCTCTTAAAATACTTTTTTTTGTTTAAAAATAAATTACTAACTTAAATATTAGAGAGTTATTGCTGAAATCACTAACAACACAGTTTTGATTATTTTTATAGATGTGAGAGATCTCAATTCAAAAGGAAGATATCTGAAAATTTACTTTGGGGCCAAGAGGACATAGTTTTTAGAAAATTCAACTTTTAACTAACATTTCTTAGGTTGAAGGAGAATTTAGAGTTTGATTTATATTGTCTTGCTGATGCGAGGAATAAGACTAACGATCGTTTGAAAGTGAAATTATGCATCATGCTAAGAAAAAACTATAATTTAAGGATTCTAATTCGTAAGAATTTTATTTTCTTAAGTAGTATATATATAATGTAAAATTAAATTAATGAATATGATCACAAAGGCAATATTACTCTTTTTCTAAGTCAATATTATTTTACATATGAGTGAACGTGGATGCGATACCTGTGTTAGTATAATAATGATGATTAGTCTTTAGTTGAGTTATTCTATAATATTAAAATTAAAGTATGAGTATATTATTAAATATTATTTATATTATTAAATATAAGTTAGATCGATGAATTAAATCAAAAAATTAAATGTAATAGTGTTTAACCATTAATCTAATAAATATAAATAATTTTACTATCAATATCATCAAAATCTTCTTAACATTGTAGAATAATTCCGTTTGATTTTTCCACGAAAAACCATTTTCATATTAACTAACTAACATACATGTCGAATGCATCCTTAGAAAATAGACAGTAAATTGTTTGCATTTCCAAAACGACACGTCATAAGTGGCTTCTGTACATGTAAATGGATAACAACCAACAACTCGATGCACGTTCGTATTAGTCCATCCATAGAAAGAATAATTGGGCTTTACCAAGAGCCCATAATGAGCCCACCTGCCCTTAAAACCTACCATGGTCAAAGCAAAAATCCTTCTATTTGGGCTTTACTGAGAGCCCATGACCAGCCCTTAAGCCCTTAGACCCTACCATCGTCAATGCAAAAACCCCCGGTCATTGGGCGTTACCAAGAGCCCGTGAAGAGCCCACAAACTCTTAAACCCTATCATCGTCAGGGAAAACCCCTGCTAACGCCTGATAAGCTCGACTCAATAATTCTCACTCACTGACTCACACAAGCAGCAGTAGAAAATGGCTAGTAGCTTGATCTCCGAAACAACGCAGAAAATTTCTACCCCAGAAACCCTCCGCTCCGCCGCCAGACAATCGGAGGGATGCCTCATCGTTCCCGTCCGCCTCCGCCGCGCCATCAAAAGATACCTCCAAGGTAAAACAAAAAACAAAATCCAATTGTAACAAACAGCTATATATATAAATTCATGTATAAATAAACTCATATTCATTCGATTCTTGGTATGCTGTTAATTTTATTTTAGAGCAGGAAGAACCGCACGTGAAAAGGAAAGTGTTGAGGTTGTCGGAAACGTTCAACGAAATCAAGGGAGTGAACATGATGTTAACAGAATCGACTTCAAGGGGGCTTTTTGAAGACCCTTTGAAGTCATTGGAGCAATCCAAGCGGTGGAAGATCAAGAGCGCTTATGGTGACATTGGTCTTAAGTACAGAGACGATGAGACTATTGCTTATGTTGCTTCTAGAATGCCTGCTGTTTACTCTGCTTGTTATAGAGTCCTATGTAAGGTATTAAAAATTAAATCTTTTTGGGTATTTTAATTTTTTTGGGCTAATTTCAGTTGATTGGACAGAGAACAGATAGGTTCCTGTGTTATGAAATTTTGGATAAAAAAGTTTTGGTTAGCGTGCTTTTCTGTTAATTTATGTTTTCTTAGCAACCAAAAGTAGTGTCATTTGGAAATTTTTAAATATTAGATGGACATATTTAAGTTGGTACTGATTTTTATTTTCATGTATGGAAATTGGATTTGTTTTATTTAATATTGGTTCGTTTTAGCTTAAAATAGTTAATGTATCTTTGCTACCTAGCAAACAATTGGTGTTTTAATTAATAACGTTGCACTGAATTTGTACATAATTTTCTTATTATTAGGTACATAGGAGGTTACCGGGTTTCTGTCCTGCAAGAGTATTGGATTTTGGTGCTGGAACTGGTTCAGCTTTCTGGTGAGATTTTGGTTTGACTATCTACTAATGATTTAGGCAGATTGAGATATGCAGTGCTTTTCAGTTTTTCTCTTCATAGTAGTGAAATTTGATGAAACTTGAATAAAATGTGCCTAGGGCATTGCGAGAAGTTTGGCCAAGGTCGTTGGAAAAAGTGAATTTAGTGGAACCATCCCAATCAATGCAGTGAGCAGGTCAAAGCCTTATTCAAGGTAATTATTAGTCTGCAATTTGCTACATTACTTTATTCATGGTTATTCCTGTCCGGACCATCTCCTTGGATATACCTTCTGGTATTGCTTGCATTATTTGTATTACTGGGTGTTTTCTAAGCAGTTGAATGGCTAGCCTCTGTAACTTGTTATTTTGGTTGCGTTTCGATATTTTTATTCTCCTCAAACTTGTGCAAGAAAGTACTAGTCAATCAAGATTCTGATATACTTCATAGTTATTTTAGGTCTGAAGAATTTGCCCCTTATTCATAGTTATAGTAGCCTCCAAGCACTAACTAAAGATATTAACAAGTCTGAGAGGGAACATGACCTTGTAATTGCTGTAAGTTGTATCCTTCAAGATTCCTTACTCGTTTCGCTGGAAGTTATTATGAGCATGAATTTTGGTTGTAACATCTTTCTATTGCACAAAGTATTTTGAACCACTGCACTTGTGGAAGTCAACATCATATGTGGCCTTTGATTAGTGCTAATTAATCTTGATTGTCTTGGCAATTGGGTTAAGTCTTACGTGCTTGGAGAGATACCTTCACTGAAGGACCGAATTACTATTGTGCACCAGCTTTGGGATCTTACACCGGATGTTCTGGTACACTTTCAACCTTGTCGATTAATTGTATGTCTCACTTTGTGTAGTTATGCATGACAGAGGAATTCTGATGACACTTGCATTAATATTTCTAGTATATGACTTGCACAAAATACGTCTTCTTTTCTATCCAATCCTAATGTGTGAGAGTACTTGTTAACCATAGCTCTTGCTGATTTTTATCTCTTGTCGAGGGCTACTTCCATGTGGACGTTTCCACTTTCCACTCTGACATTTTACCTTTTGATCTTTCTATGTTCAAATGTGGGTCAGATTTTAGTTGAACCCGGGGCACCACAAGGATCTAGTATCATATCTCAGATGCGTTCTCATATATTATGGATGGAGAAAAGGGTGAGGTTCATTAATTATTGGACAGCCAGAGCCCAGAGCATGTATTCTTTACAATTGTGCTTTTCTTCCTATGTTCATTTGATACATTTTCATGACTTTTAGAAATGCCGCAAATCTGAATATCGTAAATCAAAAGACGCAAATGAGAAAACATCAAAGAACTGGGTGACTTGCAGAAGTGGCGTACATATAGTTGCTCCTGTGAGTATAGAATTTGTCTCCCTCTTTGCCAAGCTAATATGCTGCCCAACTTCCCCACCTCGTTTTTCCTCGTCTTTTTTTTCTCCCTCTTTCACTCTTTATTTTGTGTTTATGCTTTTGTTTTTGTTTGGATTAAGTGCTTCTCTTGATGCAGTGCCCTCATGATGGGCATTGTACATTGGAGAATTCTGGAAAATGCTGTCATTTTGTTCAGCGCTTACAGAGGACAACATCACAGCATGCATATAAGGTTTCTCCTCAACCTTTTCTTCATCCGGTCTACCCATGCAAGATTCATATATTTTACATGTTGTCTCTTTCAGTACTGATTCTGATTTGCAAGCGAGAAAATCACTCTACTTTTTTCTTGATTGTTGATTCGCTTTATCTTCTGTGAGTGGCTAAATAGCGACATACTTTCTTTTCATGCTCTGTGGGAGTTGCCAATCGCATTTTTAGAAGTTGGAAGATTACTGTAAATATATTAATGTTGCAACCGATTAGTATGATCATAGTCATTGTCACTAATGGCATTTTTAGAATCTGTCACGATGGAAACAAGCATGCCAATTAGTTACCAATCCCAATTTTTAAAATTTTTAATTTTTCCATTCTTATGTTTAAAGTATATGGAGTTTATCATGTGTTGATATTATCTCACCGCTATCCATGATTGTTTACAGCGTTTGAAGGGTAGTGAGCCCTTGCGTGGCTTTGAGGATGAGAAATTTAGTTTTGTTGCCTTAAGACAAGGACACAGGCCTAGGTTAGTAGTCTGGACTGCTGTGCTCAAATCTGGAATTTGTTCACCAATATAACAGAATCTCAGAATTACTTTGGTAAACAATTTATCCCACTCCCTCTCACTACAACTAGTTATTGTCTTGTGAATTTTGCTTGCTGTTTCACATTGTTTTAATTGAACAGGGAACCTTGGCCCCTTGATGGTATGAAATTTGAAACATTGAAGGAGCAGCATGCTAACAGAAGCCCAGAAGATCTTGAAATTGACTATGGTGCATCTCAAACACTCTATTTCCCTTATATCCTATAACTCATTTCTTGTGAAATGGTTGGTAGAGTGCATTTCTTAACATGCTTGTTTCCATTTAGACACTAAAAAATTCTCTTTTTATTTACTGTTGCATTTTTTGCCATGGCAGAGGATCTAATGAAAGTACAAGCCAAAACTCAAGTTGTGCCATATCAAAAAGATGGTCAGGTTTATTACGACTCTGATGCTGTTGATGTGACAAAGACGAAGAGGAGAAGGGAGAAGAAGAAACAACTCGTGCTGATCTTGGGGGTGGTTGGGGAAGAATTATCTTGGTCCTGCTCGAAGGGGCAGGCAGGTTTCAATGGATGTTTGTCAATCAATCAAACGTGATGGCTCGGAGGGCTCATTTGAGCATGTGGTGGTGACCCGGAGTAAGAATCCTACACTACATCGACTGGCCCGAAAATCTCTCTGGGGTGATTTGTGGCCCTTCTAAAGCAAAATTTAACATTTTTGTTGTTCTCTTGTAATCACTAATGTATATGCAAATCGTGTATGCTAAATAATTGGTATTTGTATCGTTTGTTGCCGTAATATATGCAAATTTGTATTTCTTTTTAACCTTTTCTCTATGGATTGTCAATTGTCATGCTCATCTGTTTTTGCATTTTTTTTCTATTACACCCACCTTCATCCTTGCATAATTATGACGCATAACTCATTAATCACTCACAATACTGAGAACGATAATAAGAGAGAATTTTAAACAAGTAGCATATTTTTATTGGATTGTATCCGATTCATCCTCGTAAGTTTTTCTCCTTGGTGAACTACTATATTTGACGTCTCTCATAAATGTAGTTACTGTAAATTTCACTGAATAGTTAATCAGACTCCTGATTGTTAACAATAAAGCAAGAAAAGGATACATAAATGCATGCATGCATGCATACATATATATATATATATATATATAATATGAAGTTCTAGGGTTGTGACGAGACGGGGAAAACTGCAAATTCTCGGTAGAAAATCAATTATTAACAAATTGGATTATCATTAGCTCCACGATCAAGACAAAAAGAATGAATGATATAACCCATTCAAAGTATCATACAGTTACAGATATAATGCCTGCCAATGGACTCTTACTATGTTATTTATTTATTTATTACTACAGATGTGAGGAGAGGATGAGGACGATAGCCATAGCTATCTATAGGCACGTGCAATTTAAGCAATATTAAAGTGAAAAGGAACCGGGGAAAGAATCTAACTGGACGCGGTCCTCCGAATCGAGAAGCTGCTGATAGTCCTGAAAGATTTTATCTAGAGTGTAATCTTCCGCAAAAACGGAGTCGAGTAAATAAATATCACATGTATCATCAAGAATGTTTTGGTTGCGGTCGATGGTGGAGGCAGGTGGCTCTTTATAATTAGCTTCTATGTGAGGAGGGATCAGACGAACATGGAACTAATGGATTCATCATTACCAGATAATGATCCATATTGCTGCTGCTCCTCGTGATCGAGTATGGAGAAACCCTAATGGCCTTGGGAAGATATATAACTTGGTCTTTGTAATTGTTTTATTATTATTATCTTCATCGTTATCATTTGCTCTGTCTTGGTTCTTCTTCTTTTTCATACGTTTCATTCGAATATTGGTGGAGTACTGATTCCTCTTCTTCTTTGGCTCTCGTGATGCTTCTGTCTGGCGATGATCAGTTGCTGCTGTTGCTGATGAACTAATTTTCTCGAGTACCCTTTTGATAAGATGAGAATTCCAGTGGTTCTTGATCTCATTATCAGTTCGGCCCGGCAGTTTCTTAGCAATGAGAGACCAACGATTACCAAGAAGTGAATGGAACCGAATAATG
Source organism: Ailanthus altissimus (assembly GCA_946807835.1). Classification (NCBI taxonomy): domain Eukaryota; kingdom Viridiplantae; phylum Streptophyta; class Magnoliopsida; order Sapindales; family Simaroubaceae; genus Ailanthus; species Ailanthus altissimus. Next base: position 28,492,155 of record OX327699.1, read on the forward strand.
AGATCCTCCTCATCACTAGTGATGTTTCCTCGCTTGATATCGGGTCGTAAATAGTTCATCCATCTGAGCCTGCAACTCTTCCCACATCTAAGTAGCCATTTATATATATATATATATACACACATACAACAAAACCCACAAAACCCAAATTGAAAAACAATGAAACAAACAAGAAAACTGATTTAATCTTCCTGAAAGTAGAATGAAAATGCTAGTTTTTGAGTGACATGGTAGTATTTGCAATACGTTACCTGCTTTCTTGGGCAAATCTCTCCAATGGCCTTCTCCGTGTTTCCGAATGTAGTTAATGAGAAATGTTTCTTCGTTCACACTCCCACTTTATGCAAACCAAGTTCAGATCAACATGGGGTTCTTCCCATTATTTTTCTCTCTCACAGAATATATCAAAGCTTCGAACAAAAGTAATAAACACAAAAACCAGACGAGAGAGAGAGAAAGAGAAAGAATAATATATATTTTCCCACATTAACAAAGCCATGAGAATGTGCATTTTTGCATCTACGGTGTATCTAGTGAATCATTTATGTGTTGTGAGAAAAATAAGATCACATGCATATTTTGTCAAAATTGGAAAAAATCAATGAAGCTCAACCACCTTTCTTTATCTGGCTTTCCCTGAACATGAGTTCTTACTTTGCTTCATCTCCTTTCTAGAATTGTAATCCATGATAGTAATGGTAAGACTAAACATTTATGAATACCCCCTCGCTAGAGTAAAATATGTTCCTTAATTCTTACACTAACTTTTACATAAATTACCGAGAAAGATGCATTGTAAAATTTTTTACCACTAAACCATAATCTTAAGTATTTATTTTTATATTTTTAATTCTTTTTTTTTTCATCGAGCATTGTTTCATTTATTGTGGATGCTTTTTTAATTTTGCGGTAATTCGAATTTTCTAAAAAATTAGAGAGTAAGGATTGATATTTAGTAAGTGAAATTTCTCCTTGCCATTAAACTTTTTTAAAAAAGAAAAAAAAATCGTATGTTACTCTTGTAAAATAATAAACTCCACAGTTCTATATCCATAAATGAATCCGGGTTTAATTTCACTTCAATGTTTAATAACTTTAGGAGTTACATTGCAAATGCATATTGCTCATGTAAATTTAAAAATGGTACATTTAGCATGAAAAAATAGATTATCTTACAGAAACCTAGCACAATATTAACTGAAACGAGACAGATTTTATGACACTACATTTTTTTTTTTTGTTGTAAATTATGACATTAATTGTCATTCGATCCATAGAACTATTGAGATTGCATCCGACTTTTGTATATTAAATAATTAAATGATTTACTTTTTTTCAAAAAAAGGACTCTTGAACTGGACTCAATTGAAACATACATATATTATTTTTGTTTTTATTTTATATTATGTGACATACTGAAAATGCCGATAGAGGTTAATAATTTTTTTTGGGATTAATGTTACTCTAATTGTTAACCCATATTTTAATAAAAAAAACATTTTTTTAATTATCTAATTAGTATATGTATATCACTTAATGTAACGACTTACTTCTATATAATATGATATTGTTCACTTTAAATTTAGATTCACACAATTTTATTTTTAAATCTTTTTAAAAAGTCTCGTATTAATTGAGAAATGATTTTATATATAATCAAATAATTCTACATATTAATTAAAAAAAATTATTTAACAAAGCGATATGAGATTTTAGACATGATCCTCACCTCATCTATCTTGACTTTATTATTTATAATTTTAAAAATTTTAAATCTCACGTGTTACATTTAAAATATAGATTAAGAAATGTAATAATATTCTTTATTGACAAATTTGAATATATGATACAACGTGATCAAATAATCTCTTCGGCTTGTTGGGAAAACATATGGATGAGATACATTTGAAAGGAAAAAAAAAATAAAATCAACATCATAACGAGAAATATAGCATTTGTTGTTGTTGTTGTTATTGTTTTGGTTGTATTTGAAAAACGACAATGACAATTCACGAGTATTGAGTAGCATTTACTTTTCCCATTTTTTTTTTTTCAATTTCAATACCCCTTTTATTTATTGGCTACAAGGAATTGGAGCTTTCGCGATAGCTACTTCAAAATCCAGACCAGTGGCTATTATTTTGGCCTGTCATTTCAGCACAAGTTAAACGATGAAGCTTCTAAAGCTTTAATATTTGTGCACTCGAATAATTAGAGAACTACTTAAAATAAAAAGAAATTGTCAATTTATTCATTAAGTTTTTATTTTTTTTAAAATACTCAACTATATTTCATTTATTACTATTTTCACCTGAAAATTGACCATTTACATATTTAAAATAATATAATTAAATATTTTTTAAATTTTAAAAACTTAATGAATAAATTAATATAAAGATAAGAATGCAACTGATAATAATGTTAGTTCATAGTCTAGTATATAAAAATTGACAATGATGATTTATATTTTCTCTTTTGAAATATAAATAATAGAGATATTATATAAATATATTATAATTTTAATTTGTACGGTTCAATAAGTTATTTTATAATATTAATAACATGTGTGTGAGGTATTATTTACGGACTTATAAAAGAGTTTCGTAAAATAAACGAGTGTAAACTTAAATAATTTCACAATATAAAATATATTTATTAAATACTAAAATAGCGAATTGAGTCAAACAATTCAATTTAAAAAATTTAAAAAAAATAAATTTTATTTTAAAATCTCTAAAAGAAGCGCACTTGTTAAAATTTAAATATTAAATTTATATTTTATTAATTAAAATTATTAACTAATAAATGTTGATACTCAGTGTTATACCCAAAAAAAAAAGTTTAGTGTTATACCAAACAAAAAAAAGTTGACACTTTATGCATAAATAAGTAAACGGAGTGCTTAGCTTCTTTTTCGTTTTTAGGAAAAACTAGCACCACACACACAGTGTAGCAATCTCTTACGCATTATTATTGGGATATTAACATTTTCGTCCCCTGATGTTTACATAAATTACACTTTAAAGGTGCTTTGATTTTAATTATATTATCACTCCTTCTATTTTATTTGAACGTTGAAAATATCATTAGAGTTCTTTTTTTTTATAAATAACTAATTTTTTTTTTTAAAATGAGAGTATTTTTTTATTTTTCAAATTAATTAAAAGAGGTGATAATATAATTAAAATCAAAACTATCCTAAAAATATAATTTATGTAAACCTCAGGGGTGACAGTGTTAATATCGTCATTATTATTAAAAGTGAATAAATTTGATTACTTGAACTCTATTCATCAATTATAACGTCATTGTCGGGAAAAAAAAAAAAGAAACCTTAAAAGTAATACTCTCTCAATTCTAGAGTAAAAAATCCGCCGCCCCTCCGCCCCTTTTTCCTCCACTGGAGAGGGGCCCTCTCGTCCTCCTTTTCGGTGGCCTCAAAACACCCGCCCCCCTCCCCCTCCCCTCTTTTCTCCTTCTCTTATCTGTTTTCTTGCTGTTTTGTTTTAATCTCTTTTTTCGGTTCCGTCGTCGGTCTTCTCTCTTGTTGGGCTGGCCGTCTTTGTTCTTGCCCATTGCGGAGGCGGTGCTCCACCGTGCGTTGCAGTTCAGCGACTCACTAATGGCAGCCCCCCTCGTTTTATTTTCTCCTGAATCTGGCTGTGCTGGTTGTGCTGGACAACCTCTGATAACCCCACTCGCCGGACGCCGCTGCACTCTTATCTTTGGCCGGAAACAGCCGTCCTGTTTTCGCTACTTCTCAAAGTGCGCAGCATGCTGCCATCTTCTCACCGTGTCGCCGCCGCTCGCTGCCTTTCGACGGCGAACCTGAGGTCCAACCGCTGCGCGCCCTTACGGGATTTTGCTGTCACTTCATTTCTGCGATGCCAAATTTTTTCAATCATGTTGTAGGAAATTTTGAGTGTTGGATTCGGGGTTTTGTCGAATTTTTTGACACTGCTATTTGTTGTACTTTGTTTTAATTAGGGCTGTGTACGTAGCTCCCCTCCTACGTGAGAATTTTTCTTTTTTGCTTCTTGTTATTAGGGTTGTTTTTTCTTTTTTAAGAATGAATTATTTTTCTTAGGAATTAGTTTATCTCTATTGAGTTGGGCAAATCTTCAACTTAGAATATTATCTTTTTAAGTCCCGTAATTTTTCTGATTATAGTAATCAGAAGTCCTACAAATTGTAATCTTATTACTCTACTTTCAATTAATTCAATTATTTCTCCAAAAAAAAAAAATTATAACGCCGTCGAAGGAACTAACAAACTACAGAAGCAGTGGAGCCTCCATTATCCATCAGCTGGACATACGACGTCGCTTCCTAATGATATGTTCAAAGATGATCTTGACCCAACAAATTGAGACGTGGAAAGCATTTTTCATCATACAATAATGGACCCATAATTGTTCCTCTTGAATTTGGACGATGGTCGAAAATTTATCGGATATTCCAGTGATGACTATTTAGCCTTCTATGTTTTCAACATGGTGAAAATCTTTTTTATTACTAACCAAAAAAAAAAACCTCTAAGAACTACAAAATCACTCAGTATGAAAAGTCTTTTTTTTAATCATTATTTTATCTTTTCTAAAAGATTTAATCAATATAATTTTATTCTGATACTAACTTTACTGATATTCTTTTATGACACTTGAAATTATTGATGTTTTATGACATTTGGGCACTCGAATGCCTCGTAGACAATTTATATGAAATAATGTATATAGAGAGTTTGTATTTGTGTATGAAGTAACTTATTTTCGTACACAAAGTCACCATGAAAGTTGCAGACTTTCCTTCAGTTCGTTCCATCTGGTAATGGGAAAATCCAGACCCTTCTACTACAAACTGAATGCCACGAAAGCAATGCAAGTTACAAAATTTGTTGCCCCATTTGTCCTCCATCTTGTTTAAGAGATGAAGTGATAATAGAAACAAACGCCCCACCCAAACTAATTTATTTGCACACAATCAAATATGAACCACATCTTTCTATTTCTCTGCGTGCGTGTGCTTATACAAACAGGCCAACCAGCACATGAACTCCATTTTAACTTTTGTGGCCGACAACCCTTAAAATAAATCAAAGAATCTATATAATGAACCTTTATATGATAATACATTACAAAAGCCACTTTTGAAGCTGGCCAGATTCTATATTGGAGAAAAAAAATAATGATGATAATAATAATATAAGCTAATGCCACCTGGCATGACTTGAATGGACCTATACATTTCTTAATGTATGAAATAAAATCTCTCTTATCTGTTATCTGTACTGAACTGCACATGCACAAGGAGGGCCATATGAACATAACCTTTGCTTCCCGTGCAATAAATCAAAAGTCGTTGTCTCCAAATTGCCCAACAGCCAGCGCAAAAACCCAGATAGATTTGCCAAATATGGTTAGTCTCAAATGCGAATGGGTAAGCCATAATTGAGGTAGGTTCTAATCCGTCCATCCCAGCTTGCGGTAACAATAACAAGACCCCACAAGTGAGGGGAACTTAATAAGCACTGGCAAGCACTCTTCAAGAGCTTCAACTTGGATTTACAGAGAGGTGAAACCGCCTTTGGACTTGCATATGGTAGCCTCTCCTCAGGCCAAGTTGCAGCACCCTTAGTCATGTATTCCAACAAAAACCCGCGTGCGTTAGAGAAACAATCTGATGATGAGTGAGGCATATTTTGGTTGCACTTCCCATCAAGATTGTTATGGTTGTGCCCGGTTTTGAGGTTGTTTCTCTGCATATCCCCACCAAATGTTGGGGATGGAAGTGATCCTGGCATGGTTTCCATGCCGAACCAAGGTATGGCAATCGATGCGTTGTGGGAAAGGAAACTTTCGCAGGACCAAATGCTCTTTGATCGGTGAGAAGACTTGTCCTGGTTTGTGTAGTTCCAGATGTAGATATTAGAGTCCTCGCTCGCTGAGACAACATGTTTCCCATCTGAGGTAAAAGTTGCAAACATCTGGCTTCCTGCAATTCGATAGCCTGATGCTGGAATAGAAAATGAACTTAACAGTCAACAATTTGGAACTATAAGTGCAAAGAAATCATATGCTTAAAAGTTCTGAACTCAAAAATGTAAAAATTCTGAAGAGCATAAAAATGTATAATATCCCACAACTTACTGCTGTTAATGATCACATAAGATCCAACCAAGCAAAATCAAGATGGTAGTAGACTAAGAAAACTGAAGGGAATGCAAACACCAGAACAAAAACCCACCTTTGAACTTGCAAACGACATCTTGCCCACTAAGTACCTGGACTAGTGAATCAGCAGATGTGACAATTACTTTGCTGGGATCAGTTGGAGAAAACTAGAACAATGAAATAACCATAAATAAGTCTTTCTGTAGCTAAATAAAAGAGAAAAGGCTGAAACAAATTAATTGACACCCACATAAAATAAGGAAATTAAACTTTAAACACCTGAAAGCCAGTTATCCTCTTGCCTGGTAACTTCTTTTTGCTCTGTAAGCATATTTGTGATTGCTGATGTAATCGATTATCTGTCCCATACATAACATGATCAATTGATATTCAGGCGGGCAATTATTGCATAAAATTGTCATTGATATATACATATCGAGCTGCGAGAATAAAATCTATATCCTTTCTACAAAACTATACATATAGCACCAAGTTTCATCACTTTAAATGATTTTAAAATAACTATTAGACTACAGCTCATATCAAACCATTCATGTCAACCAGGATGGATCGAACAAAGTCTCATGTTTAATCAGTTTTTCCAAGTTGGGACACTGTGCTATGCAAAAGCTCATCATAACAATCTTCTTTTTAAAAAATTAAATTAAATTAAATTAAAGAAAAGAAAAGGTTTCTCCTAATCCTGAAGTTCAATGATGTACAGCACTCCACCAACAAAAGTTAGTAATTCCTGTTACCCAACTCAAGTTTTAAAGGCATCATCAAGGGCGCTGAACTTATTGAAAAACACAATCTGATAAAGATATTAAATACAGAATGCAAATGTACAGAAAAAAGACCATTTAAGAGATTTCTTTTTTGATAAAGTTATTTTCACTTGCACTTATTTACATGACTCAATGACCTAGAATTTTTATGAATATCAACATTTAAAATTATCAAACATTCTAATATTTTGTAATGAACTGAGTTTACAGTATAGAACAAAGACATAGTTGGCTTCAAGTAATATATATGCATACCTATGATATCATAGAAACGGCAGTTGCCTGTCATGGAACCCACAATTCCTCCCTGCCATGATCAAGCAAAGATATTTCTTTTATCTTATTTTATTTTTTCGTTCATTTTCAAGAAGCTAGAAGTAGAAAATTCACACACCTTCCCATCAGGCCGATAACACACAGCAGAGACTATCTCTCTTATATCTGTGTAATCAACAACTCGACAGCGACGTGCTTCCCATATGCGAACTTTCCCATCGATGGAACCGCTGATGAAATAATTGTCATCCACAGGATTGAAAGCAACACAAGTCACTGCATTAATAACAATAATGTTAATATGTCAACCTGTGAAAATGAGAGAAATAAATGAAATCACAACCATACAGATTTACTAACATTAACCCATTGATCATAAACCATTTTAAAATGAAGTGCCCACCAGAAGTATGAAGCTCACCATAATTATTATGAGAAAATACTCTCAGACATCTGTCACATCCCACTTGCCATAGACGAACTGTGCTATCAACAGAGGATGACAGCAGAAACTGCAGTGAGTGCAAAGCAGATACCAGCAACATTAGTTTTATATCGTTCAGGTTACTGACAAGGTTAATGATTCAATTATGTCAAACTTCTAGAAAATGAATAACAGATTTGTCGTAAAAGGTCTCAGCCCAATAAAATTGATCAAGTCAAGATAATACTGACCCCATTCTTAGACCATGAGAGATCCAAAACCTCACTGCTGTGTCCCAGAAACTCATGCAAAGGCTTCTCCAATATGCGGAAGACCTTTGGCGGTAAAACAACACAAGTCAAATCTGATGACATTCTGGAACTCTTTGTCTTATCTATTTGCTCTTTATCAACATCAGTAGGAGTCAGTTGGGAAAGATGATTAATTGTGAAGTATGCATATGAAGGATCAGTATCTTGAATGTCAAATCTCTCCATACTCTCATCCTCAATGACCTTCCACACCCGCACAATACCATCTTCGCCGCCACTAGCCAAGTATTGTCCATCAAGACTGAACTTCATTGTCAAAATTGATCCATTGTGTGCTGAAAATTCTTGTCCGGTATAAAGGGATGATAATTCCTTCAATCGTTTTTTCAATGGATGTACACGAACTCTTTGCATCCTTGTCCCCAATGTTGATTCAATTTCACTCTGCTTCAAAGCAGCATTCCCCTGTCTGTCAATAACATGTGCCATAGCAGCCAATTTCTTTAACCAACCCCTCTTCACTTTCCTCTTCACATAACCCAAAACCCCTGCTTCATCATCTCTATTCAAAGGTGGCTGAACTGAGGGAGATGATGACCCAGGAGTTCCCAAAAATTCATCAAAGCTAACGGATCGACTCGAACCTGCTTCCTGTAGTCTACTTTGTATCACATCGTGACCATTGTCACCCACTACCAAGTCTACTCCCTTGCGGGAATTCCTGCTTACACATGCAAAATTATCCTCCAAAGAAACATTTTCTAATGGTTCCGGTGCTTCATGCAACTGAGAAGAAAAGGAAGATTGATTGAAATAAATCTCATCCCTGAAAACAGAATTCCTAACCAATGCCCCGCTATTTTCAGTAATTCTGTCAATATCCAGTTGAATTTCATCGCACGATACATCTTCTGAATCCTCCGTATTCATCAAACTTCGATCAAAATTCAAACCCGTTAGTAATAAAAACTTACTTCGTCGCTCATAAACACTTTCAGGATATCTAGTCCAAATTTCATAATCCGAGTAACATGAAACACCATTCACCAATTCAACACTAGAACTACAGCTCTCAGAACAATATGAATCATGATCAGACACAGAAGAGATCTCTTCACAGGTATCAAAGAACTGATCCTCTTCCCCTTTGCTATAACCACCCCTCATTCTTCTTGTAATCAAGGTTCAATCCATCAAATTCTGAATCCCAACAAAAAAAACTATCAAATCCTTGGCCAAGTTACAGAATTTCTAATTAAACAACACAAAAATATGGCTCCTTAAGAGGAAAAGGAATCCCAAAGTGGGAAATCAATTAACAAATACAAATCCATAAACTTCAAAATTGAAACATCATATAGAGATCATCTAACAAATTACACAAACTCCACAAAGATGAGTAAGTAATTTAATAGAAACAAAGTCTCTAACTACCCAAAAGAGGAAAAGAAAAATTAACAACCAAATCAAAGCCACATATATGGCTCCTTAGAAGGAAAAAAAAATCCCAAAGTGGAAAATCAATTAACAATCAAAATTGAAACATCATATAGAGATCATCTAACAAATTATACAAACTCCACAAAGATAAGTAAGTAATTTAATAGAAACAAAGTCTCTAACTACCCAAAAGAGGAAAAGAAAAATTAACAACCAAAACAAAGCATTTGACACACACACACAAGTAAATCATTCAACAAATCACAACCAAAAAACTTCAAAAACAAAACAGGGAAGATAGATTTGCCGACCTGGGTCAACACCAAATTCTGGTCAATCCCAGAAAATTTACAAGGATTCCCACTTCCGAAATAACCTCTTTTAGGAACAAAGTTCAAGTTCCCACTTGGAGAGGCAAAGAATAATAACGTAAGAGGAGAAAAAAACACATAAAAAAACTTCTATTGAAAAAAAATATGAATAAAATACAGTATTTAACAGACCCAAAAAAAAGGGAAGAATTGGAAAGGTCAAAGAAAGCCTCGGTTTCGGGGTCAGTACGAAGAAGAGAGAAGAGAGGGAGGTGACCTTAAAGTTGAAAACCAAAGGCCGAAGGAGTTTAAACTCTTCGTCCCTCCTCTAATTCAAATTACTGTAACACGCAAGCGCAAATTCTATTGTTTGTCGATTTGGTTTTTGGTTGGTCGCTTGGTTGGTACCTTCTCTTTCGTCGTATTTTGGCTATTGACTTTTTAGTTTACTGTTTTCACTTTTTTTTTTTTGTTGTTGCTTCCCTTTGACCAAAATTATGAAAAACAAATATATATATATATACAGAACAAAGTTACACTTCTCCTATATTAAATAATATGTTAATTAATTATTAAATAATAAAATAAAATTATTTATAAAATTATTTATTTTATTATTATAATATTTAATAATTATTTAATATATTAAAAAATTAATATATTATTTTAAAAATATAGCATTATTTATATATATACGATGTTTCTTTTATTATGAACGTTACTTTTTTTTTTTAATTTAAGTCAATATTTAACTTTAGTTAAAATAAATATTACAAAAAAAATTAAGACTTTAATTTTTTAAAAAAAATCAACGCATTTTTAAAAGTTACGAACGTGGACACGTAATAATATAACTAATGTTTATGGTTAATGTAAATTTGTTATTAATTAAAATTTTAGTAAAATCTATATTAAGGTTAAATAATTGGTTGGATTTGGGTTTTTGTTTTTGTTTTTTTTTTTTACGTTAACTTATAAAAAATTCATTGGTGTGGGGGTTGCATTAGTTATAACAAGTTGAAGATTGATTTCTCGCGCAGTCAACTCGCGAGTTTTGAATTCGAATTTATGTGTTGCTGTTCTTAATGGACTCAATCAATTGGGAATTTTCTTCTTTCAAACCAGGAAAATAATTTAGTTTTAATTGTAATGAAATTTACTTATATATATTTTTTTTAAAAAAAAAAAGAGAAAACAAAGATTTAGAATACATCTACTTACAGTTATTTTCAATTCCATTGTGTATTTATAGCAATGATCTCATCACAATTAAAATATAAAATGCGATTGGTTAGCACACCGACTATATAATAATATAATAAGCATCACGAAGTGCAGCCGTGCCATCCAATGACTGTCAAACCTTGTAATTAAAGTTTTTGAGTATCAAATTTTATGATGGGTCGAGTCCAAGTTACTCTATCACAAACCTCTTATATTATCCATTTGAATTTGATCATGAAATTAGATTTTGTGGTCAGAAAATGGACTTTTGTTCACCATTGCAGGTCAATATATGGCGGCCCTTGTTTCTGAATTTTCACCAAACCCATGGCATAAATAAAAAAAAATGTAGCAGAATGTCTAAGACTTCAATGAACATGAGAAATGCTCTTCCATCCTTAAAATTAACATGCTAGCTAGGTTGGGCAAGCCCGGCTTAGTTCATTTTTGGGTCAAATCTTTAAAACTAAAAATTGAATAGAGGTTAGGTAAAACAATCAAATCAGCATTTTACTTCGGTTCATTTTTTTAGTTCGAATCACTAATTTTTTGATTCAATAAGATTTTTCATTAAGCCTGTTTGTAAATTATTGGGGACAAAAGTCACAAAACCGAATTTAATCGGTGTTTTTTTTTTAAATCACGGTTCATTGATTTGACCCAATTCTATCTTCTTTTTTTTCTGCCTCATGCAAACGAGAACAAAATCGAAAGGTGCCAAAATTGATTTATTTAGTTCTCCGTTCTTTTATTTATCCTAAATGTTAGCTCTATCTTTTTTAAAATAACGAGCTTTTTTTTATTTAAAAAAAATGAAGATATCTATACTCATTTAAAATATAAATAAATTTTTTTAGTTTATTTTGAGCCGGGCAATATTATTTAAGTAATGTTTGCATTTTAAAAACGTGTAGAGTCCACATTTGATAATTTCTAATTAAACTCTTAGTGTTGTTGGATTGTTTGTGGGAAGAAGATGCATATAAGATGCGTGTATAAAAGCAACAAAAGGGTGCCCATTGATTAACAAATCTAATGGTTTGTCTTTTTACCTTGAATGACCAACTCTTTTTACAGCTTTGTCTCCCGCCGGAAAAGAAAAAAAAATAGAGATATAATCAGATAAATAATAATAAATTTTGCTTTTATCAAAACGCTCCAGAGATGTGTTGTTTCTTAGCTAGGAGAGGATCATAATTGAGCAGTTGGTTAGAAAAAATTTGGTATGAATGTTTAAGATATGATGAAGTTTTGAAATACATATACATATTGTTGGAGTAAGTTATTGCATTTTATGACAAGAACCAGTCTTTATTCAAAGGAATATCTGAAGCTTCGTGTCAAATCATCCATTGCACCATCTGTTAAAGTTGGTGGTTCAAAAACTTGGGCGAATCATATTAAAATCATGAGCAGTTCAAAGATTGCAACTAGTGTTGAATTGCTGAAAGTGAATGGAATAGAGTGGGTGAGGGTCAGAGGCTCATTCAACAGCAAACCCAGTTGGATTTTTATGAATGATCTTCAATTCTTAAAAGAAAGCGAAGCGGGTTTTGTTTGACAGTTTCAAGAACAAACAAAAATGTGACAAAATGTTGGACTACGATGATTTTTATGTGTCGTACACACACAAAAAAAAAAGTACTCGATACAGAGTACTCTGCTCGACAATATGATACAAATTGTGGGCGTCAACGGCCAAGCGATTGCTTAAAGAATAATATAATTTAAGATATGTAATGTTACTCTTTGCCTAAAAAAAGTTCCATCACAGAAATTACACTGAAAAAAATTTGCTATGATTATTTTATGACTTGTATGTCATTATCCTGGCGATTGATTTGTGGTGGCATTTTGATAATCAAAGGCTGAAGTTTTTGTATTAAGAATAAAAAAAAGGTAACAATGAAAGTGCTCATCAATCATCATGCAGCAATATTGCAATAATACCTAAGCAAAATGGTGTCCTGCACTGGCCGGGCGGCCAAGGTGTTTGAATGAAGTTTTGAGCAAGTTAGCTTCTTTAGCGGCTATTAGAAAGCATGTACGATGCTGGTCCTCGTGAAAAATTAGTTGTAGATCTGCAAGTTTAGCCCAGCTCATGCAATGAGGCTGGCTAGGGAGCCCATCAGCATAATTCCCAGTCTTCGGCTCTTTGCCATGTTGAAATTGATTATTTTAGTGGTTATAGGTACAATTTTTAGTGGTAACTATACTTTTCGACTAATGTCGGGAGATCTTAAATTTGAATACCCTCGTGTTAAAAAAAGAAAGTACTACTAATTTGAATACAAAAATTATAGCATCTTAAGATCGCTTCCAAATTTCAATTAGGATTGGAAAATGGCAGGAAGATGGGGTATGTGGTCCAAGAACAGTCGTTTATATTCCATGCTTTATATGGGAAGACCATGGGTTTCAACTTTCAATTTCCTCGAGGCATTTCATCCTCTCTTTACTTTAAGCACCACAACCAAGTGGGCACTGAGAAGTTTTAGCATATGATCTAATCCTCGAGGTTTGGCCTACAAAAGCATTTCTTCAAACAATGAAAATACTAAGACAAAACGTTCAAATTATCACAATTTTTACTGGTTTCTGTGATTTTCTTCTCTACTGCTCAGATGTCTACATCACTTTCCTTAACCCAAAACGTGATAAAGAGTGGGGGAATCTTCTTTCCCCCATTCATTCCTTAACTCAATGCCTACACTTTGCGACGAATCATTTCAAATGAGAAGCTTAAATAAAACCAACCTAATATCTTGTCAACAACCACCAAGACTTCAAATTTTCAAATCAGCAGCGACTTATATTAGCAGTGGCAAAAAAATAAAAAATGAGTTACTTAAAAAAAAAAATTAAAGATCCACAAAAAGAAGTAACCCGCTGCTTTGGGCTAGAAGGGAATAAATATAGGCGACGCGGTCGTTTTATGAGGCGCCGGCCTTGGGCTAATTGCAATGATGGTGCTGTTTGAAGCCGCGTTTTTATCACTGACGAAAATTATTCAAATGCCCACATTTTCTTTTTTTCTCTTTTTTTTTTTTGCCATGTAGCACACATGACACAACACCACCCCCGCCCCCAACATCTACTCCGTTGATTTTAATTGATCAAAATTCTCCATGGCCCACTTAAGTTAACTCTGTCATTAATTTCTACTAAATCAAATGTGTTCTTATTTTTATTTTATTACATACATACTTTGTGGACATCAAACTCATCAGAAATTTAGTGGGTCCCTTGCAAAAATCTCCCACACCGAGATCTCAGACTAAATCAACGGTTTATAATAAATCTATTCAGTTCACACTGATTTTTATTTAGTTTTTGTCCGGTTTATAGCGAAATTGAAACATATATCTACATGAAAAAAGTTCAAAATACATCAAAATTTTATTATAATTAATGATTATAACAAATAAAAATATATTACAATTGACAAAGTCGTTAAGTTGGTAATTTTAACTTGTGGATATATATATATAATTAATATAATAAATTATATAATTTATTATATAATAAATAATATTATCATATATTATTATTTAATAAATTTATAATTTTTTATAATATATTAAAAAATATTAACACATATATAAAAACTCACCAGAGGATTAGTTACGTAGTTACTTTAATTAATTCTTTATATATATAATATATATTATAATTTACAAATGCTGACGTAGAACGCATTAGCACATGCGGTCCACGTCAATAGGGAGCCAATCACGTGACATCATCAAGAGGAAGGTAGGTTCAGAGAGAGAGAGAGAGAGACGCGGGGGGGGGGGGGGGGGAAGGGTGGAGAGGGGGATGGAGGATTTTTATAATCAGACGGTTGCGGTTAGATTCCTTACCTGGTTGGGTAGGAATTTGAATTGGTTTGGCAATTGGGCATGCGCATGATATTAAAAAAATAATTAAAAGAAAATTTTCGATGTGTGGTCCCCACAGAGAGACACCACCACCACCGCCCACTTCTCACGCTGCCTTTCTTTTTTTGCTTTGCTTTTTATGTGTTTTTGTGTCTGTGTTTTTCTCTGTAGCGTCAACATTTTTTGTGGGACACGTTTCGACAGCCGAGTGATTTTTGGGAATGTGCAGTGCTTTCGATTTGTGGGTCCCACTCCACCCCTGTCAAAAGATGCCTCCATATCTGACGGGTTCCATTCGCCGCCACTCATCACTATGCTGGACGCCACCGTAATCTACTACTGCTCTTGCCAGTGCAATTTATTTTTTGGTACGCAACAAAAGTATGAAATTATATTACTGAAACCAGCTGTACAGCTCGACAAAAACATGGCACAGCTCTACAAAAAGTGTAGCCTTGATGCAAGGCTGAAGATCAGAAGGAGCAATGTCACAAAACATGGAGAGTAAAGTTTTGCCACTTATGAGCATGGGAGCCCTCCAAGGCCTCACATCCCCACTTGGGTTCGACCCCCCTCCCCCCAGGTGGTGCGGAAATGTTATAATCCTCCCATTTAAAAAAAAAAAGTTTTGCCACCTATTTATAATATTTTTTACATTGTGATTATTTACATCAGTTGCACATTGACTCAAAATTATATGTTTAATGTTTGGTAAACAATATTGATAGTAAAACTTTTGTATTTAAATACTACCTAATTAGGAGCCTGACAAATAAAATAAATGGTATCACAAAACATAAGCTTTCGTACTTTTGTAATAGGAGATTTTCTTTTAGTTTTCATACAGAAAACAAAATTTCTTTCTCCAATTAAGAGGTCTTTTGAAAATATGACAAGCTTATAAGACATTTTACTGCACTTTTGGAGAAGCTCCACTAGATGAACAGATGATGCACAATTTCCCCTTTTTTTGCTAGTGTAATTTTATTTAAATAAAATAAATGAGAGGAAAATTCAAATTTATTACCTCTACTTCACTGAAATGGTGAAATGGCGAAGTAAAAAAATATGTATTACAAAATTTATTATTATTATTGCTTATCAGTTCATCTTCTAAAATTTCACCACCAGTACTGTTTTTGTTACTATCCCTCCTGTAAATCATCAACCGGCTTAAAATGATTGTTCCCTTTAAAGATTTTTATATAGACTTATCGTTGAAATCACAGGCCCTAAACGATATAGGCTATCAAAAAAGTATTGATAAAAAGCCTAAAAAAGGGGTCACCCATGAGAAACTAGCTCGAATGTTTAAATCTGGTTCGACTTAAGATACATGCACATCAGTTTCACGTAACCTCGATTAGGATTAGAAATACCACGACTAAGAAAAATAAGGAAGACCGACTTGGTATGAAGCACCGAATCACTTTTACTGCATAAAGGATACTAGATGATTACCGAGCCGATGTAAGAGCAACCAATTTTATTACGAAAACACTCCTAAAGAGAAAACTAATATTAAAAAAAAAATAGCAAAGAATTGCAAGGTTCTTAAGAAACAATCCCACAAAATCACCCCAGAAGAAAGGGATAATCTAGAACTAAAATAACCCAAAATTAGTAAAACTTACCTAATTCAACCATTATATCAACGATTATAATTATAATGAATATTCTCAAAAGACGAATACTATAAATATGTGAGATAAACACAACAAGGAGGACACAAACACTTTTTTTCATGACAGTTATTTATCAAATTCTTGTTGAACCCTTTTGCTTACCAAATAACTTTTTTTAACTTAAATATCGGAGAGTTTTTATCGGAACTCACCCTAACGACAATATTTTATAGGTGTTCGACCACAATTGTTAAAGAATAAAAAAGACGAAACCCAACTTTCGAGGCATAATAAAATAAAGTTCAATACACTAATTTCAGAATCAAACAAATTAAAAACTTGTTGACTTGAGAAAACTATTTTTTCGGACAACAGTTATATTTTAAAAAAATTAAATTATAATATATAACTTTAAACATGCATTTAAATATTTTGAAATGTGAAAATTGAGACAATTCTACCGCTGCATGAGATACGAACCCATCAGTGCTACAACTATTATTCGCAAATTGAACGTGTCATTTTGTATAAGCACTTTTGTAAAACATTTCCACGAACATTTTACTATTATTTGCTTTTGCTTGATTAGCCTTCTATTGATGAACAAACTCTAGTGAATGAATGAGTAATAATGCTGCAGTTTGATGGTTTTATTTTTTTGTAATTTAGGTTGGAGAATTATGGTGAAGTCAAGCCATTAAAAGGACTCCACGTGTGCATGTTAAAATTTATAGTGAGAGCTCAGGCTTGGGAAGATGAATAGAAAGAGTTGGCCACTATGGGATCAAGCATGATGATGATGTGTCTACGGGGGTGAAGGTGATGATATTATAGCAGTTTGTTCAAAAAGAAACCCAGTGTGGCCCCTACCGTTGGTGAATATGGTGAGGCGGAGGCCCCATTTTACTCGATCAAGATCATGATTGCTGGTAAGCAATTTGAGCCAATCACGAGCGTTTAATCACGCAGCTGTTTTTCCAAAGATGGTGACTAAACAATTATTTTGGGTGGCTTAAGGCTTCTTCTCTAGCTAGCTCGCTTGCTCGCTCATGCTCACGAGATATATCAGACCATTCAAATCTTGAGGGACAAGTGAAATAACCTACCATGCATGTGAACGGTTAAGGCACCGTTCGGCTTTGCGATTATTAAAAGCACAAGCACGTACGTATACAGTACTTGTTTAAGTTTTGTGGAAGTGCTTTTGCCAATTAATTTCTTTTTTGGCTTTTGGTTGATAGCCTCGTGGTTGCATTTGCATAAACTGTACATGTATAATTCGGATATCAGTCGAGGTAAAGGCTCTCATTATACATATATATATATATGTTGTATGCATACATAATTAGCATTAAGTGGCTTAATCATATCTCCGTTATGTTTGTTTTCATCTCATGATTGTCCTTTATTTTTTTTCAATCTTGACGGTACTAAATACAAATAAAAAAATTATCATTAACTTTTACTGTAAAGAACAACTAATTAAGATTCTGTTATGATTATGTTAAATTTTTACTTTAAAAACACTACTGTTAAAATATTCAATAAACACTCCAAGTTTGTTTTTTAAGTTTAATTTTTAAGAATTTAGCTAATTTTAACTCATTAAAAAGTTTGGATGAGAACGAAAATTTTTACTCATTAAATATTAATTTTTATCTCTTAATTTTACTCGAATTTGGATAAATATGTGTTTAATTACTAAAAAAAAGAATGAGGGTCATTCATGTCACAACAATTTGCCTATTATACCCATGATTCAACATTGCATATGCTTTTCCCAAATGAAGCAGACCCATCTAAAAATGTCAAATAGCTTAGGGTCGTAAGCTATGCATATGATGGTCATAGAGTTCACAGTTTTTGTCAAGTCGTTTTATGAAGGTTATCGAGTAACCGTTGTTGGTGTAGTCAAGTCAATTTCCACGACTGTGCCTTTTGCATTTTGATATGCTTGTAAGATTTTAGGTTTGAGTTAGCTTAACTAGCCAGGCCACTCATTTTCACAATTTCTTGAAATATTAATGACTGTTTATTAAGAAAAATTATCAGCTTAGTATGTGAAATTTAGTTGATAATCTCTATATTTTTAAAACGCATCAGTTAATTTTTGTATTTGGAAAAAAAAGAAAAAACTGAAGTGCACAATTTTGAAACAATAAAATAAATTTGATTAAATATGAGATTATTAATCATGATTAAATATATTAATTGCGTTTTGGTAGTAGTGCTTTACAAATGGCTCATGCATAAAGCGCTTGTACTATGTAATGATCAATTAATTTTAATTTAGGGACAAAAATCAGTTCTAGCAACAAGCAATATAAAGGTTTGGGACCCAAACAGCCCGATAATTGTTGAGTTAGTTTCCTCGGTTCATAAAACATCAGTCAGATTCTGAAAGTGGAAGTGGTGGCATCGGTATTGTTAAAAAAGTGCCAAAGCATATGAAAATATCAAATAGCTTGTGACTTTAGCTACCTAAACTTCTGTACAATTTTACTCTTTCAGCGGGCGTTTGGTATACAGATAATTTTATTGTGATTCTAAAATATTATAATTAAATATTCAATTGACAATAATTTCAAAAAAATTTAGTAAAAAACTCGAAGAGTATTAGCATTAATGGTTACTTTTAAATCAATAAAGTATTTTTTTTATTTGTATTGTATTTATAAAATCACACATAAAATATTAAAATAAAATGAAGCAATTGATTTTAAAATAACAATCAATACAATCATAATTAACGCTAACATTGTTCATAAAAACTCATTCGTTGGGTTTTTAAATTTCACCGCAAGCTCGAGTAAATCACTCAGTTTGCACTCCTCTTCGACTTGAGATAAAAAGTTTATATTTTGTTAAATATTAAAATAATGTAATAATTTATTTTTGTTATGAAAAGTATTTTTAAGCGTACTTAAATATAAACATAATATATTATTCTGACTAGTGAATCTTAATATAATATTAGTAAAATATTTTTATACATATTTAAATATAAAAGTAATGTATTTAATATTTCTCTAGTTGTTTTTTTTAGCATGCTTAAATATTAAAATATTATATTATCCTAATAATTTTTTAGTTATTATAAATGTGAAAATAATGAATTATCGTAAAAATTCTCTAGAACTAATAAATCTACGATGCAATGTATATATATATAAAACAACTCAAGATAACCATTTTTTTGAAAAAAAATTTTAGACAAAACTGTCTCAAGCTAAACCGAACAAAGTGTACAGACAAATCAGAACACATGAGAAATCTTTCAGTTCCAGAACACATGATCAGAAAACAGAGATCAAATTCCATCAAAGCCGTACCACTTACTACAGATCCGCAGTATATATATATATATATATATATATATCGTATACACAAAAACCCACTCTGCTAAGTTTCACATATAAAAGAAATTGATGAAATTATTATTAAAATATTTGTGAATAGTTGGACACATATTCCCACTTAGAATAAAATAATCGCAAATAATTATAAGATGGAGGAAATTACATAATAATATTTATTTATTTATATTAAACAAACGACCCCATCTCTCTCTCTCACAAATTCACAATCAGAAACAGCACATAAAAGCAAAGGTGTGTGAGAGAGACACTGATTTCATAGAACGTCCACGCACAAAATTCCATCCTAAAAAAAAAAAATCCATTTTCGCTGCTTTTATTTTATATAACCAGTTTCATAACAAAGGGTTGATTTTTCTCTTCTTCTTCTTCAATTCAGTTTCATCCATGGATACTGCTCAGTGGCCACAGGTATATATAAATATTAACTTGGTTTCTGATCTTTAAAGGACTTTTGCCTTTTTTTCATGTTGTATGGTCTTTCTTGTTTGTATTGGTACTTTTTTTGGGGGGGGTTTCTTGGGGGGTTTGGCACCAACGGATGATGGTATGTTCATGGCTAGTGCAAGTCCCCACTCAAATTGGATTTAGTTTTTATCAGTTCTTCAACATTTTGCACTTTATCTTTCTCTTTTGCCCATGTTGTAAAGATTAAAGAAAAACAAAAAGAAGAGTTTTTTTTTTTTTTTTTTCTCTCCTTTATGTTGAGAGATGATATAATCTTGAAACGTGTAAAGGAGATGACTTCCCTTGTTTTGATTTATTTGTCTGTTGTTGTTTCTTTTTAATCTTCTTCATCAGTGCTCATCTTCTTTGTTTGATCTTCAAGTTAATATTGTTTCTTTTATGTCTCTTTTTCCATTTCTCTCTCTCTCTCTCTTCATTTTTTCTTTTGGGTTAATTTTTTTTTTGTTTTTGTTTTTGGCCTTTCTAGGAGATTGTGGTGAAACCAATAGAAGAGATAGTCACAAATACATGCCCAAGGCCTCCTGCTTCTAGTACTGCTTTAGAGAGGAAGGCAAGGCCTCAAAAGGAGCAAGCTTTGAACTGCCCAAGGTGCAATTCCACCAACACTAAGTTCTGTTACTACAACAACTACAGCCTCACACAGCCTAGGTACTTTTGCAAGACTTGTAGAAGGTACTGGACCGAAGGTGGGTCTCTCAGAAACATTCCTGTAGGTGGTGGTTCAAGGAAGAACAAGAGATCATCAGCATCATCAACATCAGCTACTTCAAAAAATAAGCTTCCTGATCTTGTTACACAGCCAAGCTTGTCACAGTCTTCCAACCATCAAAACCCTAAGATCCATGAAGGCCAAGATCTCAACCTAGCTTTCCCAGCAACTCAAGGTTTCAGAAGCATCCCGGAATTGGTTCAACTACCCAATATGGAAACCAACAGCAACAGCAACAGCAACAAGAACCAAGTTCCAAGTTCTACATCCACTACATCTCAACTTTCAGCTTTGGAACTGCTAACTGGAATCTCATCAAGAGGGTTGAATTCCTTCATGCCGATGCCGGTTCCGGATCCAAGCACAGTTTACACACCAGGGTTTGCTATGCAAGATTTCAAACCAACCCTAAATTTCTCTTTAGATGGGCTTGGAAGTAGTGGGTACGGGAGTCTCCAGGGCGTTCAAGAGAATAGTACTGGAAGGCTTTTGTTTCCATTTGAAGATTTGAAACAAGTCTCAACAACAACTGATCATCAAATCGAGCAGAATCGGGAGCATGGAGATTCATCTGGGTATTGGACTGGAATGTTAGGTGGAGGGCCATGGTAAAGGATAAATCGATACATACGACGACGACGACGATGATGGAAAATAATTAACCGGGGGTCTCTTTTATTTTACTTCTTGGTTTCTTTTTTAACTTTCTTATTAATGTGGTGGGTGACTTTTGTTTGGGATTTTTCTTCATTTACTAACAGAAATAGGATACACGGGGTTTCTTTTCTCGATCTCTTTGCTGCTGCTGCTTCTCTTTAAATTCTCTTTAAATCTTCTTTAGTCTTTGGTTAATGGTGTTTGGTGGGGGTTCGAAGCTTATTTTAGGTTGGCTTCACAATGAGTGACACGAGATACTGTGTAATATTGACGATTTAGAAGAGATGATGATGATGATCAATCATCGAGCTAAGCCCAGAACATTTTAGGGCAAAACGAGTAGAAGAAGAGGGTTCTTCTTAATATCAATATGCCCTTTATTTCATGTTAAAATCATGAGAGCAGATCAAGGGCGATCACCCAGTATCATGTGTCACTGCTTGGCTTCGTACAATAAATAAATGTATATCGTTCAAGTTTGTAAGGAGTTTTAATTAATGGGTCAACAAAAAAATTTGCTATTGTGGCTTTAAATTCTCTCCATCTTTTTGCTTCTTTTATTTTCCTATTTAATTTTGTAAACAGGTAATGAAAATTTTTAGGTCTCAAACAAGGGACAGAGATTCTTCCAGATAATAAAATCATATATCCCATCACGCAACCGGGGTGATACTGATAGCTAAAGAAGAAGAAGAGCGGAACCTAGCCAGGTAAGAAATCTGATTCCTCCACATGACATTGTCATAATGAAACTTGAATGAATAATAAAGCAAAAATTCAAAGCTTGTGCTAATTAGAGCCGCTAAAACCTGCCCTCAACCCAAAAAGCTCACCTACTGATGATATGCTATATCCAAACAGTTGTTTTTTTTGAAGACTCAATTGCACTGCATTTGCCTTCGTTTCCATGAGAGTGATCATTGCATTGCATTTTTATGCCCACCTCATCACTTGGTTTTTTTTTTTTTTTCTAATTAAGAGATTGAGAAAGATCTGACAACCTCCTCACTCTGGTCTTGTAAAAGGGTAGGACCCACAAAACATTCCCCTCGGCAAGTGTGAAGAAGAATAATTCACCCCACTAATGTGATCATCATCAATCCAGATCTAAAGATCCCCTTTTTATTAATAATTATTTGAATATTAGTTCATTTTTGTTTCTTTGCTGTAAGCCACTTAGTGTGCAATGCCATTATATAAATAGAACTGGCTCGAGTAAATGTTAGATACAAAGCCGCCCCCCTCCTATAATGGGGTCTTTTTCTTTCCAAATTTAAGAGGATTTTTCTTTCTTTTTCTTTATTATTATTATTATAAAAGAAAATGTGTCAGCTTGCTAATTTAATACCTACTTTGCTTTCTTTTTATTATGGGGCTGGGTTTGGAAACTTGAATATTCAGCCGACCACATTAAAATTTTGGTCCAACTTGACATACCCTTTTGTATTAAAGATCAAGGTTAGATTAATAGATTCAAGATATTATTCAACAAGGGTGCCAATTATGGAAAGGATTAGTAGAAACGGAAGGCGAAAAATAATGGCAAAAGCAACTCTTAGGTTTGTTGCCTCGATAGTTCATCTGAAATTATGACCTCGAACCACCACATCTGTTTTGCAATTATGACTCCCCATCGCCCATTTACTTCTTAGATTGTATTTGGATGTGTTTATCTTTTTATAAGAAAAGCACTTTTACATCATTTTATATTTATGTTTGCGTAAAAAACATATATTTTTTAAAATAAACACTCTCACATAACACGGTATTAGTATTAAGATAAGTTGGTCTTATTGCACGGGACAAATGCTAATTCAATCTTTATAGATCGAAAAGCCTGAATTGAAATCCCAAAAATTTGTCATGAATATTCTTATAATTTTTCATTCCTCGTCGATTTAGGGAGAGTGTTGATTATGGTGACGGTGATGATGATGATGATCATATGGGTCAAGTGGGTCGAGGTCTCGAGTTATCGAGTAACGTGAAATTGAAGACAAATGATATTTCAGTGTAGCCTTCATTTACAAGTTACAATGCTAAAGCGGTAGAAAGAATTACAAGAGTACAAAAGCTTTCATTAGTCTTTAATCACAAATCTATCACCAGCCAGGACCACCTCTAACCTGAGTCGATAAAGCAACATTCCTGTGATTAAACACTCATTGATCCTTGTAATTGCAATGGAGGGTAGAATTGACTAGGTTTCATGTTCACTGGAATTCAATTGGGGTGATTTAAGAGATAAAACTACAAGCAAAAGTTGTCTGGCTTTCAGATATTTAAAGAACAAAACCATGGGACCAAATCCCAGCTTCTCGTCTTACAATTGTATAGCACCAAAATCCATCTAAATATAATCAATTGTAACGAGAAAATATAACAAAATTTTCCACTTGGTAATGCAGGGCATTCAATTCACATGAATGCACCATTTTCCAGTTTTTCAGTATCTGTACAGGGATATAACCAGTAGATTGGAATATCAAAATAATCAAACCCAGTAACTAAATTGAAGAAACGTGAATTCCTCAGCAGTTCAATGATCAGCATTAATTCCAAATATGCGGACCTTGTGCATGTTTGGAAACTTTGCAACCACCAGTATGAAAACTGCCAGCGTATTGAAAAAGAGCATTGGATTTTGATAGTCCGTTGTGTGTGAAGCTATCAAATACCTGCCAAACGAAACATGAGGTAAGTAAAAGATGGTTATTTCATCCAGGTAAAATGAACTTTCAAGCATTTTATAAGGTTTGGGAAATTTGGTAGACAAATACAATCAAAATATCTCCTTGCCAAACATTCCAAACAAAAATCTAAGGTTCAAAGAGTTTTACTTCTTTCAGTAGGCACCTCAAATGAAAGTTATTAAGCCAGTTGTAGTCATTCTCTTAAAAGGAACATAAGTCTCGAAAACCTTTAATTAGAACCTAAAAGATGGGAAAATCTACAAACAATTAGAACTCTTTCTCAAGAACTGCTCCACTCTCTTGACAAGACAGAAAAGGGACAAACTCATCATGATAAAGAAACGAATTGTCTGCCAACATGAATATATCAGCTTCTCCCATCACTGATGACATTGACATAACACCTTGTGACTATGTTTGAGAGATTCAAGTTACAATCTCCATGATAGAGTGAATGACATTAAGACATAAAAGTCAGATATGTCCAAAAACAGAGTTCAAATTCAATTCAACTACGCAAACCCATTTGAAACTTCTCCCAATTCCACAAATTGCCCAATGCTCATGCCTTTTAAAAATAGCTTTCCTATACCTATTGAGATTTGCCTTCCTACTATAAAGAAATCCACCTTGACATGTTGGATGGGTGGACAATGGGGAAAAATGTGAGGCATCCTCTTGGAGCACAGAACAATCACCTTGATGCTGATTCTTAAACCAGCCCCCAAAATTTATTCCACTGGGCTTCAATGAAAATGCCCTTTTTTAGTGTGGGTGTGATGGTGTTCATGGCTATGCTTCCCAGAAAGCTCTTTTGTGGAGTCTACTTCAAAACCCAATCGCTAACTCACTTGAACTAAGAACCGAAATAAATAGAATGCACAAACAAACAATCCGATTTGCATAATTATAATCATGTTAATCTACTCAAATGCAGAGCTACACTAATTCAGTTATTCCATGAGGTGGAAAATATAGAAACATTTTAATTAACATATTATTGAGACAGCAAAACCATAATTTTAACTAATATGTTTCATATTCATAGTTTCAATATTCAATTAAGAAACTTGTTCCATAAAATCAAGATACTTACAGCACAACAGGTACAACAGTCAAAAACTTTCTGTTGCGAGTGAGTTGCTTGCCATTTTCTATCTGCTCCCACCATGTCAATCCATTGTAAATGCCCTGGTCATCAGCAAACGGTGTTCCCTTCTTCCAATGAAAGAAGTGATAAGTAACCTGAAAGAAGAAATAAAATATTAACAACGTCCGGAAAACAGAAAGATCGTAAGAACACAAGTGACAATAAACTCATTAACTTTTGGTACATACTTTTGATCAGATCAATTTCAACACATCAAACAACCATCTCTCGCAAAATGTTTGTTCCACATTTTCCAAAATTCACAACAATTGCTTCGACATACAAATGGCATAAATTAAACAAAAGCAAACTTCAACATATAATCATCACAAATATAAAATTGTGTATCAAATAATCCAAGGAATAAAACAAGTCTACGACAACACTAATGATTCCATCCACTAATTCCACAAACACCAACAGGCATGCGAGTGATCGGAGGGATAATAACTTGCTTTGACCAATCCTTAAAATAATCAAAACTCACAATGCCCTCTTTTTATCATAAGATTAAATTGGATTTTTCCCCTCTCTCCACATATACCTACATGGACTAGGATCTCAAATCGAAAAAGTTTGACCAGTCAACCTAGTTTCAATCTCCAATTGCGCTCTATTCGCTACATCATCATCATCAACAACAACGATAATAATAAGGAAAAACTGATCCTTTTTCGCAATAAAAAGGCAATAAATAATTTTTTTTTGAAAAAAAAAACACAAAACGAATGGCGAAGGAAACAGATCGAGGCAGTAATCTAAGATCAGACAATGAACATTGAACAATCAAACCTCGAAAATTTCATAAGTCCATGAGATAAATTAAAAGAGAAAAGCAAAAAAGCGAAATAGAAACTTTACGAGAAAATGAGAGAGATGAACGACGGTCCAAGCCATGCCGGGGGAGCAACTGAAGAGAGAGAGGACGATGAGCCAAGAGAAGAACAGAATCGAGATGTAAGTGGTCCAAACTCCTGGATACGTGAACCATTCTGTGTTCTTGTTCAGATCCGTCGGTGGCACTGCCCTCACGTACATTTCTGTTTTTTTTTATCTCTCACGATCTATTTTACTATATTTATGGCTTGTTCTTCAATTTGATTTTCTCTCTTTCTTCTCCTTCGCTGATTTCTAATTTCTATTTTGGTGACGTAGCAGATTTCACACCAAGGGCATGTTTTTAGGGAAAAAAAAAAGGAAAAATTTAGGATTTGTAGGATATTAACACTGTCGCCCCTGAGGTTGGTATAAAATATATTTTAATAGCAATTTTGATTTTAATTATCTTGTGACTCTTTTCACTTAATTAAAAAGTCATAAAATATCTTTATAATTTTATGATTAAAATATTCTTAAAAGTTAATTTTTTTTTTCATCATTTCAATTAAAAAATAGAGTCCAAAAAAATAAATAAAATAGAAAGATAATAATATAATTAAATTAAAACTGTAATTAAAATATAATTTATGCCAACCTCAGGGATGACAATGTTAATATCCCAGATTTATAGAAAGGAAAAGGGAGATGGGAGCGTGGTCAGTTGAGGCGATTAAGGAGAGATAATTGGTTGTTAAGTGTGGGACCCTTAATATTACTTCTTTGTTAATTGTTTTTTTTCTTTTTATTTATTTATATATTATTTTAAATTTTGTTAAAAAAAATTTATAGCCAGGCTACCGTTCTAGTAGGAGACTTTGAACAACATACGAGGGATTGAGGGTGATTGGTAACTAAATTTTCATTAATAAGTCGTAGAATTAGAATATCTGGAAGATAATTTCGTGCAAATAAGCCAGTTTTGAGGCCACACGCCACATTTTTGAGATTTTATCGATTAAAACAAATTATTATCCAGGAGTTAGGCATAGAAGTTGGTAGCAACTCAGCCTAATTCCTGGTCTATGTATGGGGCATAGTTTGCTATCTGTTGGGGGTTGCCTGTAACTTTGTTAATACAAATAGATCGGTGGGGATTGAACAAAAACTATGATGATTGTCATACACATTCATTATTTTAAGAACCGGCTGTGCCCAACAACAACAGAAACCTCAAACGCTGAAATTGATTTCTTGTTTGTTTGGCATGATTCACAAGACAGGCCTATTAAAAATGTCATATTTGGTGGCATACATCTGTTATGAAGAAGCTCGGAAACTACATTGAAATGGAATTATGGAACAGATTAATAATCAAATAGAAAATGGTGTCAATATGTTGCCATTACATTATCACAATCATTGCACAGGAAAAATAAGCAAAACATTTTAAATTAATCTTACAACAAGAATAACAGCAAAGCAAATACCTCAGAGGCTAAGGGTGGTATTGCCAACTCTGTCCAAGGTTCCATCCAGGAGTCTTCGCTTCGCCGACTTGATTCTGTAACACCACACCTCAAAGGCCTCGCTCAAGTCAGGATAGTTAACTTGCTCGGCTGTCATCCAGTCTGACAATATATCGGCTTGATCATTGGATGGCAATGCAAGTATTAGCTGGACGATTGCTCCTTCTATGTTCTCGCACAGCTCTTCATTCATCTTGTAAGGAAAATCTGTCTCCTTGTTACCCTTTGCTTCTAGAAGAGGCTTCATCTTCCTTATATATGGTAGCCACGTCTTTAGCAATTTTACCCGGCATGGTGCCGGGAGTATCACATTACCATAACCAACTGCCTCCAAGGTTTTTCCAGTCATTTCAATCACCTTTATTTTCAAACCCCACATGCAAGAATCGAGTTTCCTGTCTTCAACGACCTCCAAAACCTTATCAGAGATTTCAGCCCAGTTAGAAACAAACTCCTTCATTAAATCCAACTTAGGAAGTATGTTGGAGATCCATTCAACATCGGATAGACTCTGCATTATTTTATCTTCTGCTGTCTCCATTGTGAGGTCAGAATCCAAAAGCAACAAAGACAATTCCTTTTCAAATGTAGAACAAATTTTCAAAAGACCTATTTTCATCACAGCTTTTACTTCCTCATCGGCTGTAACCAACGGAGTGTCAGCATCTTCTGCCAGCATGTATTCAACTTGTTCTTGAGCAGAAGACTTAAGATCATCAGGAAATGGTGGACATGACCCGCCAATTGATGTGGCAAAGCGAACTGCTGAAACAAACACATTTTTGGTAGCCCTTATATCTACGGGCTGTATCCTGGCTAATATGGGCATGGCTATTGGTCCCAGTCTTGAAACTGCTTTCAAAATTACCTCCTCTTCCTTATCGTCCCAAGGAATGGCCTCCAAGTACTGGACACAGCCTTTTATGACCTCCTCACAGTCGAATTGAACTGCTAGTTGAAGAATCCCAACAGCAGATTTAACAGAGTCCAAAGACTCCAAAAATAAGTCGGTAGGGAGATACAACAATTTCAGAAGGTTAACATGATAATCATAAGTGGACTTTGAGCAGTGAATCTCAATGCACCTGCCTGTGTCAGGACAAGATAGCTGATCTGCAAAGAATTTGCTTTTATTTATAAGAATGGTTGAATGAGAGTAGAACCTTTCAGGTCTTCCTTCAACATTTCTCAAGCATACAATGATATCACTAGTACTCTGGTCACCAAATTTAGAGAGCTTGGTCACTCCCTTTACGTCCATGTGTGGAGAATAGGAACAGAAATTTCATGCTTCAGGCAATCGAAAGAACAGATGTTCAAATTGAGAAGCAGCTGAAAAGGGTGATAGCCAAGTATATCAACATTCTAAATATTTGATGCTATGAATGGAGATAATATGAAATAGACCTTCAAAGCAACAAACTCTCACCACCACAACATTATAAATGAAAGACTTATCTTCAAAGACCATATAAACCTATTAAATCTCCTTAATCATGTGAAATTCCCAATGGTTGGTAAGCGCTAAAAGTCAGCTTTAAGCAATCTCAAGTTTGGATACATACAATATCACCGAATTTCAAATATGATGAACGGATCCTAAATGCTGTCACTGCATCGTGTATTGATATGTGTACCAATATGCTTAAAAATTCCCATCCACAAGTGCAGGTATACAAGTTCTTATGTCTTTCTCAATACCCAAATTTACACCCTTGTGTATGTGAACTAATGGTTTACAAATTCAATCGCCATAATAAAAACCAATCGGATGCTGGAATTGTACACAATAAATAAGACTGACATAACAAATCATTTCAGAGTCACTCATTACCTTCAAAAATGACAACAGCATCTAATTCTTATGTTTCTCCTACTAAAATTACATTACAAACAACTTCACCTCTGGACTTATAAATCTATTCAAGTTTCCAGGAATGGAAAAAGGTTTTGAATTCTTAACCTAAAAGAGTGGAAGAGAACCACTCTAAATTCCTCTGGTTCCATTCATCTGATTTTCCACTTTGATACTTAAACTAACGCTAAATTTGGTTCTAACCTCAATACTCATTTCACAAAGAGAAAGAACACACCAATTATCTTTGCAAGTTCTCTTTTGCATCTCAATTCAGAAGTACACACCCACCTTAAGACTAAAACAAGCTAATCTTTTTGCAAAATTACTCATCATAAAATTAACAAAGAACTTCTAGACCAACAACTCTGCACAAAAGCTCGTGGAAAACTTGTATTCTTGATTGATAATAACAATTAATAACCCAGTAAACAAATTGCATTAAAAAAAGTTTTAAAATAAAAAAACTCATTAATAAGCTATAAATAGAACAAAAACTTGAAGCTGATAATCATTTAATTAACTGGTCAGGATTGAAATGCCACAAAATTCCCAGAAATGCAAGGACCTGGGAAGAGAAAAAAGACTCACCTTTCAAGTAGCAGTAATTGCATTGACTTTACAGATGGGCTTGAATCTTAAGTGTAGATAGCAAATCTACCAGTCACAGCTAACTGGATGGTGATCTTAAAATGTGAAAGAACATCAACTGATCCTAGGTTTTTGATGATCTTTCGAGTTCATTTCCCAGTTTGTCGGAAGTGACGGGATAAAATTTCTAGGGAAATGACCCATTCTGAATCCGACCAAGTAGAAATAACACTCAGAACCACTACTTTTGAAATATAACATTAACTCAAAGGTGAAAAGGCATAACTACCTTTCTATATATAAGCACATCACGCGCCAAAAATGATAAGCGAGTTTTGGATAAATATTTAGCAAAGAACTGGTTACTTTTTCATGTGTAAAGCGGAGGGTTGATTCTTATTTGTGTACAAAAATATCAAATTTTAACATATTGTTTTCTCATCCAAGAAATTGAGACTTATAATAGTGTTATTTTTAGTCTACTTGTAAAAATTGGTTGGCATGCAATGAATTTTTATTTTTATTAAGACCAAAATTTCATTTATAATGAGAAATCATCCTTCTTTTAAGAGGTTTGAATGGAGATAAAAAAATTTACTTGTGAAATATTAACCTTTGTATTTTTATTTTTACTCCAACTTGAGTTAGGGTTCCTTTTTTTTATTTCATAGTCTAGGGTGTTTTAGTCTTTTTGATACATGGTGTTTGTGTTAGTATTACAATGTTTTAAGTTTAAAATCACTTTTAAGAAGACAGTTTTACTTTGAGTTACTACTGATTTTATTTGATTGAGAACTATGTAAATGGAATAAAGACGTACAAAAAAGTTGCTGTCTTTCATATTATTTTTCCACCAACTTGACAAGTTGCAATAGTATCCGATATTGTTTACTCCTAGGCCTTATTTTAACATATAAAAATATGTTAAATAAGCAAATAACATATGAATAAAGTGATAATAAACATAGGTGAACACAATTATATAATTTTAATTAATCAATCAATTTTTGCATACTTCTCGGAAGTTTCATATAAAGGAAAGTAACCCAAATAATGGAAGCAAGTGAAGTTAGCTTTTTGTTAATTTGGTTGAATTTAAAAAAAAAAACTGATCGATTCTAAAAGAGAGAATTGAAACGATCGATTTAGTTTAGTTTGATTTTATATTTTATTTCTTTTTTATTTATTTTAAATATTTTTTAATTTTAAAGCAAATCGAATCAAATTAAAATAGAATCAATCAATTTCATATAAATACAATTAATTAAGAACTGTGAATCGAACCGAGTTAATTTACTCGGTTTGGGTGCAAGCTGCCCACTCTTAAAATTCAATATCCGAATTAGAGGAAGAAAAAAATGGACTATTAGACATTCGGTGGGGTGTATTTATCATCACTTCTATCGTAATTGTTTATTTTCAAGGCCCGAAATAGCCAAGTGAGAAAAATAGTGGGCTCAAAATATGATATTGTAATTGTAAGGGTTTCATTCATGGGCCTGTAAAACTTCCATTAAGAAAATGTGTGAAATACTACTACCAATGAAAATGCACAAAGATTAGAGCTTTAGAGATGCTGAGAAAAAAAAGTCTCAGTGATTACGTATGGTTGTCATCATCATAGCTGAGACAGTCATCATACCTCCAACACTATTCACGACGTGGCAAAAGAACATGAGATGGGCACCAACACTGTCCCATGTGGTCCCCTGCAGACAGTGAGCCCCCTCCTACCCTTTTTAAAATAACTGCAGTGAAAAGCATCTGAACCGTCCGGCTACTTGTCCCCTGCATCATCGACAATGTAGCCCTCAAAATAACCGCCGGGTCAATCAGAAATTCGAACATCAGCATCCACGTGTCCGATTCTCGAAAGAAAAGAACAATTCTTGAGTCTCGAGCACGCAAGCAAATGGTCCACAGTTTTATTTTTGCTCGATTGATTCAATATATCGAGGAAGTAGTGTTTCTCTACAACTTCGAGCACGTGAAATTTCATCATAAAATCTTTTTATCATTTCATATTTCAACCAAATCAAGTCATTGATGATCAATTTCAAAGGATGCCCCTAAAAAAAATTTAATTTAGTAATAGCTAGCTTGGTCATGCAAGAGTGAAGTGGTCTAGGTTTGCCTTTGGTAGGATTGATCGCACAGAATCTCAACTATGAACCGACAAGTGCTCTATCACAGAGGCTAGACATTCTCTGGTGAGGAATAGTGAAGTGTTGGGAGTAGGCTTTTGTTTGCTTTCAGAGGATGGGGTCCACGTCAGCATGGGACATAAGCTAAAAGCGTGAGCCTGCATGCAGAGGAGACCACCTTCACTTAACCTTTTGAGTACTGTGGGCACTGCAGATTCATGATTGGTACATTAGTGGTTGATAGCTGCATTAAACTCTTGGGACTTTTGTTAATCAAGGCGCTAGGGCTTTGCTTATCTACAGTTCCTTACCGTGCACTCGGTCAATTCAATTATCATCTTCAATTTTCATGTGATTGAATGTTCTTAAACTGAAGAAAAATTGAATGGTTATAGTTATCTTCTCGGAGTATGCAAAAAAAGTGAAACTAATTAATTAATTAATTCTTTTGATTGCATCATTGGTTACTTCATCTTGGAATTTGATAATGTACCTTCTAATTTTTGTGGCACTTTATTTAAACAGTCTAAAGCCTGTTGTTTTGGCAGCTAAAATTGCCATTGTCAGCTTTCTCTTCCAATAAAAAGAAAGAGATTCCATTTCCATGGAAGCTTTATCCCAGAGAAATAATCCAATGACAACTCTATAGTGACAAAACCTTATTCCTTTTTCTTGGGACAGATGATACATAGAGAGAATACCTTTCGTCCGAAGCCATGCATAGCACCACTGAGAATGTGTTATTGTATTAGTATTTTGGTAAGCAAACGCTCACGATATATATGGTAAGTAAATACACATCTGGCGGGATCTTGATCGCATTTTGTGAGTATCATTGTAGTTGTGGTATTATTATTTATGATAAAGTGAATTATTACTCACTTTGTCATTATATATAAAGAAAAAGTGATTTATTTTAGTGAGTTATATGGTTTATCATATATCAAGATTCTATAACACATAATAAATTATGTAAAAATTATGAATTAATTAAATAATATTAAATAACAATATTATTTATCGAGATATGTAATTTACAGATCATTTTCATATATATATATATAGAGAGAGTATTTTTTTAGGGTAATATAGTACATTTCATCAAATAAGAGTTCATTTACTATAATTAATCAAGGTATTTAAAAAAATATAAAAATTAACTGAATCATTTAACCAAATATTAAGATTTAAATTAACAATTTTTGTATATAAAAATAATTAAAGTGTCTTGATAAGCACTTACAAATTTATCACCACTTATTTCACTGCATAATAACGTAATTTCAAAATCACAACTCTACGTCAAAAAGACGAAGAAAAAAATTGTAACTAAAAGCCAATCACACAAATATTAATAATATAGTTGGAAAGGTGTGGAGCATGCATAGCTTCGCTTTGCATGCACTTTAAATATGCTACTTTTCCAATGAAATGCTTTGCGATTAGTATTGCTAAGTCTTTACACACAAAAAGAAAATACTTATGTTGTATTTGAAAATGTCAACGAGATCTCCATGATGACTCTCGAGGAGAATCTAATGATCTTGACGCAACTGAGTTCATCATTCTTGCTGAATGGTATCCAATATTATGAGTAGATAATGTAATTATTTGGAATTATAGCTATACATACACACACACACACACATATATATATATATATATATATTGACTTTGTGCATGCATTGCTACAAACATGCTCTTCTTCATAGTCAACACATTTGAAAATTCACATTGATTGATTCTATATCTTCAACATGCATATCACTTTAGGTTTTTTAAAGGATCATTTTGATTTATAGATGTTATAATTAGAATAGATAGAAGCTAATTGTTGACCAGATCTCTAAATCATGAAATGAGTTGTGGGTTAGTTTTGTATGCTAAAGTTAGTGTGAAATCGATATATGACAGTATCTTTGTATTCTTTACTTGGTGAGGAAAAGAAAAAAGAGAAAAAGATGCACAAAAAGTAAACAGAATTAAAACAATTCTTTTCCATTGTTGTTGCTAGTGTTATTATTATTATTATAATAATCATTATCATTATGAACATTTCAAATGGAGTCAGTGAAACCGAAAAATCCCCTTTGTTGCAAGTCAAAACTTTCAAAGTAATAGAGAAATATTGCAATAACATGTGCTACTGTTAGCTGACAGAGAGAACATTACATAATAACTCTCAATAATAGTTTCTGTCCAATATCCTTAAACTGGCCCCCTTGCCTTTCTTTATAAGGCAAAGCATGTTTTTTTTTTCAAAGCTAGAAGAATAAAGGTTGATTGCACATATACAATTTCAAAATGACACTATTATTATTATTATTACTATTATTATATGTTTAAACTATATTAGCTAGTAAAATTTCATCTGTTCATTCAATCATCATACGTAGGACCTCTCACTTGATTCACATTGTCCCCAATATATATGCCTATATAAACTATTTTAACACACAAACGATGCTTCTAGTATCTTTTTCCTAATACAAAATAAATTAAGGTGGTATTCTTGGTATAGTAGGATACAAAAAAAAAATTAGGGCAAACTTAATTATAGAGTGAATCTTTATTTATATATATGTGTGTGTATGTATCGCCATTCTTCATAAGAATCTAACCAAGTTAAATCTTGAACTCTAACATCTTTGTAAAACGGAATAACCAAAATATCAAGTAAAAATAGTAAGAATATAAAGCAAATAATCAAGAGCATAACATAATTACTTACATAGTTCGGTCAATTGTCTACGTCCACGATGGATCCAAAGATCCTAACTTCTCTTATTAATACTTTACAAAATTTACAAGAAAACACAATGAAGAACCTTCAAAAGAATCTAATATTCAGTGTACCCTTACTCTCCCATGAATAATGAACACTCAAACAATGGTTGCACTCTAGCACACACAAGCACTTAATGTCTGCTTAGTTTTTTTTCTCTCTTAGAGTCTCTCTTAATACTTGATTTTAAACTAAAGGGTTTACAAAGGTTTATATAAGAGTTATTTCGTACCTACTAACCCTAATTTTAATTGGAATAAGAGTCCACGTGTTTTATAAATTCAAAACTCTACAAAACTCAAAATTCTGAAGCTAAAACGGACTTTTCCCACTCTGGCGCTGCGACGTTGGTTTGAATTCAATCCAAAACCACGGTTCTGGATGCCAACGCTGTACCTATAAGTTTCTAGCGCCATAGCACTGTGGTCTGGACTACCGGTCCTCGTCTTTCTCTCCTCCTTTCGTGTCTTTGAGTCCCGTTTCACTTCTCTATTTGTGTCTCACACGTTCTAGATTTTTTCATGCGTGTCCTATACATTATAGACTTCTTGTGACTCTTATATTTGATATTCTTTACAATTCTTGCCCAAATAAAATTATTGAATCACAAAATCTCTAATATATATAAATACATAAACCAAAACCTACGTGATGTGTTTGCGTTGAGACGATAATTAGACTCTATACATACAATATTAAGTTGAAATCATGTAATTAAAAAAGATATATCGTAAAGGCATTAGTGAACGATAAATTATCTTACTCTTGGATTTAATTCCTCTAGATCTTTTTAAGAACAAAAGTGAAGAAAACAAAGAGTGGAAACCAAAGCTTTTTAACGCAGTTGACGTTCGTTTCTCAACGGCTATGATGAAGCGTGTGTAGTCTCCAGGAGACAAAATCATAAGCTTTTGCTAGCTAAAAACGAAATGTTGTGATGCTGAGAAAATAATGGTGCAATGCAAACTTTGCGTCTGCAATCTCTTTGTGGGTCTATCGATCTCTTTGTGAGACACCTACCCACTCACAGAGATATTGGGGTACTGCTAAGCTTAGTCCTTTAAAAGCAAAGACCTTATTATTGCCATTGTTATCTAACAAATTAACAGCTAAATGAATATGTTTATAAAATTGAGGGGATTGGATTAGATTGGTCTTAATCATTCTTTTAGTATTTGTCTGTTTAGGGCAAATAAGTATAAAGGAGCAGCATGAGACAAATGGTCCTTAGCAATATGGGAAATACAAAAAAGAGGCTAGAGAAATATTAAGAGATCGTAATTAAGGGGATACAGGAGTTGGTATTATGAGGATAATTAAGTCAAGATTCTCAGACTGAGTAAGATTGTGGGAATATTATATTGGGACCCCATATTTCATGCAGTAGTGCCAAATATTCCTTTCATTGTATTATGAAAGAATAATGCATGTCCCCTAAGCTTTTAGGGTTTGGGACCTTCGATACCCTACATATCAGAGAGAGAACGAGAAATTAGACAAGAAAAAAAAAAAACTTTTAGGCATGAAGATCACTCATAGCTTAGCTCTCATTGATCTGCATTGTCTTGGGACTATATTCTGATTGACAAATTCTGCTACTAGCTAGTAGCATACTGCCAGAAAAATGAATAAGCTGTCAATATGAGGAAATTAATCTTCAGAATATATATGAAAATGACCATATGATGGAGAGAGAATTGCCTATAAATGCCCATGATCCCCATAATCTAGTCTTGCTTTTCTTTTGCTACTGCTTAATTTGTTTTTAGTAACTAGCATGATTCTTGACAAGACACGAACAAATGATCAAAATTCGTATCACTTCTTATATATAGACACGACTTCAGAAATCTATAAGAGTTAAGGTAGTACTCATTTTCTCTAGGGTAAAATATTTTCCTCCAGTGACCAGAAACTCGCAAAATTCTGAAGGATTATGTTTTCCCAGATTTGAGTTACTGATAACGACCCATTACTAATTTATAGGAATTAAAGGTTGTTCTTTGAATTTGAAATCTCTATTCCTTGCCTCGGTGTAAAGGGCATTAACCATTTAGCTTAACTTCAAAAATTCAGTTCCAGCTTCCATTGTTGTCCCCGTATTAAATTATATTTAATTTCATTTAATCAACTCAAATCTTGTCATTTTTCATAAACAGTGTAAGAGACCAATAACTTAATTTGATGAGTATTTGTATTATGAGAGAGTTTTGAGTACTCTCCATTAAGAGGAGAATTTATTTGTACTTTCCATTTTAGGGTTTATTTAAACAGACTCAACGGTAGAGAAGTAATAGTTTATATTCATTACATCCCATTTTAGATAGTCAGTTGTCATCCATTAGATCACTCAAAAGCAGACCAATCAACGATTGGTCACATTTTCTCATTATTTTGGAAAAAAAGAAAAAGGAGTAAACTCTAAGCTAATGAAAATTGCAGGCTACAGATTTCCAAAAATATTAAAATGGTGGAATGGAAAGGGCTGTAGGGAGGAGGCAATGGCAGAAGGTGGTATCAGAAAATGATCCCTACAAACCCCACAAATCCTTTTTCTGTGTGGGGACCAAGCCTCCCTACCACTTATCATTTTTCCTTTCCCCTAAGAAAGTGGGTCCAACCTACAACCTGTAATATTCTCTCTCTGACTCTCCGGTAAAAACCTCTCTCAGCAGCCGCCACCGCCGCCACCTTCACCGCCACCATGTCAATGTCCACTTCCTTCTTGGGAGCGTGATTCACATACTTTAATCATATCCAATGATTCGGATAGTAAAATGAATCATTTATTTAGTTTATTGATTCGTCAAGTTAAAAAAAGAGAAAAAAAAAAAACATAAGCTATGATTGAAGAGTAGTAGCGCTATACTTAAATAGATGGTGATTTTTTTTAAATATATATTATATCATTTATTAAAATCAAGGTATGTGTATATTAGGATTTATTGATATATAGTCAAAGAATTGACAATACAATACATTCACATAATGTTGTAAGTCTATACTTCAATTTTTTTACAGATAAGGATCATCTTTACAATTAGGCGTGATGAATAATCTTACCTTCATGCAATAAAGACGAAACTACCCTCACACATGAGAAACAAAAATAACCCTCACACAAGTAGGATAACACAAAATACATCACCGCCGAAATTCGAACATCTTTCATAAATTATAACAGTAAACTCTTTTAAGTTCTCATCTTAGTACTCACATTAAAAAAAAAATACAAATCAAATTCAAGTGGTTACGAGAAGGCATAAGTGCCATTAAAGATTGCTTTCCTATCGAATTTAGAGATGAGTGGCTGCTAGTGAACAATGATTACTCCAAAGGCAATGGTTATTTATTAGGTGATAGTTGGTAGCAACAAAGGGTTTTAGAGACTAGTCGAAAGAGAAAACTAGTGATGGCGCTTCACAGAGACTAACAAAGGTTGGGTTGATGTCAGCGAGGCCACAACGAAGGTTGACAGAGGCTCATTAGAACTCCATATCAAATCAACACAGGGCGATGGTATGCTCGGTTGTTGATTGCTCAATCGAAAGTCAAAAAGACAAAAAAGCATAAAAGAAAAAGTAGAACGAAAAAAAATGAAATAACAAAACATAAAAAGAAAGGAAATGAAATGACAAATAAGAAAAGATTGTGAGCAAAAGAATATAGAAGAGATCTCCACTAGAGGCCAAAGCCCCTTCTCCAATAGAGATGGGTTAGACTCGATAACAACGACTAGGTTTTATAGAAAGATGATATAACGTTTTCAATAAAATATTCAAACTCCATAGTTGGTGATTATTATTTATCAAATAATTATTGATTTTTTAATTTTTTTTATTAATATAATAATTATATAATACTAATTAATAACAAATAATTCAAATGTCACGTTAATTATGATACAAATTTTGCATCTAAAAACTATACAAGTAAAGTATTATTCAGAATTTAAATTGAAACTCTCTTCATATTTATTTATTATTATTATACAAATACGAGTTAAGTTATCATACTATTTTCATCAAATAGATATTTTAGTGTCAACTTTAATGAACGTAGAGCAACACCTCAACGCATCATTATTTGGTGGTATCGTAATGTCATCAAGTGGTAACTCTTTTTCTATTTAATTGATTAAATTGACCATAACATCTTTCAGTCTAATAATACGGTCTTCAATCTATAATTTGTCTGCACTTTATTAAAGTTATCATCTCCCCAAATTTTAGATTTATTATTTGTAAATAGCATTTATATTATGTTGTAAAAAAAGTTTTTATTTTACTAATTTTTTTAAAAGTAAATTTAATTAATTTTTATTAAATGAAAACTACGAGGGTTTAACCGTCCTTTCCCCTTAACTCAGCAATAAAATATGGGAAGTTGTTGAGCGTGACCACACGCGCTATAGAGTGGAAAAAAGTTAGTAATTTGGGTCCACAAAGTCCCACCGCCCAATCGTTTATATTAGTCGGAGTTGCTGACGAATTAATGGTACAAGTTAGCATCGACCTTTTGATAATAAAAATGTTATTTATTTAGAGTGATGTTAACCTTTTGATAATAAAATGTTACATACTATTAGTTATTTTGAGTAACGTTAAAGTTTCAAATTTTTTTTTGTTTTAAATTGATATGTTAAATAATTATTAAATAATAAAATTATATAATTTTTAAAATTATTTTATTATTTTAATAATTATTTGATATATTATTTAAAATAATTTTTTTTTAAATTCTATTAAAAAATGTATTATTATTATTATTATTATTATTATTATCTTCTCTATGTAGATGTAGCAGTCATAATTATCTATTCGCCACTATAAATAAAATCTATTATCTTGTTTTTGAGTTCAGATTGTGACTCGAGATTACGTGTGCTTTTTGCCCATCTCGTGAGACATTGTATCAAACACATCATCTCAAATGATAATAGGAGTACTTGCATTTTTTTTCTAAAAAAAACATTGATATGGGCCACGTATTTGATTGCAAATAAAAAATATTTTTTTTATTAACATAAAATTGACAGTTGATAAAAAGTAAAATACTGAAAAAAATTTAATCACACGTAACCAATGGTAAGTTGGTAACACTTGTGAAAAGATTTTTGAAAAATTAAATAATGATAACTTTTATGAGACAAACATTAGAATTATTTTCATTTAAGTTTGCATGATGAAACTTAACAAATAAGATTCATAATAAATATAATAAAAATAATAATTACTGTATAAGATACCGCATTAATAGGTAATATGTGATTAAACATCATAAAATTTCTAAGAAAAATTAATTAGAGACTTAATTAGCAAGAATCTTAAAAAGATATCATAATCTAGCAATTCTCATTAGTCAAAACAAAATCAACCGTATCCAATGTTATTTATAGCCAAATAAATACTCATGATTACCAATAAAGAGAACAAATCTTATACGTATCATAATCAATCTACCAAAATTCGAGTTTTTGACTCGCGAGATTCTGCATTCTCGTGAGAAAATAAACTAAATAAACGAGAAAACCAACTACCATTGACCGGTTACAGGCGGTAAAACAGAACGATGTGGTACAAATCAAAACCGGACAAGACAAAGATATTAAAAACACAGTAAATGCGGAGGATCTCAGTGTTGTAGTTGTTCTTGCCTTTAAGCTCGAGACTGTTCTCAGATTTTTGCAGTTTAGTCCCTAAAAATAACAAAAAGCATACTCATAGTCATCGAGATAGCCAAAAGAGACTCTCCCTTTTGAATTTAATCATCTTCACTTGGCTCTATATATATATAAAGTTGCTACCAATTTTTTTTCTTATAAACTAAGAAAAAAAAAA
The DNA here is from genome assembly GCA_946807835.1 of Ailanthus altissimus. Lineage (NCBI taxonomy): Eukaryota > Viridiplantae > Streptophyta > Magnoliopsida > Sapindales > Simaroubaceae > Ailanthus > Ailanthus altissimus. The sequence continues at coordinate 28,533,180 of OX327699.1, forward strand.
CACAAACCCTTTGAGTTACAGAAACAGATTTTCTCATCACCTGCTGCTAGCTACCCTTCTTCTCCGAGATCACTTCCTGGCAACGTTACTGTCACTAGCCTTTTACTCCTCTTGCTTTTCTCTTTTTTAGTGCGAGAAAGCGCTTTCTTTGTTTTTGAAAGCGGTTTTGTGGCGAAGCTGGCTGGTTGGTTTGGTTGACTAGCTCTCGGACGCAATAGAATCAGTTTATGGGGTTGTAGGTAGTGAGTTTGGGATCGTGAACTTTGATTTTTGTTCGTGAAATGGGTGAAGTAGAAATGGGTTCGGCTCTAAAGAAGACGCTGAAGAGTCTTTGTTGTTGTAATGGGTGGTCTTATGGCGTTTTTTGGAGTTTTGATAAGCGAAATTCCATGTAAGTCTTTACATTATTTACTTTCCTTTCTTCTAGTTTCACTTCGCTTGTTTTATTTTTTCTCTTAGCTCCAAGTTTTGGTGCTTGTGGTTTCAAAAAGTTTGTTACAAGATGCGGTTTTTTTTTTAACATCTCTTTCTTTTGGCTGTGTTTTGCAAACATGCATGGGACCATATTGGTATTTTGATTTTTCCTTATGTTTTTAAAAGTGTTTTCATGGCTTTCATGTATAATCCACTGGGTTTTCAGGCTTTTAGCTTTTGTATGCAAATGATTTATAGTTATGCTGGGATATGATGTAAGGAGAGAATGGGAATGTGAATAAATCCAATTTTCTATTGTTAACAAGTATTTCTTCCGTCATTATAACTTTGGTTCTTATTCAATTTTATATTTCTGTGGATTCAGATCTCTCAGCTCACTGCCTTTTTTTTTTTAGAAAAATAAATATACTGCTTTCTTTACATTTGTTGAAAATTAGCACAACATGGGATGGGACTACACTTTTTGCTCAGCATTTCAAGCAATTTCTTCTATTTTATCAAGATTCAAGAGCTTTCTGAACTAAACATTTGTTCACCTTTTGGAATTAGGTTGTTGACTCTGGAAGATGCTTACTATGAAGAACAAATGGCAGCAATGGTTGGTAATATGCTTCTACAGGTTCACATGATGGGTGAAGGGTATGTTTAATAGCAATCTGCTTTAGTTATTCAGTTTTTAGTAATTTTTTTTCCTGTCCTGAATTGTTCAATAGTTAATACCCCAAAATTCGCTTGCAAGATCATTTATTTTTAACAATTTCAGTAAATTTAAAGCGGTAGAGAGAACTTTTGACACGCCTGATCTCTCTTATTGCTTAATGTAGAATCATTGGTGAGGTTGCTCTCACTGGGAAGCATAAATGGATGTTCTCTGATGCTCATAGGGGAGAAAACAGCCAATTTTCATCACCAAATTCCCAGGATAATTCAGACTATCATCACCAATTTTTATCTGGAATACAGGTATCTTTTGTATTTTAGAAAAATGTTATAATAGTTTCCATTACTCTATTTTTTAAGTAGTTGTTTTCTTAATCCGAAACCACAAGCCATATTAATTTACATTTTATGCCTGCTTTGCAGACAATTGCAGTAGTCCCGGTGGAATCACGAGGAGTGGTGCAGTTTGGATCCACCCAAAAGGTTAGTCCAATGAAAGAATTGAAACAATTTTATGCTCCTGCAAAATTAAAATTAAAATTCAAAGTTCTTTTCCTAATCAGAAATTGGGTCTATTTTTGTTTTTTTATGCATGATGGTGAGTTGTGCTTCACTACGAGTCCGAGAGATCCTATAATCAGCTATATAATTTTGTCCTGGTGGAATGCATTTTATTTACTGTAAAGGTGTTGGTATTGCAGATGTGCGAGACTTTGGAATTTTTAGATCAGACAAGAATATTGTTTCAAGAGGTGGAAAATTTTGATGGGCTCGTCCAATTGGAAGGCACACTGGCATCCTTAAACAGTGAAACCAATGATCTGAATGCGATCTTTGCCTCTATACTATCATCTGGAAATGACTTTATAGAGAATCTTGCACCTATGCATGCTGGCAGCTCTACGGAACTAACCTGGGACCATTGTTCAATAGCAAATCTAACTCATTCCCCTGATTTTGCGTCTGAAATTGACACAAACCCCCTTCATATCAACTCACCTTATCTTTGTATTCAATCACAAACCCCTTGCATTAGTTCATGGAGTGATGAAGGTTCAATTTTGACTTCATTTGAGCAACCATTCCTATCTGAAAGTGTGATCCGGGATTCTCCAAATGTCTGTTCTAGAAAAACAAATACACTTGTCCATAATTTTCAGGAGGAGTCAATGTTTACTTCCACATACAACACAGAAGAAACTGTTCCATCCAGCTCGGGGAAGATGATGGACAACCAGCATTCTGCTGAACTATTTCTTGAAACTGAAGGTGACCTTCCAGATGTATCAAATAGCCTAAACAGATTGGTAGAGGAGTTTAAGTTGTCAGATTTTGCAACAGATCTAAACTCTTATGAAGTTGGTGATCTTTCTCAGTGGTTTACTCCACCACCAGACCATAGCTTCCACATATTGGGAACTCCAACGGAGAATAATCTTTTACAGTCAGGAGGTGCTCCAGTCTCCACTCATATCATTGAGGGTAATGCTTCAGTTGACATTCCAATCAAACATGCATGCAACTCTGTGCAAAGTTCAGTTACTGATGAATTCATATATGATGGACAAGAGAACTTTGGGATTGTTCATGGTGCAAAAAATGATTTGTTTGATGGTTTGGGACTGGATTCTGGGTGTGCACAAGCTCGAAAGTGTTGGGAAAATTATGAAAAGCCCGCAGTAAGTGGTCACTCAGCTATTAGCACTGGTATGTCAGAGTGCATTACAGAGTTGGATGTTGGTTCCACAGCTGGTCCCCACAAAGGACTGTTCTCTGAGTTAGGGCTTGAAGAGTTTTTAAGTAGTGTTACTAATTCTAGTCATGTTACTAAATGTAATTTAGAGTGCCAATTATCTACTACTAAAAGAATGAAAGTAGAAAGTTCTTCCTCTAGCAGTAATCATGTTCAGTGGACAAAACTTCCTTGCTCTGTGGGTGGATTGAGTTTGGTGCATGATGTCCTAAAGCAGGATACAAACAATCTTGTTTGCAAGAAAGAAGTTCTTCCGAAGTCACAAGTTGGTTTATGGATTGATGATAGTTATAGCATCAATGCTGAAAAGGCTGTTGCAGCTTCACCCAAGAAGCCTGATAAAACCATTAAGGTCAGCAGAAAAAGGGCTAGACCTGGGGAAAGTACACGACCAAGGCCTAAAGATCGTCAGCAGATCCAAGATCACCTCAAAGAGTTGAGAGGCATCATCCCTAACGGTGCAAAGGTACATATTCTTGAAGTCCTTTCTTCAATGGAAAGTCCATAAGCCTAAACGAAAGTTCTTCAAAATATAGGGAGACAATTTCCCATCTTTGAGGGGTACTTGATTTATTACTTGTAAAATGTTACTATAACTTTATTATATAGTTATAAAATGTTACCATATTTTTAATATATAGAAAAACTAATGCATGTTACTGTGGTTGATGCAACAGTGTAGCATTGATTCTTTGTTGGATCTCACCATCAAACACATGCTTTTCTTGCAAAGCATAATGAAATATGCAGACAAGCTGAAAGAAGTTGAAGAACCAAAGGTAGTCATAAGTTTGTTTATCTCTGTTATATAACAAGCTTTAAATCTGGTTTAAATTGTCACTAATCAATAATTAATTTGTGTGTTGCTTTAGCTGATTGGCCAACAAAACGGAGTTGTTCTGAAAGACAGCAGCACTGGAGGCCATAATAGCGGTGGAGGTGCTACATGGGCATTTGAAATTGGGGGTCAAACAATGATTTGCCCAATAGTAGTTGAGGACCTTAGACCACCTGGCCAAATGCTTATAGAGGTAAGAAAGAAGGACAACATAAGTTTCTTATTATTTGCTATAAAACTTGCTTACTCATTTTTTTCTTCACATCTTTAATGCAGATGCTATGTGAGAACAGAGGATTCTTCCTTGAAATAGCAGACGTGATCAGAAGTTTTGGGTTGAATATTTGGAAGGGAGTCATGGAACGTCGAGAGGATAAGATATGGGCACGCTTCATAGTTGAGGTAAAATAAGAATGCAAATAAGTAATAAACTTAGATACCTTCAATGTAGTTTCTAATAAACTGATTACAAAATGCATTACAGACAAACAGGCATGTAACAAGAATGGATATATTTTGGTCCCTCCTTCAGCTCTTACAACAAACGCCCACCAGTGGAATTGATTTAATGAATCAACACAAGAATGCCACGGATGACAGGACTCCTCTATTGGACAGTTATCAGCAGCAACATTTGCTTCCTGTTGCTGCTTCCCATCAACTAGGCTGAGACACTTCAATGTTTGCACACACTAAAAAAGGTGTCAGTGATACCTTGAGGATTCACTAATTGAGGGCCTGCAGTGATTGGTGTTCTGAATATCAAAGGGCCACAGCCAAAGAGGGTAAAGTTGGCTCTTCATTCCATATCAACCATTTCGGCAATGGAGATGAAAATTGAAATGTGCATATATATGGTTAATAGGCTAGGAATCTGCACAGAAAGCAAAACCCACGACAGAAACTTGTCTCGCAACAGGCAGTTCTATGTGAGGTTACACAGGATTCAAGGAAATGACATGTATGAAGCTAAAGCATGTTGTTCATTTTGTTTCTTTTTTGATTGTTCTTGCCATATAAAACGTGTTTATAATCTGAAGCTGATGATCAAGTTAGTTGTAGGCTAACTGTTGAGTTGTATCTTGACCACATTGTTGTTTCTTTAATCCAATAGTGAAAAATTTATTCTCTTCCTCATCTGAAGGTTGTACAAATAGTAATTTATCATAAGTTCATTGCTTACTAGTTAACAATATGGTCCATGTGCAAGCCACTAAAAGGATCGTGAAATCTCGATTAGATTACTCAAAATTGCTATTTAGTCTTGTAAATTTGGACCTTAATGGTCCGAAATTCACTTTCACTATCGTTCCTTTCTTAGTGAAAAGTTTGTGGGCAAAGGTATTCTAATATTATGATTTATATAATATTTTTTTGTTGTTGAGAGTTGTGTTTATATATTATTTTAATTTTTTGTGAATATTATATTTTTATATTTATGCAATAAATAAATAATTTATTAAATTATTAATTATTTTTTATAAAATAAGATGTTTATAATATTTTAAATATTATATTAATTTAAAAGAGTTCAAATCAAGTTTAAAAAATTAGAACTTTATTTAAAATGAGATAAAAATATGAGAATATATTTGTAATGATATAATTATAAATAATTGCAGACATTATTAGAAAATATCATTATATAAGTATGTTATCGAATTATATGTTCTTAATTTATTTCTACCAATGCATGATCTGTCAAGTAAAATCGATTAATATAGATCAGTGTAGATTTATATTTGGATGGTCCAGATGATTAATTATAACAAATCACGAGTTTAGTAGAAGTTAGTATAGATATATAAGTATTTAGTGAAGATTGAATACTGAATAAGACTCAATGAAAGCTTTCAATAGATATATCGTAAAATCGTCAACATAGGATCTTTTTGAGTTGAGTAGTATTCATGATCCTTTAACTTAAGTACTACGGTGGGCTTGTAAGTGATCTATTATATTTAGGTTTCACATATGTCAAAGACCTTTCATAATCTGACTACTAGGTGTCACTGGGAATAATTCGATGCTTATGGAGTCCGGTGTGTGTAAACATAGAATCCGTCAGCTCATATAGGTGAGTCTAATATCTTGTTACTCCAAGGTTGTATTACAGAAAATCTTATAACTATAAGCATTAAACTCGAGAAAGAATTTTTCGTGATATGAGTAATATTAAAAAAGAGTTTGCAAATATTATTTATTGAAATACGAATTCAGGAGATAAGTTTATAATTGAGTAAAAAAAGACTTGACGGTGTTAATCTATGTCTTTGCTCTTTCAAAATATTTATGACAGAGAAATTATACGAATATGGATTAACCTCAATTTATATGATTCAACTTGTCATTTTGTATTATCTATAACATGTGTATATAGAACATCGGTTATGGACTTATAAAAATGTTCTGTGAGACAAAATGTGTGTGAACTTAGAGAGTAAAATTGTATGACGTGTACTCGTTAAGCACGTGGGTAGCGCACCGAATCGAATTGTTTGATATGTGAATTTTTTAAAAAAAATATGAATTTATTTCAGGATCTCTTAGGGAGTAGTTAAGGTTTAAGTGTTAAACCTAAGATTGTGACAAGTAAAACTTGACACTTTAATCTACATAATGCATGCCTAAAATTGTGTTAATAATTAGTATGAGTACTAAATTAAATATTAATGGATAAAGTTATGAAATAATTGTTGTTTTATAATATATTTTATTCGACCATTTATTTATTTTAGGGTCTCTCTTGGAAAGTAACTAAAGTATAAGTGTTAAACTTAAGATTATATTAAGTGAGACTTGATATTTTAATATATATATAACATATGTCTCAAATTGTATCAATAATTTGTATGAATATTAAATTAAACATTAATTAATAGAGTTACAAAATAATTATTGTTTTATAATACATTTCATTCGATTATTTATTTATTTTAGAATCTCTCAAAAAATAGTTAAAGTATAAGTGATAAACGTAAAATTATAGTAAATAAGATTTGATACTATCTATTAAATGTATATCTTAAATTATACTGATTAAATTTATGTGTATTAAATTAAATATTAATAAATAAAATTATAAAATAATAATTATTTCATAATATATATATATATATAACATTCGCCCATTTACTATTATTTAAATAAATTTGATTCATTTAAACAAATTTTCACCACTTATTTTTATTTGATCGGCCATTTTAAATGAAATTGAATGAAATCAAAAGCAATGGAAAGTTTTTTGGTTGCAAATGGCTACGTGTTGAAGACTTATCCAACGAATATCAAGTAAGAGGTGGATCCACCTTATATCCTTAATAATGCATGATATTTGCCAATAATTACTTGTTGAATTCGGCCAACAAACCAAATTGGCCGCCAAAGCGGATGCTGGCTTCAATTAAAGCCTTGTTATGCTTGGCTAGGTGACAATCAACCTACTTTTCATTGGTCGAACTTAAAGGCAATTGTTGCCTGTAAATACAAATGAACAGCGGAGAGAAAGTGAAAAAAAAAATTTGATAATTCATTTAGCTGCCTTAATTTTTGAAAGGTTAAGAATTAACATCTAAGTTTGAGAGAAAGAGATAAATTTCGAAAGCAAATATGACTTTGAATATTTTGAAAAAATGAAGCTTTTAGTGTAATTTAAGGAAGCTCGTTATATTTTAATTAAATTTATTTAAAAGTACGTTTTAAAGGTGATTTTTTAATCTTATTAATGTAATGAGATAATAATGTAATGTTATATATTCGTTGGGTTGTATGTGAGATATGCGATATTAAATTATTTAAAATGTATACATTCATTTGTAGCACGGCGCACACGCACATATTAGTACCAACACTTTTAATTTAATAAAAAAATTAATATTTTATTTTACCTCAATTCGTCAATTTTTATCATTTATTTGGATGAAAATTTTATTTTTAATAGTCATTTATTATTTTACCCCTATTATTAACATATTTTAAAACAAATATAAGAATGTGCGCATGCCACAATATAATTTAAATACGTGTCATTATGTAATTAGTTAATTATTAATAATTAATTAATTAATATTTAAAAAAATTACCACTAATGTTAGGGTAGTAAAAAAATTTAAATTTTATATCATTAAATTCTATTTTTTTTATTTACACAATAATATGGTCATTTTTAATCAAAAAATGTCAAAATCGCCAAAAGAGGGGGGCGGTGACTTGCATCGCCCCCATTTGTGGATAAATCAGCCACCGATTTGTACTGCCCCCTCTTTTGGTGGCAGTAGCCGCCCATGTCCACATATTTTGACAATTTTTCAATCTTTTTGTAAAAAATGATCACAACATTGTGTAAATAAGAAAAAATGAAGTTCAATGATGTAATTTAATCATTTTTTTTATCTTTGGAGTGTCATTAAAAAATGGTGGCTAGCTTGCCACCGATTTTCGGCGACACTCCAACTCTATTTTATATTTTTTTTATTTTTTAATTAATTTAAATTTTTAAAAATTATTTAATAAAAATATAAAATAATAACATACTGACACGTGTCCAAAGTAACTAATTATATTATAATACATGTCCTTTCATTAAAGTATATTTTTAAAAAATTATATTAAATTAAATTAATTAATAAGATTATACCACGTATTTAAAAAGACAACGAATAAATAAAATTGTATTACGTATCTAAAGTGTAATTTATTTTTATAATTAGATTACTTTTTTACTCTTCAACTATTAAACTAAAGATAAAAATTAACAAATCGAAATAAAATTAAATATTAAATTTTTTATTAAAATAAAAATATCATTTAAATCATAATATTTAGGTAAAAAATTTCTTTGCCCAAAGTTTATCAAATCCCATAATACACACGCACCATTTTTTACAATTTTAAATGGGGTCGCCACTTAGTAGCACCTTGTTAAATTCAATGATAAGTTTCATTTGATATTTTGACATGCATTTATTTGCTGATTTGATCGATTTTAGCTTTTAATTTGTATTTTAATTTACGAGCACTATGTGTTCAATTGTTGATTAATATTTTATAATTATTATATTAATAAAAATTTAAAAATTAATAACTATTTAATAAATGATAATTATTAATTAATGTTACATTATATAAAATATGTATCTCAACTTTATATGTCTAACACCACTTATTTTAAAAATATAAATTTAATTTAAACAATATTATTTAGCTCGTTTCTAATTTAAAAATAATGCTATTGTTGAACTAAATAAAATTGTGCAAGTTACTAAGTTAGTATTTATTAATTAAAAAAAAACGTACATATTATTGATGTGTAGAGTCTAAATATTGTAGTGACCCAAACATAAGACTTGGATTGAAAGACCAATTGCCTTAATTTGTGTGTATAAAAAGAGAGCATGAGAATAGTTTTAGATATCTTGTAATTCTTCTTTGGTATAGTAAAATACTGCAGCGACAAAATCATTATAACTCTCAATTTGAGAGTAAATCATTATAAATTTTATGTATATTTTTATTTTATTACTCTCGTTATTAATATATTAGAGTTTAATTCGTAAAACAAACGTTGGCAACAAAGAAAAACTTTTTTTTTATATGATCAATTTTTTTTTTTTTTTAAAAAAAGGCAAGCATGTATTTTCTCCTATTTGTAGAGGTTTTTCTTTTTATTATAGAGTGTATCTCCTCTTCATGTGAAGCATGTATTTTCGAACGTGCTTTACTCTCATCATGGAGTGTATCTCTTCGCCATATAGAGCATGTATCTCTAAACATGCTTGCTTTAGTACAAAAATGATGTGGTGTCGTGTCTCGATTTCCCTTAATGTAATATCAAATGGTTGTAAAAAAAAAAAAAGTTGCTTTCTTCACTTTGGAACCGCATCTTCAATGGTTGTGATACAACTCGTACTTGTTTTTGTTAAGAATCATAAAAGAAATTCGAAGATTTCAAGGCTAAGCGAAGCACAAATAGACATTAAAAAAAAAAAAGATTTTGCAAACGAATGCTGGAAACTTATATAAAAAACCAACACTTAATGTCAATTATCAACCTTTTGATCAAGACGTAAGTGTAATTCAAAAGGCAATTATCAACCTTTGGCAAAAGTATAAACAAATTCTAGTAAGATTACTATAATAAACATCTGATACACTCATTGGCATAGGATAATAATAAAATTTCTGATAGTTGAATTAGCTTTTCAAATCAGTGCAGTGCATGTGTGTAAAGGCTCTCAAAAAAAGTGAAATCAGCATAGACATAGGAAGTAGTAATTAAACCATAGTGTTTAGTGCCCCACTTTGAGAAAGAATCAATTGGAGGACATGGCAGTGGCATTGTGCTGCTATTCATGACCTAATTCACCATGTTCCAGAGAAATTATTAAACATATGCCAAGTTGCAGATTTTAGAACAAGATCACAGTCTGCAACTATTTGACACTTCCTCTAACTCTAAAGTCATGGCAAGACCACTTAAGAGGATTGGTCTTATCTCAACATTATGAAATTGTGCACAAAATTTGCCACACCCATATTGGATTCCTCACTTAAGTTTAAGATGACTCGAGAATAGGGTTAAACTATTAGGCCCTTTCTCTGGAAACATGGCCTGCTCAAATAATAGATACTCAAAATTGGGTTAAGATTTATTAGGTAATTGGGTTAAGATATATATATAATTTGTGCACAAAAGGAAACTAGGGAGATATTCAATTTTAGGCACTGGTAAAAATGATGCCATCGACCAGCGGGGCTTGCAAGAGCCTTCAACATATATGTATAGATACATATACATACATATATATATATATATATATATAGTGGCTGGTCTCACAACAGTGATATTATAAAATCAAAAGAACTGTACTCCTTTTTCACTGTTGATGACAGTTTCTTCATCAGACAAATCAGCATGAATTGGTTAATGCAATTGAAAGGAAAATACTCTTGGGATGGTGGATATAACAAAGACAATCGTTACAGCATACCGAAAGATAACCTTCATTACAATATTGATAAAATGTCATTGTGCTTTATTTTGAGATGGTGCTCTTTCCTAATTATCTTGTCCCTTAGAGACAGATTGGAGAGGATTATGATTAAAGAGCCTACTCAAACAAAAATTTGAACCCTGTAACACATTGTGCTTGGGACCTAAGTAGTAAAGCGATGACATTTGCAATTTGTGATGCAACGGATGGATTGATAAATGGGACAAATTCAATATTTCGTTTAGTTAAAAAATATCTGAAATAAAGAATAAATTAATTTTATATTAATTTTGAGAATATTCATAAATTTAGATGATTAAAATTTATTGATTTAAAAGAATATCGAAAGATAACATTAGTAAAGAAATAACTCAAATTATCACATAACAAATCTACCATAAGCATTTACAAAAGACGCTTATTTATAGTAATATAACTAAATTACTTATTAAACTATGAAAATAAATTAAATAAAAGTATATATTCCTAAATAAAAACTTAAAACAAAATAAAACTCTAAATAAGACCTTAACTCAAATAAAAAAATAAAAAAAAATAGTTAAGTTATGCGATTTAACTTATCTAGAAATTTTAATGCAATAAAGTATGCATCATTCTCCTCCTATTGGAGAAAATTTGTACTCGAATTTACCTCAACAATGTCTTTACAGGAATAAGTTTCATTAAAAGATTTCAAGTGCTTGATGTTAAGCACATAAGAAGTGCCAACATGGCTTGAAAGCTTCAAACAACAGGCTTTATGATTGAATTTCCCAATGATCTCAAAAATTTGTTCTCCTTGATTGACAACTTGCTACAGTCCGTAGTAGAAAATCGATCAATATTAAATATAATTGAATAAAGACTCGAACTTTGAATTTATACTTCTTTGATGAGTTGTCTTAATATTCACCTTCGAATTCAACATAGTTTTAGAGACACTTTATCTTCGTCTATTTCTTCATTAATCCCCCTTTTCACATTTTGCTTCATCTTGAATAAATTTTGATGGGTGGCTGACTTGTGAGGAAATTCTTTACTAAGCACAAGAATAATCTTCACATTGTCAAATATGAAATTGTGAGTGTTATTTCTTTCACTAAAAGTTACGTCCTTATCATATAGCTAAGGTCTCCCCAATAAAAGATGACAAGCGTCTATTAGAATCATGTCACACCAATTTTCATCTTTATGTTAGAAATAATTGAGAAATAAACTATGCAAAATTTTGAAACAATTACCCCATCTTTTTATTTCAGCCATAATAATTAATATGGTTATGGATTGAACTCGGTGTTTAATTTTAAGTTGATAACGACCTCTTCAAGTATGACATTCTCATAACTATTAGAGTAAAAAACAAAGTGATATATTTTACCCCCCAATATTGCAACTAAAGTGAAAAATATTATGTCTCAACCAATTATTTGCATTTTGCTCCTTAAGAGAGTCACTTAGACCCTTAATAAGCAATATTTTTTTCCATATCAGCTTTAATATATTTTACAATTTTATCCTTAGCAACGTCACCATGAAATTCTTCTTTATTATGATTGTCTTTAACTTTTACAAGTAGATTCTTACCATAAGTAGTCCTCTTATAATCTTACATTCAATTTTTAGTTTCCTCACAATTAAAACAACAAATTTCTAAACTAGACCTAGTTTGTTCAACAGAAGTTTTTCTTCCCAAAATGAGATGTCTCGTGCGGCTATTAAATTGCTTCTCCAACTATTGTGCTTGGTAATGTGTTTGTGAAACAGAATAAGGATCTAACAAATTCAATGTATTCTGAAATTATTGGCGAAGTCCTCTTATGTATCGAGAAACCAATTTTGACAAGTTATTATGTAATACTAACCAATAAAATTCAAAAAGTGTAGTTGTCCATGGATTTATTACCTTGGTTCAAATTTTGTAGTTATTGATATAATAATTTATAATAATTTTGAGGCAAGAATATGGCATGCATATATTTCTTTAATTTTTTCTGAGAAATGATTTTCTTCTTTCATTGCCTTTCTCGTGTCAATTTTAATTGTTGTCATCAAGTAACAACTCGATCACGAAAGTGAGTAACAATGAAAGAAACTTATTTATTTAAAGGTACTTCTTTGTGCTAAAAAACTTTTTTGATGGTGGTAACCCAATCTAAGAATTCTTTGATTCGACTACTTCCTTGTCAAGAATATTAATCTTTAATCCAGATTCTTATTGATTATCTTGTTAAGGCACAAATCTAGGACAATAAAGAGTTGGTGGACATGGAGGAAGAGGAACTAAAAGATTAATAACGTTATTGCCGACTTCTTCTCTTTTAGCACCATTTTACTAGGTCTAACTTACTTGAACTACTATTAAATTCATCCATTCATTGAGTTAACGTGGTCATTTGCGTTGCTAACTTGTAAAACATAGGTCTTTGTTATCTTGTTCTTCTTACTTTTGTTGTTGAGCCATGGGTAGATACAACTAAGTTCTCTTTCTTTCTTTTTTCAAAGGAAAATAGCTAAAAAGCGATAAAGGGGCATAATATTAATTTGACTTTAACTAGGATTTGGAATTTTTTTGGTGGCGATGGCCCTTCACTGAATGGCTTATTGTCGAACCTAAAAGTTACAACAGTACGGAGTGCAAGGGTAATGGTAGTTCGGTTCAAAATGTGGTAAGGGGCCGCATTTAGCGCAGCAGCTTTTGAGAGAATTGGCGCTTTGATTTAGGGTTTCCAGTGGCAAATTAATGGCAAGGATGGATGAGGATGATCAACGAGAAGTTCTTGAGTATTCAGGTAGTCTCGGTCGATGGTGATGTCGTCTGAAACCGTGATAGGAAACTTCAATTCTTAAATAAAACTCAAAGCCAAATAAAACTATAAATAAGACTTCAATTCAAATAAATAAAAAAGTAAAAGTTTTAGTTAATTTATTTGCAATCCCACTTATTTAAAAATCCTAATGTGATATGATATGCATTTATTTATTTAAAATCGTAAAAACAAGTTTCTTGCATTCGTAATATGTTCTATGATCTAACTTTGGCCTACAGCTTCTCGAATGTTTGCATGATGAACATGTTATGGTAAAAGATTCAATTAAAATGACAGAAATTTTCAGCATTTTTTGACTAGGTGTTGCAAGACATAAAAATTAGGTTATCTGTGTATTAATTAATAAATTGCACGTATGCTGTATTCATGAGTCAGAGAGATTGATCGTGGCCAGTGGCCACCTGTGTCCCACAATGCCAAATATACCTACCAAAAACCTTTAAGATATGGTTCTAGAATCCCCGTTACATAGGAGTTTAGTCTTTTCTAATATTCTTGTTTTTCTTTCGACAATGGAGAGGAAGACGCCGAATACTTCCTTTATAAACATTACTCAATCAGGACTATTGCTGCAACATTGATCATCTGAGCAACATCCTCTCATTGTATGGCATCAGGGTTTTCACCAACTAGCCTTTTCCATCATCCGAACAACATATAACACAAATTACCAATCATATCCCTGCAATGGCTCTACAGAAGGAAGTTCTCAGTGGAGGATAGCGGTGGCAGATGGATCGTCGGAGACTTTGGTTCCGGAAGTAGGGCTAGCTGGCAAAGTCTGCCTTGGCTTGAAGAGAAGCATTAAAGGGTTGCTTCTGAAAGTGTGGAGATTTCTGGAGAAAGCATGGGATTTAGGGGTTGATGACCCTAGAAAAGTGATCCATTGCCTAAAGGTGGGGATAGCTCTTGCTGTTGTTTCACTGTTTTACTATATGAGGCCTTTGTATGAAGGTGTTGGAGGGAATGCCATGTGGGCAATTATGACAGTCGTTGTTGTGTTTGAAAACACTGTTGGTAAGTCTTCTAAATACCTGAAAGTTTAAAAATTTAGTCATAGAGTGGATCTTCAAATGGTCACCTAGACATATGAGCCAATCATTTCAACTTTGCCAAATTGCAGGAGCAACAATATATAAATGCTTGAACAGAGTTTTTGGAACATTCCTTGCTGGATTTCTTGCTATTGGTGTCCATTGGATTGCTACTCAATCAGGAGACAAGATGGAGCCTGTAATTGTTGGAGCCTCGGTTTTTCTATTAGGTAGGTTTGGCAAAATTACTCATGGGTTGGCTCGACGTGAGGAGAGATTTTGTGATTTTTTAAGTTATGAAATAGATATCAGGATGAATTATTATTTTCAAATTATATTTGGGGTGGGTGTAGAGATGAGCTCTAAACTCTAATTTAAAAAAAAAAAAAAAAATTTAATTAAAGTGTATTATTATAATTTTTAAAAAATATTTTTAAAATATAAAAAATAAATAAATTGGAATATAAAGTATTTACGGAAATTATCCCTATTCGAGGAATTTTCATCTCCAAATTATTTAATTTTTTCTCGTCCGTATAAGTATGAAAATTTTCTACCTATTTAAATATGTGGATGGGAATTGTCAGCCTCCACCCGTCCGTCCATTACCAGCCCTACTATTAGGTCTGTTACATGTTATACTCTTGCTACCACCTTGTTTTGTTTTGTTGCATATAGACATCGAAACTGACCGAGTACATGATCTTTTTTAATTCAGCTTCTGCGGCAACCTTCTCTAGATGCATTCCAACAGTGAGAGCCCGGTTCGATTACGGTACTCTGATCTTCATCCTCACCTTCAGCTTAGTTACAGTTTCAGGTTATCGGGTGGATAAACTTTTTGACTTGGCCCATGAAAGACTATCCACCATTATTATTGGAACTTCCTTGTGCCTTCTTGTTAGCATGCTTATCTGTCCCATCTGAGCAGGCAAGAACCTCCATATTTTAATAACCCGAAACGTGGACGAACTTGCCAATTCCTTAGATGGTAATTAAGTGCTCATTTTGTTAATTAGACAATATGGTTACTTGAACTTACAATCTTTCGTTAACAATATATATATTGTCTTTTCCACTACCATCTCAGGTTGCGTGGCTGAGTATTTTAATCACAGTGGGGGACTGACTGAGAGTCATCAGGAAGAAGCTCACAAAAAATTTCTAGACTACAAATGTGTATTGAATTCTAAGGCATCAGAAGAATCTATGGTATGTGACAGGACTGCTTGAATGGATATTCTGTTCATTAGTTTATCTAATCTTCGACAAAGAGGCGTAATGGCCTTTTTTTTTTTTTACATCACAGGCCAAGTTTGCAAGATAGGAGCCTGCTCATGGCCGCTTCAACTTCAGACACCCCTGGAAGCAATACCTCAAAATTGGGGCAGCAATGCGCAGTTGTGCTTGTTGCATAGAGGCTCTAAATGGCTGCATCAACTCAGAGAATCAGGTAAATCCAAGTTCCTATACAATTGATTTATCACATGTTCGCATGGAAAATATGATTCTTAAGCAAAGCTTCAACCTTTTGTTATATATCTATACAACAGGCTCCTGACTTCATAAAGAAGCATCTAAGCAAGACTTGCTTGAACGTGAGTACCAATTCTTCAAGCGTCATAAAGGAGCTAGCAAAAACTATCAAGACAATGAGAAAATCATCAAATATAGATTTGTTAGTTGAAGAAATGAATGCGGCGGTGGAAGAGCTTCAAAATGACTTAAAATCACTTTCTTGTTCACTCAATCCACCACTATCAGAAGTAGCAAATCTTGAAAATAAGAAAACAGCAGACAAAGCCTCCCAAACCAAATACGGCTACTGCAATCCCTCTGATGGGAATCATATCAGTGTTAACGTTTGCCTCTTTACAGATCGAAATCGGTTCCCGGACTGAAGCTGTTGTTGAAGCTGTCGAAGAATTAGCAAACTCGGCTGGATTTGAACTTGCAGAGAAGAAACAGAACCTGGCTAGCATTAATAATAAAATTGCACCAGATGATGAGCAGAAAGATGAGGAAGCAATGAAAACCTTTCAAAAGGTCTTGAGTTGTATATAGTCATCGAAATTGTTTAAGCTAAGTACCACTACTATTACCATGGAAATAAAATGTAAGTTGCTGTTGTGTGAGCATCAGAAACATGAATGTTACACAATTGACCTTTGACAGAATCACAATGATATTATATGATGGTGGTGCTTTTACTTATTTCTAATTTTTATTGGCAAGAAGGTTGCAGCACATAATTTCTCCTATATTCTTCCTGTTTCTGACAATAGAGAGTTTGATACATAAATCAGATTTTTTTTTTTTAAAAAAAAATGGATATAAAGAATTATTCTATGGCATGACATTTCTTTGACATGAGGTTTTTTTTTTTAATGAGGATATCTCTTGTTCAAACTAAGATTAGCTCAAAAATATATTTTAACTAAAATATAGAACTTAGATTGTGCAACTTAAACATTTGTGGCTCAAGAAAGATCTGATTTACCATCTTTCACTTTTATTGTAACAAGAGAAAAGTCCATTAATAATACTTTGGTTACATAATTAGAATTAGAATATTATATTTTAATTGATGTAATATTTGATTAATTAATGTTGTATAAATTATTATATTAAAAAAATTAATAATTATTTAATAAATAATAATCATTAATTAATGTCACGTAGTTGAAATATAAAAAATATGTATCCCTTCTTTTAAACCTAATAACACTACTCATAGTTAATATAATATACATTTCACAAAAAACTTTTGAGAGTTAGCTCAGATTGAGAAAAGATTCTAATTCCATAGTATTAAATTTAAGCTAAAATGACTTTAAGTTTAAGTTTACATCTTTTATATTATTGATTGTTGGTTTATATCGTTATTAGTTATTTTTTAATCGGTTAATTTTTTTTAAAAAGATTATTTTTAAAAATTTTCAATATTAACACATAATAAATCTTAATTAGTAATATATTAATTAAAATAAAGTTTGTACATTAATAAAATCAAATTCAATCAAATGCATCGAAGAAATTATTTAAAAAAATAAATGACCTTTGCAGCACTCAAGGCATGATTCGGTTGACTGTTAAAGGTGTACTGCACTCACGGTCACATGAATTTGAGTAAAAAAAATAAAGATAAGAGGATGAGTGATTCTTCTCACCCAAAACCTAAAAATAAATAAATAAAAGTCTACCGACAGCAATGGAAACTGAAAGCAATAATGGGTCTATGGGCTATAGATCATGAGGTTGAAAACAATAATGGTGCTCAAGCCTCAGAACGGTACCGTTTCATGGGCGACAGTTAATTCGTCATCGTCATTTGTCTTCCCAAAACAAAACGGGATTACGAGATATAAAGGAGAAATGAAAAGGCGCACGCAACCGCACAACTGATCCATCTTTTTTCATCGCACGATGGCAGTTCTGTAATTTCATATCAAAGTGTCGGCCATTTCGTTATTGCCCATAAACCAAACTAAAAACTCCCAAGAACACGAACATTCCAGTTCGTTTCTACTCGGGAAAATAGAAATCGAAAACACGAGTATTTTTTTTTTTAGGTTTCTGGATTCAGAGAAACACTAACCCTAATTTCTATTGGATCAAGAATTTCACTTGATATAGAGAAAGAGGAGATAATATGGTTGATGTAGCCGATAAGATAGCGTTTTTTCAAGCGATCACGGGCGTAGAAGACGCCGATTTGTGTACGGAGATTCTTCAGGCGCACGATTGGGACCTCGAACTCGCGATCTCCTCCTTCACATCCTCCAATCCGACGCCACCGGAACAACAAACTCCCGACTCTGATAATACCGCCAATTTATCGTCTGGCGATGGTCAAAATTCCGTTGACCGCCCCGATTCAAACGGAAATGCGGTCGCGGGGCCCGGTTTGGCTTGGAGATTAATTACCTTACCGTATTCCGTGATTTCGGGGAGTCTCGGGCTCATTTCGGGTGCGGTCGGGCTGGGCCTATGGGCTGCCGGCGGTGTCTTGTCGTATTCGCTAGGAATGCTCGGTCTCGGGGCGGGCTTGGGTCGAAACGGGGAGTCGTCTGCCCGATTAATTTCGGTTTCGGCTGCGGCTTCGGAGGCGATGGATTTCGTGGCGGCTTTTGAGAGAGATTACGGGAATATGAAGCCGAATTTTGTTTCCGAGGGTTTTATGGACGCTTTGCAGCGGTCGAGGGGCGCGTTCAAGCTGCTTTTCGTGTACTTGCACTCACCGGATCATCCCGATACGCTCACGTTCTGCGAGGGGACGCTGTGTAACGAGGTCTTGACCGCGTTTGTGAACGAGAATTTCGTCTCTTGGGGAGGGAGTATTAGGGCCAGTGAAGGGTTTAAGATGAGTAATAGCTTGAAGGCTTCTAGGTTCCCGTTTTGTGCTGTGGTTATGCCTGCTACCAATCAGAGGATCGCTTTGCTTCAACAGGTGCCGAATTTTGAGCTTTTCTATTTAGATTTATTTTTGCACTTTTGTAGACTATGTGAAGTTCCAGTTTAGCAAAAAAGATTATTTATTATTGGATGCTATTTGTATATCCTTTTGGAGTCCTGTGAGATTACTATGGAAATGTGGAGTATATAGTTTGTAGGTTTTGTGTTTGTGTGGTTTGTGGGTCTGATAGAATCTTGTAGTGACTTTTCGGATTAAGATGAGGGTGGTACTTATTCTTCACAGAAATAGAGTAACCATTGAATGGACTGTATTGGAAGTCTCAAGTTCTTGGCGTGATAACAAAAAGGGGATAAAAGAAATGAGGGTTTAAGGATAAAAAGAGAGGATAAGTTTGCTTAATTTCTCCTTGATTTTATGAAGTTGATATATTTAATGGAGATATGTACGAAATGGTGAATTTAGTTGTGTTATCTTAGAGTGGGTGCTTATATTTCTGTTTGATCTTATAATAGAAGGGCTAGTTGGTTAAGACAGCATGAATTTTTTCCCAATCTGTGCGTTTGTAATTTGGAGGAAAATGCCAATGTCACTTCTATGCAGTGTTTTTGGTTTCAGGTAGACTAGCATGGTTAGGGACTTTTGACTGTTATAGATTGTAGTTATTGCTCCACTATTTTTAAAGAATAGATTTAGTGAGGAGGTGAATCTTTGTACTGTACATATGAACTTTTAGATGGTGTGTTTGTGTTTGCTTGTCTGTAGTTAGTTCTCTCCATTTGTGAAGAGTAGATTGAGTGAGGAGGTGGATCAATGTTTCTTCTTCTCATTGTTTTATCATCTTTTTCTATCTCTATAGTGTTTCAAATGTTTTAATTCTGTCTATACTCTTCCATTGCCAAAGATCATTTATGTTTGTAATCTTAAGGCACTAACTAGAAGCATATGGAGCCTAAGTAACTAAAACCATGGGTTCTTATAGTCTTAGTTTACGCTTTACTAGTTTAGCTAAATCATTTTACTTGTATCCTAAATGTCATGTGCTCTCTTTGAAATTCTGTGATGTATTAATTCTTTGCTTGAAGAATCTTGTGGTGTTGTGAGAAAGAGAAATTCTATTATGTGGAGTTTTTGTGAATGTACTTCCAAAGGAATTTGGAGAATTACTTTATGCATTCTTCTCTGTTGATGTTAAAGGTTTGAAGAGATTTTTTAAGAGTTGAGGAAGCACGACTATGGAATCTAAAATGAGCTTTGTTACATTTTTTACGTCCATGTGTCACAGTTGTTTGGTGATTGAGTTTGTTGGGGTTGTCCGAATTCATTTTTCTTTTCTTTTTCATATTACAATCTTGTAGCTCAGTATGAGCATTCAAATGTACACATTGTTTATGAAACTGATTGCCAACTCTTTGAAAAAGCATTTTAGATCACATTGTCACTGTCATGCAATTTACCAGATTTCCTTTGCCTAAATCTTGTTTCTTTCCCAAGTAGCTTTTATAATTACAGGCTGTTGCTAGCTATGTACATAATTTTTTTTATCTTCCTTTTTGTCATCTCTTTTCTTTGCAGATTGAGGGACCAAAATCTCCTGAAGAAATGATTGTGATTCTACAGAAAGTAATTGAAGAAAGTAACCCAGTTCTCCTACAAGCAAGGCTTGATGCAGAAGAAAGAACGAACAACATGCGTTTAAGGGAGGAGCAAGATGCGGCTTACAGAGCAGCACTTGAAGCTGATCAAGTATGTTGATTTTTAAGCTTCAGTTCACTTGTGTAATTCTTGGTCTCTGCCGGATTTCATGCCCCTATTTCCATTCTCCTCACTAGCAAAGACTTGTGTTTTCTAAACAACTATGCAACAATGTTTTCGCGTTGTACTAATGTTTTTCATTCTGTCATTTCCTCTCATTTTCATTATATAAGGCCAGGGAACGTCAGAGGAGAGAAGAGCAAGAACGCCTGGAAAGAGAAGCTGCTGAAGCTGAGAGGAAGCGTAAGGAAGAAGAAGAGGCTCGTGAAAGAGCAGCCCGTGAAGCTGCAGAAAGAGAGGCTGCACTAGCTAAATTGCGGCAGGAGAAAGCCCTCTCACTTGGTGCTGAACCGGAAAAAGGACCTAATGTCACACAAGTAAATTTTCCTTTTGAGCTTGAAATATTATTTTTCTTGTTACAGTACTTTCCAGTTAATTTTGGCCTTACTTTAAGAAAGAAAAAAATGAATCAAGGGGTATTTTCAGTCATAAACCTTGTTCTTATGGTTGAGAATATTAACTTTTCAGACTTTAATTATAAATATATAATTGTGACATTTTTATTGGCAAATTAAGGTTTTGGTGCGCTTCCCAACTGGAGAACGCAAAGAAAGGAGGTTCCACAGTACAGCTGCGGTTCAGGCTTTGTATGACTATGTTGATTCTTTGGGTTGCTTGGAAGTTGAGAATTACAGTCTTGTCTCCAACTTTCCGAGGGTTGTATATGGCCCAGAAAAGCTCTCTCTGTCCTTAAAAGAAGCAGGACTGCATCCTCAGGCCAGCCTTTTTGTGGAGCTGAACTAGTCTGAACTAAGTTCAATACTTCAATTCATAGTCACATGACCAAGAGTAGTAGTCAAGGTGGAACCTGCAAGTAGGATATGTCATTGTGCTCCTATTTTTTGTCCTTTCCTGTTTCAACGTGATTAGCAAATGATACAATGAGACAAGATAGCTGCCTGTGCCTCTCCCATGGATGGATGTTCATTTTCTAGTATTGCAGATTGAGCAACGATAAGTGGAAAACAATAGTGAAATAATGAAATATTGATTTTGCACATAGAACAAATGGGAAAAGATACATCAGTTTACCCATTATTACGTGATTGTAAAGGAAAATATTGAACTTCCAAGTGATTCAATTTTTTAGTAAGTTAGGTTTTATGATGAGTGTCTCGGATCTCGTTGGGGGATTCTTGCCTCTTGGAGTAATGGGGCCATAATATACAGTAAGAAATCAACAGATGAATGCAAATCAGTTGTTTGATATCCCATTTGATTCGATCCCCAGCTTCACTCTCTTTTTAACAATTATTACTTTAGCTTCCAATTTTATACTTTATATTTTTTACTTGAATTGGATTTACCAGCATGTTGAAGTGATGTTAGGCCGACTGGCTTCTGCGAAGATCATCAATTTGTGCACACAATTTGCATGGATCAAGAACGTGTTTAAAAGTACTTATAAGTATTTTTTATATTTATATTTATGCATGTAAAAGAATTTGTCTTTCCTTTAAAAATAAGAACTTCAAAACTCTTGGCGTCGCCCTGACTCCGGGCGACCTTCAGTGTGCTAGACTGAGGCGACAACCAATTACACCACGACACCTTTTCAGTGTGTTAAGACTGAGGTGATAACCAAAGACACCTTATATGCTGTTTTGATCCATCTTTTTTTTCCTTCTCCAGAAGTCACCCATCCAGTCATGCCCTCGAAGTTCAAACGACAAGCTTTACTTTTTTTCAGATACAATACAATGAATGATTGAATCATTTGTATGAAACGGGCCGCAAAGAAAACCACAACTTTATTCATAAATCTAGTGGGACCTAAAAGAAAATGACAAGCGGCGCACGATGGGCCCAACTGGGACCCACGCGCTGTATTCCCTCGTATAACACACCACCCAATCCCGTATTACTTAAGGTTCCCAGTTAAGTTATTTGCATCTAACATGGGACCCACGCGCACCGGCTCTTGCGCACCGGCCTATTTCAAACCAAAAAAAAAATTGTGCCAATTTGTTAAACGTTATTTAATTAATTTATAATAATTATTTTTTAAAAATATTAAAATTTAAAAACTCATCCTCAATCCAAAGTTATATTACCACAGATTACGTTTATAATCATATTAATTATGATTATTTTAATAAAACATATTTGAAAAACAAAATTGCAAAAAACCACTCAACAATTTCCCATTTTATAAGTATAGAGCCACCATCGTATCAGAGTGCGTGATAACGGAGGCCAAGTTTATCTAAACCATGGTAATTGTATTTTCATCCAGATCGTTTCTGAACAGCTCGTAACTCTCCTAGTGCCCGCCACCAAATATGACCACAATACTCAATTACGATCATATTGTCTTTTGCGAAGTCAATCCGTGCCCTTTTCTAATTAAGAACTTGATTAGTCATAATTCGATTAATCATTAACGTTTCGTTATAATTATTCCAATATAAAATAGGACACCGCATAAAATAATAATAAATTGCAATCCTGGCGTTAATCTTGAGCCAAATTTTGCTTGGAGACAAGCTTCTGTCGTACAGATAAATGTAAAAGGAATAATCTATTAAATAGAAACGAGCATTTGATTCCAGAATTAAGTACTGTTCCATTCAAAACCTGACACGTGTCTTTTTTTATTTTTATAACTATTAGAATTGGAGAGTAATATCTATTTAAAATTAAAATAAAATTAATGCTACAATAAATAACCAACTCTTTTCTGATTTCTAGAATATATGTGGATTAGCACTAGCAGCTTTTAAATCAATCGCATTATTTTATTTTCATATTTTATAGTTACAATAAATTTATTATACAGTAGTTCCTAAAAAATTACTTGTGGATTTAAGGCTTTTAAGAACAAAAAAAAATTAATTTTTAAGGGTTCAATCAGATATTTTTTGTAGGACAGTATTCTTTAGAGCTTATCACTCTCATTCTGAAAACAAGTCTATGGTAATAATCATCAGGTCAAGCTTTGATAGTGCTAGACAGTAAATAATCTACTCAGATTCAAAAGACTTGATTGTCAATCTGAAACACTTACTTGGTAGGACAAGCCAGGATACGACCAAAGCCATCATTTACACACTAACTAAATCGGTTCATCTCAACGTCTGCGTGATCAATAAAGAAATTGAGTCAGAACAGACACTAGGTCAGTTGTCTGCTGAACAGGTCGACCAGGTACAACCAGTGAAGTCACTAGAAGACCAGTTCTTTAGGAAAACCTCAGATCACGGCCGAGCCAAACAAGAAGAGACTACCAAAAAATTAATCCAAGTAGATCGAACTTAGTCTCACACTTAACCAAATCCACTGGCGAAGACAGGCCTAAGGAATATGCTTAACATATGTCAGAAAGATATTTGGCGTGTAGCAAAAGCGTGTCAGAAGAAGATCAACCAAAGAATATTTGGCGTGTGACAGAAACACGACAGAAGCATGTCAGGGATTATGCTAGGAATATGCCCAAAAAGTAAGCAGGTTAGGCAGGGTCGAGATGAGAACCTCAAGTATTTCATTCAAAGATTTCACAATAAGGTAATAGTTTTGGGAGCTTTTGACCAACCCGTCGCCCTGGACTCCTTCAAGTCAGGGCTGAGGCTGAATAAATTCTAATATTTCCTAGCGAAAAGCAACGTTGCAAATTATGCGACAGCGTATAACAAAATGCCTAAGTATATGTCAACAGAAAAATAAGAAGAGGCCATGAGATCACTTGTCGAACCGCCCAGAGGGCATGTTAGGCCCAGAGAAAATAATAGATACGGAGGAGGGGAAGGACCCTCACCCTCTTCAAAAAAATATTGGAGGCCGAGCGATGAATGCCGACCTTCACAGAGGGAAAATTTCATAAACCGGTTCAATGTGCTGAACAATTAGAGGAATAGTGGGCCGAACAATGGGCCTAAAAATTAGAGAGATCATGGGCCAAAAGTATTCGTCCGAGTAACCCTCCTGGTGGCCTCGAAGGCCAATGGACCATGGTGAATGCCCGGTCGGAGAAATAAGGGTGGCTTGTGTTGAATTTTTTTTTTCGTTGACCGTACCACTTGAAGATATTTACAAAGCAATTCAGAATAGAGGTCTGCTGAACAGAAATTTCAAAGGGAATAAAGTATAGCAGCGAGCAAATTTGAAGATGTGGTGTGATATGCATAAGGGGCCAGGACATACCACAGGGGAATGCTCAGAATTGAGGAAACAAGCAGACGCACTGATGAGGAATGGATACCTGGGAGAATTCTGAGCTGATAGTCAGCTCTTCACATCTGCTGACCAGCCTAGTGGGTCGAATCTCAACCCCGTCGTAATTATTTCTGATTAACCCACGTTGGCAGAAGATTCAAATAAGCAGCGGAAGAATTATTCCAAGAACTTGATGATGGTGTACCAAGTTATGTGCAGCACTCTTCTAGCCAAGAAACTTAGGTTGCAGTAGGAGGTACCGATCATGTTCACAGAGGAGGATGCATATGGAGTTAATTACCCTATGATGACACAATAATAATAGAAATATTGGTGGCAAGTGAAGATAAACAGGGTATTTGTCAATAATGATAGCTCGGTCGACATAATCTTTAAATAAACTCTGGATGAGCTTAAAATCAAAAACTTAGACATAGAAAGAAGCCAGACGCCATTGCAGGGTTTGGAGACAACTGTGATACTAGTTGGAGTAGTGGCTTCGCCCTTCACTATAGGACAGAGGCCATTAATTGATGCTATACTAGTTAAGTGCAAGCACACGTTATCGTATTAATTAATATAGGATTTTTAAGTCCAAGTATCGATTCCATAGAGACTATGCAATCTAATTCTATAAATCAAGTACTAAATTTGTACCTACTTAACTTTTATTCAGAAAATCACAATATGAAATTTAATTAACTAATTTAACTCTATCAATTAAACTAAACAAAAGCAAATGGTAGAATTTACAAACAAAGATAATCTAGGGTTTTGACTCATCTCCTAATATTTTATTGGATTTATTAATGATAAGGGCAAATTTGTCATATATTTTCTCATGTTTTTATTATTGATATTTTATTATTTTATGAGAATAGATGGCTATTTATGTGCATTATTGTTATTTATAGGGACTTGAACGAAATTTAAAGAAAGAACGCAAAAGGAGCGAAAACAGGGACTAAAATGCAAAGTTTTCAAAGTATGTGTCCATCGCCCCAGCGCCATAAGGATTTTAGCCCCAGCGCTGAAATAGTGATCGAAATAAGAAAAACGACTTGCTTAAGTCGCGTATAGCGCCCCAGCGCCATAAATTCACCGCGCCAGCGGTGAAGCCGTTTTCATGCAGCGCCCCAGCGCCAAGATCCCACCGCTCTAGCGGTGAAGACTTTTTCACGCGTCGCCCCAGCGACAGATGCATAGCGCGCCAGCGGTAGTGCGAGTCCTAGTCCGACGAGAATTGAGATTTTCAAGCTCATATCAATCCCTATATAAAGCCACTCGTTCCCAGCCTTCAAGGATGAATCGAAGACGACCCAAGAGCACCAAGAATACAGAGCACGAGTCTTGGAGAGCAATAGGAGCTTAATTAAAGCAACTTTAGAGAGAGATACAAGACGTTCTTCAGCATCAAGAGTTCTTAGGCAGCGCAATTAAGAGCAATTCGACGTCTATATCGGTTTGCGATTGATTGTATCATGATTTATAATTATTTTTACTGCTGTTCTCTTGTAGCCATGAGTTAACTTATTTTCTAGGGTTAATATTTGAACTCAATATGTGTGCTTAATTGCCATATCTTTTTAATATTTAATAAACTTAGTTTTTTATTATTTAAATTACTTGTGTTTAATGCTTCAATATATCTGGCCAATATATGGTGAATGAGTTGGTAATATTATTGATAAACTCAGAAGAAGAATCATAATATTTAGACCTAGGTAATTTGATGCATGATTGTAGAGTAACATTCAATGTTGCATATGCAAGTTTCAACTTAGGATAGGAATATACCTAATTGGCATGTATGATCAATAAGACCTAATCTTAATGAATCTTAATTTATTACAAGTACCATAGGAATATAGGTATTTGGTAAATTAGGGTATACTTGCATGACCTTGGAAGAGGCTTGTGAATACATTAGTGTCTTGATCAATAATAAAAACTAAGTGAGTTAAATATTAGAGGATTAATCATTAGAAACATATTGAGGGATAATATTAATCCTAGGTTTTCTCTACATTGCTATCACCTAATTTTCATTGCATTGTGTTTTTGCTTTTATATTTCTTACATTCATTCTTAGATTTTTATTTTTCTGAATAATTATTAGGAAGATATAATTTTAGTAATTGGTTAAAAAGAAAGAATTATCCCTGTGGGTTCGACATCCGACTAATTAGTCTCTTTATTACTTGCATACGATAGTGTATACTTGCACTTAATTTATGATATAGAAATATCGCATCAATTAACTACTTAGTTAATCCCTTAATACCAATTGATTGTCTTAGACACTAATCTCATCACAAGCCTCTGTCGATAGTCAAGTGACTATATTACACATTCTAACAATCACCTATATGTCTGTGGTAATCAAATCAGAATATAATTCATTTCAAGTCTAATTTATACCATACATGTCACCTAGGTATATGTTTATCTTAGATGGAACTCATAGTTGTTACCTAATGATCGTGCATCAAACTATCCTAGGCTAAACACATGAATCCCTTCGTCGAGTTCATCATGATTCCTCAATCATTCAAAATATTGATAAGGTATAATGAAAACATTAAACACAAGATGAAATGAATCAATTGAATATATCAAGTTTATAAACTAAGAATTAACAAAATCTAAATCTATAGTAGGTTCACATAGTCTAACTCTAGATGAATAATTTAGCTCATCATAAAATCAAAAGTATCTAACCATCTCATAAAAATCAACAAGAATAAGAACATAATGATAAAAGAAAGAATAGAAAAACTAATCAAAGTGACTCATTAATGTGCTTCTCGCTCAATCTTGAATTAAAACTTGAATCTTGATCTTATTTTTTCAATCTTTAACTTTGATATTTGATTTTGTGTTGTGAATTCTTTCTCTTAGTTTTTACCTTTTTTTTTTTTTCTCTCCCCCCATTTAATTAGGATTTTTGGTCTTCTATTTATAAGTTTTTGTCTTCAAATTAGGGTTAAACATTAAATACAAGTCAACGTAGGATTACTGTAGCAAAAATATTGTTCGTACGGCACTGTTCACTGCTACTGTTCTCGCGTCACGCCGCTGAATCTTGGGCGCTGAGATATTGTTTCGGGCACCGCATCGATGGGTACTGTAGCCAAACACTGTAGCAATTTGATATTTTGGCTTATTTTCAATAGAGTTTCGAACTTATTTATTTCATTGACTCTAAACCTACAAAAATAATAATAAAATACATCAAAAGCCAAATAATCTTAATTTTTACGAACAAATATTAAGTTTATATAATAGAAATATTAGACTTAATTAACCCCTATCATCCATATGAGAAAATCGTGATAACTAAGTTCGTGGTGATCTACCAGCCTCTTTTGTACAGGATCTTCCTCATACGGCCATTTATGGTAAGTACTAATACTGCTTTGTCCATTCATTATTTAAAGGTAAAATTTCTGATAAGGAAGGGAATTGAATTAGTGTCAGGAGATCAGAAGGCAGTTAGAAGTTGTTACACGATGACAGCAAGGTGGGCATTATATATTTCTACTATCAATCTAGGGGAAGAATGTTGGGATTTGTGCTTACGTGCCATCCCTTTTATGTATAAATATTTGCTTTATGTTTATATATTTATGATTTCAATATATCACTAATTATTTTATTTATAAATATGGTAAGATGCTTGTAACGTTTTAGACATTGTATGATCTGAACGAGTTCAGATCTGATCTAAAGGAGTTTAGATCAGAACTAAGAGTTAGTAAAACTTAAAGAGTTAGAGCCTTGTCTGAAATGGGACAAAGACCTAAGAATATATTAATAATGACATAGTTGCAATGGGTTGCAAATGGTGCTAAGAAATGTTGTTATGCAAATATGTTCTTAAATTTAATGTTCCTGATCTACCTTCACTAATGCGGGTCTGCTAGTGAAGATCTTAATATATATATATATATATATATATATATCAGTGTATGTCTATATCTAGATAGTCCAGATGGTTAGTCTTAGCAGACCATGAGTTTAGTGGAAACTCGTATAGAGATACAAGTATTCAGTAAGGACTGAATATTGAACAGACTCATAAAGATCTCCAATAGACATCCCATAAAGCCGTCAATGGAGGACCTTTCGAGTTGAGTAGTATTTATGGTCCTTAGACCTGATTGCCACGGTGGACTTGTGAGTGATCCATCATACTTTGGTTCCACACATGTCAGATACCTTTCATGGTCTGACCGCTGGGTATGGTCCGATGCTCATGGAGTCCGGTGTGTACAGATATGAGATCCATCAACTCAATTGGGTGAGTAAAATATCATGTAACTCTAAGATTGTATTTCAGAAAGTCTTATGGCCATAAGCAGAAATCCAAGAATTTCTTGGAAAAATAATATCGTGAAAGTGTTTACGGATATTATTTATTGAAATACAAATCTAGAGATAAGTTTATGGTTGAGCACATGGAGACTTGACGGTGTTGATCTATATCTCCGCTCTTCTAGGATATTTATGATGGAAGGATTATACGAATATGTTATAACCTCAACTTGTATGGTCTAATGCACCGTTTTGTAATATCTGTAACATGTGTGTGGGACATTGTTCACGGACGTGTGAAATAGTTTCATATAACAAATCGGGCATGGACCTAGAGAGTCTCACAATATGAAGTGTACTCGTTGTGTACTGGGGCGGCGAATTGGATTGAATAATTAATCCAACAATTTTCAGCAAAATGAAAAATGTTTCTAGGTTCCTTTTATTATTCACTTGTCAAAAATTGAAGGTAAAACACATTATTGGTTTACAAGAGTTGTTAACCAATAAGAAATTTGACAAGTGACATAATCTTGCTCTATAAATTATTTACCATGTATTTACCTATTTACCTTGCTTGGTAAATACATATATGGTAAATGTAAATATTCAAAATAGTTTTGAATTATTAATATTTTATATATTAATCAAATTATTATTATTAATTGGAATAAGTGGCAAACACCATTTACTAATGGAAAATGCACTTGTTATTAATAATAAGAAAAGTTTACCACTTTGTAATTCTTAAATGATGCACTAAGAAAGTGGTAAAACCACTTAACATTGATTAAATGCCATTTACTCTCTAGAAATTGATTCAATTGGTTGAATCAAATTGGTGAGTGAAAAATATGATAGATTAATGTTTGTAATGGCAAACATGGTTAAGTGGTGGTGGAGCACTAAGAGAAATCATTCTTTGCACTTAAGAACGAATTGAAAGAGTTCAATGTGTGCAAGATAGAGTGAAATTCGTTCTAGGAGAAAAGAGAGAGAATTGAGAGCTTTTCCTAAGTGTTTTTCTCAAAGTGTTGAGAGAAAATGCAAAGGCTTACCAAGCTACAACATATAGAGTTGTAAAGAACTATAGAAAACACCAAATTCTTCTCATCTCTTGGTAGTAATCATAAGGACAAATTGTTTTAAGTGTTAAAACAATCATTTGCTGGAAATTCAAGGCTGTCATTCTAGCTTCACAATCCCACCGGATTTAGTTGTGAACTAGAATTGTGCAAGGGAACACTTCAAGGTGAGCTCAACAAATTGAAGCTTGGAGTTCTTGAAGATTTCTAAAGCTACCTTCATATCCGGGTAGGTTATTTATTTGTTATTTATTTTATATCATGCATGAAATATATATATGAGATATATATATGTACTTGAATGATCAAACATGCTTGAATATGTTACATATTATTTAATATGTATGAATACTTCCGTTGCGTATTTAATTTTCGAAATTATACACATCACACACCATATCACATAACAAAGAAGTCAACAGATCACTAGAGCCAGTGGAGAAATTATAGAACGTGCAGGTTCGAACTGGGGAACCTGAGAAAGTGGTTAGAATGGGATCCTAGTTATAGCAAGAGGGTCAAGAGAGGGTTAACCCAGCTAGTTTGCGAATTCTCAGATGTCTTCGTATGGACCCGCAAAGACATGCTCAAAATCGACCATAAACTAGCTTCTTACAGGTTGACTATCAACCCCACGTTCTGATCGATTAAGCAGAAAAGAAGAATCTTTAACTATAAGTGAAATGAGGCTGTAGCGGTAGAGATAGAAAAACTGTTAGCATCGGGTTTTATTGGGGAAGTCTATTGCCCTGACTGATTGGCTAACGTAGTAATGGTAAAGAAGGCCAATGAAAAATGAAGGATATGCGTGAACTTCACCGATCTGAATAAGGTGGAATAGTTTTTCCCTCCCAAAGATTGATCAGGTTGTGGATGCTACAGCTGGGCACAAGCTGCCGAGCTTCATAAATGACTTTTCTAACTATAATCAAATCCCAATGTTTCTTCTCAACCAAGAGAAAATATCGTTTATCACCCATCATGGGACATATTACTATCAAGTAATGTCGTTCGAATTAAAGAACGTTGAAGCTATTTACTAGAGACTAGTGAACAAACTCTTCAAAAACCTTATCAACAGAAATATAGAAGTCTACTTGGATGATATGATAGCCAAGTCCATGAAGGCGGAGGACCATATGGCCGATTTGAGGGAAGTTTTTGTTATATTAATGGAGAACGAAATGAAGCTAAACCCAGAAAAATGTGCTTTCGGGGTAAAGTCTGAAAAATATTGGAGCTTCATGGTGATTCAGAAGGAGATAGAAGCCCACTCAGATAAAGTTTGAACCATTCTAGAAATGAGGTCCCCAAGCACAGTGAAGGAGATCCAACGACTCATAGAAAGAATCACAATTGAAGAAGGAAAAGAACAGGTGGACGGAATAATGCAAACAAGCCTTTTAACAATTGAAGGTTTACCTTTTTGAGGCAATACACTTAGCCATCCCTATATAAGGAGAGGTATTGATGCTGTACCTAAGAGTCTCAAAATTAGCTGTGAGCTCAGTATTGGTCAAAAAAGAAGAAGGGGTGTAGCAGCCAGCATATTACGTAAGTAAAGCCTTCACCGACCCGGAGGCTCAGTATCCGCCCCCCTGAGAAGTTAGCTTTGGCATTGGAGAAAATAAATGACAGTCCTACTTTCAGGCATACACTATCATTAAGGCAGATCCTACACAAACCAGACCTATACAACCGGTTGGTTAAATAGGCCATAGAGCTGAGCAAGTTTGACATATAATTT
Source organism: Ailanthus altissimus (assembly GCA_946807835.1). NCBI lineage: Eukaryota > Viridiplantae > Streptophyta > Magnoliopsida > Sapindales > Simaroubaceae > Ailanthus > Ailanthus altissimus. The sequence continues at coordinate 28,565,250 of OX327699.1, forward strand.
AAACCTCGAATAGCTATTAAGGGGCAAGCCTTGACTGATTTTATAGCTCGAATGCAACCATGAGTCAATAGAGATCGAGGGGCCAGGTGCCTAAACCCTTGATCAAGTTAGAAAAAAAAAGTGGCTGCTCTACATTGACAGGGCGTCCAACATGCAAGGAAGCATAGCAATGATTGTTCTCATAAGCCCTAAGGGAGACGAAGTCAATTACATGGTCCATTTCAGGTTCAAAGGCCTCAAATAATGAGGTAGAATACGAAGCTCTCCTAGCCAGATTAAGAGTAACTTGGCCACTGGCTGCAAGGGAGGTGTTAGTAAAAAGTGACTCTCAGTTGGCAGTGAACCACGTCAGTGGTAGCTTTGAGGCTACCAAAGAAAGAATGTTGCATATCTGGCGAAAGTGAGGAGCTTGACTAGCCAGTTCAGAGAAGTGAAAGTGAAACTGATATTGAGGAATAAGAACGATCGGGAAAACATCATCGTCTGAATGGCGTCAGCTGAAGATGCTCAGTTACCCCGGACAGTCCTTATGGAACTCATATTAGAGCCCAACATTCAAGAGGAAGAGCAAATCATGTAGATCGAGTCGGGACCGAGCTGGATAGACCCTATCAATGACTACATTTTGAATGGGGCAATTTCATACGATAAAAAAAAATTCTAAAGAATTAAATATTGAGCCGCCAATACTCGGTGATCGGCAAGGTGTTATACCGGAGAGGCTTTTCACACCCCTACATGAGATACCTGGGGCCCCTAGAGGTAAAACGAGTCTTGAGAGAAATCCACAAAAGAGTCTGCGGTACACTCAGGAACGGAAACACTGGCTCACAAAGTATTCATAATTGGGTATTATTAGCCAACCGCTCTTCAAAATGCTAAAAGCCTAGTTCAACGCTATGATCCATGTCAAAGATTTGCTGACAAGATCCAGGCACCTGCAGAAAGTTTGCCACAATGAGTAGCCCTGACCGTTTGCCCAATAGGGGTTCGACTTTCTCAGAACTTTGCCCTGAGGTAAGAGGTCTTGTAAATATGTGGTCTTGGCGGTTGACTACTTCACCAAATGGATCGAGATTAAACCACTATCAAATATAATAGAGAACAGCATTCGGAATTTCTTTTAGAGGAACGTGATATGTCTGTACGAAATCCCTCACATCATCATCACCGTATTAGAGTTGGTGCTTACGTGATATTTTAATATTGTATGAATATTAATTGTTAATATTTATATAATATATATTTTAAAAATAATCATTAATATTATAATAAATAGTTTCATGCTTGTTACGTTATAGATATTGTATGATCTGAAGGAGTTCAGATTTAACCTAAAAGAGTTTAGACTAAGGTTAAAAGTTAACAACGCTTAGAGTTATAAATGTTAAGAGTTAGCACTGTGAAGAGTTAATAGATTATAATAATCAGTGAAATTTAAGGAGTTAGAATCTTGTCTGTAACGGGACAAAGACCTAAGGGTATAACAGTAATGACATAGTTGCAAAGAGTTGCAATATGTACTAGAAAATGTCATTATTCAATAATGCTCTCAAATACAATGTTCTTGATCTATTTTCATTAGTGCCGGTCTATCGGTGAATTTATTTTATATATATTTATATGTATATATATCAGTGTATGCTATATCTATATAGTATAAATGGTTATTCTTAACTGACCGTGAGCTTACCGAAAGCTTATATAAGTATACAAGTATTCAGTAAGAACTAAGTACTGAACAAACTTATGAAGACCCCAATAGACATCATATAAAGTTGTCAATGGTGTGTCTTCTCGAGTTAAGTAATATTCGTAATCCTTTAACCTGAACGCCGCGATGGACTTGTAAGTGATCCACCATGCTTTGATTCTACGAATGTCAGAGACCTTTCATTGTTTGATTGCTACGTGTCGCTGGGTATGGTTCGATGCTCATGAAATTCAGTGTGCGTAGATATGAGATATGTCAGTTCACATAGGTGAGTTGTATATCTTGATGCTCTAATATTGTATTTCAAAAAGTCTTGTGGCCATACGCACAAACCTGAGAAAAAGAGTTTTTCGTAGGATTGAACAATATCACAAAAGTAACAAAAAGATTATACGAATATGTTATGATCTAAGTTTGTATGGTTTAACGCGCTAATTTGTAATATCCGTAATGTACGCATGAGACTTCAATCACGAACTCATAGAATAGTTTTATTTGATAAATCAGGTGTGGACCTAAGGAGTCCCACAATATGAAGTGTACTCGTTGTGTACTAGAGCAGCGTATTGGACTGAATAGCTTAATCCAATAAATTACAGCAAACCAGGATATTTGTTTTAGTTTCCCTCAGGATGTACACATGTCAAGACTTAAGAGTTAAGTACATTAATTGGTTAACGATAGTTATTGACCAATGGGATGATGACAAATGACACATTGTAGACCATTTATTATTTAACTTTGTAATTATCGAAATGACCTTACTTATAAGACAAGTAAAGTCATTTATTTATTCAAAAAATATTTTGAATAAATAAATATATTAATAATTATTGTTATTAATATTATATTATTTAAAGTCAAATAATTGATTTAATTGTTAACTTACAAATAATATATTTTTATTTTTCTTATCATTAATGTGATTAAAATAAAATAAAATATGTAATAATGGCTTAAGAATAAATGTCATGCTTGGTGGACATTGGCATTAATTTGCAAGAGGAGGAAAAATTAATAACAAATGAAAGTTGTTTCATTTGTTTGGTATTCGTTCGGTTATGATATTTGCAAAATTGTTTTGCAAATAAAAGTCAACAAAAGCTATGACACATGTCTTAATTGTTGCAAAATAATAATATAAATAGTTTACATTGTATTTTGTTAAAGGCATGGGCTTGCATGATTTGTGGGCCTTTGTGTTGTTGACAATAAGAAGCAAAATTTGATAAAAGATGAAAAATGTTATCATTTTTGGAAGAGAGAAAATTCGGCCAATTGAGAATGGGTAAAGATGAGAGCAATTTTTGAATTTGTTGGAGAATTGTTCATCTTTTCCATAGATAAGAAGATTTTCCGAAGTGAAGAGAGAATTTTGTGATGTTTTCAACAGTTGAAAACTATTTTTTCATCTCCTTTAATTGATATGGTTTGACTATATCAAGTGATCAAAAGAATTTTTTTTTTTAATGTTTCAAGTGTTGAAACAAGTGAAAGGCAATAGTTGATTGTTTTTACTTCTTATATTTTCCATGACTATCCATTAATGAACAATGAAGAAATTGTTTTGATTTGTATAAAAGTTATACTAGCCAAAATAAATTCGTTGTTACGAAATAAATACAAGATTAGTTAAAGTATTTAACTAATTATCCTAAGCTTAAAAGGTTTAAGTAATAGTTAAGAATTAACCAAGGTAATTAAGAGTTAATTACTATTTGTGTTTAAGAGTTAAACATATTGTTGAAAATTGAAACTGTTATTCTAGCGATTCAAACCCACCCTAGTTGGATATTAGAATTGCCAATGAGTGCGCTTCGCAATGGACTTCAATTCGGTAATTTTCAAAGGCTTGATGGGTGATTCTCGATCATTAATTTTATTACAGTAATAAAACTTAATTTTTAAATGTGTTTGTTGCATTAGGAAATAGAGATTTTTACTTTCGTTGCGCTAATTTATGTATATGATGCATAAATTAAATAGTAATAAACATGCACCCTAGAAAATTAGCACATTTTCACATTGACCACAGGAAGCAGTTCGACAACAATAGCTTCAAGATTTTTTGCGACCAGCTTTGAGTACAGTTGTCATTCGCCTCCTCCGTACATCTTAAGATCAACGAACACATTAAATCTTCCAACAAGTTGGTCAAAAAGCTGCTAAAGAAGAAGTTGACAAAAAGAAAGTGAGCATGGGTAGAAGAACTATCAGAAGTATTGTGGGTGCTTTGAATGACCAGCAAGACAGCCACAAGTGAGACGAAGTTCTTATTGACTTTCGAGAGTAAATCGATAATTCCCATGGAGATAGGAATCCCAACACACTGAGTGCTGAATTTCTCTAAAGCTGTCAACAATGAGCTAATGCAAGGATGGTTGGATTCAGTCGAGCAACTCAAAGACCAGGCCCAGATCTAAGCAGCGGCGTACCAGCAGAGGATTGCTAGGTATTACAATAAGAGGATCAAGGCTAGAGAATTCGAATATGGAGACTTGGTACTAAGAAGAGTAGTGCTCAACATAAGAAATTTAGCGAACGGAGTCCTCGGCCCGACTTGAGAATGACCGTATAAAGTCCTCAGATGCATCAGAGGAGCCTATGAGCTCGAAATGACAGATGGACGGGTCGTGAGAAAACCATAGAATGTCAAACTGTAGAAGAAATACTACTGTTAATTCTCTATTTTCCACTTTAAGGAACGATTATTCACTATGTAAGAACATCATTTTTAATAAAAGTTGTTTATGTTATTGCATGTATCTTTGTGGAAAATGACTGTTCAGAATATGGGATGGAGTATTCACAAACGTTGCCCTCAGGCCATCTTACAAATGCCCTGTGAGGATTATCAAAGAAGAATCACCTAGGTCGACCTAAACGGATTGACATCCTCTAAAGGTACGCCCTTATAAACTATAGGTCTGATTGAAGTTTTTGGGACCAGTGTATCACTGTTTTACCCTTACTTGCTAGTCTGAACGAGTTTCCCTGGACTATTTATCATCATATCACCTCATCATCACATCATGTTGTTATCTTTGTCACTACATCGTCGTGTCATCATCATCAGAATTACCGTGATTGGTTTGATGTCCACGGGGTATTTCACTTTGATTGGTTCGACGCCCATAGGGCATTTCACCATTAGTGGCTTGATGCCTATAGGGCATTTCACCTTGATTGGTTCGACGCCCACAGAGCATTTCACCATCACTGGCTCGACACCCACGAAGTATTTCACCTTGATTGGTTCGACGCCCATGGGACATTTCACCCTTACTTGTTCGACATCCATGGGGCATTTCACTGTGACTGGTTCGATGCCCACATGATATTTCACCATTATTGGTTCAATGCCCATGGGACATTTCACCGTGATTGGTTCGATGCCCGCGAGGCATTTTATTATATGTGGTTCGATGCCTACGAGGCATGTTACCATTACTGGTTCGACCTTTACAAGGATAATCAAGACGGCTCAGCAAGTGAGGATTGTGGCATTTTCACAACATCACCGTGGCTATCCACAACACCCATTGAAGAGGGTTTAACCATGGCCTTTCCACGATATCACTGTGGCATTTTCACAACACTCATAAAAGCTGTTCGCTCAACATTATTATGTCGAGCCGATATCCCAAAAAAGCTGTATATTGCTCGTTCAACATTATTACTCCGAACCGGTCATCATTTTTCAACGATTTTTGAACTGTTGCAAGCTACTCACTCAACATTATTACTCCGAGCCAACCATAATTTTTCAATGATTTCTGAACTACTGCAAGCTGCTCACTCAGCATTATTACTCAAAGTCGGCCATCATTTTTCAATAATTTATGAACTGTTGCAAACTGCTCGCTCAACATTATTACTATGAGCTAGCCATCATTTTTTAACGATTTTTGAACTACTGCAAGCTACTCGTTCAATATTATTACTCTGACCCGACCATTATTTTTCAATAATTTCTCAAGTAGTCGCAAGGTGTCCATTCAGCGTTATCACACTGGGCCAACTATTATACCATGGCTGCTCTGTTGTTAACAACTACTCAGTCGCACCTTTGCCAAGCGAGACATTATTTTTTATAACTCCTAAGTCTTTGCAGGATAATTTCTATCATAACGACAAGCCAGTTATTATCTTGATTTTTACTATCTATTGTCATATTTTCACATCGAGCCTACTGTTATCTGATAACTCCCAAAGACTTGGATGTATATTTTTTTTTCCTACATCGATCCAGTTATTAATTATGTGGCACTTGTTATTAATGAATGTTTAGTCATATCTGTTTGTCAAACCGGCTATTACCATAAGGCACGATGAGCGAGTATCTATTTCAATTTATTATGGAGGGATCAAGTTCGCATGATTATTATTGGCACTCGAATGACCGAGCTTGATGCCTTATGGATGTGGAGGAACTGGTCGTTTATAACAAAAGCTTACCAAGTTATTCATGAACCACTGCTATTATTTGATTATTACAAGTGGTTCGCCAGTTCGATTAGTTTTTCTTATTACAAATTTTATTATCATGAACAGTTCAACTATGCTAAAATACTCTTATTACAAGTTATAGTTATTATGAGCAGTTCAGTTATACTAACATACTTCTCTTATTGCAAATTCAATATTATAAGTGGTTCGGTTATGTTATTGTGTTTTTATTCATATAAGAAAATAGATTCATTGAAAATAGTTTTAAGAATAACAATTTGGCATAAGACCTAGAAGAATAAAATATACTTGTATTCATTGGAAAAATGTATTACAAGAAGTTATAGACATTACAAGAATTTCAAGCTTTACAAAAAGGATAAAGAATAAAAGGTGGAGGAGAAAGAAAGAGAATGAGACAGTTTATGCTATTGGAACCGTGTCGGACACCTCTGAATCCATAACATGAACCACCTCGAGGTTGGCATTGACTGAAGGATTGGTTGGGGCAGAAGAAGCGGCATCGTTGGTGCCTACAACTATAACACCATCAGCCTCTTCAGGGTTTTCTAGGTCATTACCCTCTCCCTCCTTAATGATAGAGACCAGCTTAGCCTTAATGATGATTACTCATGAAGAAGAGAGCACGTCACCTACTGAGGTGGATGCCTCTCCACTGCTTTTGAACCCACTATTCCTCTGACCAGTGAGACCTCTGGGGTCACTTCCTCCTCCTTCTCAACTATATTTACGGTTGAAAATTTTAAGTTGTCTCTAGACGCCATCAAAACACAAAGAAATGTTCCTAAAGGCTATAGACACTACAAGGCAAAGACAAACAATCAACCATACTCAGAAAATAGCAAACAAAAAAAGAAATAAATGTCAAAAAAAGATACAGAAGCAAGATTAAGCAATATAAGCCCACGCTATGGATGCAAAAATACAAAAGAAAAGGAAATTACAGAGAAAATGAAGCAAAAAGAAGAAGATCTCACTAGAAGGATGCGAAAAAATTAAAAGAAAAAAATTCACAAGCAACAACTACAAACCACCAGACGGAAAAGAAGCCTTCGTACCAGAGAGACAATATGGCAGCAATAGAGAAAAATGTAAAATAAAGAAACAAATGTAAAAGAAGATAACTATTTATAGACAACAATAGAACAATCAATACTGTCCAAATCAAATGGACGAACAGGATCAGCAGAAGACCGAAAAGACACCTATTAGGATAAGGAGGTGTGATGCCTCGGGTTTTCAAGTGCATTAAATACGCGTCTCTTCAAAAAGTAGTAACCTAGGCCATTAGATCCAGCAGATTAACAACCCATATCATTTCAATCAACTAAATGCCACTCAGAAAGTAGAAAATACGTGAGTCTTGGGTCTCAGCTACTCTCAGTCATACGATCAAAAGCATATCAACGACTATCGACAACTTCCTTGTTCGAGAAACTTTTGATACGGATCAAAGATGACGCTTGAGAAGATTCATCATTATTACTTGAAGAAAGTTTAGGAGAAGCCGCCATTACGTGGCAGTAACCTATCGAGAAGCCATACATCATCACACCGAGCCGACCAGCTCTGACATCCTCAAATTCAAAAAATAGCCAATCACTTATGATAGCATAATACCGTCCAGAAATCAGTTCGAACAGAGGAGAAACCGACAGAAAAAGGAAGTGAAGAAAGAAAGCAGAGATTAGAAGTACGACCCGAACCGGCCAGGATAGAATAGAGTTTCCAGTTTTGAATAAATTAAAACTAGAAACTGGTAGACCCCTGTTCCCCCCGAGAAAATCACATTTGGGCCTAAGGCTTGCAGGCCCAAAAGAAGTAAACCCCAAAGGGCTCAACCAGATATTTTCCTATATGACAGCCCTCCTTGGAGCCCACCACCGTTGTAAGACAGCCCACTCCGAAGACAAGCCTATAGTAATAGCCATTGGACCAGGCTCTGTGTCACATCCCACATCAAATAGAAATTAGGTGGATCTTGAGTATATAAGGATAAGTATGCAACATTACTTAATAGGCTAGTCTTTTGGGTCAATGGCAAACACCCGGTCCGTGACAAGTGGTATTAGAGCATACCCGAATTCTCATTCGTATATAGGCCCCCAAAATCGCCCCAATAGAGATTATCACATGGGATGTGAGTCCCTCATGCAGCCAAAAGAATAGGCAATACCGATCAAATAGGCCCTAAAAATTCTATGTCTTGAGCCCCGAGGGAGCGGTCAAAACGAGTCAGGTTAGTTTTTGAGTTTGGGCATATCGTGATTAGAGCGTTACGTGATTGGGTGGGAGAGAATGTCACATCCTACATCGAATAAAAATTTGGTGGATATTGGGTATATAAAGATGGATATGCAGCATTACCTAATAGACTAGTCTTTTAGGTCAATGGCAAGTGTTTGGCAGGGTTAGACAGCGGAGAACCTTCTCGAATTCAAAGAATCTGATCAGCAATCTAAAGCACTTGCTCGGCAGGATAGGTCAGGATAAGACCAAAACCACACTTTACACATTAACTAGATCAGTTCATCATTTATGGAGCAGGATTATGTCACTTGTCAATTTCTTATTAGTTAACAACTCTTGTAAATCAATAATGTATTTTACATTCAATTATTGACAAGTGAATAATAAAATGAACCTTTAAACATTTTTCATTTTGCTGAAAATTGTTGGATTAATTATTCAATCTAATTCGTTGCCCCAGTGCACAATGAGTACACTTCATATTGTGAGACTCTCTAGGTCCATGCCCGATTTGTCATATGAAACTATTTCACACGTCTGTGAACAATGTCCCACACACATGTTACAGATATTACAAAACGACGTATTAGACCATACAAGTTGAGGTTATAACATATTCGTATAATCCTTCCATCATAAATATCCTAGAAGAGCGGAGATATAGATCAACACTGTCAAGTCGCTATATGTTCAACCATAAACTTATCTCCAGATTTGTATTTCAATAAATAATATCCGTAAACACTTTTACAATATTATTTTCTTGAAGATAAAATTAATTCTCGGATATGTCTGCTTATGGCCATAAGACTTTCTGAAATACAATCTTGGAGTTGCAGGATATTTTACTCACCCAATTGAGTTGATGGATCCCATATCTATACACACCGGACTCCATGAGCATCCGATCATACCCAGCGACACCCAACGGTTAGACCATGAAAGGTATCTAACATGTGTGGAACCAAAGTATGGTAGATCACTCACAAGTCCACCGTGGCACTCAGGTCTAAGGACCACGAATACTACTCAACTCGAAAGATCCTCCATTGACGGCTTTTATGGGATGTCTATTGGAGATCTTTGTGAGTCTGTTCAATATTCAGTCCTTACTGAATACTTATATCTCTATACGAGTTTCCACTAAACTCATGGTCTGCTAAGACTAACCATCTAGACTATCCAGATATAGACATATACTGATCTATATATATTAAGGTCTTCACTAATAGACCCACATTAGTGAAGATAGATCAAGAACATTAAATTTAAGAACATATTTGCATAACAACATTTCCTAACACCATTTGTAACTCATTGCAACTATGTCATTACTAATATATTCTTAGATCTTTGTCTCATTTCAGATAAGGCTCTAACTGTTTAAATTTTACTAACTCTTAGTTCTGATCTAAACTCCTTTAGATCAGATCTGAACTCTTTTCAGATCATACAATGTCTAAAACGTTACAAGTATCTTACTATATTTGTATATCAAATAATTAGTTATATGTTGAAATCATAAATGTATAAACATAAAGCAAATATTTATACATAAAAAGGATGACACGTAAGCACAAATCCCAACAGGTGAGACATAACGATAGATTCGCTTGTATTTTGTAGGTTCTGCCGTAGCTGACGAAGAAGAGAAGACTCAGACTTCCGCAAGTAAGCCCAATCAAGATAAGGCTCTAAATATTAATTTTTACTAATAAATAAATTTAAAATTCGTTGACCCAAAAAATTATTTTTTTCGATTAACGTATACAAAATAAATAAATATTAAAATAAGACTTAATTTGTTTAAAATAAAGACAAATACAATCGCAATTAAATTAATGATTACGGTATAAATAACAGTTAATACAAATAATAGTTAATATAATGGCGATCGACACTAATATTCTTTATAAATATATCATCAATTAATGAGTATTATATATTAATGTTCACCAATTTTATTATTATTTAAATAATACAACAATTGCATTGGGATTAAAACTTTCACTCGATTAAAATTTTTATCTAATAAATATAAAATAATTATTAAAATATGTGTTAAAAAATTATTGAAAGTTTAAGTACATTTAAATTCAAATAATGAGAAAATTTGTGAATGTCAGAAGTAAAATTAATAATTAAAGTCTAATACTAACAAAGCAATGAATTATCTGGAGAATAATAAATATTCTATAATTTTGAAAATTGCTATTTATGGTTGAAATTCTGTTTTTATAATAACACTTTAATATTCTCTAAAAATTGCAATTTGTTTACAACGTAATTAACAGCACCGGTCTTATCCCGTGATACGCCTCTCTTAAAACAGAATTTTACAACTAAAATCAGAAAAAAAAAAAAAAAAGAATATCCTCGTTATTTCACTGTAGACGTCAACTGCACGCGCTTATATACTCGCGTTTGATTAAAAAAAAACTTTGGTTGATAGCGGAGTTCTCTCTTCTTTTCCTATTAGGTCTCGTTAACTTTTTTTATACAATCAAGCCAAAATTTCTATCCGATGTAATGTAAAATCGAGGGAAATTTTTATAAAAATTTAAAAATAATAAAAAGCTAATAATGGTATAAATAAAGATGAAGAAAACGAATCGAGGTCGAATTTTGGGAATGGAATTGAAATCATCGTCGTCGGAACGGGAGATGACTTTGCACGACACCGTTTGCCGAATCCGCTTCCGATCGGCATTCGATTCGTATTGCGTGGCTTGCGAGGCTTTCTCTGAACAACAGCGTCGTCTTCTTTCGTTCTCCGTCCCCTTCGGCGTCAAAATTAAAAGCTTGCTTTAATAGCGTCTCTTCTTTATTTTTTCTTTTTTTTTCTCCCGCGAATTCTTGTTTTTTTGCTCTTTTTTTTCTTTGGCCAACATGGTTTGTGGTTCGGTTTTTGAGAAATCGGAGACGGAAGACGGTGACTTCGTCGAGAAGGATCCATCGGGGCGATACGGTCGGGTACGGGTCTTATAAACTATTTTTTTATTTGAAATTTATGTTAAATGTAATTACTGTAATTTAGGAATATTTTTTTTTTAGTTTTAATTGAGTGGTGATGGGGGTTAGTTTTCTCTTAGTATCCAACAGATCATTATATTGCGTTTGGAGTAATTTTTGTTTAAATTTGAATTGATGAAAAATCAGTATATGGGATAATTTTGATACATTTCATTGGTTAGAATGATATATCTGAATTTTAATTAGAGATATTTTTGTGAATGTATTATAATTTACTTGTCATTTTTTTTAGGATTGTTGAGTTTGTTTTCATATGTTAGATCTAGTGATATGCTCTTGGTTTGTTTTTATTTCTCCAGTATGATGAAATCTTGGGGAAAGGAGCATTCAAGACTGTGTATGGCTCGACGACCTATATCTTTTTTAGTTTTTTTGTTATTATTATTTTGTGGATTTTAGTGGGTAGTGAGTTTATTATTTGGTTTATTTATGTATGTGTAGATATAAGGGATTTGATGAGGTTGATGGGATCGAAGTCGCTTGGAACCAAGTGAGTATTGAAGATGTAATGCAGTCACCTGATCAGCTTGAGAGGTTATATTCGGAGGTTAATCTTCTCAAGTCCTTGAAGCATGAAAATATCATCAAGTTCTATAACTCTTGGGTGGATGATAGGAACAGGACTATTAACATGATAACTGAGTTATTTACTTCTGGGAGTTTGCGGCAGTGAGTTTCATGGACTGTTTCATGTTTTTTCAGTTTATTTTTGTCTTGGATTTTTGTTATTTTTATTTGTGTTAATATCATGTGTGGATTTAGATACCGGAAGAAGCATAAGAATGTAGATTTGAGGGCTATCAAAAACTGGGCAAGGCAGATTCTTCGAGGTTTACACTATTTACATAGTCATACTCCTCCCATCATTCATCGAGATCTGAAATGTGACAATATATTTGTCAATGGGAATAATGGAGAAGTCAAAATTGGAGATCTTGGGTTGGCAATTGTCATGCAGCAGCCTACCGCTCGAAGTGTTATCGGTAATAATTTTATTTTCTCTCTGTGAATGCTATGTTTTAACTTACAGTAGATGAAAATCTTTGTTATTCCTTGTGTAACCTGCAGGTACTCCTGAATTCATGGCTCCAGAGCTGTATGAAGAAGAATACAATGAACTTGTTGACATTTATTCTTTTGGCATGTGCATACTGGAAATGGTTACATGTGAGTACCCATATAATGAGTGCAAAAATCCAGCACAAATCTATAAGAAGGTTACCTCTGTAAGTTCTTGATCACCTGCAATGCATTACATACTCTTCTACTTCACCATGGCCATTTTGATTTCTTAACTTCTTTCATTGTAGGGTATCAAGCCTGCTTCTCTCAGTAAAGTGAATGACCCCCAAGTTAAGCAATTTATTGAGAAGTGTATTGCGCCAGCATCTCTGCGGTTGCCTGCCTTGGAGCTCTTGAAAGACTCATTCCTTGCAGCAGAAAATCTGAAGGAGCTTGTTTCTGATCCCCTGCAGCTACCCAATCTTGTCCCAAAAGGAATGAACGTTCCCCAGTTTGATGCTCATCCCATGGAAATAGATCTTAACCAAAAGAAGCTTTCAGCTGACTCTTGTGCGAAAAGCAATAATGCAACTCCTTGGTTTTTAACTCTAGAACTTCAGCAGTTCACTGAGAATAATGAATTCAGGTTAAAAGGAGAGAAAAATGAAGATAATACAGTTTCATTGAGCTTGCGCATTGGTGATAGATGTGGTTAGTAAATTTATTGTGCACTAATTTTGCTCATTTATTCTGCTTGAATATCATCTAATAACGTTGTATTCTATCAGGTCGTGTGAGCAATATCCATTTTGTTTTCTACCTTGATTCTGATACTGCAATTTCAATAGCTGAGGAGATGGTTGAACAACTTGATTTGTCTCATGAAGATGTTGTTTCTATAGCTGAGTTGATTGACAACTTGATAATGAAGCTCGTTCCTAGCTGGAATCCTTCATCTAGAGGTACTGCTAGTCTACAGAATAGTTTACTCAAGGGTCCCCCTGTACTCGGAAGCAATTTAGTCCCAGTGAAGTGCCTTGAGGATTCATGTTCCAACGAGGCCCTTACTGAGGCAGTCCGCGAGCAACGTGTTCTTTCTGAGTTGGCTATTCTGAAATATCAAGACTCTCAAGAATCTGCTGGTTCTGATATATCTACTGAATTCGATGTCCCTATCACCTTGGATGTCAGTAGTAACAAATCTTTAGTACCTCCTGGTTATAGTTTTGATGAATGTTGTAAAGGCTTGAACACATATGATTTCAGTTCACATTCTGCAATTTATAATCATGGTAGGCATGAAGATAAAGCAGACCAACTTGCTGTTGGTGAATCTGTTTCGACAAACGAGTCCACTCAGAACTCTGATATATCCTTCCTTGATTGTTGCTCTGGTGTATCAAAAACTTTTAGCTTGTCAAGCATCTGCTCTCTATCCCTGGCAGACAAAGAACACTTCAATGGGCTGAAACTGGAACTTGATGCCATTAATACAAAATACCAGCAGTGTTTCCAGGAACTCCTGAGGATGAGGGAAAGAGAAATGGAAAATGCCAGAAAGAGGTGGCTAGCAGGTAACAATGTATCTGTTACTTGAGAATGAAGAATACAAGATTTCTCTTAGAATTTTCTGTTTCCTGTTGCCTTAATTTTTGCCTATGTCCTTGCAACCATTGCTTCCGAAGAAGCCATTCTATCAAATGATTGTTTCATTTGGGTTTTGATTTTCATGTGTAATTAAACCTCACATTTGCCCTCTCATTCTTCTCTTTGCGAAGGGACTTTAGTCCCCTTTTAAGTCATTGGTGCAGATTTAAGTTTATTTATTCGTGGTACTGTAATTAGTTGAGTGTTATCTCTTGACCTTCAACCTGATAATTTAGAAGAGAAATTCAGATCATTTCTTTTTCTCACAAGTGAATCAAAGATGGGGAATGGAGATCCTTATGTTATATAATTAGAAAATGTAATGACCTTAGCCTCCTAAGTGTGGAACTCATCCATTGTTTTAGGTGGCTAAAAGCAAAAGGACAATATATTCGTTGTGAAAGAAGGCCGAGCTCAAGCACATAATTACATATTCAATTCTTTGTCAACGACTTTTTTAGCACCCTCTATTATATCTCAGTCCATTTCAGTGTCAGGTACCAAATTAATTTGATTGATTGCCATTGCCACTACCAGAATCTTAATGCTGACAGCTTGTACTATTATACTACTATTTGGGTTCATTCTGTCACAATTATTTAACTTCCAATTATGAGATTCTTCTCTATCAGCATTGTGATGTTTCCTATTGTATTTCTGATTTTCCATGCCATAATAATTGTACGCGTCACACGATTGAATTAAACCCAGATCCCTATCCTATCACCACAGTACAAACAATGACTATTAGATTGGGACAAAACTTGATGATATTGAATGTGAATGGTGCGTTATCCGAATCAATGACAGTTTTAATTTTTCAAATCCCCCGAGGGACAAAATAGAAGCTTGAACCAGTTCTAGGCAGGATGTAATATATCCGGAACTAGACAAGCTTTAAAATATACTGCATTTTGCAAATAAACAATAGAGAGGACGGAGAAAGATGCCTGGCTTCGTAGTAAATAATTATTGCTTGTAGTAGTTAATTGCAGTTACTGAAAGATGGAATTGCACGCTGCCCACATTTTTTCAAGCCATTATAATCGAAGTTTATGTTTTACATTTGTAGGCATCTGCCAGTGCCACCCATTAACTTTAATATTAAGTGTAATTAATTTATTCAATGCTCCCATTGAGTGGCATCATGTACCCAAATAAACAAACCCACTTTCCTTTGCCATGATGAGTTTGAATTCCTTCATTTCATACGAAGAATTGATTTAATTTTTAACACCCTTTTATTTATACGGAAGTTAAATTTAAATTCAACACTTTGAAGTGTTAAATTCAAATTCAACACTTTAAAGTTTTGAATTTGAATTCTTCTACCTTTAAACACCCTTCATTTATACAAAGTTTAAAAAATTAGTTTCAACATTTAGAAGTGTTGAATTCAAATTCCTCTATATAAATAGAGGATAGAGGATAAATCTGTATAACGAGTATTATAATTAGTAGAAACGTACACAGTGACCGTAAATGTATCTCAAAAAGAAGAAAAATTAAAACACTTCCAAACATTTTGAATCCACATCTTATTTTCATGTGATGAGACTTGTTATGCTGTGGGAACCGAATGTCGCTGACACCATTATTGCAGTGCTGGTAAATTTAAGATGTCAAATATTAATGTAATGCAATGATTCAGCCGATGAAGCAACTGGGTTCAATGGGTTCGGTGTTAACACAGCCACAGTTGAAAGAAGAGGGAATTTGCTGCATTAAGAAATAGCAGATATGCAAGTTTTCTAATAAAAATGGCATAAAACATCCCTACAACTGGCTTAAGGAAGAGAAATGCATCAATATCAGAATTGGAAAAATAAAAAATGTTCACATACCAATTTTCACTCACATTATATGATTCTTTCTCAATTTCAAGCTCCAAACTCATCTAAATTCAATAAATGTCATTGGCATATAAAGTGCCGGAATGGAATCACTAAGCCTTGCTAAACAATAATCTCGAAATCTATCAACAGAATCAATTCAAGTTCATCATAAAATTTATTCACAAACACAAATCATATTAACAGAATTAATGAGATTCATTACAATACCCACAAAAGAAACACAAGAAGAATGCACAGAGAAGACAATAAGTGTATATATTCAAATATGCAAGAATTTTCTGGCCAGGACAGACATTTTGAAGAATCATTACATTTAACACAATCAAGACTGACAAAACCAGAAATTATCACAGTTACTACCAGTTTTCTTTGGCTATTTTTGATTTTTCAAGAATGAATTTCCCTTCCTTGTACTTTTGAGTTTCCTCATAAGCCCGTTCATACTTCCAACCCAATACCTCTCGGCAGTCAGAGCAGTAGACATCAACAACCGTGTGGAGACCGGTCATAAGTTGCCGGTCTTCTTTAGGGCCCACCATAATATTCACAGCATGGGAAAACAGAAATGCTCGACCATTTTTTCCCTAATAACAAAATCAATAAAGAACTTTTCGGTACATGTATTTCAATAAAATGCTCTTGGCACAAGCAAAACCAGACAATATGAATTCATATGCACTACAGTACAATAAAATTCACTTGTTTGGCTAAACAGAACTACTTGATTTAGCCAAACTCAGCTGAGTTATACAGACAACAATTGTCCAAAAGAAATCAATAAACAAAATTCAAGCTAATCTTCAGCTCTTCATTCCCCACAACCAAATAACAATCAAAGGTCAATCCTTCTGATTATAATTTTGATCAACCTTTTAGCCATTTTTCTTTTAAGCAGCCAATTTTTACTCTTTAGATCATATTGAGAACATTAACCAGAACAAGTTATTCCACTTAAAATAAAAAAGAAGCAAATTCTAGAAAGAACAGCACAAAGTACTTCACCTGAAACGATTTAGAAATGATATCATCATGAAGGGCAACATGGTTCCTGCAATTACAGCAACTGTACAACCTAGGCCCAATCATCTCCGCCATTGGCGATTGTTACAAAAACAGCCTAACCTCCTGCTTCCAGAATCAACTAGAAAACAAATACAAGCATGAGTCTTCAATATCGACAACGAACACAAAAGAGTAAATCAACGAGAAGCTACCTCTCTACCAGAAAAAAAGATATACAAGCTATTGTCAGTTAGCCCTTATTCGACGATAAATCTGCTCCCAGATACAAAGCAGAGAAAGTGAATACGTGGAAGGATCAACATTTAGAATAAATAATAAGCAAGAAAAATTAACATAATATACTGAGCTAGGGCCTCGTATGAGATAAAATTCACAATTCAAAACAAGATTAGGAAACAAAAATATCCAACTGGATAATTAAACAAGATCATAAGCTATATACCACCCAGTAATTGAAAAAGCATGTGAAGTGAACTACAAATGATCTAAAAAGTAACCAAATAATCACAATCCCACCTCAAAAAATTAAAAAAATTCAATGAATTCATAATCTTTTCAGCTGAATATAATGAATTTGTGCAATTAAAATGATCATTTTCAACAGATCGGGGGATACTAATGACTATCAAGAAACTTAGAAGAGTCACATGTTCAGATTCAAATATTAACTCTTCAAACCTGACCACAGTCCATGTTGTGGGTAGCTGATGATTCCCGTCTGTAAAAGAGTTTAACGAGAGTATGTGTTAGGTTTTCTTTTTTCTCTCGGAAACTGTTAAGAGAGTTCAGTGTTTAGTGTCCGAGTTTGGTGGGTTCTGAGTAGAAGATGACAAGTTGCTTCGTAGGTGTCGGTAATTTATTGACATCGCACTGTGGATAAAATTACCGAGCTACCATTTTATTTTATTTACTTTTTTTCAATGGTAGATGGTGAGAAGAAATTATTCAACTAAAAGAATAGTACAAAGCTGCCAAATTGCGTAGCAAGTTCAGTGACAAGTCCAAAACTAGCTCTCTCTCTCTCTCTCTTGTCTCTTTCGTGGCACCATGCCCTTTGGCAATGATATAGCTTGTGACACCTAACGTTCTACATTTCGTGCCAGTTGGTTAGGTGCAGTTCCGGTCAATTTTGCCCAACTCCATTTGCAGGTTCAGCTTTGCATAATTGAACTTCTTTGTTTTTATTTTATTTTATTATTGTATCAAGAGGAATTTGATCCTCCAAGTGGGGCTAACTTGCAATCATTTTTTAGCACTAAGGTACCGTTTTGTTTTTAATGTTACTAAATTCATTAAAAGAAGAGAATTAAAGACAATGGCTTCGGATCAAATTGATCAGAGAGTTACACTAGAAATATATTGACGTAGCTTTAACTAAACCATTAATAATATAAAAATATTATTAAATTAATAATTTAATAATTTTAATTGAACAATAACTAAGATAAATATTAAAGAAGAGAGTTATAAAAAATTTAAAATACTTGGGACACGTATAAAGAAGTCTAGAACTTGTGGAACACAAAGAAAAAAGCGAAACGAGACTCAAATACGCAAAATAAGCAAAGAAAACACGTGGAGAAGGCACTAGGGCTGAGCGTCGCAACGCCAAGCATAGAAGCCTAGCGCCGTAGCAATAGGCGATACACTGAACGCTGCAGCGCCATAAGCGATGAAAAGTTCTTTTTGATCTGAATTTCAAGTTTTGAAAAGTTTTGAACTTCCAAAATAAGTTGACTCTTACTCCAATAAGAAATCGGGTTAGCAGGCACGAAAATAAACTATATATAGACACTTATAAACCATTTATTTTAGATTAAGTATTAAAAGAGACTCTAAGAGAGGGGAAGAATTTATAGACATTAAGTGCTTGTGTGCGCTACAGTGAAATTGTCGTTTGAGTGTTCATTGCTCGTGGTAGAGTAAGGGTTCACTAAACATTAGGTCATTTTAAAGGTTCTTCATTAGGTTTTCCTTGTAAAATATATAGAGAGTTAATAAAAGAGGTTAGGATCCTTGAATCCACTATGAACGTAAGCAATTGACTGAACCACGTAAGATTGCGTTGTGCTTTTTTATATTTTGCTTTGAATTCTTGCTATTGTGCTTGATAAACAGGTTATTTCGCTGCCCAATAAAATTAGAATTTTAAGTTAAACTTAAAATTTTTCGCCTTAACCTAATCTCAAGTGAGAGAACGACGTTTCCTCTCCCAACAAAAGAGGTCCACACATTGTTATAATAGATACAACAATTTTTATTAACATTGTCCAAAATCTGCCAACAAAACCACAACAACCAAATAGACCCAAAATGAGCATAATCTATATCGCCAAAGAGGAATCTCGTCGACAGGGCCAGCTGTCGAGTCTCACGTCTTGGTGGCAAAAAGTTGTAGGCGTAGTTTGCCAGTTGAGCGCTATTGAGTCTTGCTAGAGCTTGGCGAGATAGGATGAGTTCTACACCGAGATGTAGCTGGATCGAGTGTGGCTGCCAGCAGAGCTTCAAATGCAACGGTGTTGTGCATATGAATCCGAAGAGCTCGTCAAAGAATGCAGCAACAAGGAGGCAACTAAAATAACCTAGCTCACCGGGGAGAGGGAACTGTCAATGAAGACCGGGGGCACTGATTTGGCTAACACAGACCCAATAGAGGACTTGGCCCCAAACAAAGGATACAACCCCTAACAACCCTATAACAACACACTAGTTGGAAAACAAGAACCTAGCGAAGGCAAACTCGAAGAAAACTTGAAATACAATAGAAAATAATAGAGAAATTAATGGCGAAAATAAATATAAAGCCTAATCTTAAACTCAAAACTAAAGAATAATGGTTTTGAGAGTTGAAGGGGTCCATGATTTCATCAAAGAGGAAACTAGAGGCCTCCTCTTCGGTGGAAAAGAAAAGCTGCTTTGGTGAGCTTGAGGAGACGAAACCTACTTTGTGGAGGAAAATTCTTTAAGGTACAGTTATTTAAAGTGCGATAAATTTTAATAATCAAGTCATTTCTATATGAATCCTCAACTTTTGTTGTTTTTTCTTATAATTTTCATTAGAAAATATAATTTTTATTTCTAAATCTATGTGAATTAAGAATATTTTTATGAATATTTATTTTTTATAAGAAATTTTTTTATGCCATTTTATATTTATATTTATATATGAAAATATATATATACATTTATTTGGCGATTAACACTATGGACACTATAAATCATCACTTTCTTGAAATATCCGCTTTTTTTTTTGGGCCCATCTCTTGCAATTTGAGATTTGTGGTCATATCTGGCTGAGGATAATTTAGCATTGTCTCTGAATAATGAAATAAGGGTGGAAAAAAAAAGTAGTAATTAAAAAATTAAATTGAGTTGGTTGATTTGGTTTGGTCTTTTTTTTTAATAAAAAATTGGTTCAATTTTTTTTATGAAAAATTAATCAGTTTGGTTCGGTTTTAGTTCGGTTTTCAATAAAAAAATAAGCGAATCAGAAAATTAATTTTTTTGTAATTATTTAATAAAAAATTAAATTTATCTCAAATTCAATAAATTATATTATGTTAATATGAAATAAACCCAAAAATCAGGTCAAAAATGATTTACTAAATTATTTAGATAAATAAAAAAAAAGTCTACAATTTAAAATAAAAATACTAAAAAAACTCAAAAAATAACCCAAATTAAAGACTTATATAATATATAAGAATAAATTTATTGATTTATATAATATGTAATTTTGATATAATATATAACGTGTAATGCAACGTGTAATATATTTTAATTTAGTCAATTTAATTTTTTAAGACTTATATAATAAATAAGAATAAGTTTAGTAGCTTATGTAACGTGTAATAATTTTTTTTTGATTATATAATATATAACGTGTAATATATAATAATTTAGTTAATTTAATTTTTTAAAGATTTATATAATATATAAAAATAAATTTAGTGATTTATGTAATGTGTAATGTGTAATAAATTTTTTTATTATATAATATATAATGTGTAATATATATTAATTTAGTCAAGTTAATTTTTTAAATACTTATATAATTTATAAGAACAAATTTAGTGACTTGTAAGGTGTAATGAAAAAATAATAAATGATTTACAATAAGCTACTAAATTATTTGGACAAATGAGTTAAAAAAAACTCACAATTTAAAATATAAAATTTTAAAAAATAACCAAAAAATTGAACAAGATAGAACCGAAAAAAATCGGTTTGATTTTTTTATCAAAAAAATCGATTTCAATTTTAATTATTAAAAAAATTGAACCAAACCATACCCATTCCTGAATAAAATAGACAATGAATCGTTCTCCTTTCAATAGGACTTATCATTGCTAACGTAAAATTCAATTCATAGTCCATTGGACATTCTACATTATTCTTAATGCTTACAACCCAACACTAATATATATATATATATATATGATCAAGTGAGTTATGTAATTTATAATATTATTATGTAATATTATTTAAATAATTTATAAATTTTACTTGATGTATTATAAAATTTTGATACATATTTGTAAACTTTTTTTATTAAAAAAAAAACTTTTATAATACACTTGCAGTTGTGGTTCAATGATAAAGAATTTATATCTTCGTAGCTTAAAAGATGTCTGTTTTTGTAATGTTTTGTCAACTAAAGAAAGGTGGGACATTTATAGAAGATGTCTCAAGTAAAGAAAGTGGAGGCAATTATAGAAGATGCCCAATGCGTGTTATTGTGATTCAATTTCTTAGGGAAGTAAAATTTTTGGAGCTGAGGTGCTGGATAGGCAAGTTTGGAACATCTGATTTAGTGCTTCGTTGTGCTATCACAAATACTCTCTTCCTATATTATTACATGAAATATCAATTATACCCCCATTCTATTTCAGTGAAAGTGAGATTTAATTCTAAATTTATTAGGTCGATCCAAGAGACCTTCTCAGTTACAACGACCCATCAACTATCACAGTTACTTGTTTGGACAACCCATTCGCTTTTGCTCCATCTGGTCCCCACATGTAATTTTACATTTGTGGCTGGCTATAATGAACAGAATGTTAAGGAGCAACAATTTGATGCCCAAATGAGAAGGAAATTAGGATGTTTAAGCTTAGCTAGGCAATGACACTCTCTTTAGCCCAAGCCAATTATCATGACGTGACCCGTAAAAATTCTGTGGAGATGAAAGACACAACGTGGCTCAACATGATACCCCGAACGAATTCTGGGAATCTGGACAGATATATTGAGGTATCACAGGCTCCTGTTTTTGGTTTAAGACTTACTGGTAGAATTAGAGAGAAATTGCGTAGACAGAATAGTTAGCTTGAAAAGAGCATACGTCGAAACTGCTTACATGTTATTGGTGTGTAAATCCCCATCCGAACTTTTTTTTTATTAAAAAAAGCAGATATTTATGACAACTACGCCTGTAATACTGTAGCCAATAGCCAGCCAATCAGCTCAAAGAGTTCAACAGGATGGATGAAAAAATTTAATAGTTGAATTACTTGAATCCTACAACGTGCTTGGTAGCTGCAACAAAAGGCTTACCTAATTATTTTGGTGTATATATATATATATATATATATAATTTAATAAATTACGTAATTTATTATATAATAAATTTTTGAATATGTAATATAATTTTATAGTATATTATAAATTGTGTAAAATTTATAAAAAAAATTAAATTTATTAAACGATAATATATGACAGTATTATTTATTATATAATAAATTATGTAATTTATTAAATTATTTTTTATTTATATTTATAAATAATATTAAATTTTAAATTATATTTTAAATTGTATTTTAAAAAATAATGTATTAAATAATTATTTAATAATAAAATTAGATAAATTTTAAAATAATTTATTATACTTAATAATTATTTGACACATTATTTTATAAAATATAATTTAAGATGACTAGCATATATATATATATATATCACTTAGAGCAAGTACAGTCCATCCATTTTGGGATATATTTTTGCCATAACATCTCCAGGAAGATCAGAGAGAGCAACCATGGAAGAATCCGCGTATGAAATTAGGGCACCTCTTAGTAAGTCTGCTAACTTTCCCTCCTCACAAATCTTGTATACAAATTCAATTTGTATTTGATTATTTGTTGGGTATGAATGAATATTTGTGCAGTATCTAATGCGGCAACATACTCGTCCGATTCATCACAAGCCACGGAAACAGAACCTGAAAAAACGGATATCAACGAGGTACAAAAACCTGATGAAGAGAATTCACCAGTCAAACAAGTTGCCTTAACTGTACCAACCACAGATGATCCTTCTTTGCCAGTGCTCACATTTCGGATGTGGGTCTTGGGCACTCTCTCATGCATCCTCTTATCTTTTCTAAACCAGTTCTTTTGGTACCGCACGGAGCCCTTATCAATCACAGCCATTTCGGCACAAATCGCCGTGGTTCCCCTTGGCCAACTGATGGCTGCAAAAATCACAGACCGTGTGTTCTTTAGAGGGACTCGTTGGGAATTTACCCTGAATCCAGGACCCTTCAATGTTAAAGAACATGTTCTTATCACCATCTTTGCCAACTCAGGAGCTGGCTCTGTTTACGCCATCCATATTGTTACTGTTGTAAAGGCATTTTACAAGAAGAACATCACTTTCTTCGTGTCCCTCCTGGTTGTCTTCACCACACAGGTTAGTTCTTGCATGCTCTCTTCGCTTTTCAACTAATTTTCTTGTGTGTTATTATGCCATTGATATACAGTTTTGGTCTCTGAATGTTAGGTAAAATGGGGTTTGATTGATTTCAATGGTAGGTTCTGGGATTCGGATGGGCTGGGATTTTCAGGAGGTATCTTGTGGAACCAGCAGCAATGTGGTGGCCAGCAAATCTTGTTCAAGTTTCTCTATTCCGGTAACCTAATTTTCTTGTTTATATTTCATTTTCATTTACCAGTGTTTTATGTTTTCGTTTCTCTGGCATATCATGTCAACTTTCCGATGGATTTGTACGATTTCGGTGAATTTGGGTGGCTGTATATTGGTCTTGACTCTTTGACTAGACGGTTTGACCTTCGGATATTTTATTTCTCCAAGATTCTTGCTCAAATTAATGATTAGAACAGTTTCCACACACACACACACACATATATATATATATATATATATATTACCTATGAATGATTTAGGGATTATTAGACGAGATTAAAATACTTCAAAATTATCGAAAAAGATACAAACACTCTAATTTTATCGATAGTTTTTATTTATTTTAACAATATAAAAGACAATGTTGTACATTTATTTCAAGGTGGCAATACCATACATTTGCTCTATGTAAATGTAACAAATTTTTATTTATTTATTGTTAATTGAAAATTATATAAAATAAATTACTAAAATTTAAAATAAAAAAAAGGGTAGTTGGTCAATGCCAACAATTGTGGTGGTTGGTGACAATCCACTCATTATTAATATTATTAAAATTAAAATTTTATAATCTATATAACAATAAAATTATTTACGAAGTCTATCATCACCAGTATAGTTGACAATTTTAGTAGTAGTGATGTCAAACCTCAACTTTTTAACCTTTTATGACAACAATTTTGTGACCAACCCCTTCTTGCATATGTGATATTTTCTTTCAATGCCCTTTTGGTAAAAAATAATCTCAATATAGTCTAGTTATAAAATTTGAATTATTGTGATATTAATGATAAGTCGATCTATCATTATTATTATCTTTTGAGACACTGTCGGCTTGTCATTGACGACTACTGTCAGAGGTCGACTAATCCTTTTTTCACAATTTGCTTTTCTTTTTTTTTAAGAATTACATTCAAATTAATTTATGTAATTTTGATTTTATTTGATGTATTCAAAAAATAATTAAAATAAAAAATAGAAGCCTATTACATTATGCCACAATTGTCCATTTTGTTTTATAAAATGTTATTCAATTTTAATTTAATAGAGTAAATAAGTTATTTAAATACTAAAATATTATATTATATCTAAATTAAATTACATCGTTAATAAAGTATTTGTGTCTGTTTTGAAACTTTTAGAATGCTCCAATAAATTTATAAAAACTTTAAGAGTATAGTTATTTTTATTTATTTATTTTTATCATGTATTCATTTTAGATTATATTTTCTTTAGAAATTCAGTATTATTTTTATTAAAAAGAATTATAAAATGCCCGCATTCCAATCCAAAAATAATAATTTGTAATACAGTAACTTAAAAAAAGAAAAAGAAAAAGGAAACTAAAGCAAATGAATTAAAAAGAGGATAATAAAGGGGCAAATGAAAATTTTCCGTTTTACAGGGCTCTGCACGAGAAAGAGAAACGGGCCAAGGGTGGTGTGACACGTACTCAATTCTTCATTATCGCCTTCATTTGCAGCTTTGCTTACTATGTGTTCCCAGGCTACCTCTTTGAAATGCTCACTTCCCTCTCTTGGATATGCTGGATATTTCCCAAATCTGTGCTGGCCCAGCAACTCGGTTCGGGCCTTTACGGGCTTGGAATCGGTGCTCTGGGGATTGACTGGTCCACTATCTCGGCCTATCTCGGAAGCCCACTTGCGAGCCCATGGTTTGCCACTGCCAATGTTGCTGCAGGTTTTGTGTTTGTTATGTACTTCTTGACTCCCCTGTGCTATTGGCTCGATGTCTATAAGGCCAAAACTTTCCCTATATTTTCCGAGGATCTATTCACCGCGAGTGGTCAAGAGTACAACATTTCAGCCATCATTGACTCTAGTTTCCACCTTGACATTGCGGCCTACGATCGAGAAGGGCCTCTTTACTTGAGCACATTCTTTGCCATGAGTTACGGTGTTGGTTTTGCTGCACTTACTGCTACAATTGTACACGTAGCTCTGTTCCATGGAAGGTACTAAAACCCCCAGACAATTTTGACATGCAAATATTTCATTAGGTAAGTTAAAGTTACTTCCTGTGAATTGCAGAGAAATATGGGAGCAAAGCAAAGCAAGTTTTCAAGAAAAAGGAATGGACATACATACTAAATTGATGAGGAGGTATAGGCAAGTCCCAGAGTGGTGGTTTGTGTGCATCCTTCTGATAAACATAGCAGTCACCATCTTTGCTTGCGAGTATTACAATGACCAGCTTCAGTTGCCGTGGTGGGGTGTTTTACTAGCCTGTGGAATTGCTATCACATTCACTCTTCCCATTGGGATCATCACAGCCATAACAAACCAGGTAAGTCATTACAGATTCGAACTCTAATTAATTAATTTGGATAATGGCAATCTAGATTGCTAGTTCTTGTCGATATTTGCATGTACTATATAATGATTTATACTTGAAACTTGCTTGAAATAGAAACTATAACATGATGGTTCTCTTGCCAAGGACAGACACCGGGCTTGAACGTTATCACCGAGTACATAATTGGGTACGTTTACCCTGGATATCCGGTCGCTAACATGTGCTTCAAGGTTTATGGGTACATAAGCATGACTCAGGCCATCACCTTCCTCCAAGACTTCAAGCTGGGCCACTACATGAAAATTCCTCCTCGAACAATGTTCATGGCACAGGTTAGCTTATATTAATTCCCAGACTCCATTTATCCAAAATTCTTTTGTTCACATCATGACCAATATTAACAATTATTGAAATCAAATGTTAGATTGTGGGAACCGTCATAGCCTGTTTTGTGTACTTGGGCACTGCATGGTGGCTATTGGAAACAATCCCCGACATCTGCGAGACAACGGCTTCCAACAGCGTGTGGACTTGCCCAAGTGACACAGTCTTTTACGATGCATCAGTTATCTGGGGACTGGTCGGGCCACGCAGAATTTTTGGTGATTTGGGAACTTACGAGGCCGTCAACTGGTTCTTCCTAGGCGGGGCAATCGTCCCATTGCTAGTTTGGTTGGCCGCCAAGGCCTTTCCGAACCAGGAATGGATCAGACTCATCAACATGCCCGTTTTGATTGGCGCCACAGGAATGATGCCGCCAGCTACTGCGGTTAATTACACTACGTGGATTCTTATGGGTTTCCTTTCGGGCTTTGTTGTGTATAGATATCGACCGGACTTGTGGCAGCGTTACAATTATGTTCTATCTGGAGCACTGGATGCTGGCCTTGCTTTCATGGGCGTGCTTATATATTTTTGCTTGGGATTAGAAGGTGTTAGCGTTGATTGGTGGGGAAATGATCTCGATGGGTGCCCTTATGCCACTTGTCCGACGGCCGAAGGAGTTGTTGTTGAAGGCTGCCCAGTTTTCACCTAGCTAGAGATTTTGCAAGAAGCAGAAATACATGTGTTGCATAGGAGAGATCATTGTATTTGAATTGCTTCACTAGGATACGGGCTCTAAAATAATTTTATCTTACAGGACTAAATTGAGGACAGGCCGCAGCCTCGAGAATCTTTAACAAATCAATTTGAGTTTTTATCAAAAGGGAGGCTTACTTAAACTCCATTTCTTTTTTTTTTATCTTACAAGCTTATCAATATTCTACTTGTCATCGTTACTGTTATAAAGAAAGTGTTAGAAAATTAAAGTACGATACAGAATTGTAATTAAAATAAAATTAAAAAAATAATAAAAATAAAAATAAGATAAAATATAAGTTATATGATTCAATTTTTAACCTACATTCACAGGTGAAGGTAGAAGAATCTTTTATTATTAAAAATAGAGAATACAAATATTGTAATGTTTTAGCCTTATAACCCAATACACCAAATTTTTTCAAACCTTGCTAAAATTCTCTTAAAATTCAATTGTCAATTAAATTGCTAAACTCTCCCATTTATAGGGAGAGTTGAGCAAGCTGTCCACTATAACAAGTTTGCTGGCATCAGTGTAGTAACCAGTATCCACGACTGGTAAGAATAAGTATTTATATATGTATAAATATACGTATTTTATTTGTATGTTGGTGATACTTGAATTATATATTGTTATTAGTAATATTTTTATAGGTTAAGGATATACGATTAGTATTGGGTTTATTTGTATGACTTTAGATTTATTTTAGGGACCAAATTGTTATACTTTGAAAGTTTTTGGGGCAAATTTGTAAATACTAAAAATTAGCCTCTTAGTATAAAAATACACTTTTAAACCCTAATTTACCATTTTTAGGTCGAGCTACCCATTTTAAGAGAGAGAAGAGAGAAATAGAGGAGAGAGAAAGAGGAGAAGAAGAAGAAAAAGAAGAAGAAATTGGAATTTTGAATTTCAAGAGGTATATCATACGTATTTCTCAATTTATTGGTATTAATTAAGTTAATTCCTTTAAGTTTTGATTTCTGAAAATATGTATAATTGAGGATTTGTTGTGTATTTCGTAAGATCATATGAGAATTGATGATGATCTATAAAATAGTTTGATAAATCATGATGAATTATGGAATTTCTGCTGGATAACCTCTTGATCTAGGAATTTTATAAATTGTTGTGATTCGATTCTGGTTTTGAATTTTGAGTATATGAAATTAGACATGTTAAGGATCATCTGAGACTTTGAATCGATTGAAAATTCTGGAAATTGAATTTATAGTGAATTTACCAAAATGACCCTAAAATTCTGAAAATTTCCTGTGTAAACAGTATAGTACAGTGAAAAATAATTTTTGTCCTACTGAATGATCTTCAAAAATTATGAATTTGTGGAATATGATAAGTTTATATGTCTAATATGATATACTAGGAATTGAGAATTTAGATCAATGTGGTTGAAGTGTTATGAATTTCTAAAGTGTATCAGCTCATTGCAATATTTGATTAACAGATTTTTAAAGTTATAGAATAAAATAGTTTTAAAATACTTTTGGCAGTGATTTGGAAGTGAAATATTTATCATGGACTGAGATATGTGTTAAGAGTAATTATGTGGTAGTTTTATAATTTTTGAGTTAGTATATGATTTTATAAAATTGGGAGATTGAATACTGTTCAGTAAGCATCTTGATCCTGTCAGGTTTGTAGTTTGGATTCGATGATGTGTATGGAATGGATTGTGTAGGAAATTTGATATAATATTCATATATAAGAAGAATATATGAGTCAAGAATGGTATATTCTGATTTTGGAGTAATTGGACATCATTTGATGTATTAGAAATTTTTGTTAAGTATAAGTGGTCAGAATGACAGGTTTTGAGAAACCAAATATTTAGACCAATTTGATGTGATAAATGCATTGTGTATAATTTTGTAAGCTATTTAAAGTATTTTGTGTGAATTGTGAGGCTTATGAAATGATTAATCTCCATTGATAGGTTAAGGAGATTTAAGCCTTGTAGCTGAAAGTGTTAAGAGGTAAGTATACTAGATTTTTACTGAAATCACTATAAGCATAGTAATTGTCTATGTATGATTTTGTAAATGTGCTTAAAAATATGTTTATGTTATGCCAAAGTGTATTTGATATGAAATGTGAAAGACATATATTTATGAATGTGAGCATTGACATTGAACATGGACATACATGTGTTTTTGAAAGCGAGCTTTCAAAATGAAATGTGTTTGACAAAGAAAGCTTTGAAGTGCAATATATCCATGAGAAAGATTTTGTGTTTTGAGGATGCTTGAACTCACTGTTGATTTAGTAGGCATCTTATGTGATTTGTGGAGCCTTTATGTGTGGCCTTTCCTTCGGGATAGGTATATGTTATGTGTTCCGTATGTAGGGAGGATCCTATTGGTACCTAAAGGAAGAGTGAGTTATCACATTCGTGTGGTGGCGTATTAGTGCATGTGAGAGGACTCACCGATGATCAGGGTGAGGGTTTGGCTTTTACCTTCGGGCATGAGCATTATATATGTGTTATTCAAGACCTCACTTGTACTATTCCTCTCATACGGTATGTCACCTACGAGTGACATTTGGCTCATTATGTGATATGTGATGTGTAAGTCCTACTAAGTAGTAGTTGAGTGATGGTATTCCTATTATGTGTTTTGAAAGAATGTGTAAGCGCTTACATGATATGTGATTTGATAAGATTATGATTTTGATTGATAACAACATATCATACATATGCATTGTGTACATATATGTATTTGTATTTGATATATGAAAAACTAGTATGCTTACTGAGTTTTATACTCATTATAGTTTATGGTGATTTCATGTAAATAAGGTACATGTGTGCTTAGCGGATTTGGCAAGGCTTCTGCTGTTCCTTGGGTTCCCTAAGTTGTTAGGTTGCTAAGTGTTTCATTTGGGAACACGTGGGATAAAATATTTGATTTGTCCCTGTTGAATAAATACTTATGTATTATTTTATTGTGTGTGGTTGGATTTAGTTTAAGTTTCACCAAGTGTAGTAATTGATTGATTTTAAGTAAGAATTTGCAATGAATATATTCTGGGCTTCCGGTAACAAAGTTGCTACTGGTGACGTAGTAGAGTGTTAATCTCTGAGAAAACTCTGCGTATCTCCGGTTTAGTAATTGTCCCAGTCATAATTCAATTGCTATAATTCTGAAAGAAATTAAAATGAATGTTTAAGTATTATTGAATGAATGTAAGTGATGTCGTGTGTCAGATCTGTTGGGTCTGGGGCGTGACAATCAGTGCCAACAAATTTGTAGCTGGTACACGGTGCTAACTGCTGACAATTCTCCCACTTAGAGATTTGATTGAAATGTTATGTCATGCAAAGATTTGCACCATACAAACTTGTTGGTATTAGTGAGATTAGTCAACACATCTGCTAGGTTATCATTTGTATGAATTTTTTTCATATCCACATTTTCATCTTCTACCACTTTTCGAACAAAGTGATATTGAACACTTATGTGCTTTGTTTTTGAATGAAAAACTGGATTCCTTACAATGTGCAAGGCACTCTGACTGTTACAAAACAATTGAACTTTCTCTTGCTTATGTCCGAAGCTTCTGCTTGCTGCGAACATTCCTGTTTGTCTTCTTTATTTTTTCGTCTTCGTTCTTCTCCCAGTACAACAACTATACATCATCGAAGACTAAGAAGTCTGTTAGGATATTATTCGTCAAATTGATGATGAGTTGATCATATGAATCTGGTAGGCTTTGAAGCAGATCTCCGCACGTTCACCTGCCTCTATTTTATGCCCCAAAGAAGTGAGTTGGAAAAATAGAGTATTTAATGTGTTGATGTGCTCTGTCACTGAAGTGGATTATGTCATTCGAAGAGTATACAATCTCTTTTTAAAAAAGATCTTATTGTGTAAATATTTGGCCTCATACAATTTTATGAGAGTATCTCAGATCTCTTTTGCTATCTTTTTTTTCGCCACACTGGATAGCACATTATCAGCAAGTGCTAGATGCAGATTAGCAACTGCATTACTGTCAATTTCATTCCACTTGATATCATCAGTGATACCAGCGGGCCTTTCATCAATTGTTTCTAAGCACTTGTTTTTTTCCTCTTAAAATTGCCTTTATTTTTATTTTTCACAATGTAAAATTACTTCTATTGAACTTTCTAACTTCGTATTTTGCTGCCATTGCTTTTCACCACGGACTGCTTTCTGCTAGGATCGGCTTCTACCGTTTCATGTGAATAGTCACTATATATAAACAGTACCCGTATACGTGAACAATAACTGTATATGTAAATAGTAACCCCCCTTCAACCAGAAGCTTTGATACCACTTGTTAGAAATTTGAGAGGTGATGTAGGGTTGCAACTAAAATGAAATTAAGAAAAATAATAAAAATGAAAATAAGACAAAACACAAATTTACGTGGTTCGACTTTTAGCCTACGTCCACGGGCAAAGACAGAAGAATCTTTTACTATTAAAAATGGAGAATACAAGTATTGTAATATTTTAACCTTACAACTAAAAACTCTAATAATCCAATTTTCTCAAATCTTCTTGAAACTCTCTTACAATTCAATTATCAATTAAATTGTTAAACTCTCCTTTCTATAAGAAGAGTTGAGTAAGTGGACAACTTTTTATAAAGCTATCCACCATAACAAGTTTGCTAACACCGTGTGTTAATAAATTTGTAACTGATATACGATGTCAACTGTTGACAAAAAGGTGGTTGTTTACGATGCTCGGGCGACTGCCTCATCACTGCTCTTAGGCTTCCTTTCATCAACAAGATTAAGATTGGTTGATACTGAAAGGGAAAAGAAAGAAAAAAGAATCCAATTTTTTTTTTTGACTTATTTTATACTTTAAAGGGTATCTATTATTTTCATGTCAAAGAGATAATACTTAAATTTTACTTTTATGATTTTATTTTATTCAATTACAATATTACCCTTCAGTTAATTAATTAAGTTAGTGGTATATAGAATCTAATCCGCAAATTAGTGGATTGAAAAAAAAATTAAAATCAATTTTTAATAGACCAGTTCATGAATTTGCTTCTACAACTCCGTTAAAATATGATCTAATTTGAAGGAAACAATGTAAAAGCTTTTGAACCTTTTTATATTTGTGTAATGTTTATACTATAATAATATATATATTAATTTTATGGTAAACCCTTAATAAAAATAAATTATATTAAATTAATATACTCTTAACATTTTATAAAAAGTCTTTATATTTAGGTATTTTTACTGTTGAACCCATGATTAATAAGTCAAAGCAGCTGTATAGCTTAAGTTTATAATTTAAATGTTATTAAGATATTAATTATTAATTAATATTATACGTAAATAAAGATTTATCACTTAATTGAAATAGGATAAATTTTTTTTTTACAAAAATAATTAAATCATATTTTGATTTGGACTCATACAATCATAATTCAACATGAATTAAAATTTTATGCATTATAAATAAAACACGCAACCTTGTTTATTATTCGTTATGACTTATAGATGTATTATTCATAAATTATTAAATCATCAAACGACATAAAATAAAGAATTTTAAAAGTACTCTTGAGATCTTTGAGTAATATTTGAGAGTACTTTACAATAAAAAAGTGATAATCTCTTACTTGTTTGTTGAAACACTTCCTACACATAACATTCAACATTTTACTTGTTTGTTGAAATATTTTTTAAACAAAACATTCGATTTCTTATCTCATTATTAACTTGAACATTAAAATATTTTTATTTTTTTTGTAAGAGAACAATTTTGTTCTCACGCTATTATTAAAAAAAAAAATTGTACCATTCTCGAATTCCTTCAGAGATATAAAGACATGAGAGTACTTTTTTTTAGATTTTTAAACTTGAGAACTTCATCTATCGTGATCATATTTATGCAACTACAAGACTCTATAAAAAAAAATTGTAATCGATAAATAATATCTCATTTTATTTTAGTTTCATTTTTTTTATGAAATATAATAATTTATTTAAATATTTGATTGTTATGTGTTTGATGTTTTTTATTATAAGTAGCATTTGAATAATTGTAAAACATAAATTTAAATTAAAGATTTAATTGTAAAATTTATTATGTTTAATTTAATAATAAAAAAATATTTTTAATAATATTTAACGAAACATTAAGCATCTCACAAGAATTTTTTAATTAATAATAAAATAATAAACATTTTAAAAAAAATAAACTTTTAAAAACTTTATTTCTGAAAATTATTTTTAAAAACTGTACCTAAAAAGTTAAACTAAGCGAGACTTAAATTTATTTATAGTTTGGGCATCCCGACTAGTTAAATATTTTTGAATGAAATTGATATTTATTGTAATTTTTGAACTATAAATAAATTTGCAATTTTTCAATGGATTAAATGGGTTACATTTTACATTTTTATGAATTGTATTGAGTTTTAAAAAATGAATAATATGCTTAATAATGGTTATTCGTCAAACGAGCATCTTAAATAAAGTAGAGTAACGAAAGGGTGCGTGGTGATGACTTACCAAATAAGTGGGCTGAGTTTATGAATGTCAATACAATAATGGGGGCGGGCTGAAAAGTCCCCTTTTAAGTTAGTCTTAAACCCAGAAACAGTGAGAGCAGACTCAAAACTGAAGTAAGAAACAGACTACAAAGATGGAGACCGAAACTCCACGCACAAGCAGAAGCGAAGACAACAGCGGCAGCGGCGCAGCAAGCAACGTCAAAACGCTGCGTTCTCATCTGGAGACCCGAATTGAGACTCAACACAGGGCCCACTTAGATCTTCTCTCCTCTCTCCAAAACCTAGTCCCGAACCTCGTCTCCTCCCTCGATCTCTCTCTCAATCTAATCTCCAATTTCAATCACCGCAATTTCAACCCCACCCCTCCCCTCCCCGAAATCCCCAAATTGCCCCCGTCAAAACCCCTCAACAACGCGAACGGCAACAATCACACCAACGTCAATGTCAAACAAGAACCCGTCGATAGTCTCACGCTCTCTCCCGCGCGCGGAAAGGAGGCAAGAGCGGCGGCGGCGGGGAAGCTTTTCGCTGACGAGAGCGGGAGTCCGATGGCGGTTGTGAGAGCGATGGTCGCGCTGCGTTTGTTGCAGCGCGTTCCGTTCAAGCCAATAGATTCGTCAATAATCGCAAGGAAGTTGGAGAGTGACGGCGACTTGGCGTCGGCGGAGAAGAAGGCGTTGAGAGAGCTTGGCGGCGAGGCCGGTGCCGTTGTGGCGGTGGAGACGGCGTTGAGGAATATAGCTGAAGAAAACGGCGGCGTTGAGCTTGAGGATTTGTCAATTAATGGAAAATCTAGGGTTATGGTTTTAGATATCGATAAAATTCGTTTATTAAAAGAATTGCCAGAAACTGTTCAAGTGAAACCAGAATTGTTAGAAGTGGGGAATAATCAAGCTCAAGTGCAAAGTCAAAATCAGAACAGAAGCGAAAGTCAAAATCAACGTCAAATTGATGTGTACGGGATGCAACGGCCGGTGCAAGAGATGTGGGACCCGCACATGGCGGCAATGTACGGCGGAGGAGGGATGATGGGGCCAAGGGGAAGAGGAATCATGGGAGTAGGAGGAGGAGGGATGATGATGAATAATAATAGACAACAAATGCAGCAGCAGAATCCACAGAGAACGGAGGAGGATGATATGTTCGATATTCGCGAGATGTTGAGTAAGAAGACATACAAGGAGTCACAACGATCAAAAGCTGGTGAGGAGCTGTTGGACTTGATTCAACGACCGACTGCAAAGGAAACTGCTGTGGCTGCAAAGGTATTGGTTTTTGGTGTTTATGATGTTGTGTGCATTTGGTTAATTATTGGATGTTTTCTTTATTAATGTTTTGTTTGATTTGGTTTGGTTTATTTGATAGTTCAAGAGCAAAGGTGGTTCTCAAGTGAAGGAATATTGCTCGTCCCTGACCAAAGAGGATTGCCGACTTAAAACTGGTTCCTTTGCTGCTTGCGAAAAGGTTGGTAGGAATTGTGGGACTGCTAGCATTGCATATTTGCTAAATAATAGGAGTGACATATTGTTTATATAGATATAAACAGAAACATCATATAAACAGCGTAGCATATGGTGTTAGTGTTATGATATATGTGGATATACCTGGGGTTAGAATTAAGTGGGTTGTGCTGGTTGGAATAATTGGAAACAAGTTTCCTTGTAAATGTAGCTTTAGCTAGGACACAATAGAGGAAGTATTGATCTAGCTGACATTAACAAGTTTGAAAGTTTTTAATTGTTAAGTTGTTTAATAGAGTTATAAATGAGGACTTAAATAATAAAACCCCGAGTTACTCATATTGAATACTTTAATTCTTTGCAGGTTCATTTTCGGCGAATAATTGCTCCACATACTGACAGTACTTTAGGGGACTGTTCCTTTCTTGATACTTGCCGACACATGAAGGTAAAAATATACTTTCTGTGCACCAACTTTTTAATCGAATACAACTTTTATCACAAGAGTAATATGTTTGTCTTAGTTTCGACAGACATGCAAGTATATTCACTATGAGCTTGACCCGGAGAGGGATTTGCCCCAAACTTTGATGGGTGCTGGAGCTCTTCCTCCACCCAGACCCTTAAAGCCTCAGCGTCCTGAATATTGTTCTGAAGTAGAACTCGGTGAACCACAATGGATTAACTGTGATATTCGTAGTTTTAGAGTGGACATTTTAGGACAGTTTGGAGTCATTATGGCAGATCCTCCCTGGGATATTCATATGGAATTGCCTTATGGGACGATGGCTGATGATGAAATGCGCAATCTTAATGTTCCTGCGTTGCAGACAGATGGTCTTATTTTCCTCTGGGTCACTGGACGGGCAATGGAGCTTGGACGTGAATGGTATGTATTTACCTTTGGTCATGTCTCCTTACTAACATAGTACATAGTTAATCATCTCTGCTTAAGAAGCCCTAAACAGACTTATTTTTGAATGCTATGCTTCTTGCAGTTTAGAACTTTGGGGATACAAACGTGTTGAGGAGATCATATGGGTGAAGACTAATCAACTTCAGCGAATAATCAGGACAGGGCGTACAGGCCATTGGCTCAATCATAGTAAGGAGCACTGCCTTGTTGGAATAAAGGGGAATCCAGAAGTAAATAGGAATATTGACACTGATGTTATTGTTGCTGAGGTTCGAGAGACAAGCCGAAAGCCAGATGAGGTTTGTTGAAGACATTTTATAAAATTTGATAATTGACCCCCTCCCTGTTATCCATTCTGTTTTGTTCTTTTGGATAGTACCCTACTTATTCTGTTGTTGGCTGCTTGAAGCAGGTTGATGGCTGTTATACTTATTCATTTTAATGAATAAGTATTGTGTTCTGCAGGATTGTTTTGTTATAGTTACTGTCTTGTTTTTACTGAAGCAAATTGATTTTGGAATATTTTAATCTTTATCTGATGCTTTATTGAGTTCATACAAATGCGTTGTGGCAGATGTACCCTATGCTTGAGAGGATAAGTCCAAGGACAAGGAAGCTGGAATTGTTTGCTCGCATGCACAATACTCATGCAGGGTGTGCTTTCTTAAATCATAGTTGTGTTTTTTTATATGCTTTAACATTACTCATGCATTATTGGTTCTGGTTATGGAAAAATTGAAAAAGTGATAATTATCTAATTGTTGAGGCAAGTTCTGTCTTTTGCTCATGAAAAATAGGCTATGCAACTTTTGCAATAAATTATCTTTCATTAAACTTAGTTTATTTTCTCGAATCAGGTGGATGTCGTTAGGTAATCAGTTGGAAGGAGTACGACTGGTTGATGAGGGACTACGGGCAAGGTTCAAAGCTGCTTACCCAGAAGTGGAGGTGCAACCCCCCTCCCCTCCCAGGGCTTCTGCAATGGAAATAGACTCAAATGCTAATAGTAATCAAACAAGGAGCCCTTTTGCAGGAACAGAAACAAAGCCCTCCGCAACTCAGTTTGCAGAGCAGCCCGATGCTGCCTACAATTCTGAAAACAGGCAAATGGCTGTAGATGCTGACTGACATGTTCAACAAACCCTTTTACATGTTTACTGCTCAGATTAGGACGGACTCTATTCTTCGATGTTTAGAGGTTTTTTTTTTTTTTTTCACATTTATTTAGTTTTTTAAATTTCCATATTGCTATGGGAAAAAAAATGGTAGACTAGAGACTAGAGCAGGAGAAGTTGAACAGTTAATATGGGCACCGGGTTCCCTTTACAGCTCTTCATTTTCATTGTCATCATATAATGTTCAATTTTTATCCATTTTTGGGTAGGGCAGAGAAGGCAGATCTATGTATTTAAAGGGCAGTAAAATATTTGTTTGAGTTAAAAGAGCAGCAAAATCATCTACGTATTGATTAATACAGAATTTTGAACTTCTTTAACGATCACTTATTTAAGTTTAGTTGTTGAAGTTTATTTGAATTATTTAGTATATCTTTTTAAAATTAGTAAAATAAATTCTTTTTTCAACAATAAAAATTAAATAAAGTATTAAAAAATATATAAACTAACTAAATAAAAATTAGATAATGTATTAAAAAAATATAAAAACTAATTAAATAATTTAACTAAATTTTAAATACTAGACTGATAATTTTCTTGCTAAAAATATTTTTTTTCGCAATGTTACTGCAAAATTTGTAAATTGTAAGTCGATTTTTTCTGTTAAATCTCGGGTGTTTTGATTTCTGAGGCCCCCACGTGTAAGTGAACCAACGGAGAAGCTGTCGGCACAAAGTTCAGAACCATCTGGCAAATTTATAAATTAATGGAATTGTGAAGTCTTTGTGACCCTCCGTAATATCAGGCGGTGTTTTTGGAGGCATACCATTAAAACATTTCCACCTTTGTAACCTGGAAATTGACGTCTACTTTTCTTAGAAATGTGCAAAAAGAGGAGGAGAGGAGATGACATTTTCTTTTTCACAAGCTCATAGATTCTTTGTCATAATGACATTGCATGCTGTGGCAAATTAAAATTAAAATTAAACCCATACAGATACATGGAAATGCCTCAAAAATGTAAAAAAGAATTACAAAACCAAAAATATTGTTTGTATGAATCGATAGAGATTTTAGAACCAATGATATATGTAAATGGAAATTGAAAAAAAGAAGGAATGTAATTGCACTCTTGAAGAACTAATTGGCGGTTACATGATGCCGCTGATGATTGCACACGCCGCCGATCCAATAACAGCTGTTGCGATGACTGAGAAACTCAGTGCTGGTGGCGGCGAAGAAGATGGGGAAGATGAAGGTGGTAGTGGGATTGAGCCAAAAACAGTGGGGTAAGAGGGTGCAATTTCAGGCAATGCACCGGGACCGTAAGAAGGAGGATCCGCAGACACATTCCCGACTGTGATGTGTAGCTTCTGCTTCTTCTGACAGTGCCCTGGCTCTCCACTTGTGAAGTAGTAGTTCCCTTCTGCAGTGACGTTGAACAGAGAGTTGCCGTTGTTCATGTACAAGATTGGATCGGTAATGTTACAGGAGTCGTAGGATTGCTTTGTGACTTGTATCACTGAATCTTGACTTGGTGGGTACAAAAACACTGCAACAAGAAGAAAGCATATGCACAATGATGATGGGATTGTGGCGGGCAAGCAAAGTCAAAGATTGTGATGTATAATTTTTATAGATTTACTTACAGAGAGAATCCCCAATGCCGAAAGTGTGGTACTTTGACCATTTTTCGTAGACCAGAGGATTTGCTGCAGTGGGAATGCCCCAAGCATCTAAATCTCCAACTTTGTACTGATAGCAGAAGACTTTGGTTTGCAGTTGCAGTAACAAAAGAAGCTGAAAAGCAATCAAGAAATGAAATCTTAGACTTCTGAGATTGGCCATCTCCCCTTGCTATCAGAAACTAGAAAAACTTTTTCTCTTGCTCAAATTTAGGAGTGAATCAGGGCTCTGGAAACTGAAGTATTATTGGCCTAAATATGTCTGTAAGACAGATTTTGTGAAGGCAAAAGAAGACAGGTTGTTAAAGGCCAATTTCCCTAAATGCCCTTTTTAGTGAAGTGAACAGCGTTTATGAGTAGGCTTAAAGAATGTTTAAATTTTAAAGGAACAATCCATATGATAAGTCCGTTAAAAAATCAACGCCAATGGACGGTTGAGATCGGCAAATGTGATCCAACAAAAGTTAAAAAGACTTGGTATAGGAGGGGAAATTACTTGGGAAGAAGAAAAAAGTCAATTATTATGCTTAATAATGGCACATGGGCCAGTTGGATGGCCATTTCCAGCTATGAACCCAAATGGGTATGAGGAGTGGGGATTGTTTTAGTCATATGAAATAATATTGGATTATAATCGATTGATTGGTTCAGTTCATTATCATGTCATCATGTGAAGAGCCACATAAGATAACAGTGAGACCTGTCTCCTCTCACATGGTTAGTCGAGTTATATCATATCAGCTCTTATTAATTTTGAAAATTGGATGACAAGAGAAGAAAAGTTAACAATGTATATAAATGATGGATTGTACTGCTTTATTTGTTTGCCAAGAATATCTATAAAAATGTAGGTGGGACTTTCCTTTTTAACATTTCTTCAATATAAAATATTTTAAATATCTCGATTTTACATCATAGATTTGGAAACAAATCAGTAATTAGTATCAGAAGCAACCAATAGTCAGTATTATGAAGTTTACATACGTAATGTTAAAGTTGTTTCGATGCGCATGACTGTTTTTTGAAAGCAAGTGAAAAAAATCTATTTCGATAACATCAATTCTGAGATGAATTGTGAAGGCATATTAATCCGAACAGAAGAAAGAATAGACTTCAGTATTATCTATGTATCTACTTCTGACATCACCTCACCATCTGGAGATATACTCAACAGTTACAGTAGTGCAGCATCAGTCCATGGTAGATGAAAAAGCACTATCTACAAGCAGCAGTCACACTAGGCGTAACCTAGTGGTAACCACACCTCCTGATTAATGTCAAGATCTCAACTTCGAGTACCCTCCCCAAGTAAAATAAAAAACATAAAAAAGATGGCAGCGAGTTTACCATCCTTTCACCTAGCAACTGTTATATTTTTTACAGTCACTGCCTGCAAATCCATCGGTTATGTGAAAGGAGGACTCAACCCACATCCTCCCTCTCCTTATTAATCAGACTGAAAAGACGGCCAGTTGAAATCCTACAAAATTTATGAGGTTTATTCTTATTCCTCGAGTGAATCAGGCATTCAGCGGCGCTGCCTCTGTATTCCTCTCCTTCACTACTGTCCAATCTTGAGACCCTGTACCGAAAGATATGTGTTTGTGGAGAAGGTCTGAATATAAATTCAGTTACTTATCAAATATTAATCATAAAATGCAGTGTGGGGAGGGGGAACCAAAATAAATGTCAGGAATGATAAATGTTGTTAGAAAGTTCAGCATATTAAAATTGACCTTTTTGATGATAAAAATAGTCTCAAAGTTCAATTATGTTAAAAAAGGCTGCAGGCTGCAGCCATTCAGTCCAGCCTAACTTGGAAATCGACCAAATCGAATTCCAAGCCAGAAACTTACTTGACTTTTGAGTCTCTGCAATCATCATGAGTCGCCTCTGCAATACAGATGCCACAAAGAGGAAAATCGAGCACATGCCAAACATGATGGCAAGGGGAAATGCATCAACCTTCAGAAAGATATGAAACAGCATTTAGAAAGAGAGAAGAATGACAGCAATTCATTGTGGCTTAGCTTCCTTACTACATGCACTGACCAATCTATAACTTTGGTCGCGTTTTGGGGTGCGTGGAGGTTTGGCTTGAGGATTCAAACCTCCAAATAATATGAGATGTTATATAAAGTTTGATCTCACTTAGTAATTGCAGTATTACCCTCAATTGAGAATGTAACAGAAAAAAAAAAATTGAGTAGTGTCAAACTCACATTGTACAACACAACACAAACAAAGATGTTGAGAGGAATGCGAAAGAAGTTCATGATGGTGCTCCTAGCCTCCTCAGGAATGTATTGGGACCTCATCTTCATGATAGATGGCCAAAATATCCCCACACAGGCCTCAAATATGCAGAAACCAATGAGCTGAAGGCACCCAGAAAACGAGATGCCTCCGCCTCTCGCATCGGCTGGTGTTTCAAAGAACTGTTCAACTTGCAAAAGATTAATCATAATAACCAGTGTTTTCATAGCATGAAAAGTGAATGTAAAATTCAAGTGATAAAAGAAAGACTAAAAGATAAAGCTGGAGGAAAGAGAGTCCACAGCATACATGTGACATAGTGGGAATCAGGAGGGAAGCTGCAGAGATTACAAAAACAATCTGCATATAGCTCTCAACTTTCAGGGATGAGCGGGCCATAAGTCGAGAGGCAAGTGATGTTCCCAGCATTGAAGCCAACATGAATGTTGCAAATATGAATCCATGTGGAATTTCCTCATCATTTGGGCTTAGAGCAGGAGTCCAGAGGAAGACAAAGGTGTACATTGAACCTTCAAACAGGGACTGTATTGCACCCAGTAATGCAATTTTCTCATCTGATCCAATGGAACATGATATTAA
Organism: Ailanthus altissimus; assembly: GCA_946807835.1. Lineage (NCBI taxonomy): Eukaryota > Viridiplantae > Streptophyta > Magnoliopsida > Sapindales > Simaroubaceae > Ailanthus > Ailanthus altissimus. The sequence goes on from OX327699.1 coordinate 28,607,128, forward strand.
TAGAACTTTCTAGAACATCAAAAGGACAGATAAGAAAAGGGGTGGGATCATGAGAATTCATAGAGAATATTGACCCTTAGTTTTATCTAACAGATGGATCAGAGTTTATATGAGCAAGGTAAATGGACATAGCTGACTCAAATGTTATAGTGAAGGTGTGAGTGAGGTTGGCAGAAATAACAATAAGAAAAAGGTATCCCCGACAACTAGGGATAGGCACATCTACACATCCCTAGTTTTATTTATATATTACAATCACAAGGCGTAATTGGAGTTGGTTGTCTATACAGTGAAAGGGAACTATGCCAAGAGTACTGAAAAGACAAGGATAGAGATTCACCGGAAGCAATGGCAACAGCAGCACTCCTAAACTGAGCAAGCAAGCTCTTGCTTTCTGAAGGGTCTCCATAGTTTTCAGTCCATGATGATAATATGATTAGCATGCCAATGGCAAGGAAGCATGCAGCAGCATCAAACGGAGCAACAGGGCCAAAACTCAGAGTATCAACCAGTAAATTACCAAACAATCCAGAAAGGATAGCAACTAAACCATTCCCAAGAAATATTGCATTAGAGAACGTCACTGACAGCCATTGTTGATCGAAACCCCTCTGAAGAATTCAAAGTGAGCATTAAGATATAGAATAAAATACTTACGAGACAAATCTTCATGCAAAAATCTACAGCACAAGTAGACTTGAAAGTGTTATTGGTGAGACACCCCGACTGCTTTCAGGTGTGCTAATCCATGGAGAAATATTTAATTACCACTTATCTTTGGTGGTAGACTCTATATGTTTACAGCATAGCATCTACCTTAAAGAACTATTAAAAATTGTGTTAGCATATGGAATAGCAATTCATTACCAGAGCAATCACACACCTTGTTGTGCTCTGCAACAAGCCAAGATTCAAACGCTGAAAAGAGCAGAGAAGTGGCAATGCCTCCCAATATACGTCCCAAAATCAAAATTTTGTACTCAGGAGAATGTTTAGTGAGGCAGCTTAGTATGTAAGCTATACAGTAAGTCACGCATGCTCTCCTCCGACCCCTAAATCAGGAATACGATTTAGAGGAAATCAGAAATAAATTTTAATCACTACATTTTCCTAAATGTGAATTAAATCGATAGAAGATCTTACTGCTTGTCAGCTAGGGATCCAACAACTGTTCCAAACAACATAGAAGATCCAAAACCAGCAATAAACAACCGTCCAATATCCCCCTTACCAAATCCATACTGGCTGTAGAGAAAATAAACATATGGACCCTGCAACCAATCCCCAGCTATTGGCAAAACCAAATCAGTTAGCTGTTGAACAAGACAAGTGATAAAATTTCTTCAGTACATCACATATCACATTAATTCTGAAAATTCTAAACAATCCCCAACAGCTTGATATATTTATTTGCCTGCATGTATACACAATTTAATTTCTTACAACCAACTAATCTATAAACCACATTAAGAGAAATTATATCAATTCACAACACCAATGTTAACAAAACCAAAATGTCTACATATTCTCAACCGAAAACACATCATCCAGAGGATTTATCAATGTGTTAAAAACCCACAAAAAATTAAAATTAAAAATTAAAAAATAAAATTCAATATACATTATTTCTTCTTCTCAATCAGCCAAGATCAAAATAATCAAATGGCATTGCCAAACCCACATCGTGGGTGACAAAGATTTACCTCACTCAATAATAATAATAATGAATGGAAAAGGGAAAGGACATTAAATTTAACTATGTAAAACCCGTGTGACAGCTTGAGATTACCCATCATAAGAGAATAAACAATGAGGTAGTTATTCTTGAAAGCATTGAAAGCAGAGGATGTGATGATTCGGTCTTTGCTGGTCTTGCTCACCTCCAATGCCGTCACCACTGCCGTGAGACAACTGAAAACAACAAAGTAAAACGACTCCATTTCTCTCTTTTGTGTTCTTCCTCTCGCAAAAGAGATATATATAATACAAAATCAGGGTTAGAAGGTGATGATAATTGTTAAAGAGATACTAGGCATCAGCCAAAGAATTGACATTCTGGTTTTGTTGTGGCGAGGAGAGGTCAGAAGTGTGAGGTGGGGATTGTGTTTATGATTTCCCGGGGAATTTGTACCCATTTTGCTGAAATTAGTTATTTGATTTATGACTCTTTTTTCAGTTTTTCTTTGTTTCTTCATTTTTTCCCTAATTGACACGTATATCAGTTCTCCCGTTTAACACATCATCATCATCGTATAATTCAAAGAAATATATAAAAGAAAAAAAATGAGAGTTTTATTTTCATACAATATCAAAGCAAGAGAGAGAACAAACAAAACAGAGCTTTGGTTTTGATTGTGAGTGGCACTGTCACTTTGTTCTGGTGATCATGTACTCGTCGTCTTGAACTTTTTGACATCCTCAACAGCGGCGGCCCTGAACAACCCTACATCAACGGCGTCACAAATCATATGATATCCGCGCCTTGTGAGATCATCAGGCCCGTCCTGCGGCCAAGCAAAACCAATCAAATATGGAACGCCGCCGCCGCCGCCGCTGCTACAGGCCAACACTGCCTTCTCGGCCATCTTCATCGTCTCTTTAACTTTTTGGTTCCCCGGGTCCGCAAGCACCCGATGCTCGCGCTCAAATCCAACGGTCCTATCATCACACAGTCAACCCCATTAACAGCTGCAATCTCTCCGACCCTTCTTACAGCCTCCTCTGATTCAACCTGGCACAAGATAAGTAACTCCTTTTTAACACTTGTTCAAGTAGTCCTCGTCAATCCCGTTTGAAGCTCTCACAACTGGGTCTGCAGTTCCGCGTACACCAGCAGGCGGGTACTTACAATACGACACAGCCTTTTGAGCTGAATCGGGACCGTTAATCATGGAAACATGAGCCCTTGTGGGCCCAGGTGGAGGGCTTTCTTGGCCTATGTTGGAGAACTTTCCGGTAAGCGAAGGATGGCGGGAGTTCGAGTGGCGGCGAGTGCTCGGAGGCATGAGAGAGCCTCGGAGACGACATCGTAGCCACGTTCCATGTCAATGACTACAAAGTCGTAGCCTGCCTGCGTGGCCGGAAATTCCAGCTAGGGTTGACGAGAAGCTGAGGAGGAAGACGCCGTAGAAGGTGTCCCCATCGTCGAGACGAGCTTTCAGGTTCAAGGATTTGTTGGCTGCAGCCATTTCTAAATTCTAAACTGTGAGTTGAAGGAACTTCGGATGCGTGTTTGTTTTTAATACATACTAGGAATTATAAGTGGCCACGTCATACATAGTGAGTTGCGTTATTGTTTCTTTATCGTTTATTTTGTTTTTGTTTTTTTGTTTTCCGGCGGTGGCGCGTGAACTCATGCGTATACAATTGAAATAATTCAAACGAAGGGTAACGCTAGAGACTTTTTAACTTTGATTTTATTTTAAATAATTTTAAAAATTATAATAAGCCTAAGATATTCATTAATATGTATATATATATATCTTCTTTGTGTCTATTTTTCACTTAATTATAAAAATAAAACTAATAAATACATAACCAAAAACACTCAAAACCCTCTCCTCCTAGATGTCATTGGTATAATAGATAAAATTCGTGTGTAGTTCGAATTTTTAATGATCGATAATTAAAACTGAAATGTAGGATAAGTTTTTTTTTTTTTTAAAAAAAAAAAACTTGAATCAAAAGAGGATCCATTGATGATAAAGATCATAGCAAATTTATATTTAGGGATAATTTGAAATAGCTTAAAATTTGGAGCAGTTTCACATTAATCCATTAACTATCGCATCATTTAATAAACTTTCCTGAATATATATTATAATGATATGTAAAAAGATGTTATCTTTCTATATATTGAATTAATTACTAATAAAGATGCAATTTTTTAATTATAATTCTATGAAATAAATATGCAACTAATTTGATATATGAAGAATATAATTATCTTCCCATTTTTCATTAAAACTGTTATAAAAAACTTCAGGGCAACGTCAAATTATCCCTTATATTTAAAAGTAGAGATAAAAGATACCCGTTACCAAATTTTTACTTGAACTCTTCTAAATGATATGAATTTTTAAAAGGAAAAATGGTAGTGCTTTCAACAACCTTTACTTCTATGTATATGTATCATGATGATTTAAGAATGCTTTTATTTTTTTGCCCAACTAACATACATCCACAAAACCCACAAGCACGAAGAAATGGTCTACATTTACAGACAGATGCCATTAAGATGTGAACAAAAACAAAACCCATTTCTTTCACAAACAATCTCAAACAAAAACATTTCAGCTGTCGAAGAAAGAATATAGCATTATGGTGGAAATCTGCAAACACTGGGCCAAAAACACTTTTTAAGAAAAGCTGCTTTATTCATCCATCTCTAATGAACAAATCAAAATAGAAATTTAAGCTTATTAATTGGCTGCATCAGAGATGCTTTTATTCAATCAATTCCCTAATTAAAAGTCGCACAATTTCTAGCAATCAGCAGCATCAAACCTTAAGAAACTCAAAATGGGAGATTACAGAAGTCTGATATCATATTCATCTCTTCCACTAAAACCAACCAAAGATCATCAAAAACATGAGAACAAAACTACATTCACAAGACAAGAAAACTGGGAACCCAGAAAAACTAAAATAAAATAAAAAAAAGTGAATGAACCTTCATTCACTCCAGTACTTCTCATCATCAGCACCTTCATTCTTCTCCCTCTGTTCATCATCATCACCACCATCGGAGCCCTCCCTCAAACTCATCTTGAATCTCCTCACGTCCTCCACGGCCGCACTTCTATACAGCCCAACATCGACGGCAGCGGAAACCATGTGATATCCACGTGACTTCATCGCAAGGGGTCCATCATGTGGCATTGCAAACCCAGCCAAGTAGGCCTTGCCGCTACCCAAAACGCCCTTCTCCGCCACTCTCATCATCTCTCTGACCTTCTTGTGCCCCGGGTCCCACAAGTACCCCATGCTCGCGCTCAAATCCAACGGTCCCATTTGCACGCAGTCGACCCCATCGACGGCTGCGATCTCTTCCACTCTTTTAACACTTTCTTCGCTCTCCACCTGGCACATGATTAGCAGCTCCTCCTCGTAGTTATTCAAATACCCTTCGTCAATCCCGTAGTCCGACGCTCTCACCACTGTGTGAGCCGATCCGCGGATTCCAGAAGGCGGGAACCGGCAATACGACACCGCTTTTTTTGCGGCTTTCGGGGAGTCGATCATCGGGAACATGATCCCTTGTGGGCCCAGATCGAGGGCTTTTTTGGCCCAAGTTGGGCAGCTCTCAGGAAGGCGTAGAATTGCGGGTGTCCGCGTGGCAGCCAGAGCCCGAAGGCAGGCGAGAGCATCCGAAATGCCGCCTGGTCCGTGCTCCATGTCCACCACGACGAAATCGTAGCCAGCCAAGCCCGAAATTTCGGCGATAGTCGGGGAGAAAGAGAGGAGGAAGAGGCCGTACAGGATCTCGTTGTTTCGGAGGCGAGATTTTAGGGAATTGGTTGAAGTAGCTGGGTTGGTACGGGTGGCGCTTGATTCGATCGGTAAGAGATCGGAAGGGGAGGCGGACGATTTTAGTGAGGTCAGCTTTGGGAAAATGAAATTGGGTTTTCTGGGGCCGAAGAAGAAGGTTGATTTTGGAAACAAAACGATTTTATTTTGCGGACGTTTTTTCGTGGCCGTGGCGGAACAGGTACTAGTGAGCGCGGCCATGGTGGGTTTTAGAAAAAGTTGGAAATAAGCGTCGAAGTAGAAGTGGATTGAGTTTTTGTTCTTTTATTATTTGATTCCGCATTTACGTTAATGTTGACTGATGTTGCAGGAAAGCCGAAGAAGAGATCTGACCAAGTGGTGACACGTGTGTACTTATTTCAAATTATAAAATTTTCAAAATACACGTTATTTTAGTAGATTTTTCTTTTTTAACCAAACATAAATTTTCTATTTTTTTTTTTTATAAACAAAAGATATAAAACAGAACACTCAATCAATTTTTTTTATTTAAACAATTCACTTAAAAAAATACTTTAAACTTTCAAAAAAGCCCACTCATTTCACTTCAAATATTTAAACAAGTGAACGGTAAATTTTTAATAAATTAAATAAAATAAATACATTAATTAAAAATGAATAAAAATAATATCAAATTGAGTAAAAAAAACGAAACTAATGCAAAATTAGAGGATTGTCGAAGATTGACGCCTAAAATAGATAATTTTTCATTAGATTTTTTAACTTCTATGCTATTTTTTCACTGATTTTTATAATATCTATGTACTCATTTTTTATAATATTTATTTGTGTTCCTAATATTTATTACAACATAAATTATTAATAAAATAAATAATTTACCGAGTATTTGTTATAAAATTAAGAAAATATGTTTTAATTTTTTGCTATAGAATTTTTTAAATTTAATGAGAAGTTAAAAAAGAAAAATCGGATAAAAGAGGGATTGGGGTTAGTTTTGAAATTTTTACTTCAAAATTTACTATGTGGAGTTACGTGGGTTGCTGTTTGGTTGTTGCGATTCTAGAGAAACTTTTTAAGAAAATCCCTTTGAGAAATTACAGAAAAAAGTAAAGATAAAAAGCAAGTCAATAAACTTATATCAAATACATTTAGTGACCAATCATAATACCAATAATGATACCGAGAGAAAAATTATTCTCAAGTTTTCCAGTTAAGAGGTGACAAAGTGCCAAAGGGTAGTAGCTCAGTAACATCTAATTCAATCCAAATCCAACGTGTATTAACAAAAAAGCCATAGAGTGAACATGATAATGTTTTGTAACATATGGAAACTGTTTCTGACAAGAAATGGTACGACAAATCTTCCTCTGCAAATTAAATCAACTCTTGTGAGGGTGAATCCAGATACTTGAATAGTTAGTAACTGTGAATACTCTCAATGGATAAACTAGTAATGCCGTCAACTTCTTTCTGTGTTTAGAGCTTCAATGCAGCTCCGGCCATGGCCAAAGCACCTTCATAACTTTGATTTCCACCAATGAAACCACTCATATGGACGAAGACGCAACCTGATATCCCCGCTACATCTGAGAGCTCGTCATCTCTCAGGCCTCGCCACTGAGCGGGAAGGGGCTTTCGGCTCTCAAATCTATCAGGAGACACTGCCACTGCCTGCACCCGCCACTGTTTGCCCCGATCATCCTGCATATCATATTGTGATAAGTATACTCTCAGGCACAGTTTACCATGAGAATTCCTGTTTTCCAATAATTTAGATCCAATTAGCATCTACTTTGGTGGGAAGGACATGCAAGAATGTGAATTGAGGGGCGGTGGATATCAATACATACCTCATAAAGAACATACTTAATGAGAGGCTCAACTTTCATCTCCTCCTCAAGCTCAAACAAATGAAGCTTCCACTGCAGTACATACATTCAAAAGTACAGCATGAATAGGTCATTTTCATCTCGCAATAAATAAATATCTTCTGGTTTCTTAAAACAAGTTGTATGACTTCATTCAAGAAAAATGATGCCCTATTTCTGAGGCAAATCTTGTCAATACCAGTAGTATCTCATTGGAGAATAACATCAAACTGTTTCAAAAGCATTTCATTGTAGTAAATGAAGGAAAAGGCCAAGGAAATGTAATGCCCAGTACTAGTAGAAAAAAATTATGTTGAAGAATACGGAGAGAAGCTTGTGTACTTACTGGACAGAATCTCTTCAGAACCATGATTTCGCCACTAGGATCAAAATCAAATCTTGCTGCAATACATTCCATTACAATTGATCGTGCTGGTAACCATGATTTCACATAAAACCTAACAGTCTGAAAATAGAAAAAATTGTCATAAAAAAACACATGATAGGATTTCAATGATTAAATATGAACAAAGAAGAAATCCTAAACTACAGTCTATTAGAGATGGAGGCCACAATGAAATACAGTAAAACAAATAAATGGAGAAACAAGTCTACATATATCGATTAATCACAGAAGAACCTCACATTTAGGAACTCACTGCCTGCCAGAGCCATTGCTTGTTGGAAGGCTTCATTCTCCTTCCCAGCTGATTGATCAGGTTCTATCCAATCCAAATTTAATCTCCCAACCCTAGAAGACAAATGTGTATTATTCACATATCTTGGAGGCTTGTCTGTGTCATACTGATTGATTCCGTTATCAACAGCATCAATTGCCTGATAAATCATGAGGAAAGTAAAATCATCAATCAGAAGTTAATCAAATGAGTTAGACAAACAAAAATCTGGATCAATTGAAAATCATCTGAATAAAGATGAGGACAAGGATTTGCCAAAAGTATTTGAATGCTCCCAAAAATGTTTAAAGCAAGTGATTGAAGCCAGAAAAGCAGAAAAAACCACTCATAAAAGTACAGCCATAGCAAAAAATAATCTCAAAAGTCACAACTAGAACCAAAGCACTGCTTAGCCCTGCCATTGTCTTACATGCCAATTACAATTTTAGTTTGTCAGACATAATCTTAACACTCAACTCCTCTCCAAGACCCACCAAATTATTGCTGCAGATAGGGGCCCAATTAACATTTTTCAACCATGTGTTCGAATTGTTGGATGTCAATGTAAATAGCAACATGATAAACAGCAATCTGAACAACTACCTGAAAATGCAAATAGTTTATGATAAACATGAGCCAATCAGAAATATAACAGCTTCTTAGCTATTCAAAAGATCTCAATATCTCTACAGTGAAACTATAAGAACTTGTATGAATAATAAGTAGACATGTTCAGAAATTAGTACCTCAATGAAGTTTCTGTAAACAGCCAAAAATAGCCGATGCACATCTGGATGCCCTTCATCTACTTGAAGCTCCTTAGCTATTATCTCCTTCCCAAAATGCTGAGGACATAAAAGAAAATTGCAAATCCAAACAAAGTTAATAACCTAACAAATACATAAACTACCACAAATTACACTAAAACCCAACTTTAAGCTGCTCTCAGCACCCACTTTGTACAAGCCATTTATTTTCAAAGTAAATCTAAAACCGGCGTATTTGAACAAAAGGCTACCTTGTAAACAAGACCAGCACTACTGAGCTTTGTAGAGAACCCATGTCCAAAGACGTCTTCAAAACCCTTTTGGTGATGATCATAGCGGTCATTACTCGGATCATACACACCTCCAACATCAAGCACAGCATCAAGACCCTCCAACACCTGCATCATCAAAATCAATTCATGCACCGCTATCACATTGGATACTAACAACTAATAAATCAAAACCCTAAACCCTAGTGAACAAAACCACGCAACTAAAACCCCGCAACAATTTGATATATATATATATATATATATCAATTCCAATAAAATCACAATGAAACTAACTGCTAACCCACAATTGACAAATCTAGAACTTAAAACGGGAATTCTTTTCTATTTTCTTTTCATCTTACGAGCAAAATGAAGCGAAATGGAAAAGAGGTCAGGTAAAAGTACCTTGGGGTCGCGGGTACGGACGATTTGGACGTCGGAGAACTTGTCGGTGAGGCGAATCATGAAGCAGCCAAGGGCCTCGTCGCAGTGGAAGCTGCCGTTGTGGGTGCCCACGCGCTTGAGAGGGGCGTGAGTGGAGTAAGAAGGAGAAGAAACGTTAGTTGTCGTTGTAGCTGCTGGTGCGTTGGCCATGGCTGCTATCACAGGGCGAGAGAAGAGGTTTCTATGGAAGTTGAAGAGCTTCTGGCACCCTTTTGTTGCCAGTGACGACAACATCAACAAAGCCCTCTCAAAAAATATATGTGCTTAAACAAAATCGGGTTGCAGACACTAACTTAGTCTTTCCTTCAATTTCCTTATATATGGGCAGACATAGCGTTGAATGTTTTTATTTATTTATTTATTTTTGAGCAAAAGCGTTAAATGTTAATAGTTGTAATATTTTTAAGTTTTCTTTTTCTCAAAGAATATATATATATGAATTTTATTTTAATATTAGTAACTCAGTAATTATTTAAATACATGATAAAATTTTATAATATATTAATTATATTAAAATTATAAATTAATTAAATAATATTATATAATAACGTTGTTCATCATATAATAAACTATCTCATCTACTTTTATTATTTCTTGTATAAATATGTATATAATTGTTTTTTCATCATATTACTTTATTAATATTAATATGCCATATGTGATTATGTATTTGGTTAATTATTGCAAGAATATAAATAAATGAAATTTAAGTTATGTTAAAAATAAGATAAGGATAATGATAATTTTATTTTAAAATTTGGTCTAATTGACAAGTTTGTCATAATCATATTTAAAATACTTATTTTTACTTTAATATGATAATTTTTTCAATCAATTTTAAATGATGAAAGAGTAAAAAAGTAATATAACTATATAAATACGTGTTAAGCACTTATTTGTTGATGAGTTGAAATTTACATTTTCTTTTGCGCTGCCATATGTCACCAATGGTTGCTGTCGGTTGGCCGGTCGATTATCGATGACTAGTGGTAATTCGACTAAAAAATGACATAATTAGATTCAAAATTTCATAATATTTATAATGATATAATTTGTTTCATCAACGGAGCATATTAAAAGTACCAAAAATTTAAAGAATATGGTGGGAGAGACGGCAACCACTGTCATTCCCTATCAAATAGTGGAGCAGTGAATGCCTGTCAAATAGTGGAGCGGTGGAGGGCTATGGCTACCGCCCTTCCCACCATGTTCTCCTTACTTTTAACACCTCTATGATATTGTGTTGACGAATTTTTTTTTATCATAATGTAAATTACAAAATTTTAAGTTTGATGATGTCAATTTTAACTCGAATCGCCACTAATCATTGACGACAGCCCAACTACTCCCTTTTATTTTTTTAATTTTTATTTAATTTTTTAAAAATATAAACCAATTATACGATGACACATGTCATTTGTAATTTATTATATTATGTCACGTATCATTTATTAAAATTTATTTTTTTAATCATATTAAATTAAATAAACAGATAAAATTGTACCACATGTTCAAACACACAACGAATGAGTGAGAGTGTGTCATATGTCTAAAGTTAGAGAGTAAATAATCGGGATAAATTGGTAATTGTATATTAAAATTACTATTTTCATCTAAATTGACTGTAAAAAATTAATAAATTGAGGTAAAATTAAGTATTTTAAATTTAATTAGAGCAAATGTGTCAATTAAGACAAATTCATTGGATAAATTTATCCTTATCCCTAAAATTAATATTATATTATTTTTAATATTGGTTAAATTATGATATTTTTTAATTATATTAATCCTAAATTTGTTATTTATTAAAGTTTTTATATAAGTTAGAAATTTAATAGCTACATGAAAACATATTAATATAATATTTTTAAGTAGTTAAAATACATCAATTTTAGTTTATTTTACAAGCCAATTTTTTATTTTACACAACATTGTAAAACATTATCGACTCAATTACGATGCTATTATCATTTTATTAGTAGTATGAAATATATATTTATATATATTTTATCTATAATTATTTATATTAATATTAAAATTCACAATATTTCATACTCATTATAATATTTATTAAATTATTAAACTCATACTCATAATACTCAAGCATACTCATATTCATTACAAATCAACTCTTTTGATAAAATGAGTTTGGTTGTACTCGAACTAGCACTTAGATATTAGAAGTGCTGACACCAGACTATTCAAGTAAAGTGTTTGGCTGAATTTTGTATTTATTTTTAAAAGGAGTAATATGAATTTTATTGATGATTTGTAATTAGGGATTTGAGGCAAAGTATTATTTGTTATCTTATAAATAATTTAGCTCTAAAAAGTGTTATAAATGATTTCACAAAGAAAAAGATTTTTTTTTTGTTTGGATATACTGTAATTTGAGTGAAATAATAAAGGATATTAAAATAAATAAATATGTGAAGAAAGATAAATAGGAAATAGAAAGCGGTCAGTAATTCAATAGGAAACTGACGAGCAAATAACAAAATCTCTCTCTCTGGTAAACCCTCTTTAAAAAGTTTCAGATATTGATGAAGCCATGAAGGCAAACGCCATGCCCATTTCAGTTCATTGCTTAAACCACAATATTCTATCCACAAAAGGCTTTTGCATCACATATCCAACATGCCCAAAGATTTTCCACAGAGCTACTATTGCAACTTCGATGACAAGACCTGTAATCTTGAAATGCAACAGCAGCAGCTCAGGGGAGAGAGAAACAAGTAACGGTGATGGTAATTTGAAGGATGCATTGGCTGGTATGGTGGACCAGCGAGTAGAGGAACTCTTGAACAGAGAAGAGAACAGGGAATTGCTGGATGGGTTGGAGAAGGCCTCGCTGAGAGTGGAGATGGCCAAGAAAGAGCTTGCTGAGATTGAAAAGCAGGAGCTTGAGGCTAAGCAAATGAGGGAGTATGTTAATAAGCTTGAAAGCAGAGCTTTTGAGGTGTGTTTTCCTTCTCCATTTAGTCATTATGGTTTTGAATTATTAAATGATAGAGAAACAGAATAACTGGTTCTGTAAGTTATATGAAGGTTTCTCTTAAAGAAAAAAGATGGCCAAATTTATGACCAGGTTTTTAAAATTAGCACTTCTTTTTTACAATTTGTAATGTTATTATCTGTTTATTGCTTCTTGTAATGGAAGGCAAAAAGAATCGGAATGATTTGCTTGTTGTATTGTGGGTACTTTTGGTGATCGTTATTGAACTGAATTATGTATGAAATGACCCTTTTAGATTGCGATAAGTTAGCTTGGAACTTCTTGTTTTTGTCATAGTTGTTGCTGTATTTATTGTTATTCTTTGTTTGGTGGCATACAGCTTTGGGTTTTGTTAGAAAATTGGTGATTTAATAATTTTGGTTGGACAAGAATTAAGATGAATATCAAAGTGGAGTGTTACAAGAAGTCTAGAATATGTGGGACACGTATAGAGAAGTCTAAGACGTGTGAGACACGAAGGGGGAAGCGAAACGAGACTCGAAGATGCGAAAAAAATGAAGAAAACACGCGATGAGGCCACTAGGGCTGAGAGCCGCGGCGCCCAGCACAAAAGCCCAGCACCGCGGCGGTGAGCACGATATGGTGAGCGCTGCGGTGCCAGATGCTCGAAGATGCGAAAAAAATGAAGAAAACACGCGATGAGGCCACTAGGGCTGAGAGCCACGGCGCCCAGCACAAAAGCCCAGCACCGCGGCGGTGAGCACGATATGGTGAGCGCTGCGGTGCCAGATGCATCTGGATGTCCCTTTTTTATTCGGATTTCGAGTTTTTGGAAGTTTTGGACTTCCAAAACAAGTAGACTCTTACTCCAACAAGGAATAGGGTTAGTAGGCATGAAATATACCATATATAAATACTTGTAAACCCTTTATTTCAGATTAAGCATTAAGAGAAACTCTAAGAGAGGGGAAGAATTGGGTAGACACTAAGTGCTTGTGTGCGCTAGGGTGGAATCGTCGTTTGGGTGTTCATTGCTCATGGTAGAGTAAGAGTTCACTAAACGTTAGATCTTTTAGAGGGTTCTTCATTGAGTTTTCCTTATAAAATCTCTAGGGAGTTAATAAGAGAGGCTAGGATCTTTGGATCCACCATGGACGTAGGCAATTAGCTGAACCACGTAAGATTGTGTTGTGCTATTTTATATTCTACTTTGGATTCTTGTTATTTTTTACTTGATTAACAGGTTATTCCGCTGCACAAAGAGGTTAAAGTTCTAGGTTAGACTTTGGGTTCCTCGCTTCAACATAACCTCGAGAGGAAGAATGACGTTTTCTCCCTCAACAAACTGGTATCAGAGTTAAAAGTTCGATAATACACACCTGGAGTATTTAAATCATGGCTGCAATCAAGTAAGAAATAGAGAAGTTCAATGGGATGAATGACTTCAATCTTTGGAGGAAGAAGGTTAGGACTCTACTAGTGCAGGAAGGGCTAGACTCAACCTTGGAGGAAGCCAGCTCTTCAACTAGCGATGAGATGACAACCTCAAAGTCCGGGCAAAAAGATTGGGACACGATTCAGAAAAATGCTCACAACACCTTATTCTTAGCGTTGAGCGATGAAGTATTAAGGGAAGTTGGTGATGAAGAAACCGCTTTGGGGCTATGAAAAAGACTCGAGGCATCGTACATGAAGAAATCTCTTGCAAATAGACTTCTTGTGAAAAAGAAACTACATCAGCTGCACAAAAGAACTTCATTGAGAGCTCACATTGACGAGTTCAACAAGATCATCATAAGTCTTGAGCAATTGGGCATCAAGACTGAGGATGAAGACAAAGCCATTATCCTGTTAAGTTCGTTGCCAAAGAGTTATGAGAGTTTTGTGGATACGCTGTTGTATGGTAAAGAGTTTTTAACGATGAATGACGTCAAGGCATCATTGATCTCAAAAGAATTGATAAAGAGATCTGAGTCCAAAAGTAGAGCAGCATTGCTTGCACAAGGAAGGAAGTGCAACCAATCAAGGAGGAGATCCAAAAAGTGTTTCCTTTGTAATAAGGAATGACACTTTGTGAAGAATTGTCCAAAATCAAAAGACCAAGAAGGGTGGGCTGCAATCGGTACTAAGGAAGATACCGAAGTTGTAGACACATTGGAAGTCTCAAAAGGAAAGTACATTGGCAAATGGATACTAGATTCGGGGTGCAGCGTCTATATGTGTCCCGACAAATTGATGTTTACCAATTACAAAGCCAAGAGAGGTAAAGTTCTAATGGGGAATGACATGACTTGTGAGATTATAGGAGTTGGTGACATAAGGCCGAGGATGCAAAGTAGAGAAACTAGGGACTTACATGGTGTGAGGCATGTTCTTAAATTGAGGAGAAACTTAATATCCCTAGGCAAGCTCGATGAGGAAAGGTATTCGGTTAAAGCGAAAAAATGAAAACTAAGGGTAGAGAAAGAACCTATAAGATTTGAGAGTGAGAAGCACAATTGGGGGCTCTATGTGCTTACTGGGATAGCCATGAGTGGCCCAACGCGGGGTGTTGGGGTAATGCATACCACTAGGTGACATCCAAACCGTGCTCACCGAGGTGATGAAGGTCGGAAAGGAGTACAATGCATTCATACGCTATGCAAAGTGCACGAATGCCTTTGGAGACCAAAGTCACTAGCCCGAGGAAAGTTAAGTCTTGGTAGAGACTTAATTGGACTCAACTCTAGGTGATAGAGTATTGGTATGGATCGGATCCAGAAGCCTTCTTATTTGGAAGATTTTGAATTAAGGAAGGGTTTGTTGAAAAATTTATGATTCAACAATCTTGGTTAGATAAGAATTGAGATGAATACCAAAGTGGAGAGTCACAAGAAGTTTAGAACATGTGGGACACGTATGGAGAAGTCTAGGACCTGTGAGACATGAAGGGGGAAGCGAAACGGGACTCGAAGGAAATGAAGAAAACACGCGGAGAGGCCTCTAGGGCTGAGAGCCGCGGCGCCTAGCACAGAAGCCCAGCGCTGCGGCGGTGGGCATGACATGGTGAGCGCCGCAGCGCCTAGGGATGAGCGTCAAGGCGCTAGACGCGTCAGGATGTCTGTTTTTTATCCGGATTTCGAGTTTTGAGAAGTTTTGGACTTTCAAAATAAGTGGATTCTTACTCCAACAAGGAATAGTGTTAGTAGGCATGAAATACACCTTATATAAACACTTGTAAATCCTTTATTTCAGATTAAGCATTAAGAGAAACTCAAATAGAGGGGAAGAACTGAGTAGACACTAAGTGCTTGTGTGTGCTAGGGTGGAACCGTCATTTTGGTGATCATTGCTCGTGGTAGAGTAAGGGTTCACTATACGTTAGGGTTCTTCATTGAATTTTCTTTGTAAAATTTCTAGGAAGTTAATAAGAGAGGCTAGGATCCTTGGATCCATCGTGGATGTAGGTAATTAACAAGTGGACTCTTACTCCAATAAGAAATAGTGTTAGTAGGCACGAAATACACCTTATATAAACACTTGTAAATCCTTTATTTCAGATTAAGTATTAAAAGAAACTCTAAGAGAGGGGAAGAACTGGGTAGACACTAAGTGCTTGTGTGTGCTAGGGTGGAACCGTCATTTTGGTGATCATTGCTCGTGGTAGAGTAAGGGTTCACTATACGTTAGGGTTCTTCATTGAATTTTCTTTGTAAAATCTCTAGGAAGTTAATAAGAGAGGCTAGGATCCTTGGATCCATCATGGACGTAGGTAATTAATAAGTGGACTCTTACTCCAATGAGGAATAGTGTTAGTAGGCACGAAATACACCTTATATAAACACTTATAAATCTTTTATTTCAGATTAAGTATTAAGAGAAACTCTAAGAGAGGGGAAGAATTAAGTAAACACTAAGTGCTTGTGTGCGCTAGGGTGGAACCGTTGTTTTGGTGATCATTGCTCGTGGTAGAGCAAGGGTTCACTATACAAGGGTTCTTCATTGAATTTTCTTTGTAAAATCTCTAGGAAGTTAATAAGAGAGGGTAGGATCCTTGGATCCATCGTGGACGTAGGTAATTAGCCGAACTACGTAAGATTGTGTTGTACTCTTTTATATTCTGCTTTGGATTCTTGTTATTTTTTACTTGATTAACAGGTTATTCTGCTGCGCAAAGAAATTAGAGTTCTAAGTTGAACTTTAGGTTCCTCGCTTCAACATAACCTCAAGTGGGAGAAGGGCGTTTTCTCCCTCAACAAGTTTAAAACTGCGTGGAATCGGGGAAGAACAGCACAATCTCCAAACCCAATTATTGGCTGGATTTTATGCTGCTGCTAACTGCTGCTTAATCAATTTATATGTCATTGCATAGGTTATTAGGTGCACTGCTTTGTTTAGCAACACGATTGTTCAACAAATATGCTGCGGTTGAAGAAAATAATTGATCTTGTTCCATAATGATGGAAGCATAGAGACTAGATAAATTGTCAAGTCATTACAAAGCTTTTGAAGGATGTAAAAAGAATTGGAAGTGATGTTATTCAAACAAAATGTTTTTTCTCTGGTAGGTCTTTTATGATGTTTGATATTAGACTGTTGCTGTTAATGATATATGATTTATTGTCAATTAAAGATTGCAGAAAGTCAAAGAGAGATTGTGGAAGCAAGAGCCATAATTGAAGAAGCAGAACGATCTTTGTCACGAGAAAGAGCTGCCTTGGGGGAGAAAGAGAGTGAGGGAATTAACAAAGATATTGAGAGATTGGAATCCATAAAAGCAGCTTCTATATCTGCTCTTGTCGGTACTTTAGCCGGGCTTCCCATCTCCTTCACTCAGGTGACCAGCAGTTCACAACTCTTACTTCCTTGTGCAGTCACCTTTATTAGCTGTGCATTATTTGGTGTTACCTTTCGGTATACAGTAAGAAGAGACTTGGATAATACTCAGCTAAAAACTGGGACATCTGCAGCTTTTGGCTTTGTGAAAGGTAATTTATAACTACATGCACCAAAATCGGAATTTGTCAATCATCTAACCAATTAGGGAATTATGAGATGCCGAACCTGTTTGAGGATTGATATGAAAAATGAAATTTGAAATTACAGGTCTTGCAACACTATCCGGAGGACCACCATTAGAGCTAAACGCCGAAAGCTTCTTATCACATGCTTTTGATGGTGCATTATATGTATCTCAGAACCTTCTAATCTTTATCTTTGCTGCTGTTAGTCTCGATTTCTGCTTTAAGACGGGGCTCTTAAGTCCCTATCCTATGGAAAGATCAGCCTCTAAGGACTGATACAAGGTGAAGAGCCTCAGAGATGGATTTAAATTTTTCGGAACTCTATATACATTTTTTTTTGTTTACACAATGTGAATATAATTTAATTTTCTTGTGTGTTCGTCTCTATTCAAACAAACAACATGATGAACGAATATTGGAAGGAAATATACATATCAGATTTTGACCAAAGTGCAAAGAGAAGTAAACTACCCTTTAAATAATATTTTTGTTTCCTTGATTAACACGTGACCTGTATATGATTGTAATAAGGCCCTGTTAGTAGATTGATAATACTTTAAACAACAAACATGCCATCAGGCACAGTTCAGACCCATAACAGTAACAAAGTAATCCTCTCATTCAAGCTTTTCTAATTTAAAATAAGAAAAAAGAAAAATTCCAATCTGTTGTCTCTCTCTCTCCAGCACTTCTAGGCAGAGGCAGATATTTGCTTCTATTCTTCTGTTGCTATTGAAAATATTTAATATTACAAGTAAGCTTCCTGAAGCAGGATCACGGAATTCCTATTATTTCCTTCTTTTTTCATCATCACTATCTCCACTCATGTGTTCTGATGAAGGGTCTAATGGCTTTCCTGGAACTTGCCACTGTTGATTCTCATCTCTTGATTGTTCTTCAGCAGACGGCAGATTCATGGCCTCTCTTTTTCTCCCCTTATATATCAAAAGTTAAACCTATTTTAACGTGGAGATTATTAAGCAAGAAAAAACCCACATAGAGCACTTGTGATTAATACCTGCTTTGAAAAGTCTTCATGCCTTTCCATGTGATAGTCTTTCTTTTTTGTCATTGATGAAAGATACTCTTCAGTCTTGTTAAATAATTGAAATCCCTGAAGATCTCCATTTCTGATACTTGCTTCTAGCTGCAAACAGAAAAACACTGCATGTCACAAATCCACCAAAAACACTTATTGACAACTGACAAATCCTTGAAAGCACCGTTTTATGGTCAGTCCTAATTTAACACTTGGCAAAATCATTCATTACTATATCAAACCTTCTATTGAATTATCATGAAAGCAAATAAATTTGTTTCTTGTTTCCACAATTAAGTTTTATGGAGGTCTCTAATACTCTTAATTTAATGTGTGACAAAGCACAACGTTTTGAACTTGCTAGTACCGAGATGTGGAAGATAGCATAAAATATGTACCTGAACATGAACAATGCAGAAAATTATGCTAGCAATAGGCAGCCAGCTCTCCTCAGGGGAGAGTGATAAATTTGACCTATTAAAATCAAAAGAAAATTAACGTCATCAAATCCATAGGTCCAATCACGTTACACATTTGCATCGGCTGTTACAGAAAATGCTATCTAGTATTAACAAGAAATATATCAAAAGTTTCAGAGATGCACAATCTACACCACATATATCTTTTCTTTTCTTTTTTTCATTAAGCGTTCAAAGAAAACTTTCTACACATGTTGTCAACAAACTCGGCACAAGAAGGCTCAATGACCCATTAATAAAAAAAACAAATAAAAAAAACTATGAGGATGGTCATGAATGATCAAAAAACAAGCAAAAGTAGATGACTCAGACAAGGAGTGGACACCCAGCTTTCAGTTTCTTCACACATGCAGCATTCTCTAAGATTTGCATCCGAAGACATTGTATATGGATACAGAAAGTCGAGTCAATTTCACTGTTTGAATCTAATGTATTGCACTGGAAAAGCTGTAATTTGGAATGAATATCATTACAATACTACTTCCAAGCATCAAATTAAGCAAACAAAAATTTTACATTGTGTTCTTTATGATTCAAAAGAAAAAAAAAATTCATGTTATTTACATAGCCAAGTCATGTGTAACCAGCAATATTAGTCTTTAGATTCTACACCACAACTGCTACTTCATTAACAGTTACCCAACCTTGTATAATCAATTTTTCTACACAAAATTGTATGTTATATTTTAATGTACCAAACCTTAAATTTTTCTGTGTTATCACATCTCTTTCCCTTAAATTCTAGTTGAATACTATTCATGGATAAACAGAAAATCAATTCTGCCCTTTATTCAGAGTATTTTTTTTTTTTGCCAAACTACTAAACAAACCCCAACTGCATGTGGTTTTTCTTTGAACATCACGAAAATTTTTCCAAGAAGACTTTAGAAGGCTGACTATCACAGGCTATGCTACCAATGCAAAATCTGCCATTGATATTAGATTCTTTTAAAAGCAAAGCTTTCAACAATTTACTTCTATCTATAAAATCGACATCAACAGATAGGATATTCCGATATATGATGTATAGATCAACTGAAAAGATAAGAAGGACAAATTCTACGCATTGGATTGAGATAAAACGAAATAGAATCCAATTATTAACCATCAAAAACTACAAAAACAGAAGTAGAAAATCATACCTCAGGTAAGGAACCAAGTATACAATCGCATAAATAGCATAGCGCCTTTTCCCAGTATCAAGCCACGCAAAAACCCAACTCTATGAACCCAAGAAAATCAAAGCAGAAAAATTATAAGATATTCTATTTGATTCAAAAAAAAAAAGGAGAAAAAGAACCAAAAGGAGCTAACCAGCCAATTAAAGAAAGGGATAAAACTAATGATGCCCATAACGGCAAATCTTGAGTCCGTAGAATTAAGAACCGTATCAGCATCATCATCTTCTTTACTGGCGGGACTAGAAAGAACCAGCGAACTTAACATACAAGTACCAATTGCGACAACAAACGGCGCGTCGTCAGAGAACTCTGCTCTGCATATTCCCCTTCTCAGACTCTTTTTCTGCGATAAAATTAAAAAAAAAATCACAAAAAAAAAAATTTACGGGGTAAATTCACTTATCATTATTATTATAATTATTACCTTGCTGAGAGTTTTGTAATGGGTATTGCATAAGGATTTAAGGTTTAATGGTGGAGTTGGTGGCTTCTTTAAAGGGAGTAAAGTTGAACAAGAGAGTGAACTCGCCGTTAGGGAGATCATGTTCACCCCTTCTTGTTTTCAATTAAAATTATTATTTTTACTTTTCTTTCGACAGGGTTTATGGTTTTTAAAGCAGGCACCGTACTCTAGTCTCGAGTATGGGGTATTAACACTGTCATCCCTGAGGTTTAGATAAATAACAGCGACTATTAAATTAATTATACTTCCCCTCTATACCTACTGTCAGTACTTTTTTCATTTACACTGTTATTATTATTTTTTTGTTTATAATTTAAATTGTCTTTTTTTTTAATTTTTTTCCTTTTATTCTTTTTATTTTCTTTATACATTACAAATAAATAAATAATTTTTATTTATTTAATTATTAAGTAAATAAATAAATAATTTTTATTTATTTAATTATTAAGTAAATAAATAAATAATTTTTATTTATTTAATGATTAAGTAAATAAATAAAACTTCTTATTATTTATAATTAATTATTAATAATAAAATAAAAATATATATTTCATGTAAGGTGTGTCGCACTCGACCTACATATAAGCGTGTATGCACAGCCGCGTGGCATGCAACATATGCACGTCTTGTGTGCTACATGTCATTAAATGTATCTCACGCACATTATAATAAATTAATACTATAATTTGATTTAATAAAATAAATAATACAATATACTTTAGAAACCATTCGACCTACGCCCCCATATATATATAAACTTAAATATTATATTTTGGTAGATTAATTTTTTAACTTAGACATTCAATAAAATCGTCAAGTATTTGTGTTTGTCTAAAGTATGACTACTAAAATTGTATACCTACACTTAATTTTTTATTACATGTTCTAATTTTTTTATTATTTATGCTAATTTATGTTAATTTTAATTTTTAAAAAACTCAAAAACTTAGAATAGAACTTTAAAAATACAATAATAAAAACAACTTAATAGATTATACAAATACAATATCACATTGTAGCATTTTCTAATTTTGTATATTAGAAACTACATTCATTCTTATATTAGAAGCCTAACTCAAATTTGGTTTGAAGGGAATGATTGTTCAACTAAAACTATTTAATTCAATTAATAAATAATAAGAATATAATTATAATAATAAGAGAGATTCAAATATTAATTTATTGTAATTTATAGTTTATTATAATAGAAATCTTAATTATAATACAAAATATTAATTAATTTATAATATTAATATCAAATATTAATAATTATAAAATAACTATAATGATATTTCTCTTAATTAAATTTTAATTAATTTGAGTCTCTTATTTCATTATAGTTTATAGTTTACTATGATAGTTATGTAATAATATTTCATTATAATAATTAATAAAATATTTATTTAATTTATTAAATAAATAAAGGAAAGGAAAAAAATAAAAACAAAATAAAATAATTAAAAACGAAGACAATTCAAATTAAAAAGAAAAAATAATAACTGTTCAAACAGAAAAGATAACGAAGGTTAGGTAGAGGGGGAATTGTATAATTAATTTAATAGCTGTTATAACAATGTTATTTTTATAAACCTCAGGGCGTGACAGTGTTAATACCCCTCTGAGTATTGGGTCTCTCACGTTCAAAAGGAGTAAAAGTACATGAAATTTAGGGCTAATAGAATTTTCCACGAGATTGAATCTACGGGATACGTCTTAAATGAGAAATAATTTAAATTATATTTTAGGTAATTTTGCTTAGCTCAGATTTGAATAAGTAATTTAAATTTGAGTTGAATTTAGACACAAGTAAATTTTTTTTTAAATTCACCTCAAATATTTAATTTTAAAATAAAATTAAAAAAATAGTTTAAAAAATAGTATATTTATTTATATAAATCAAAATTAATTATATGCTAAATCTAAAGATAAAAAATTTATTTATATTATATTTTAAAAAAATTAATTCTTATTTATATTTTTAAAATTTTAATTATATTTAATATTAGACACTTATTTTTAATTTTGAGTGAATTGTTAAAAAATAAAAAATAAGATAAATAATTTTATTATCATTCACAATTTTTTAATTACCACTCATTTAATTCAAAATTATTTTTACTTTGTGTATAAGTTTACGAAAAATTTTAATAGATATTATATATATATATTTAGAATGCAAATGAAGTATAATAATTTAGATATCAAAATTTTAAAAAATTATTAATTATTAATTTTTGAATTTTAATTTATGTTATTTATTTTTTAAATTACTTGTTGATGACTTAAAGACTCGATGTAATTTATATTTTTATGTGATGTTTATAATTTTTTTGTATATTATAATTGTACAGGATAAAAGAATATTTTATAAAACTAATTCAGTACAAATAAAAAAATATTTAAAAAATTAAAAAAATAGTATAAAGTATTTATGAAGATTACTATTTTCAAACTCAAATTACATATATCAAATATAAGGTGAATATAAAAATTCTCAAATCATTCCAATTAGAGCAAGATCACAATTTTATGGTTGTTCTTGACTACTAGTTCAGCGGGACGCTAGCCTTTTATTATAATTGTTAGAAAATTAGTGATTTAACAATTTTGGTTAGACAAAAATTGAGATGAATATAAAAGTAGAGAGTCACAATAAGTTTAGAATGTGTAGGACACGTATGGAGAAGTCTAGGACAAGTGGGACACGAAGGGGGAAGCGAAACGAGACTCGAAAACATGAAGGAAGTGAAGAAAACGCGAGAGGTGCGTACATGGCTGAGCGCCGCAGCGCCCAAGACAGCACCACAGCGCCGCGGCACTGGGTCCTTAGCGCCGCAGCGCTAGGCGCGATTTTGGCCAACGCCGCAACGCCAGGGGACGAGGGCTGCGACGCTATAAGCGTCAGAAATCTATTTTTCTTCGAAATTTTAAGTTTTAGAAAGTTTTGGATTTTCAAAACAAGTGGTGTAGTAACTAGTATCCATAATCGATAAGAATAAGTATTTATATATATTTTATTTGTATGTGGGTGATACTTGATTTATGTATTATTATTAGTAGTGTTTGTATAGGTTAAGGATATACTATTAGTATTGAGTTTATTTGCAAGATTTTAGATTTATTTTAGGGACCAAATTGTAATACTTTAAAAGTTTTGAGGGTAAATTTATAAATACTAAAAATTAACCTCTTAGTATAAAAATACACTTTTAAAACCCTAATTTACTCATTTTTGGGTCGAGCTACCTCTTTAGAGATTGAAAAGAGAGAAATAGAGGGAAGAGAAAGAGAAAAAGAAGAAGAAAAAGAAGAAGAAATTGAAATTTTAGATTTTAAGAGGTATATCACAACTATTTCTCAATTTATTGGTATTAATTAAGTTGATTCCTTTAAGTTTTGATTTTTGGAAATATGTATAATTGAGGATTTGATGTGTCTTTCGTAAGATATTGTGAGAATTGATGATGATCTATGTAGATAGTTTGATAAATCATGATGAATTACAAAATTTCTATTTGATAGTCTCTTAATCCATGAATTTTATAAATTATTGTGATTCGATTCTAGTTTTGAATTTTGAGTATATGAAATTAGACATGTTTAGAATTATCTGAGACTTTGAATCGATTGAAAATTTCAGAAATTGAATTTATAGTGAATTTACCAAAATAACCCTGAAATTCTAGAGATTTCCTATGTGAACAGTATGATACAGTGACAAATAATTTTTGATCTGTTTAATGATCTTAAAAAATTACGAATTTATGAAATATGATAATTTTATATGTCTAATATGATATACTCAGAATTGAGAATTTAGATCAATGTGGTTAAATTGTTATGATTTTCTAAAGAGTGTCAGCTCATTACAGTATTTGATTAACAGATTTTTAAAGTTATAGAATAAAATAATTTTAAAATATTTTTGGCAGTGGTTTTGAAGTGAAATATTTATCACGAATTGAGATATGTGTCAAGAATATTTCTGTGATAGTTTTATAATTTTTGAGTTAGTATATGATTTTATAAAATTAAGAGATTGAATACTGTTCAGTAAGTACTTGATCCTGTCAAGTTAGTAATTTAGATTCAATGGTGTTTATGGAATAGATTGTGTAGGAATTGTGATATAATATTCATATATAAGAAGGATATATGAGTTAAAAATGATATATTCTGATTTTGGAGTATTTGGACATCATTTGATATAAAAGAAAATTTTGTTAAGTGTAAGTGGTCAGAATGACAGGTTTTGAAAAACTAAGTAATTAGACCAATTTGATGTGATAAGTGCAATATGTATAATTTTGTAAGCTATTTAAAGTATTTTGTGTGAATTGTGAGGCTTATGAAATGATTAATCTCCATTGATAGGTTAAGGAGAATTAAGCTTTGTACTCGAAAGTGCTAAGAGGTAAGTATGCTAGATTTTTACTGAAATCACAATAAGTATAGTAATTGTCTATGTATGATTTTAAAAATGTGCTTAAAAATATATTTATGTTATGGCAAAGTATATTTGATATAAAATGTAAAAGAAATATGTTTATGAATATGAGCATTGACATTGAGTATGAACATACATGTATTTAAGAAAGTGAGATTTTAAAATGAAATGTGTTTAGCAAAGAAAGCTTTTGAAGTGGAAAATGTCCATGAGATGCGTTTTGTGTTTTGAGGATACTTGAACTTACTATTTACTTAGTAGGCGTTTTATCTGATTTGTGGAGCCTTTATGTGTAGCATTTCCTTCAGAATTGGTATATGTTATGTGTTCCGTATGCAGGGAGGATCCTATTAGTACCTAAAGGAAGAGTGAGTCATCACATTCGTATGGTGGCGTATTGGTACATGTGAGAGGACTCACCAATGATTAGGGTGAGGATTTGGCTTTTACCTTCGGGTATGAGCATTATATATGTGTAATTTAAAGACCTCACTTGTACTATTTCTCTCATACGGTATGTCACCTACGAGTGACATTTGGCTCATTATGTGATATGTAAGTCCTACTAAGTAGTAGTTGAGGGATGGTATTCCTATTATATGTTTTGAAAGAATGTGTAAGCACTTACTTGACATGTGATTTTATAATATTATGATTTTGATTGATCACAGCATATCATACATATGCATTGTGTACATATATGTATTTGTATTTGATATATGAAAAATTAGTATACTTATTGAGTTTTATACTCATTATAGTTTATGGTGATTTCAGGTAAATAAGGTACATGTGTGCTTAGCGGATTTGGCAAGGCTTCTACTGTTCCTTGGGTTCCCTAAATTGCTAGGTTGTTGAGTGTTTCATTTGGGGATACGTGAGATAAGATATTTGATTTGTCCCTATTGAATAAATTCTTATGTATTATTTTATTGTATGTGGTTGGATTTGGTTTAAGTTTCACAAAGCGTGGTTATTGGTTGACTTTAAGTAAGAATTTTCAATGAATATATTCTGGGCTTCCGGTAATAAAATTGTTACTGGTGACATAGTAGAATGTTAATCTTTGAAAAAACTCTGCGTATCTCCGGTTTACTAATTGTCCCAGTCATAATTCAATTGTTATAATTCTGAAGAAAAAAAAATTGAAATGAATGTTTAAATATTATTGAATGAATATAAGTGATGTCGTGTGTCAGATCTTTTGAGTTTGGAGCGTGACAAGTGGACTCTTACTCCAACAAGGAATAGGATTAGTAGGCACGAAATACACCATATATAAACACTTGTAAACCCTTTAGTTGAAATCAAGCATTTAGAGAGACTATAAGAGAGAGGAAGAATTAAGTGTTTGTGTGCGTTAGGATGAAACCGTCATTTGGATGATAATTGTTCGTGGTAAAGTAAGGGTTTACTAAATATTAGGTCATTTTGAGAGTTATTCAAATTGGATTTTCCTTATAAAATCTTTATGAAGTTATAATAAGAGAAGTTAAGATCTTTGGATCTACCGTGAACGTAGACAATTGGTCGAACTACGTAAGATTGTGTTGTGCTCTTTTGTTTTTTGCTTTAAATTCTTACTATTTTACTTGATTAACAAGTTATTTTGCTGCGTAAGAAGGTTAGAGTTTTAGGTTAAACTTGAAATTCTTCGCTTTAATATAATCTCAAGAGAGAGAATGACGTTTCCTCCCTCAACAAAAATTTATATAAATATTTATATTTAAAATATATATATATGAATTAATCGTAAATCTACACCAATCTAATACCCGAATGGATTTGTATCCATATATCAACTTGGTAAAGTCGTTATTAGAGTTCGTATTCTTTAATTCGGAATTAATTATTTAGTAGATCACATAATCGTATGCTCAAAATTATTTGGCGACAAACATTTAAATATTTAATCAAACTGGGGTTGTTGTAGTAAATAGCTCAATACATTCACATTGAACAATACGAACCCAAGTTGTTTAACTCTCAAAATAAAAGCAACATTTTGTGGCCGAAATCAAATTGGTCTAGCAAATTCAGCTCAAAAGCCTAGATAAGCATCTTCAAAGAAAATAAAATTATTTTCATTATATTTTTAAGAGAAAAGAAAAGCTAAACTCCACAAATTTGATTAAATAAAAACATTTAGAAATATAAATTTAAAAGTACGCAATAACAACTTATTTTTGTTAATAAATTTTATTTGTTTGAACGATTAAAAACTTGTAAATTATTTATTTACTATTATATCTTAATAACCTAAACAAATAAACATTATTATAAATTTAGCATTATTAGAAATTGTAAATAGAATCATCTAAACAAATTCATTAACAAACGAAGTCCCATTGAGTATTTTAAAACTATGAAAATTTAAATTTCTCTTTTACCAAACTTTAAAGGTTAAATTGTCTTTTAAGGTTGAAATAAAAAGCTAGTCTCTCAAAAACCCTCTCTCTAAACTTATAAAAAAATTTAACCACCCCATGGATTACTAGAGTGGGATCTTGTGTCACTCTCCTGTGGATATCCACCTTTTATTTCTTTTTTAAGCCTTTGTTTTTATTTTTTTTTAAATCCTTTTCTTTTGGATTTTTAGTTTTCCTTAGTTTTCTTTAGTTTCTTTGGCGACCTTTTGGATCTCTAGTGAGTTTTTTCATCGGTGCTCACTGCTCCCACGGCCTTTTATAGTACCATTGGTCGGCCCGTGCATGTTCACGGTAAGAGACAGAGAAGACAGCCGCCTCCTCTGCCTTGTTTCCAGATCTGCGTCGTGCACATCGAATCTCGCCGCAAAGCCGCTGTCCCTGTGCTGATCTCTCTCCGAAAGTTGCTAATGCATCTGCTGACTACTTTTTTCGAGATCCGGCCGTCGCCTTAACCGCTGTGACCATTTTCGTTTTACCTCGGGTTTCCGATGCGCTGATCTTCTTCGAGAAAATTCACCGACGCCGCCACCCTCTCATCTGCCTAATTCATATCTCAACCTCCGCCGCCACTGTTGACCACCGTGGGAGAGTATCCACTGTCATCCGAGCGAGCCAAGCTCACCTGCAACCACTCTGTTTCCAAATTCGGTGAGATGCAAAGTTCGGCAATCCCGTGTCCCTCACGTCAACCGGAAAACTTTGAGATAATTTGTTGTTTGGTTGTGATTGTAGTGTAGGATTAGTTGGGATTATTTGGAATATGAAATTTGTATAAGTTAGATGGTAATATGTATTTCTCCATGTGGGAGATTTATTTTGCGCCCCCCAATCTTTGGTGATGGTAGTTCTTTTCTTTGTGGTAGTAGTTTTATCCCTCGCTCATGGGGTAGATAACTCCATCTTAAATAGAGATTCCAGTTGAAATAATTTCCTGCCAAGAGTTTGTTGATTTTTTTTTAATGAAAAAATTAGAAGCTTGTTTAATTTATGTACAGCGTCCCAATAATTTTTAATGTTATATTAAGAATTTACTATGTAACATTAGGAGCTTGTTTAATAATATTATATTTAATGATATTTAAAAAAAAAGGTGAGATTATCCTTTACCCTATTTTCAAATAAATTCTTATTGACACCATCAAGGGGACATTGGTATTTTATTTTATTTTTTAAAAAAACCTTGCACAATATAAAACAAAATTTATTGAAATCCATCTAAATCAAACCAACTTATAACCTGACTGAAACATACTCCTACGAAAATATAAGTCTTCACCCTCCAACAAAGGGCAAAGCTAGAGGCACATACCCACTTCCATATATCTACTCTCATATACGCACAGAAAAACTCAGATCTCCATTAGTTACAATAAAAAGAGAGTGCACTTTGTTATTTGATTACTGAGATCTTATGCCATCCAATATGGGCATTGAATAATGTTTAGGCGCGCTACCAAACTATGTCAATGTGCAAGACCACAACTAGGGATTCCATTGATAGTAAAAGTATTACAAGTACTTATCAAACACTTTACTTTCAAAGTATAACAGAGGCACATTTATATCAATTGGAGCCTAAATCTTAAATCAGGACTCACAAACCGGTACCCATTTTCATCAAATGTATTAATAACGGCGCTGCATCTTTCTGAGATAATTATTTGCTTCGTAACTCTTTGTATGCAACTTAAAGGGAGGGAAGAGAACTGATGATATCTTATTCATTTCATAGCATTCTCACAATTTTCCTGGTGTTTGTCATCCAGCATAAGAGCACGAGCACAAGCACAAAAATTACTATATCATAAGAATAAAGGAAGAAAAGGTCGGGGAAAAGAAAACGAGTTCTTATTGTTATGCTAACCTGTACACGCTCATATACTATCTATTAATATGTTAAAATGAAGATAAACATTTAGCAAGTACTGTTTCTCAAAAAAGAAAATGACTTCTTGGGTTTTACAGCCTTACTCGGAACAGGAGGGGCTCCTTCCCGCTTTTTAAATAAATGGAAATGGAAACACAATACATCTGGATGTACCCATGATTCCGCTTATTTATCAATGAAACAACAGGGTCCTTCAAAGAAATATATGTAATACTGTTGCAGAAGAGATCTACAGCGTGAATTCTTTGCCCCTCACTATCTTCCACCATCAACAATGGCCAAAATGCTTCATATGAAATATATAAAGAATATTGGAAAATGCCTATCTGCATGATTTACAATTCTTGCCTGAATGTACAGGATGAATTTACTTTACAGTAATTGGTATTTTTGGTTATCAGGCATCCCCTTCCCTTCTATCTCCATTTTCTTCCTGACCTGATATGGCATTCAGCTGCTGTTTCAACTGTTGATAACAAACAAGTTGTCAGTGTCAGCTAGAAAGATTTTAAATAATTAATCCTAGCAAGTAAAATGTATATTAAAGCATATGTAATATAAATCACAAACAACAACTCACTTGTACGTATTTCAACTTTTCAGTTGTCAGTTCATCAGTTAAATTGAGCAACCTGTAAAATGTGAGATTGAGAAAGAAAGAGAGGAGCGTCACATAAACTTCAATGAACTGAAAAAGGAATATTTGTGAGAATTACTTAATCCAGTCGGGCAGTATCTAACCTAGCTTGTAGCTCTGAGATCTTAATTTGCAGTATTCGCTCCCTCTCAGAGCCTGCTGTTTGAACCTGCCAAAAGAACAGATCAGAGAGGCGGAGGAGAAATAACTCCTCGTAGTTATTAATAAAACATCAGCCATATTGACTTATTTCATTTTTCCTTGGGGCGGCTGGATTACTTTTTGTGAAAGCAGTAAACATAATATTTTAGCCGCAAGACAAAAACATTCCTTATTAAGTTGCAAGCTATGATCCTATTACCAGATAAAAAGGGAAATCCCATCATATCAAAGTGTGATCAAACCACCCTCTAGATTCATCCGAGTCCAGTAGAACATTACATGTGATGAAAAGCTACTATATTTTCTTTTGAAAGAAAGGATGTCACCATGCAGAGATCAACAGTCCAATAAAACTCTTAAATATGGATATTATATGCTTCACAAAGCCAACCAGAAATTACCATTTGCATCTACAGATAAGTAAACCATCATGCAAAAGACCATTCCATCATAAGGACAAAAACCCAGAACTAAAAAAAAAAAAAGATAAAATCAACTTACATTTCCATTGTTCTCTGTTACACGAGGCAGTGGGGGCAGCTTTCCGTTTTGAGAAGCTGAAATAAGAAAGTACTGTTCACTATCACTTTTTCAAGTATGATTATATCAAGCATCCATGAAGACCATTCCTTTGCTTACCATCCAAAACCTCAGATGGTTGCAAGCTATTCAATAAATTCATAATAAGGTCCTGGCCAACAAAAGCAAATTTCCAATCAGAACACTTATGTCAGAATTTAGGTGTTTTAAGGCAAACAAACCTAGATAAAGAGTCACCTGTTGAAATGATGTCTGCTGAAAAAGATTCTGAAGATGAGGCATGAGAAGTGAGGTGGGTACAATACTGCTACTCAACTCCTTAGGGGATTGACTGGGGGGCTAGATAAACAGAAAATAACATGAGATTTAATTATAGGTTAAGTAAAGCCCATAATTATGACAGTGCTTTTATGGTGAATACACCACATAAGAGATACTCAGGCTTCAAAATATTAGTTTGAAATCATACACCAGAAAATTCAAAAATTACAGCAACTGGGCACCAACTCCTATATTAGTGACCCCCAGCACTGACATAAGATAAAAATGTAGTGTCTACATAATAATACACAAAGCACATAGATTCTGGTAGTTCAAAAAATGTAGTGAAAAACAACTATAATTAAAGATTTTAGAACGAACTACATAGAAAGCAAGAAGCAGCTGACATACCAATTGTTTTGATTCAAATATCCAGTCACCAACGCTAGCGGACTTCCTCAAAGGTGATCCCTGAAACACAGGCACAGAACATTAAGGTAGAAGTAAACAATTAAAATAGTTGCTTGAAAAATATTTAAGCAAAGTTTAACCACACACCTGCGATCGACGTGGAACTGTACTTAATGGAATATCCTAGGGCACATTGCTTAGTTAGTTACAGTCACATAACAGAACAATCATAACATAAAAATGGAGCATCACCTTTGCCAGATCTAAATTTTCTGATGTTACCGAGAATCGCCCTTTAATTTGCACCAGATTAGCCTTTGACTTGTCATCCATAGAATCTCTATATCCTATTAAAAGAGAAACATCCAATTAAATTCTCATGCCGATAAATGTAATAGCAGAATCAATGAGAAAGGTGATAATGATGGCAACAAAAACGATGAAAATAATAACAAACTCCTTTGATCATAAAATAACTTAGTCACCTGCTGAAGATTTTATGGGAGCTGATAAACTGTTTGCCGAAGCTCTGGTTGGAAGCATTAAAGGGCCACTAAAGCTTGGCGCTTTTCGAAAATCACGGTTAGCTTTTGCAGGTGGTGTTTGACTTTCAGTCTCACACCTAACAATTATTTCAGTCATTTCAAGTGTGTGATTGAGAAACAAATATAACTAGAAAACTTAAAATTTATAGCAACAAACCTTTCTGAGTTACGTGCCCTTTCTGATGATGAATGGCTGAGCACCATACCAGGCATAAGAGGCCCACTCTGAGTTTGGCGACTTTTCACTACTGTTTTGGCCTTGGTCTGCACTGCATCCTTTTCTGATGTTGACGCCAATACCTCTGTGCTTGATCCAATTTTCTTCAAACAAATGCTCTCTTTGATTCCGGAATCAAGTGATTCCCCTTCCAGGGTCTTGCCCTTTCTGTTTAAGCACTCAGACTGTTGTAACTGATCACTTGGTCCTCTGGATTCAGCCTGAGACAGCTCAATATTAGAATTTAATTTCCCAAAACTTGATTGGAAACCAGTTGCAGCCTGCCAATAATAAATGAGAAATATAAACAAATGAGCATCTGCTTAACAATCAAAACTTTCAAAACTTAAATCAGAAAGAAGTGCAATATCATGTAACACTAAATATATATCTAGCACAACTGACCTTATCACCAAAAAATGACTTCAAGTTTTCGTCTTTGTCCCTTGTCTCCAGTATATCATCATCATCTCGCACCTAAAAATGTTGTTGAAATAGTTTAGTCCCAATGCGATTACTGACATACCAGCTTGCCGAGTATTTTTTTAAATAAAAAAATTCAATATGAAAATGCTTCAAAACAGATCAATATCAATATGTTGCTTACTAGAGATGCTTGAGCTTTCAAATCCTCAATATCAAAGTTCCAGGCACTAACTCCTCTCTGGTACTCACTCTGACGACAAGAAGACAAGAATCACATCTAAGTAGAAGATTCTAGGCACTTGCATTGATCTCCACTGCTAACTTGCCTTACAGTTAAATTGATTAGCAAGGAAAAGCTAGTACAGAATGCCATAAAAAGTTTGAAAAACAACCACAACTCCGCTTGTATCTAACCCAACTCTGGTGAACCTGGATTCTTTTAGTTTCAAATTATTCTTACCTTTTTTTATTTTCAGGGTTAGTTTTCATGGTCAAATCGTCTCTATTAGAAATTTAAAGCAACATATGACATTTTCCTCCCAATCAAATGACTTTTGATGGAAGGAATTTTCTTGTTCAATCAATAAGAGATAACTGGCAGTCACTGCATTCCTTTGGATGTCGGATATCTTGAGACAAAATACAAAAGAAATTTTAGAAAGCCAAGGAACAGGGCAGGAAAGCTACACAAGCCTCCAGATATATATATTTAAAGAAAAAAATCAAATCAAGGCACTCTTAACTGTAAAAATATAACATTGTTTAGTCACTTACTCTCGGCCCTGAGAACAGAAACACTAGACATGAATTTAGGAACCATAAACAAGCATGTAATAAGAAAGGAACAAAAAATTATACCTCCAATCAATCATGGGAAAACTAATTTTAAGTCGAAAACTTATAATTTCAAATGTCTTTCTAACCTGTGATAAAGCTTCTTGTTCTGCTGAAGGCATTTTCTTTAGAGCTAGTTGTTGGGCATCTTTAAGCTGCAACATTATAGAACCATCAAAATAGTACAATGGAAAAATAGGAATTTGCACTATAATTAATTGCAGTATGATAGCTCACTTGTAGTGCTTTCACACGATTCCAAAGTGGCGGCAAGTCAGCAAACAATTTCTTCACAGAAAGTTCCGGAGGCTTGGCATGCTTGAAAAATGAATGTTTTAACAGCTTCTCTGCAGTTGGCCTCTTTGTTTGATCTTTCACCAGGCACATAGCAACCATTTCTTTAAAGGACTGATTACAACTGGAAATCCTCCAATTAGAATACTACTCTATAAGAGAACTAAATTGTGACCCACCAATTACACTAGAAGTCCTTTGACCACCTCACTAATTAAGGCCTAGACGTAATTCAATGCATCCTTTATAGCATATTTACACAATAGAGAGTCACATGTATATTAAAAATCTAGCCAGAAAGAAAACCAGTACCTTGGAGAACTTTTTATCGCGATCATAATCAAGTCCAGGAGGAGCATTCTGTATGGTCATCAGCAGAACCTAATACAGTAAGAAAAAAACACGTCAGATAATTCAATGAAACACTTCCATAGAAGCCGTCTGCAGCTAATATCATATCTGTATGCACATCCCAGTTTTTCCTTTTTAGCAGCGTATTTAGTGATACATTCTGGTTAAATCTCGTTATGGCTGTTATACCTTCATTGGAGGGTATTTAGAAAAGGGTGCATGACCATGGGCCAATTCCAGTGCTGTTATACCAAATGACCAAATGTCAGCCCTGCACAAGAACCAAACAAGCAACTCACAATAAGCCTGAAATTAATTTTAGATGAAAAGTTACCAATACATTTTATTTGCTTTACAAAACACCTTCTATGTTCCCCTCCCAAACTATCTATTTTGAAGTTCATACAGAAGCTATATGCACACGGATAAGTTCTACATGAATTTCTCCATTTTTTCTTTTCTTGAGAACCATAAATATCCCAACCTTTCTTACAAATTTATCAAACCTGAAACTGGGGACTACTATTGGACCCTATATCACTGGCTGTCAGGAACTTGAGGGAAATAAAAAATTAAGTAGGTGGCCCCATGGTTTGAACCCCTAACAGTTTGACTGGAAGTCTAAGGTCTTAACCACTCAACCCAAGGTTTGTGTAAATAAATAAAGAAAAGGAGAATGTTTTTGTGCATTGATAATGAAGAAAATACAACAATATGTAGGTGAAGCTTGGATTCCTATTTGGAAGGTCAATCAATCCTAATTGTAAGGCCATCAATCTATTTTCTATACTATGATATTAACCATAAATATATATACAAATACTATATACATCTCAACACTCCCCCTCAAGTTAGAGTATATAAATCATATGCGCTAAACTTGTTACCAATAAAATCAATTTGAGGACTCCTGAGAGATTTAGTAAGGATGTTTACTAGCTAGTCGTTTGAGCAAACATGACTTGTAAAAATACAACCAGACAAAATCTTCTCTCAAATAAAGTGACAATCAACTTCTATATGCTTAGTCATTTCATGAAATACCGAGTTGGATGAAATGTGAAATGCAGCTTGATTATCACAAAATAACTTCATTTGTGATATGTTTGCAAATTTCAATTCTTGGATCAGCTATTTCAACCATATAAGCTCACATGTTACTAAGGCCATGACACGACATTCTGCTTCTGCGGTCGACTTGGCAACAACTTTTGGCTTCTTACTTTTTCATGATACAAGGTTTCTTTCAACAAAAACACAATACCCAATAGTAGAACGTCTATCTGATGGAGAACCTGCCTAATAACATCTGAATATCTGACTACTTGTGTGTGACCCTTATTTTCGTATAGCAAACCTTTTCCTAGTGCACCATTGATAAACCGTAAAATTCGAATAACTGCATCCCAATGACTATTACATAGAGACTGTAGAAACTGACTGACAACACTGACCGAAAAGAAAATATTAGGCCGAGTGATGGTGAGATAATTAAGCTTACCAACTAATCTCCAATATCTCCCAGAATCTACAAGAGGCTTCCTCTGTCTAGGTAGGAGTTTAGTATTATGATCCATAGGAGAGTCTAAAGGTTTGCAGTCTAACATCCATGTTTCTTTCAGAATATCCAAAGCATATTCTCTCTAAGAGATAGCAATCTCAGAGCTAGGCTGAGCAACCTTTATATTAATAAAGTATCTAAGCAATCCCAAATATTTAGTCTGAAAATGATTGAACAAGTGATTTTTCAATTGCTTAATACCATCATGATCACTCACTGTAATGACAATTTTGTCAACGTAAACTATCAGATATATGTTGTGTCCTTGTGCTATATGCCTATAGAAAATAGAGTGATCTGACTCACTTCGAATTATGCTAAACTCCTGGATAACAGTACTGAAACGACCAAACTAGGCATGAGGAGACTGTTTTAAACCATATAAGAAGCGGTGAAGTTTACATACCAAACCAAACTCCCCCTAAGCAACAAAGTCAGGCGGTTGCTCCATATAGATTTCTTCTTGAAGTTCACCATGAAGAAACATATTTTTTATGTCTAGCTAGTGCAAAGGCCATTATCGAATAGCAACCATAGATAAGAACAACCAAACAGACGACATTTTGGCCACAGGAAAGAAAGTCTCATAATAATTAAGGCCATAAGTCTGAGTATACTCCTTGGCAACCAACCGTGCTTTTAACCTATCAATCTAACCATTGGGTCCAACCTTAACAGTATAAACCCATCGACAACCAATGGTGGAGTGGCCAGGGGGCAATTTGACTAATTCCCATGTACCATTATTGTGCAAAGCAATTATTTCCTCAATCATTGCTTGACACCACCCAGGATGTGCAAGAGTATCACGGAGAGTGGTAGGGATAGAGATAGAAGATAAAGTAGTCACAAAGGCATAATATGATGAAGATAGTCGATGATAACTAAGAAAATTGTATATCAGATAAGGGTTACGAGTGGAGCTTATACCTTTATGAACAACAATGAGAAATTGGTCAGCAGATGGCAGGACCTCAGTAGAAGAGGAATTTAGAGCAGGAAGTGAATCAACGAGAACTTCAAGAGCCTCAGAAGTGGTATCACTATCATCACCTGCAGGATCAAAAGGAACAAGGCTATCACGAGCCGGAGAGGGAGAATCTCCGGTGGGAGGATTATACTGTGGGACAAGAACAAGTTCAGTGTTTGACTCAAGAGGAAGGAAAATAGTATGAGGAACAGGAAGAACTTTTGTGATGGACGTATTTTCTGAAGCAGAGGAAGAAAAGAAAGGTGAAGACTCGAAAAATGTGACAAAAGTAGGAAGGAAATAACGTCTGATATCAAGAGAATAACACATATCATTTCTAAAGGCGTGAGTAGCCAAGAAAAAGACATTTGATGGACCGAGCAGATAATTTTTCTTGTCCGGGAGAAAAGACATGAACAAAATAGGTGCAGCCAAAGGCACGCAGCAGAAGATGAAATAATGGTTGATCAAATTACATAACAAAATGAGGGACTTGATGTTGAAACTCGAAAGAGAGCATTTGATTTATCAAAAAGTAAGCAGTCAGAACAGCATCAACCCAAAAACGGAGAGGAACATTATTATGTGTAAATAAAGTGCGGACAATTTCAATGAAATGTCTGTTCTTATGCTCGACAACTCTATTTTGTTGTAGAGTATAGATACAGGAAGACTGATATAAGATGCTTTGAGAAGACATAAATTTAGTAAAAGGAGTAGAAAAATATTTAAGTGAATTATCACTACGCAATATACGGATAGTAATAGAGAATTGTGTTTTAATTTCAGCACATAAAGATTCAAGGATGAAAAATAATGCAGAACGATCTTTCATTAAAAATAACCAAGTGCAACGCGAATAATAATCACTAAGCATAACAAAGTATTTAAACCTTAAAATAAACGAAACTCAAGGACGCGGTCCGATTATTAACCCGCTTTGAAAACGATCCACGAGAGTATTTTTCAAACTGACAAGACTCACAATTGAAAGACAATAAACTAAAGAGACTTGAACAATTTTTCAAAGCTTTAACAGATTTGGATGTCCCTGACAGTTATGAAGAAGTGCTGGTGATTCAGTGATAGTGCATGCAACAGGTGGTAAAGGAATACGCAGATGATAGAGCCTTTGTGACTCACGACCTGCCTCAATCATCAGTCCTGTACTACGATCCTATATAAGAACAAAATCACTAACAAAAGTGACTGCACAGTTTAAGAAGCGAGTGAGTTTATTGATAGAGATAAGATTAAAAGGATATTGTGAAATATAGTGACCAAGGTCTAAAGGTAAAGAAGGTAAAGGGTGTGCTTAACCAATTGCTTTAGTATTGGTTTTAGATCTATTAGCTAAAGTATTAGATGGTAATGATCCAGACTAAAAAATACAAGAAAGTAATCGAAGGTTATCAGAAATATGATCTAAGGCACCGAAATCAAGGACCCACAGACCTAGAGAGGAAGGCTGAGTAAGGCACGCAACGGAATTACCAGTATTGGCAATGAAAGCAACAGAGGTGATAGACTGCTTAGCTGCTTGATACTTAAGATAGTCCGAATAGTCGGCACCAGTAATAGTCAAGGATGAAGACTGGTTGTTCAGGGTGTCAGATTGATCAATTTGAGCAAGATTAACAGCTCAAGGAAGTCATCCATGCAACTTGTAACATTTTTCCTAAGTATGATCCCAACGATGACAATAATTACACTTAGGGCGATTTTTCTGCAATCGCCTTGTTTTCCTTTGAAAGAACTCTGAAACTGAGATTGAGAGGCCAAGGCTGAGGAGTCAACTGCAAATGATCCACGATCATGAACTGGAACAGAAACACAAAGAAGCAGAGCAAACTCCCTTATTCAAAGAAGGAACAGCCGCAATACCAAGAATCTGATCTCAAATTGGTGAGAGCTCAGAACTGATAGAAGCTAGGGTTAGGACCATAAAAAACTTATCCCTCTGTGCAAGATCTTCAGCGACAGTCTTACCAACCGACAAGAGGGAATTGAATTCAGTCTTGAGAGATGCCATCCGACCAAGGAATTTAGACATATCCATACCCTGTTGTTTCAAATTGACAAGAGTTAAGACAATAGAATATAGCCTTTGAATATTATTAGTGTATAACAACTTGGCCTAATTTCAGATATCAAAACAAGTTCTATAAGCTTTATAAATGGGATACAATTGAGGGTCAATTGTTTTCCATGATTGCATAGTAAGGCATCAATTTTCTTCCACTCAGTTGTATCTATATCTTTTAATTCTAAAACCTGTGTAGTTAAATGATCCTCCAGACCATGTCTCAAACCCTATAATTCAACAGAAGCGGCCCATGAGGTATAATTAATGCTTCCTACCATTTTTTCAATAGAAATAGCAGGAAATGAACTAAGAGAAAAGGTAGAACTTGTTTTGAAGCTTTCAGAAGTCATAATGACTCACAGATCAGAAGAAAAATTTGTCGACAACACAGAAGCAGTTTTCCAGCAACGGCGATGACGATGGCTTTCGGTGAGTGACGGTGACAGCTAGGTTTTGCTCGCAAGCGTCATCTGAAGACAATGGCACCGGCAGTGAGAGCTCACGCACGCCGGAGAAGCAGATCAACGTCCAGTGGCCGATGGACGTTGGGTTGCCATAAAATGGGTCGTCGGAGTTGTCTAAGGTCGTTGGTGGTGGCGGTGAGAATCCGCAGTCGTCGGAGAGAGAGATCGATGATGATTGACCGAAAAAACTATCTCCTAGGTTACCGGAGCGTGACAGTGCGTCTAACGACGAACTCTTAGGTTTGGCAAGTCACCGAGGATTACTACAACTGAGGGCACGATCACCAGGAAAGAGGAGAGCACAGTGACCGGAAAACAACAAGTGACATTGCCAGAAAAAGACAAATCAAAAGTTAAGAGTTGACTCTGATACCATGTAAACAAATCGAGAGAAAAAGAATGTTTTTGTGTGTTAATAATAAAGAAAATACAACATTATATAGGTGAAGCTTGGATTCTTATTTGGAAAGTCAATCAATCCTAATTGTAAGGCTATCAATCTCTTTCCTATTCTATGATATTAACCATAAATATATATACAAATACCATATACATCTCAACAGTTTGAACCCCTAACAATTTGACTGGAAGTCAAAGGTCTTAACCACTCAACCCAAGCCTTCGGGTAATGATATACACACAAAACTCAAACAAGTCTTATGGAAAATAGTAGCAACCTCCCTTTATTGCAAGGTCTTCATTAACTTGATTTATATCCATGCCTAGATCAATAACAATCCATGTATAATGCCACTGTGCTGACCATTATATGATCAGACAACGATAGGAACAGTTTAATATTTTATGCTGCAATTGTCAAGGGTATAAATTACCTAAACCCATAGCTTTCATACTTGGAGAATACCAAATTTTAGGATTACTAACAAAACCCTAGAGAGTATGTACTAATATCAACTAAAGTTGATTAAGAATAGACTCCAAGTTTGCTTCAGGTAGCAAATGAAATATACATGAGAAGAAACTGATAGTTCTCAAACTTTGGCCTAAAACTCTTGACAAATAGAAACTCACTTGGAATTGTATCCACTTCCTGGTTGCAATACCTCTGGTGCCATCCTACAAAACAATAGAAGAGCATGGGTAAACAGAATTTAGCATGCCACAAGGCATCCAGAATGCACATAAAAATATGATCAGACATATCTTACCAGCATGGAGTTCCTACAAAAGTATTTCTTGCACGTTGTCTATCACCTGTATCAAACATGCAAGCTGAGACTCCAAAATCAGCAAGCTTGACCACCCCATTAGTATCAAGTAGTATGTTTCCGGCCTGTAAAGACGATTAATATTAAATTAAGCTGGAGACCTTTGCAACATAGATTTGAAAAGAAAGGCGATCACATAAACGTCTCGACACTTGGCAGACCTTAACATCTCGGTGGATGTGTCCTTGTCGATGAAGATAATCCAAAGCCTTGAGAGTTTCTTTGAGAATAGAACCAATTGCCGACTCTTCAAATCCACCGGGGTAGGCTATCTTCATGAGGTGCAAACAAGAACCCTCGGCCATGAATGGCATGACCACCCAAAGGTTATGATCAACTACAAATGAACAATGTGCCTTTATAACATTTTGATGATCAATCAAACTCATCGTTTGCGCCTCTCGCCATATATCATCCTGCAAAATGACATATTCCATCAAATAAACTAACTACAATAACCATAAAAACTTGATTCAGTTTGCATCAAAGAAATTGAATTTCTGTTCACGTAACAAATATTTTAATAATAATCGGAACTTATTAAATCTCACAGCAGTAGCCACAAAATCGCTAGCAGTAAAGCGCCAATCTCAAATGAATCCAATTAAATCAAGCAACTAAAAGATTAACTCAATTAACTAAAACCAATGAACAGAACTTACAATCGACCAAAAACTCAAAATAATTGATATCAAATCAATTGAACTAACTAATTCAGATTATTAAAAAAAAAACGACAAATGAAGCCAAAATAAGAGAAAAACTAACCAAATTACTGTTGCATCGATCGAGATCCAAACACTTAACAGCAACAACTTCATTGGAAGGCAAGTAAATCGCTCTGTAAACAGTAGCGCTCGCGCCATAGCCGACTTCTTCTAGAAGTTTGTAGTCGCTCGAATTTGCCGAGTAAGTCTTCTGGTTTTGATAATTATATTGACTGCCTCCTCTCATTCTTCCCATGCCAAAAAAAACAAAATACCACCACCAACTTGCAAAGAACAACAACCAGTTTCAGATATTTTTGTATTTCGGAGTAGTCGTACTTTCAAATTCAGGTAATCGATTCTCGTCAAGAAGGAGTGTCGTTGATTTTCGATTCGTTGACCGCCATCGAGACGAGAAATAGAGAGAGATGGACTACTACTGAGTCTGTTTGTTTGTGTAATTGTAATTGTTTGGGGATGAACGATGATGATGGGGAGAGACGGTGCTGACGGGATGGTAACACGTGGAACGGCTGGGACCCATTCACTCACGCTCTTAAGTCTTTACCATAATAGGCTTTCATTCAAAATTTTCACATAATTACCATATTAATAAACTCTTTTTTTTTTTTTTTGAACTGATAAACTCTTATTATTTTGTTATATAATTATAAACCTTTTCCGGCTACGTGTGAATTGAATTTTTTTTCTAATTTTGGAAATGATATAAATATTTGCGATTTTTTTTTTTGAGAAAATGATATTTCCTCGCCTAACAAAATTATACTTGACAGAAAGGAAGCAAAGGGCAAGGGGTGCAGGTACTTGAAGACCGTGTTTATTTAATCATTAACCACAGGACTATAAAGATGAACAGCCCTAGTGATTGAATATATCTGAAGAATTTTGATAAACACAGGAGAAAAGAGGGTCGAACTTTGGCTCCTGTCCAAGTAGTTTCAATAGATTTTTTTATTTATATTCATTAGCTCGGGCCGTTTGTTCCCCTTTTTCAATTCGCTTGTAGCCGGGAATAATAAAAATCATGTGATGTGCCTTCATCTGGAACTACTGAAATAAGGGTGGTCAACCACTCGGTGAACCATAACTAATGGTGAAAAAGCTCTATGCAGGTAGGAAAAAAATCATTTTCAATCCTACCAACGAAGGTATGGGGGTTTAGATTGAATCTCAGCTCCAAGATATCAAGTTAATCACAACCTATTTGATGAATACTAAGAGAAAGCATATTAAGTGATAATCCGTGCATGAAATGCTCAGACAGTGAAAAAAAAAGAGAATAGTAAAATGAAGAAGTTAACAACGTTTTGGCCAGGACGTGTCTTCAATTTAAATACGGTATCTCCTAAATAATATTTTAGAAAATGGATAGATATATTTTAAAACTTTTACTAATATTTAGTACTCTGTTTAGGTGGGCCTTTT
Organism: Ailanthus altissimus; assembly: GCA_946807835.1. Taxonomy (NCBI): domain Eukaryota; kingdom Viridiplantae; phylum Streptophyta; class Magnoliopsida; order Sapindales; family Simaroubaceae; genus Ailanthus; species Ailanthus altissimus. The sequence continues at coordinate 28,649,672 of OX327699.1, forward strand.
TACCGGTCAAATGAATTTTTTTAAATACTTAAAGTTTTTTTTAAATATTTTTATAATGTTTGGTTATAATTAAAAAATAATTTTTAAAAATTAAAAAATAAATTTTAAAAATTAAAAAAGCTCTTTTATTTTTTTATTGACAAAAGTTAAAATTTTGAGTTTTTAGTTGAGTTTTTTTGAATTTTTTTAATAATTGTGTAATGTTATATATATTATAATAATATTTTATTATTTTCATAGTATATCATTGATAAAAATAAACTTTATTTAATTAATATTTTTAATATTTTCTTAAAAATTATTATATTTTAAATTCTCTTTATCTCTACAACTATCATATTTTTACAATAATCAACTAAATTTTTTTGTTGATTATCTTATTTTTTAAATAAAAAGAAGTATTAATTTATTTTTAATTTTTGTACCAAACACAATAATTTATATTGATTCGTTAATTACTATGTATTAATTTTAATTGATTCATGTGTTTAAGAAATTAAATTCGAAAAAATATGTAATAAATTTAAATTTAAATATAAAAAATATTGGATTGTTTAGAATTTGAATATAAATTTTATTAAATGTATTTTTTGGTACTTTAACAACATATAAGCATTTTTAATAATGTATAACTAAAAGATTTAATTTTTTAATTTTTTTTTAATTGACAACTAAACGATCAATTTTTTTAAAAAAATTATATTTTAAAATTATCTATATTAAAAAAATTTACTTTTAAAAACTCAATTTAAAAAAATTAATCATACAAACTCTAAGTATTTACTTAAATGATCTAGTGGTTAAAGACTTACAGTGCATATAAAAAATTTAGGTTTGATATTTTAATAATTTTCATTTATTTAAACTATATAAAAGAGTTTAGATGTCCCCTTTTCAGATATTTTTTTATTAAAATAAACAAAAATGTTAATTGATAAAAATATGATGAGATTTTTAAAATTATTAAACTCTTTTCTTAAAATGTTAAGAGGTTAGCTTTTTTTTTTTGGTATGTTTTAAAATCTTTTTTACATTTTGATTTGTTTCTGGAACGAATAATATTTGACCTGGGTTTATCCTTGTTCCTTCGTGGGATTTGTCCAAGTGTCTTCAAATTTCAGAAATTTGACTTATAAGTATATAATTTGCTGAAGAAATTAAGGGGTTTAATTTATACATGTTTAATTACTAATCATAGTATATACATATGAATGAAACCGAGATTTTTTTTTATATCTTTGTATTTATTACATTTCCTATTTAAAATTATTGGGAAAAATAAAGCATCGTGAAAAACAAAGTAAACCCATTTAAATTTCGTTTTTGTAATTGAAATTTTTGTTTCAGTTGGTCTATTATCTATTAGATTACATAGTCACATCATATTAAACTATTAATTAAAATTAAGAAACACAAAATATAGAATATATATATATATGTCAATTCAATGTCAAATCTTCTATTGTAATTCATGTTTCTCCATTTGATAAAACACTTTTTCTTTTTTTTTGGCTGATGGGAACTTCCTGCATAAGTGGAAATAACCAAAATCTAGACCCGGATGAAGAATCACAATTACTAATTGCCTTATCGAGTGAAAATTTTTACATATAAATAATGATTTGTTCTAAATACAACCATCGACACAACTAACAAAAATTAGTCTCATTAGAGAAAGTACATAAAAGAAAAATAGTTAGTGCTTAGGTCACTAACTCAGTATTAAGCTTAAGCCCATCAAAATAATATTCTCTTGCGCCTTAGGCTCTTAGCGGAAGCTTTAGAAACCAAATAGCCCACACCCAAACACATGACCCAAATCCCAACATCAACGGCCCATCTCACTCCTTCCATATTAATCTCCTCTTCATCCTCACCGTCCGATCCGCTCTGATTCTCCATCTCTCCTCCGTACGAGCAACAGCAGCCGTCCGATTCAAACTCGCGAAGAACGACCGCCTCTCTCTCCTCGGGAATCTCCTCCAGCCCGTTACCAAACGCCCTCCTTTTACTCCTCTTCCTCTTCACCATCATCTCTACCCTCTCGATCATCGCCATGTGTCCATCGAGCCCCACGCAGACCTCTGCACTCGCCACGTCACCACCACCCGTTACGATCTCCCTCTCCAGCACGCACTTGCAATCCAGCTTCCACTCACCATCGTTGTCCTTTCTGAAAATTCCCCTCAAGACCTTCTCCTCTCTAAAATAAACCTCGAACGTGATCCCTTCGCTCGCCAGAACAGGTTCCCTGCTTCCGTATATAACCTCGCCGTCTCCCGTTTTCGCCGTTATGACCCTATGGAGAGTGACGAACGCCGGAGAATCGGGTCGGATATTCTTGCCGGATATTTCGAGAGCCGTCTCGTTGATGCGCGGGAGGTACACGAGAGTGAGAGATTCAGGAGGCAGCTGTTTATACTTTGCATGCAAATGCAAGTTCGACAATCTAACGAAGAAGGATTTCACCTTCAGGCGATCTTGATCGTTGAAGTAGAACCCTTCAAAATCCGCTGACCTACACATCTTTCTATTCTTTCCTGCAGAGAAAGGAAATGAAACGACACGTCGTTTGCTGTATCTTCTTTTCTTCTTTAATGGTTCGCGTTGTTTCTTAGTGTAGAGAAAAGAGGTTTGTTATATAAATGGAGAAGATGAGAAGCGTCGGCTAAAAAGTAGAAGAGTCATCGGTTTCAGACTTGCCTTTGAGTTTGGGATTTTTAATACTAGGTTCCAATGGTTTTGTTAGAACGGGTGGCGAGCACGCGGTATTTTTTATGATGTAGACTAGACGACAAAACTGATTTTCTTTTTTTGTGTGGCAACTGGCCAGAAGCAAATTTTGTATTTGCTTGCCCTTTGGGAGGAGACTTCCTGTGTCCCGCCCGTCCTTGGGTTTGCAATTGCCAATTGGTGGGTAGGGGGTGTTATCCGTTATTTCGCGCGTATAATGGGGTTCATGAACTTGCGAGTTTTTTTTATGACGATGATGATGACGACCTTGAATTCATAAAATTAAGATTCAAGAAAAGAATTCGACTTTAAATCATTTTTCTAAATTGATTTTAATTTCACACACAATTTGATGTTAGATTTTAATATATATTCCACTAGTATATGTCAAATTGAATTTGATGCACAATATACACTGAATTTTTAAAATTAGTTTTAACGTGATTGTACTAATTATATATTTTTTATATTACGTTAATTGTAATAAATTTAAAATATCAAAATTAAAAAAAAATGAATGATTTATAAACAATAATGAATATAATTGAAATTGACGTGAGCACTCTTTCATTTTTAAACAATATTTTTAAAGTTTGATGCATAATTCATGATAGATGAGTAAAAAAATGGTTTTGATGCATTATATATTAAAATGGGTAGTTTTGAAAGTGCACGAACCATTGATGCAAGGTACTTTTTGTCTATTTGCTCGAAAGGAAATGTTTGGAACTTTTGATGCTAAAGATGCCTCGGTTTCGCGGCAACTTGATAGAAATCGTTAACATTAACAGACATTGGGCCTTTGTGGGCTTGGGCCAACCTCTTGCGTAGAGGACTGTATTTGGGCTTAAATGGTATTGAGTTACTGTATAATTGGCCCAGAATTAATGAACATGGCAAAGCGCACACATATTTGTACTGGTTTCAGAATTAGGCATGTTTCTTTTGCCATGTGAAATATATGAGAAGAGTTGACTAGTCTCAGCCATTGGCAATGGGCATCCAAATGCTTACTGCAGCAGGTCTGTTTCCAAAAAAAATTGCTTTTCCTCTGTGGGATAATGAGGTAGTGCTTCAAGCACCTCACAGTATACACTTTTTAATTTGCTTGCTCCAAGTCTTGTTTGCAATTGTGAGCCGTAATTTTCACAAACGAAATGATACGTACTTGTGTGGATTGTGTGGCGATGAAGGAGAAAAGTTCTTGGCAAAGGGTCCATTCCCATTATGATAAATTTGATACCTACGTTTGTTTTCATTCCCCTTGCTTTTTCTTCCTATTGCATGGAGTGAATTAAAAGGGCTGCCACGAGCCAGCATTTTCATTTGTGGAAGAATATAATTCTCAAAGTGTCGGGGCACATATATTGGCTAAGATTATCTCTCCGTGAATGGGCAGAACCACGCTTTGGAGAATCTGCAAACCCACTTTACTTTGTTTGATCTGCCCGTCCAAATTCAAAACGATATTCGATATGCTAGACCAGTAATACCATGAATCATTATTCAAGTAATAAAAGGATTTCATATACTGTTTTGCTTGATATTCTTGTCGATTATGCTTAAATTTGAAAGTCTAATAATTAAATTTTTTATAAATACTTGTAGCTAAGGTTAAATTGATCTTATTTTAAGTTGTAATTATCTTTTTTTTAATAAAAAAAAATTATAACAACTTTTGCTTGATGATGATTAGTGTTTATCGAATACTTATCAATTTCTACTCCATAATATATAGTTGTTTAGATTGTAGATAAAGTTTTAATGCATCACTATTAAAAACAATAATAAAGAAATAAACCAAAAACAAGCAAAAAGAAAAAAAAATATACGACTTATAGTGGCTCACCACCAACTTGACAGCCACGTTTATTTATTTTGCCGTGGCAAATTTTTTACTATATTAATAAAAAGGACTACGAGATAGTTTTAATTTGGTGATTTAAAATTAATATTAAATTTAATTTTGAATTGAAAATTAAGAAACAGTCGAACACAAAATAAAATACACATTCAATAGATAAAAAATAGCACCGATGTACTATTTATAAAATACTGTTTACACTTCAAATGTACTATTTACGTGGCAACTTGTGTTTTTTATTTTGATTCAATTTAATTTTTTAAGTAGGATTTAAATTCCTATTCCAATAAGAAATAAAAATTTTAGAGGTAATATAAAACTTATATAAATCATTATAATTCATTATAATTGTTAATACATTAATAAGAGAGATAATAGAGGGTTGTGACAGTTCTAACACTGGTCATAAATGTCGAAAAGTACCATAAAGTATTTGAGTATTAGATATAAGCGCGAAATAGCACAAAGTAGATATTTTAAGAGTTTTTCTGTTGTTGTATTCTTTAACTTCTCTTGTGGAATTTTTTTTGTAGTAACCAGTATCCATAACCGGTAAGAATATGTATATTTATATATATAAATATACGTATTTTATTTGTATGTGGGTGATCCTTGATTTATATATTGTTATTAGTAGTGTTTTTATAGGTTAAGGATATACTATTAGTATTGGGTTTATTTGCAAGACCTTGGAATTATTTTAGGGACCAAATTGTTATACTTTGAAAGTTTTGGGGGTGAATCATAAATACCAAAAATTAACCACTTAGTATAAAAATACACTTTTAAAAACCCTAATTCTCTCATTTTGGTCGAGCTACCCATTTTTAGAGAGAGAAGAGAGAAATAAAGGAGAGAGAAAGAGAAGAAGAAGAAGAAAAAGAAGAAGAAAATGAGAATTTTGGATCTTTAGAGGTATATCACAACTAATTATCAATTTATTGGTGTTAATTAAGTTAATTTCTTTAAGTTTTGATTTCTGGAAATATGTATAATTAAGGATTTGATGTGTATTTCGTTTGATGTTGTGAGAATTGATGATGATCTATAAGATAGTTTGATAAATCATAATGAATTATGGAATTTCTGCTGGATAACCTCTTGATCTAAGAATTTTATAAATTGTTGTGATTCGATTCTGGTTTTGAATTTTGAGTATATGAAATTAGACATGTTTAGGATCATCTGAGACTTTGAATCGACTGAAAATCTCGGAAATTGAATTTGTAGTGAATTTACCAAAATGACCCTGGAATTCTGGAAATTTCCTGTGTAAACAGTATGATACAGTGGAAAATAATTTTTGACCTGCTGAATGATCTTTAAAAATTATGAATTTGTGGAATATGATAATTTTATATGTCTAATATGATATACTCGGAATTGAGAATTTGGATCAATGTGGTTGAAGTGTTATGAATTTCTAAAGTGTATTAGCTCATTGTAGTATTTGATTAACAGATTTTTAAAGTTATGAAATAAAATAGTTTTAAAATACTTTTGGCAGTTATTTGGAAGCCAAATATTTATCATGGACTGAAATATGTGTTAAGAGTGATTATGTAGTAGTTTTATAATTTTTGAGTTAGTATATGATTTTATAAAATTAGGAGATTGAATACTATTCAGTAAGTATCTTGATCCTGTCAGGTTTGTAGTTTGGATTCGATGGTGTGTATGGAATGGATTATGTAGGAAATTTGATATAATATTCATATATAAGAAGGATATATGAGTCAAGAATGGTATATTCTGATTTTGGAGTAATTGGACATCATTTGATGTATTAGAAATTTTTGTTAAGTGTAAGTGGTCAGAATGACAGGTTTTGAGAAACCAAATATTTAGACCAATTTGATGTGATAAATGCATTGTGTATAATTTTGTAAGCTATTTAAAGTATTTTATGTGAATTGTGAGGCTTATGAAAGGATTGATCTCCATTGATAGGTTAAGGAGATTTAAGCCTTGTAGCTGTAAGTGCTAAGAGGTAAGTATACTAGACTTACTACTGGAATCACAATAAACATAATAATTGTTTTGTATGATTTTGTAAATGGGGTTAAGAATATGTTTATGATATGTCAAAGTATATTTTGATATGAAATGTGAATATATGTTTATGAATGTGAGCATTGACATTGAGCATGGACATACATGTGTTTTTTTTGAAAGTGAGCTTTCCAAAATAAGATGCGTTTAACAAAGAAAGCTTTTGAAGTGTAATATGTCCATGAGAAATATTTTGTGATTTGAGGGTACTTGAACTCACTGTTAACTTAGTAGGCATTTTATGTGATTTGTGGAGCCTTTATGTGTGGCCTTTCCTTCGGGATTGGTATATGTTATGTGTTCCGTATGTAGGGAGGATCCTATTGGTACCTAAAGGAAGTGTGAGTCATCACATTCGTGTGGTGGCGTATAGGTACATGTGAGAGGACTCACCGATGATCAGGGTGAGGGTTTGGCTTTTACCTTCGGGCATAAGCGTTATATATGTGTGATTTAAAGACCTCACTTGTACTATTCCTCTCATACGGTATGTCACCTACGAGTGACATTTGGCTCATTATGTGATATGTGATATGTAAGTCCTACTAAGTAGTAGTCGAGTAATGGTATTCCTATTATGTGTTTTGAAAGAATGTGTAAGCGCTTACATGATATGTGATTTGATAAGATTATGATTTTGATTGATCACAGCATATCATACATATGCATTGTGTACATATATGTATTTGTATTTGATATATGAAAAATTAGTATGCTTACTGAGTTTTATACTCATTATAGTTTATGGTGATTTCAGGTAAATAAGGTACATGTGTGCTTAGCGGATTTGGCAAGGCTTCTGCTGTTCCTTGGGTTCCCTAAGTTGCTAGGTTGTTGTGTGTTTCATTTGGGGACACGTGAGATAGGATATTTGGTTTGTCCCTATTGAATAAATACTTATGTATTATTTCATTGTGTGTGGATTGGATTTGGTTTAAGTTTTATAAAGTGTGGTTATTGGATGATTTTAAGTAAGAATTTGCAATGGATATATTCTGGGCTCCCGGTAACAAAGTTGCTACTGGTGACGTAGTAGAGTGTTAATCTCTGAGAAAACTCTGCGTATCTCCGGTTTAATAATTGTCCCAGTCATAATTCAATTGCTATAATTCTGAAAGAAATTGAAATGAAAGTTGAAAATTTTGTGTAATATTATTTATGAGTGCACATGCAATGAATGAATGTAAGTGATGTCGTGTGTCGGATCTTTTGGGTCTGGGGCGTGACAGCTTTTATTGGTATCAGAGCTAAGATATGATTCTGTAGACTTTTAAGTGTCGAGTCAAGGGAACCGAGCAGATGCCAAATCCTTAGGATTGTATTTGTAGCTTTGTTGTGTAAAAGTTTGACATATTCCTTAAATTTTGTATGATTTTGTGAAGATGACACAGTATCCAAGAGCTGCTAAGATTGTTGTTGTTGTGGATAATGGTACTTTGTGGATCTTAATGTTATCATTTAGATTTTCTTTTAAGTTATGACTAATATGCTTAGTAAGAGTGATGTTGAATATCTTATAATGATAATTTGCATGTGATAGAGCAAATTGAGATAATTTTCTCAATGACAAAATATAGAGAAGTAGAGTATTGAAGACATCAATTGAAACAACTTTTATTGAAAAGGAAAACAACAACAATAGCAGCAACAAAAATACAGTAGAGGCTACGGAGTGAGATTTAAGTCTATTTTGCGCTTCTTCTGACTGTCATGAGTAGACCAATCTAACTGATGCAATGTTGGATTAGACAGAGGAATAAAAGACTGCAATTGATCAATCAGTTGATCAACAGTTGGAGCAGAAATAAGAATCCGTCGTGCTATAAGTGGGATGAATTGTGTTCCCGCTGCATAGTCAAGAAAAGATATCAACCCGTCGTAAAAACCATTAACATTTAACAAACCAATGGGTTTTTGATGGATTTGTAATTGTGCCCATGAGACAATTTGAAAAATTTCTTCCAAGGTCCCGAAACCTCCTGGTAGAGCTATGAAAGCATCTGCATGCCCAAGCATTTGAGCCATTCGTTCGTGCATAGATGAGACTTGTAACTCATCCCCAACTGTTTTTCCTACAATATTTTCAATAGCTAGAGGTTTTGGAATGATACCCAAAACGCGACTACCATTATTGTGTGCTGCTTTTGCTACAGACCCCATTAACCCACGGTTACCTCCTCCATATACTAAATGTATATTTCGCTCAGCTAATACCTTACCAAGATTTTCTGCAACTTTTGTAAACTCTTCAGTATTCCCAGGGTTGGATCCACAAAAGACACAAATTTTTGTGAATCGACGAGCTGAGGTTTCCTCCATTGTTATGCTCACCCTAATCTTTGAATATTTTTGAGTTTGTATAAGGATGCAATAATAATGTATTTATAGAGAAACAAATTGATAATAGTTGTGGAGCATATGTGTAAGTATGTTCAAGTATATATTTTTCTCGATTCTGGTGAGGTAAAAAAAAAAAAAGAATGAGTTTTACTTTATCATTTTATAAGGGACAATAGGTTGCAAAATCTTGAATAAATATATGTTGATATGTAAGTGTGATAAAAATTGTGTCGGAAGTGTGATAAGTTAGGTAAGATAATTAAGAAAAGTCAATAAAGGCCTATTTCATGGATTTAAGGACTTAGCCATTTTGGCACTAATGGTCGACAATATATCAATGACTTGAAGACTTTTTGAGCTAACAATTGGACTTTGGACATGAGGCCAAATTAACTTTATTAATTACAAAGATTTTTGTGGTCTTAACATTGATTTTTGGCCGATAGATTAAAAGCAAACATAAAGAAAAATAAAGCACACTTGACATAAAGATAAAGCAGTAGTCAGTCTCTCTTTGATGTGATAGAACAACACGGATCTAGTTTCTGTGAAAAACAGAAACAGCAATGTAGGTTAAAATGAGTCTTCCTGGTCGCTTTCATCTGTGTCGTATCCGTAAGAGAGAAACTTATGGAGTTGTTGTTCCCATACATTGAATGAGGGCTCTGGCTGAGTGGAAGGTGGGTCTACCATATCTTGATCTTCTGCAGGTGAGCTGGTCTGGATGAGGGATGTGCTGGATTCCCCTTGGATTTGAGTGTCGGTTAGATAAGGTTGGGAGTCTTGAAAGAGGGATAAGTCAAGATTGGGTTGGTGTTGGTCAGGTTCTGTCGGGACAACTGGCTGAGATTGGGTAGGTTCTGTCGGGACAGTTAGCTGAGGCCATTGGTGAAGGTTATTCATTGCTTGTCTGTATCTGGCATAATAAGTCATGTTTGGGATATGGTGATGATGAGTAGAGTAATTTGTATTTCTGAGATGTGAAAGATGATATTTTTGTCTTTGTTGGAATTTGAGTATATTGGCAAAATTCAGGTCTTCTGCAAAGTCAGCTTCAACCTGTTCCCAAGGCGCAGCATCTTCTGGGGAGATCCAAACAGACGGAGGAATTATTTGATTTTCCTGAGCAAGAATTCTTTCAAGTTCTCTCTTTTGTTGGATTACTTCTTCAGGCCAGAGCTTAATTGATCCCTTTAGTGAAATGGTAAATGTGAAGTAATCCTTAACAGTGGGGTAATAATGAATCTCGTGATCTGAAATAATCATACCCTTCCGTTGGAGAAGTAAGACTGACCAAAGATGTTGTCTGGGGACTGCAGCATTTGTGTTGTTTGCAATCATGTATTGAAATTTAGTTATCCACCATGTCTTTGGGTAAAACCATTGGAGAAAAATCAGGGCTGGATGATCTTCATCACATTTTTCTAATTTTTGGAGGGTTACAAGTAATGGGAATTCCATGGCGATTGTATACAGATCCAACAGGTACCATAACAAGTAAAGGACAGGTTTGGACCATTGGGAAAATGGGAAAAAAGAGTGCAGGTGAAAGAAAGGGTATTCTAAGTTGAACAAAGGGCCACCAAGAACTGTGAGGCCGTGTTCTTGGACTGCTAAGATGGCGTAGTGTCTGATGAATTCTTTGGCACGGGAATGGAGTGTTCTGGTTTTGATTAGGTCTGGAAATTGTGGTGGAGAAAAAGGAACAGGAGGAGTTATGATAATGGGATTCATTATGAAGATGGTAAGAAGGTTGGTTTTATTTATTGCTAGAAAAGTGATTATGAGGTTTAGGCTATTTATAGAGTTTTATGAAAGAAAATCAATAATCGTTTTGTCCTTTCCTTTTACGTGGATGACGTTAAAGGAATAGTTAAAAGAATCATATTTGCCATCGCAGTAATTGTGCTAGTAGAATCTTTTCTATTTGAAATCGAGCATATTAGAAAAAGCAGACATGTCAATCTCAATGAGAAAATGATGTCCAATAAGGTGGACTATTTTTTTTAAGAGTTAAAGTAAGAGATATAATGTTAAGATCTATAGTTTAAGAATCAGTTGAACTAAAGGTCTTTTTATTGAAGTTGATTTTTGATCGTTTAAGATAATGCTTTCAATATTCTGATTTGAATGACAACTTAGTTGCGTAGAAATACTACATTTTTTTTTGAATGATATCAAGGTAGTGAATGATATTATGACGTATGAGTATATGTTGAAGGGATTAAAATTTTTAAAGGAGTTAAGAATTTTATGTAAGAGATTAGTATGGGTATTCTACATCTATGTTATTCTTTAATGAATGAAAGGTGAAGTGTATAGATACCCATTAAATATTGAACGAATGGGAAAAAAGAATAAAAATATGTGTGTATAATTTTATAAGTCCATAATGTGTGTCATATGTTTATTTTATGGATATATGTTTCGTACTCCTCTCGTATACTCAGCTATGAGCCAACTTAGAGATAATCTAACATATGAATGAGTATTTATTAGGATTTTGGACCACAATGAGCAAATCCTATATACAAGGAAGATTGCTTTGTAAATGTTTTATGAATAAACTATACAGTTGAAAAGGAAAATTGAGAATGAGAAGAAGAAATGAGATCTAAGTATCCTCATCTATGTGCTTAAGTTATGAATTTCGAGGACGAAATTCTTATAAGGAGGGGAGAATTGTAGTAACCAGTATCCATAACCGGTAAGAATATGTATATTTATATATATAAATATACGTATTTTATTTGTATGTGGGTGATCCTTGATTTATATATTGTTATTAGTAGTGTTTTTATAGGTTAAGGATATACTATTAGTATTGGGTTTATTTGCAAGACCTTGGAATTATTTTAGGGACCAAATTGTTATACTTTGAAAGTTTTGGGGGTGAATTCATAAATACCAAAAATTAACCACTTAGTATAAAAATACACTTTTAAAAACCCTAATTCTCTCATTTTGGTCGAGCTACCCATTTTTAGAGAGAGAAGAGAGAAATAAAGGAGAGAGAAAGAGAAGAAGAAGAAGAAAAAGAAGAAGAAAATGAGAATTTTGGATCTTTAGAGGTATATCACAACTAATTATCAATTTATTGGTGTTAATTAAGTTAATTTCTTTAAGTTTTGATTTCTGGAAATATGTATAATTAAGGATTTGATGTGTATTTCGTTTGATGTTGTGAGAATTGATGATGATCTATAAGATAGTTTGATAAATCATAATGAATTATGGAATTTCTGCTGGATAACCTCTTGATCTAAGAATTTTATAAATTGTTGTGATTCGATTCTGGTTTTGAATTTTGAGTATATGAAATTAGACATGTTTAGGATCATCTGAGACTTTGAATCGACTGAAAATCTCGGAAATTGAATTTGTAGTGAATTTACCAAAATGACCCTGGAATTCTGGAAATTTCCTGTGTAAACAGTATGATACAGTGGAAAATAATTTTTGACCTGCTGAATGATCTTTAAAAATTATGAATTTGTGGAATATGATAATTTTATATGTCTAATATGATATACTCGGAATTGAGAATTTGGATCAATGTGGTTGAAGTGTTATGAATTTCTAAAGTGTATTAGCTCATTGTAGTATTTGATTAACAGATTTTTAAAGTTATGAAATAAAATAGTTTTAAAATACTTTTGGCAGTTATTTGGAAGCCAAATATTTATCATGGACTGAAATATGTGTTAAGAGTAATTATGTAGTAGTTTTATAATTTTTGAGTTAGTATATGATTTTATAAAATTAGGAGATTGAATACTATTCAGTAAGTATCTTGATCCTGTCAGGTTTGTAGTTTGGATTCGATGGTGTGTATGGAATGGATTATGTAGGAAATTTGATATAATATTCATATATAAGAAGGATATATGAGTCAAGAATGGTATATTCTGATTTTGGAGTAATTGGACATCATTTGATGTATTAGAAATTTTTGTTAAGTGTAAGTGGTCAGAATGACAGGTTTTGAGAAACCAAATATTTAGACCAATTTGATGTGATAAATGCATTGTGTATAATTTTGTAAGCTATTTAAAGTATTTTATGTGAATTGTGAGGCTTATGAAAGGATTGATCTCCATTGATAGGTTAAGGAGATTTAAGCCTTGTAGCTGTAAGTGCTAAGAGGTAAGTATACTAGACTTACTACTGGAATCACAATAAACATAATAATTGTTTTGTATGATTTTGTAAATGGGGTTAAGAATATGTTTATGATATGTCAAAGTATATTTTGATATGAAATGTGAATATATGTTTATGAATGTGAGCATTGACATTGAGCATGGACATACATGTGTTTTTTTTGAAAGTGAGCTTTCCAAAATAAGATGCGTTTAACAAAGAAAGCTTTTGAAGTGTAATATGTCCATGAGAAATATTTTGTGATTTGAGGGTACTTGAACTCACTGTTAACTTAGTAGGCATTTTATGTGATTTGTGGAGCCTTTATGTGTGGCCTTTCCTTCGGGATTGGTATATGTTATGTGTTCCGTATGTAGGGAGGATCCTATTGGTACCTAAAGGAAGTGTGAGTCATCACATTCGTGTGGTGGCGTATAGGTACATGTGAGAGGACTCACCGATGATCAGGGTGAGGGTTTGGCTTTTACCTTCGGGCATAAGCGTTATATATGTGTGATTTAAAGACCTCACTTGTACTATTCCTCTCATACGGTATGTCACCTACGAGTGACATTTGGCTCATTATGTGATATGTGATATGTAAGTCCTACTAAGTAGTAGTCGAGTAATGGTATTCCTATTATGTGTTTTGAAAGAATGTGTAAGCGCTTACATGATATGTGATTTGATAAGATTATGATTTTGATTGATCACAGCATATCATACATATGCATTGTGTACATATATGTATTTGTATTTGATATATGAAAAATTAGTATGCTTACTGAGTTTTATACTCATTATAGTTTATGGTGATTTCAGGTAAATAAGGTACATGTGTGCTTAGCGGATTTGGCAAGGCTTCTGCTGTTCCTTGGGTTCCCTAAGTTGCTAGGTTGTTGTGTGTTTCATTTGGGGACATGTGAGATAGGATATTTGGTTTGTCCCTATTGAATAAATACTTATGTATTATTTCATTGTGTGTGGATTGGATTTGGTTTAAGTTTTATAAAGTGTGGTTATTGGATGATTTTAAGTAAGAATTTGCAATGGATATATTCTGGGCTCCCGGTAACAAAGTTGCTACTGGTGACGTAGTAGAGTGTTAATCTCTGAGAAAACTCTGCGTATCTCCGGTTTAATAATTGTCCCAGTCATAATTCAATTGCTATAATTCTGAAAGAAATTGAAATGAAAGTTGAAAATTTTGTGTAATATTATTTATAAGTGCACATGCAATGAATGAATGTAAGTGATGTCGTGTGTCGGATCTTTTGAGTCTGGGGCGTGACATTTTGTGTATAAAAAAATAAAATAAAATAAGGATATGTTGATCTACCATAGATGTAGGCTATTATTACTAAATCACTTATATTTTTATACATAATGTATGTCAATATTTTTTTTATTATGTATTTGATCTTATTTATTTTTATTTTATTTATAAATAAAGTCCTAATATTAAAATATTAAATATCAAAATTAATGCACATATACCCCCAACAAATGGGATCAAATATAATACTAATTATTAAATAAGATTATTGTTAAGATTGATTTTCACAACAACCTTGAACTTTGAATCCGAAGAATTAAGTTCCACACATCCAACAATGCGTGACTTTAGAAATTGTGGCCAATAATAATAGCAAACAGATTCTTAAGGGACTTCTTTTCAACAATAATCCAAGATAAACGCAGCACAATCAATGATTTTCAATGGGGAAAAAAGTGCATATGTTAATCAATTAAATCATTGAAGATTAGAACTAATTTCAACGAACATACTTATATTCACACACTCAATTTTCAACTTATCATATACTGACGTGTTTTAGGTGTTAACGCATGATGATATATTACATATATATATATATATATATGTGCAAAGGGGTCCCATCAATTCTACATTCCAAATCCATAATTGAATTTGCTGCTGCTGCTGTTTCTAACGAGCTTGTGACGGACCATTACTACTTTCAATACAAAAATCATTCTCTCTATTCGCTAGCCTGCCATTGCCGATATTCATATCTCATGCATGACGTGCTTCTCTTTCTGTGCTTTATTGTTTTTCTTTTCCCTCAAGTAAAACATTCCATTATGCTTAATCAGTGTTCCCAAACAATGATTGGAGTGCTTGTTTGTCACCAATTACGTAGAAGATTATGATCAGGGTTTATGGACGTCAAGATCCCGAAGCTCTAAAAATTTATTAAAATTTAAATTTAAGATGAACTCTAATTTTATATTTTTCTGACCGTAACATTTTAACTTCCTCAATAGATCCCATCTCCTCCCCTACCCATGAGATAATATAAAGCCATGAGGCACGAAGACGTAGCATATTTTTACCAAGGACGACTTCTTGTTGGTAATAATATCTCTCTGTGGAGAGGTGTATGCGTACTATTTAACGGTTTCTTATCTTAAACGACTGGTGGGGGGAAAAATTTCATACCATGCATGCATATATGTGTTGAGAATTTGGTAATTGGAGAATTTTGTTTAAATAAAAATTGAGATGAATATAAAAAAGGAGAATCACAAAAATGTTGAAATACATATAAATAAGTTTAGGATATGTGAGATATGAATGAAAAAGTGAAACAGAATTCGAAAACGTGAAAGAAGAGAGAAAAAGTGCAGAGCTGAAAATAGGAGCCGGCGCTGCAGTGCTCAGAATAGAACTCTAGCTCCGCGGCACCAAGTTCTCAATACCGCAGCGTTGGATGTGTCAAGGCTCAGCACCGCGGTGTCAGAGTAAGAAAAAGTTCGTTTTTAATTTGGATTTTGAGTTTTGAGAAGTTTAGAACTTCCAAAATAAGTGGACTCTTATTCCACTAAAGAATAAGATTAGTAGGCACGAAATAACTCTTATATAAACACTTGTAAATCCTTTTGTTGAAATTAAACATTAAGAGAGACTTTAAGAGAATGGAATAATTGGGTAGACACTAAGTGCTTGTATGCACTAAGGTAAAATCGTTGTTTAGGTGTTCATTGTGTGAGAAAAGATAAAAAAAAATAAAAAGACAGCAAAAAAATATTTTAGAGAAACTAAAAAACTTTAAGTACTACATTATTATTATAATTCTGTGTATTATAAATGCTACATAGATTGCATTTATATAAGCTTTAGGTTAACATAAATAAAGAATATAAATGCATATAAGGAAACTAAATATAATATATTAATTATAAAATATATATGATAAGAATTAATTGTCTTGATTTTTTTATATCTTTAACACTACTCTTCAAATTCAAGATGGTAAAAACTTGAATTTGAAAAATAACATTATTGATTGTAATGGTGTACATTGAGATACTACAGCGAATATAGGCGAATGACAATCCTTGTTGGAGAGAGACAACTCTTGTGGAGGAGAGGTAATATTGTCATAGAGAGGCAATATTTTCATAGAGTGATAATGTTGTTAGAGTGACAAGCACGCTGAGAAAATCAACTACTGCGATTGCAAATACGTTAATAGAGAAAATGAAAAATCAACTATTACGAGTGCAAGTACATTAAAAAGATCAACTATTGCGATTGCAAACGCGTTGATAAGGAGACAAGAAATTAACCGTTGTGAGTATAAGTGCGTTGAGAAATTCTATATTAGAAAAGATAAAAAAATCAATGGAAACTAGCTCTTAGAAAAAATCAAAAGCCTCTGAGAATAATTGTAACGTAGCTCTGATATCATGTGAGAAAAGACAAAAAGAAAATAAAAAGACAGCAGAAATAATAAAAAGAAATTAAAAAACTTTAATGACTACATTGTTGTTATAATTCTATGTGTTACAAATGCTATATAAATTGCATTTATATAAGCTTTAAGTTAACATAAATAAAGAATATAAACACATATAAGAAAACTAAATATAACATATTAATTATAAAATATATATAGTAAGAATTAATTGTCTTGATTTTTTTATATTTTTAACACATTGTTCGTGGTAAAGTAAAGATACACTAAACATTAAGTCATTTTAAGAATTTTTTATTGAATTTTTCTTATAAAATCTCTAGGGAATTAATAAAGGAGGTTAGGATTCTTAGATCCACTGTAAACATAAACAATTGACCGAACCACGTAAATGATTACGTTGTGATATTTATTTTCTGCGTTGAATTTTTACTATATTACTTTATATATAAATTATTTTGTTGTGTAACAAAATTAAAATTTGAAGTTGAATTTGATTATAATTTTTGACTTTAATTGGCATTATTTAAGCGAGAGAGTGGCATGTGCTTTACATGGCCTTTTTTTTTTTTTTTGATTTGAGAGCACTTATTTATAGTGTGTACAAATTCACTAGCCAGAGAACATTAGATAACATGGGTCAATTTGTCGTAACAATCACAGCTAATATGAAAGATAAGACTTTGTAAAATTGAGCATCTCCCATTCATTCACAAGAAAAAGGGGTAACATGTCATATGGAGAAACAAGTTTTATATAGAATTTGAATTAGGTATATTCTAAAAGTGATTTGTAGGCACTAATTTAATTTCTTACCCATCACATGGACTAAATAATTTGGAAGAGGAGCTGAATTAGGTCTATCTTAAAAGTGCTTGCAACTAGTAAATAAAATAAGGGATTGATTTGTATTTTTTTAGAATTAGTATTGAATTCTTTTTTATAACAATGTTCTTAATTCCTCGTTAAGATATACCTCTTTATGATATATATATACAAACAAAGAGGAGGTAATACAATCATTCTAAAAGGGGAATGCAAAATTACAATCTCAACGGCTTTTATGGCCCATAAAGAAACAAAATTCAATGATTAAATTTTTCTCCGACCCATCATTTTCTACTCGGTGGGTGATTGACCCACATAGCCACAACTCTCAGATTTCCAATGGTTTAGTTTACGCCACTAGCTGGAAGATCAGACCTCTGAAAATAAATTAAAAAATAAAAAGGAGAAAAAGGAATCTCTCCTACAGCCAACAATATCATAACCACCTCAATGGATTGAAGGAGAAAAAAAGAAAAGAAAAAAAATTGAGTAAGATTGGTCAATGATAAGGTCACTTATGGAGGCCAATGCCTGTCGAGAGCATTGTCGAGTAGGATTTCATAGATTATAAATTATATATTCCATTACCGTAACTTCCATATGGTCAAAATTAAGCATTTTATGCCAAGTTCTTCCCCTACTATTTGCACTACGTTTTTATAACTTTTATGAAATTAATTGGTCTATAACTGAGATATTTACACCTATTAGGTGGGATTTTGAGTGATATAATGAGCATCTTGGATTCTAGAAACTTGGGGTAGTGAGTGATAGATTGAAAAAGCAGAAGTTGCAAGCAAGCATGATTCTATAAGTTCATGATTTTGGCTGGGGCTAGCTGTGTGCACAATACAGCGCTTACGCTGCTTGTAAGGATTTTGATTCAATGTGATAAAAAGAAAATAGAGAATCAATATTTGAATCACCTGTCTGTTGAATGTAAATAATTCTGAAGCCCATCTTTGAGCTAGAAGACCACAAGCAGAAAAAGGAGAAGTACTAACATAAACCGAAGGTGAGGTTATCTATTTGCATGGATACATTGGTTTTATCAAAATTATAATGTTCTTGTCTCTTCATATCAACTTTTACGTGAAGTTCATTATGATCAGCTATCAAAGTGTTGCAGATATATAACAAGGAGGAAGACACGAGTACTATGGAAGAAGAGAATAAAGATAAGAAAGAGATTGAGATTGAGATTGGGGACCCTGAAGACCATGTGCAACGTCAGGAATTTGACGGGGCGTCAAAGAGACAGCAACCGTGGACAAAACAAATCACAGTAAGAGGACTCGTCGTGAGCCTTTTGATTGGGGTCATTTACAGTGTCATAGCCATGAAATTAAACCTCACGACAGGTATGGTCCCAAATCTCAACGTCTCCGCCGCGCTTCTTGCTTTTGTATTCATCCGGACATGGACTAAAGTTGTCCAAAAGGCTGGCTTTGTATCACAACCCTTCACTCGACAAGAGAACACTATGATACAAACCTGTGCAGTTGCTTGCTACAGCATTGCCGTTGGAGGTGTGAAGCAAATTTAAAACGCTTTTTCAGAAATTGCTATGTATTGATGTTGTTAAACTTCTCTTTAAAATTAATATTTTTTTTTAATATAATATCAAGTTGTGAATTCGGCAGATTAAAATTTATTTTTAATATTAATATTAGGTATTCACTTACAATCTCTCTAATAAATATAAAATGATTTAGCAATATCCTTTTTTATGTTTTTGGGGGATGAAGGTGGATTTGCTTCATATCTTTTGGGATTGAACAAGAAAACATATGAGTTATCAGGTGAGAGCACTGAAGGGAACTCTCCAAGGGCTGTCAAGGAACCTGGACTTGGTTGGATGACTGGCTACCTTTTCGTTGTTTGCTTTGTTGGCCTTTTCGTATTAATCCCGCTGAGGAAGGTATGTTTATTAATTAATCATCTAGTTTCTTGCAAATTCTCTAATTGTTTTTTTTTTTTAAAATATGATAAACAGTAAATTTTCATCCAACAACTTCATGGCGTAAACTGTTGAAGCTGTAAACAAATTGCTTTACACCATGAAGGTGTAAACCTATATATATATTCTTAATTTAATTTGTAAATGGAGTTCTGATGGTTTGTTTTGTCAGATTATGATAGTGGACCTGAAGTTAACTTATCCAAGTGGGTTAGCAACTGCAGTTCTGATAAATGGTTTTCACAGCCAAGGAGATAAGATGGCTAAGTACACGATCTAATGTTACACCTGTGAATATTTCTCATTGAATAGAAAAAAATATTAATTAGATCAATACAAATCTCAATCGGAAATTTCTTGCAGGAAACAAGTACGTGGGTTTATTCAGTATTTTTCTATCAGCTTCTTGTGGGGTTTTTTTCAGTGGTTTTACAGTGGGAAGAGTGACTGCGGATTCAAACAGTTCCCTACTTTCGGATTGAAAGCTTGGAAGCAAACGTATGAATCTCTGTACATGAAAGCAAGAAATAAAAACAATATAAACAAACACAACAAACAATGAATAAGCAAAGTTAAAAGATTAATGGGTTCTTGGATTTTGCAGATTCTATTTTGATTTTAGCATGACTTACATAGGAGCAGGGATGATTTGTTCCCATTTAGTGAACTTGTCTCTGCTTCTTGGTGCTGTTCTATCTTATGGAATCATGTGGCCACTTATCAATCAGCTTAAAGGAGATTGGTTCTCCGAGAGTTTACAAGAAAGTGACATGAAGAGCTTGTATGGCTACAAGGTTTATTCCCTCTTAGCTTTCTAATGGGATTACTCATTTTCTTAGGTCTTTTTGAATCTCTACAAAAATTCTTACTTCCGAATTTCCTTGGCAGGTTTTTCTCTCTGTTGCTCTTATCTTAGGTGATGGACTCTATAATTTCCTGAAGATATTGTGTGTTACGATCATCAGCATTTACGGAAGATTAAAGACCAAGAACCTCAATGCAGGTCAATTCAGCAGCTCATAAATTTGTATTCATGCTTTCACGTTTTGTTTCTTATCTTTTTAACCAACATATATATATATACAACTTGTTCTAATTGCAGCTGATAATGACCAGAAGAAGTCCCTCGAAGATCTAAAACAAAATGAAATCTTCCTTAGGGAATATATTCCCATGTGGGTAGGAATTGCTGGGTACCTAGTCTTCTCAATCTTGTCCATAATTGTGGTCCCAAAAATGTTCCCTCAGATCAAATGGTACTATGTTGTCATGGCCTACATTCTTGCTCCATCTCTGTCATTTTGCAATGCCTATGGCGCCGGCCTAACGGACATAAACATGGCCTATAATTACGGTAAGGTGGCTCTGTTTGTTCTAGCAGCATTGTCCGGAAAAGAAGATGGACTTGTGGCAGGGATGGTTGGTTGTGGCCTCATTAAATCTATAGTCTCTGTTGCTTGCATTCTTATGCAAGATTTCAAAACTGCCCATTATACTTGCACCTCTCCGAGAGCAATGTTCTTGAGCCAAGTCATTGGCACAGCTATAGGCTGTGTCACAGCTCCTCTCAGTTTCTTTCTATTTTACAAGGCATTTGATGTGGGAAACCCGTATGGTGAGTTTAAAGCTCCTTATGCCTTGATCTATAGAAACATGGCGATTATAGGCGTCGAGGGCTTCTCAGCTCTCCCCCATCACTGCCTGCAGCTTTGTTACGGTTTCTTTGCCTTTGCCTTGGCGGTTAGCCTTGTGCGAGATCTTTCACCGGAAAAGGTTGGGAAATGGATGCCGCTTCCAATGGTGATGGCACTGCCATTTCTTGTAGGAGCATACTTTGCAATTGATATGTGCGTTGGGAGTTTGATTGTATTTGTGTGGCACAAGCTGAACTCCAAGAAGGCTGAGTTTATGGTTCCAGCAGTTGCTTCTGGATTGATTTGTGGGGAAGGCCTCTGGACTCTTCCTGCTTCAATTCTTGCTTTGGCTAAGATTAATCCTCCTATCTGCATGAAATTTTTGGATTCTTGGAAAATTTCCTGAAACATTGTTTCGGTTAGAAAACCCATCATCCGCGTCTTAGTTGGGAAGAATACAACGTCGCTTCAAATTTATACGGACGGGAAGCCGCTTAGTTTCTGTAGAACTTAAAAAGGCATATTATATTTATGTTTAATAGTAGATATAAACCAACGATAAGAATGTAAATTACATTATCTCCAACAGATCTTGATTTACGAAATAGTACGAGTGTATTGCCTTCTATGATTTTCACTTTTCCCGTTCAATGAATTACGTTTAAGAGAGATACAATGATTGTCGATTTGGATAAATTTTGATGTATTATATGGCACCCGGAATTTATATATATCAAATTACTTTGAAAGAATTAATATTTAGCAAATATATGATTAAACTAATCCCTTCTCTAATTTTCTTGTTACAAGTCACTCGAAATTTGAATTTTAAGATTGACTATGGCAAATAATAGGTAAAGAAGTCAGCTTCCGGCTGAACATTTCCCAGTTCTAATTGGAATGATTTAAACTAAGGCATGGAGACAAAGTGAACAAGAATTCCAAAACACGACCTTCTTCAACAATCTTAGGGAAAAGGGTTAAGAGCAGTAGTAGTGCCTCACTGAATTGGAAACTGAACTGAACATTTTCCATCCCTAAACTTTATAATATACAAAAGTTTTATTTTTGCAACCAAATCTCAATTCATAAATAATCAATTATCTAACTGAAAAGTTCTCAATGATGATACAATTAATAGAGAGATAAAATCAACTAGTTATAATGCCGGCCAGAACATCTGCCTTGCCTCGTGCATATATTGTGTAAACAAGACGAATTGCATCGAGCCATCCATCTAGCGATTCCCATGAATCAGCAACCTGGTGAACCAATAAACAGTATATTATATCCATCAAATGATAAATATTTAGAAATATCCAACGACACTTGCATTAGAATCTAACAGATTCAAGTTGGCCCTATGAATCAGTGCCAAAAGGAAATATTTACATGATTTCACATATATAATTTTTCTTTTGATTTATATTGTATCACAGGAATTAGAGGAAATATTATTGCAAGGTGAAATACAAATGACAACCACAATTTACAAATACTAAGATGACCTATGCATAGCTAAGAATACAGCCTGAATTGGTGTTGCCAATCACTATGCAAAACATCACCATTTCCACATAGTATGTGAATAGAAAAAAAATTCTAAAAATAATAAATAAACAAGGGTTACCAAGAAAACAGGTCCATGAATTGTGTCAATGCAGAGGCCTGCGCCAGGTGGCAATGTCAAATCAGCACAAGCTGATACAGAAACAACATCTGGAATATCAATTCTGATAGCCTTTCTATCAGGACTAAACTCTCCAGGTCTGCCAGAGGGGCTTCGTGTTACTTGTTTTTGCTCAGCTTTACCGACCTGCGCAAGAGTGGAAAGAAAGATTTTTGAGAGGAAAAAAAGAAGGAAAGAAAAGATTTGAGAAGGAAAAAAAGGGGAAAGAAATGATTTATCAGTACAGAATGTGATTATTATCCAATTTATCCCCAAATGCTGACTCAAGCAATCACAGTGAAATTAAAAAGAGAACAATCCAAAATTTACCTGTTGAAGCCCTTCATGATTCAAAACGAACTGTGATCTTTTCCAATCACTATGAGGGGCAACTAGTGTCCCCACAGGTGGTGCCGTCAAATATCCAAATTTAAGATATGGTAAAGGTAACTGTTGATAATTGGAAGGCTGTCAGATTTAAGAAGCACATATCCATAACATTGTGGGAATGAAAAAAAAAGAGGAGAATGCAGAGGACCATGAAGAATAACTATCATTTGGACAGAATGACTTGTTTAAATTCCAAAAACAAGTTGGGCGAACATAGTGTGAATTTAAAATTAAATACATTCTTTCTTGTCTAAAATAGGGGGAAAAGATTGGAATTTGGAAGGTATCCGCCAAGAATGGGCATTTATAGGAGCACATCTTTCTGGAAGTAAAATGCATCATAAGATGAAATAACTCCAAAAATGTGTCTGAAGAACAAGAAATACTGACCATGGACCGCACAAGTCGCAAGGCACTGCTGTAAACCTGCAAACAAAACAAAAAAAATTGTCCACTTAGCCCCTAAAGGAGGAAGACAAAGAAGAGAAAGGAATTTTTTGGCAATAAAACATATCAATACAAAATAATTTCATTGCTGATTTTCAGATTGTGGCCAAGTCAAGTTCAGCCATCTCTCCCTCTCCCTCTCCCAATCAGTACAAAATAATCCATAAATACTAACTGTTACATTTATAGAATAAAAATTCAAATAGGCAGTAAGAAAGAGAGATTCATAATTCATATCAGCAAAACCTATCTCATCTGAAAAGGTATCAGCTGGAATTGGTTGAGAAAACACGAACGTGTGCTACTTACTGAGTAACTTGGTTTTAATGCATGAGCAGCTGCAATGTAAATTGCAGATTGGCTATACAATTCATTAGGGGAAACTTCTTTATAATTTACTGCTCCTCCAGTTCTCAGTGTGTCCTCTGCTAAACCATACTGCAAATTATAACATTACAAAATCAGGATGTAGAGCTCAATTATATGCACAAGATATGATAATTAAGTATTTCAGATTACACAATACAAATAACAAAGCCAAGAAAACATGTCATTCAAATATGAAAAGATAGGTATAAACTAACCAAGACAGTTCCAAGGTTGTATATTGCGCGATGAAAGTCAAACTGCAACTGTATTGCTGCACGGAACTGCATTTGTTGATGAGAAAAGTTATCATAAGAATTGAAGGGAGGTGCATAAACTTACTGTTACCAAATAACAGATGCCAAATTACTTTCTTCTTGTTCCTATACAAACACTCTGATTTCTCCAAATGACTTTCATACCTTACTAATTGCAGTTTTCACAATTGTTTGCTTTTCTCGTGCAGGAACAATTGCACTGAGTTCCTAAATTTTGAACATTAAAATATTCCAATCAAACTGAATTTGCCAGCATGAAAAAAATCACATCGTTATAAGACAAATGATAGTAGATATAGCTACCAACAAGAAAACACTAAGATAAACAAATTTTCTTTCAACAGCAGCATAAATGTAACCAGCATTACCTGTAAAGCAAGTCCCCAATTGTTAAGAGCCTGAAATAGACGGCACATGGAGTCAGATTGAATAAAGTAAGCAAGATTGAAATAGACGGCACATGGAGTCAGATTGAATAAAAGTAAGCAAGATTAACACATAAAAAGAAGGTAAACCTGTAAATAAACTACTGGATGTCAGATTAAAGATGGAAACATTAGACAAGAATTTGTTCAGCAATACCTGGGGACTGTTCCAGTTGAGTTGGACAGCTTTCTCATAGTTCTTTGTTGCCTGCAGCACAGATTCAGATAAACCCTTCATCGTTAACATAAGTTCTTCCTAAAGAATGATAAGAAACAATAAATATTTCTAAGAGCAAGAAAAATAGAAATCTAGACAAGGCAAAATAACATATTTATAAATGCTTGTGTGTGTGTGTGTGTGTGTGTGTGTTGAAGTGCCAAAGCATTGCCTTTATACACCAAGCACCATCACTCCTTAAATGTCACACAAGTACCTACTCTCAATTGCACACAATCAGCAGAAGAGTTGGACTTCATATCTTAAAACATTAATGTATTCCAGATAATTAATCTTATTGTCCATCCAATAAACAGCATGACAAAAGAAACACCTTAAATTCCATAAATGAGCTTATTTTTCAAATGAGGGATACATTTTTTTATTAAAAAAAAAATGTCTAGCACAACCATAATACTGAATTAGTATAATTAAACCTGCTTCCACAGTTCTTCAGCCTCCTTCGTACGACCACGCATTTTTGCTCGATCAGAGATTGCTATAGCCCAATTATAGAAAGCCTGCGAAGTAACAATATGAATGTGATAATCAGAAAAGATAGATTTTCAATAAAACAGAGTACATACTCATGTACACAACTGCAAGCACAGATGCAGACAAACTAAGAGAATCTGCTAAATGTAGGGATTTGAGGTTACCCTCTAAGCATCATGAATGTGCAGAAACCATGACAGGCATACTATGCAAGTGATGATAGATATAAACTGTCCTTTTAACAGAGAGGATGATGGAACTTTCTGATCCTACACTGTAGTTTACATTAGCAGGAAATTTGGAAAAGGTTAACATAGCAAAAGTGAGGCATCAAAAGTTTTGAGTTAGACACTTATTAAGTTGATATCTCTCACAGAGATATCTTATGCAACCTTTGCCAATCATTTCCTTATGTAAACTTTATGTATCATACTTAAGTTTGAAGTAACTAAACATTTAATATCCCTGATTGAAAACCAGAAGATATCTAGGAGAAACTTCATACGTACATCATGAAGAGTAGGACAAAGACGTGTTGCTTCATCATACTTCTTACAAGCCTCCTCAAGCAAAGCATCTTTAGAAGGTGAAGTAGAATCTGGACTAACATTGTCTGCGCTTTCCTGCAAGCCAATTGCAATCATATGGTATGACTTAAGTGACAATTTTACCCATTTTGAATCTGTCATAAAGTATAAGACCATTTTTCACATACTCAAAATTACTATTGTAGGAAATAATCCAAAAAATCTTAGTTTTTGGCATGAGCAATAAAAGCTGTTGTTTTTCCATCTCATGCCATGAATAGCATGTCCAATAAAAGCAGTTTTTGGTCTCATGTTACAAACATTCTTCACTTGACAAAAGTTCACATAGAAGGACACAAGATTTAATCAACCAATCATATCAAATTCCCTTCTCTGACCATAGATGACTGGAGCTCAATAAAATAAAGGCCATCTGGTTGATATTAGAAGAGAACGTGAATGGAAAAAAGAAAAAAAAAATGCTGTATGCATGACAGGAATTAGAGAAAATCTCAGACCTGAAGAACCAATGCCCAGTTGTATAGTGCATCATAATCTTCCGGGTTCCTGTCTAGTGCACTAGCATACCTACAAAATTTGAGTAGAGATTACAATTTCAAAAAAGCAGGACCCAAGAAAAGCTAAAAATTGAAGCCCAGCCCACATGTATATATGCCTGGAGCAGCAACTCAAAACTAAATTTCATATTTATTTTTCCCTTGGGTAAACGGGGATGCATTCACCTTGTTTTCATAAAGAACCATTAAATGAACAAACTCACAAATGAAGTTTCAAGCATGAATTTTACATCAGAAATTGGCATGACACTTATATAGGATGTAACGACCCAAAAAAAAGGTATTTAAGAAATTATTTACTTATTTAATTGGGCTAGAATTATGAGTTATATGACTAGGATTAAAATTTCCAAGTCCTATTAGGATTAAGATTCCCCAAGTCTATTGTTAGAATGACTCGGATTAAGAGTCCTATGTGCCCTAAGGAAAAACCATACACTATAAATAAGTTACTTTAGGAGCCTTTATTCGTAAGATACACGTTTTTCTATATAGAAGACAGCCCTAGAAGCTCTGAAAAGGAGCTAAAAGACTCTTGATGAAAATTTGGAGATCAAAGAGGTAACTTTTCAATCCTTTAAATTGTTCTTGATGCTATTCAATAATTTCAGAGCAAATTTGTGAAAAGTATTAAGAAGAATAAGGGATTAGATTCTGATTTCGTTGTTCAAGGGTTATTAGACTTGAATTTGAGGAGCTATTGGTTAAAGGAATCACAATTACATGGCATAAGATAAGAATCAATAAATCTTTGCAGGATTTGTTCATGATAGTATAATATTTCAAAATTTGGGTTATGTGTTCTGTCATGAGTTGTGCTAAGATCTTTATGCTGGATTAAAATATACATCCAGAGGATCATATAGAATTTTGATTCGTTCAAAAATAGCATGAATTGGATTTTTAGTGATTTTTCAAATCTAACCCTAGGTTTCTGAAATCTGTCAGCCTCTGCAGTATAACTAAAAAATGAGAATTATTTGAATGACCAAAACACCTCGGAAAATTATGAAATTTGGTATAGTGATTCCTTTATGTGTCTAATATGACATATTAAAATTTCATAGCTATATTCTCCGTATTCTAATTGTTATGAATTTCGTAGTATACAAGTATCAGTGCAGAATTCTGAATAACAGAATCTGAAGGTTCTAGAACGAAATTCATATAAAAATATTTGGGTTGCTTTAGGACACGAATATTTTTCTGATAAACCCTTTATGAGTCTACAATCAGTCCATTAAATTTCATTAGATTTCGATAAGTGATTTATTTGTTAAAAATCGGAGATTAAGGGCTATTCAGTAAAAGATTGGTTTCTGACAGGTTTTTTATGTTCTAGCATTTGGAATTTAGATAAAATATGGTTATAAGGATTTAGTGTCCCATATTTTTATATAAGTTTTAGTAATGTACTAAGATTATGATATTCTAAATTCAGAAGCATTAGACTTTGTTTAAGCCCTAAGAAAATTTGGAAAAAGTTAAAGGGGCAGTTTGCCAAGTTAAAGAGACTAACTTGATAAGTTAATATGATGAGATAAGTAAAGGACTTAACAAGTTACTTTAAGCTTTCAGTTTTGTGATGGTATTTATAAGAGAATTTATTTTCGATGTTAGGTTAAAGAGCTTGAATTTTTATCGTAATCTGGTAAGAAGTAAGTATTCTAGACTTTTACTGGGATTACAACAAACATATTATTATTTGTGCATATGATGTTTTGTATATGTTTCAAATTATGATTATGTCTTGTGCTAAAACTATTTTGATATAAGGATATGAATTTCTCTATGTGTGATCTGAGCTTTGGCATTAAGTATAACATGCGTAAGACCTTATTTGAATAATAAAGTTTGTTTTGAGAAGAAAGTTTATTTTGAAGTGAAAATTTTGTTCATGATATAAGTTTCGTTTTTCTAAGATACCTAAACTTAATTTTTACTTAGTAGGCACCCTCTGTTTGTTCTAGAGCCTTTCTGTTATATGTGTGGTCTTTCCTTCGACATTGGTAGATGTGGGTCTTTCCTAAGGGATTAGTATATGTGTGGCCTTTATTTCGGGATTAGTATATGTGATCTATTTGTTTCTGCTATTGTATGTTGAAAGGAGTTCTATAGATACCACCGAGACTTATAATTCTTCACATTCATGTGTTGACGCATTGGTGCATGTAAGAGGATTCACTGATGATCAAGGTGAGGGTTTGGCTCTTAAATTCGGACATGAGTGTTCTCTGTGTGTGAAATCTAAGATTTACTTGTGCTATTCCTCTCATACAATATTTCGTCGAGGGATGACCTTTTGGGCTCATTCTGTAAGTTATGAAAATCCTACTAAGTGATAATTGAGTAAGGGGATTTTTAGTATAAGTTTGAAAAGAATTTTTAAAGATATGATATGATATGTTTTGGGATTTTGAAAATGATTTTTTTTATCATGCACATGCATTATATATATATATATATATATATATATATATATGTATTTATTTATTTTACTATAAGAAAATTAGTTTACTTACTGAGTTTTATACGCAATATAATTTGTTGTGATCGTCAGATGACCAAAGGTTTATGCGCATAATGGATTTGGCAAGACTTCTACTGTCTCTCGGTTTCCTATAAGCTATTAGGATTTTAGTCCTTGAACATTCGTTAGAGTGTTATTTTGCTTTTTAAGTGGTTTATTTCTGCACTTTTGATTTTAAGAATTATTATGACTAAGTTTAATTTCTTGATTATTTATTAAATAATAAATTTTAGTTTTGCATAGTAAATTTAGTTAGGTGTGCATCACTCTTTTGACCCATTTGGGTTGGAAGCGTGACATAGGAAATGAATTGTCTTTTACTCATTGGAATGAGATACAAAAGTAGAGCAATACTATATCACCAGCCAAGCTAACAAGCAAAGAGTACCTCTTGGCAGCAAATGTAAGAATTCGCTGGCGAGATCGACCCTCTTCATCAAGACCTGTGACACTATTGATCAGTTCCATTGCGGCATTGTGCTGCTCATTGTGTTGATGTGGCGTATTTACTTGACTGAAACAATTCAACCCCGCAGGTGAATAAATTCTTTAAGTTTACTAATTTGACTACTCACAACATGTCATAATGTTCCACGATTTTTCTTTCTCATTATAAAAAATCAAATTTTGACATAATTATTTTGGCAGGAATTAAATGAACGTCATAAATTAAGTCTTAAAAAACTAAAATCAAGTAAACTTATCATCCAACTCCAGATTTCACAACCGAATCTACAAACTGCAATCCGGAAAAACTAAAACTATCAAATTGACGTGATCACAGCCAATTAGCTTACAGCAAAAAAAACTACAAAATTAACGACCGTATCGAATTCAAAATGAGAACTTTCAAAAAAAATTAAAGTATAGAATGCAAAATCATGACTAAACAGAATTGCACAGATCATAAGAATGAAAATTATTATCATATCACATACAATTATAAAATCCGAGCTTAATTAATTGTGAAATTGAACCAAAAAAAAAAAGGAAGCGTAATACAGAATCAATAAGAAACGCTGACCTGGCGCCACTAACGCTATCATCACCGTCCTCGGGTTTTAATTCACGGAGCAACTCTCTCACCGTGAATGTTTGGCTCAGCTCCGGCTTCGCAGTTTGTTCGGTTGACGGAGTCGGAGGCTGG